>CM062817.1:211731248-212331248 GCA_031772625.1 Pinus tabuliformis
ATTGTCCACCACAATGTAGTCCTTATAGTTATTACTATTTTAATAAAAATTTCTTTGTGGTTTTGTTGTTGTGTGTTCTCTCATTTTCTTTCTGGAATTGCAATTTTTCATATCTTGGGGGGCCTCCCCCCCAATATCTATTTCAAATTTTTTTAGACTTTGGGGCCTCCCCCCAAAATCCAAATCAGAGGTATCAGAGCAAGTTACGATTCCATGATAAAGAGGGTTTAATGCATATTTCATTTTCAATTTTTTGCAGCAATATTCAACAAACTTCAGGCATGTGTTGGGTGTTGGGCCGTGAATAAGACCACTTTTTAACACTTATTTCATCCATTTTTACTCTTCTTTATCATGTCATTTATTATAATTTATTATATAAATCCATTTTATAATGATTTATGCTCTTATGGATGAATATTATTTATTTTCCTTTTTTTTAATAAATTGATGATTATGCATGATTTTATCAATGATAGTTTATTAATATATTTTGTAACATCACTCACCATTTTAGCCTCCAAGATATTTGCCAGATTATAGATTTGATCTCCAAATCATCATCAAATATTCCAACTCAGAAATTCGCTGGAATAAGAAGTGACAATTTTGCGGTTGAGATTCTGGGAAAACGAAGAAGAATATGGAAAATCCGAAACATGGGTCTTGTCTAGAACTGACCAAATTAACTTTCTTAAGAACGATTTGCCCAAATTCGGCTTGTATTGAGAGAAATGTAGGGTTCTTTGAGCATGATTTTCTCAGATTTACTGTGTGGCTGTTTTCCAAATCTCAGCTGCAAAGCCAAATTCGCCTTGCTCTTGTTGAAAGATGGATGGAAATATATTTTCTTGTTGATCAATTGGTTAGAAACAATCCAATTTTGTAATAATGATCATATTGTAATCATCACAGTTGTAACTTCTCTATGCTCTCTGTGTATTTAAATCAGAACAGAGATCAGAGAATGGGGAGGATGGATTCGAGATTCATAATTAAGGAATCATGATTCATGATAGGATAGGAGGAAAAAGGGATTGTTGCATTACCATTGTAATTCTCAGGGCTTTTGCTGTTGTAACGATTTCACATTTTGATCATTAATATATAATTTGGAGGTTGTTGTTCATTCTTCTCGTCTGAAGTAGCTCAGCAGCATCCGTTGGCAACTAAGAGCCCAGCCTCTGGTGGATTACGCTACTGCTGTGTATTATATCTTTACAATTTCTTCCACGTGATGGTCTAGCTTTATTTCTATTTGTCGTAATCATGTTAATTTACTACTTGGTATTTCTAGACTAAATGAATTAATCTGTTTTATATACTGTACTTAGATTGCGTTGCTATTCATTTTCTTCTTCACAGAGATCACTGCTTTTCGCAAACAGATTGTTGTGTTGTTCATTTCATCTACAGAGCTTCGTTGATCACTCCAGTAATTTAACAGTTCTCTATTCATTATAGCTATAATAGTTTGGTTGTTCATTTCTAATACTTAGCAATGCTATTCATTTACTTTCCGCAATTATTTAAGCTTGCCTTTCAACATTCTTCTAGTTAGCGCAAATGTCTCATTTCGATTAAGTTGCAGTAACACGATTGATTTAGTTCTTTGCAATTTCCAATTGGTTATTTAGTGTTGTGTGTGAGACCAAAAACTGTAAAGGACGTTGGTTATCGCTACCTAAGTTCTCAGATTGTGGATCTTATTTATTCTTGATTTAATTTATATCAGTTAAACAAGGAATGAGTTATTGCTATTGTATCCTTGACTGATAATTGTTGTGGTTTTTTCAGTGAATGATTTAAGTTTCAGAGTGTTAAGTTTTTTTTAATTGTAAGTAGATTTTATTTCAAGCGTTCATTTAATTTTGCATTTTAAGCACTATACTGCAAAACATTACTCTTGAGTAAATAGCTGCCTCAGACTGAGTACACTCTTGAAATAAAAATTCGTCCCTGGGTTGACAATTAATGTGAAGATAATTAGGAGTTAAAAAGACACCTTTTATCGCTCAACATTTTGGCGCCGTTGCCAAGGAGAGTGTAGCCATTTCTAAAGAGTAGTGTTCATTTGATGGGTGCTTGTTAGGAAAGAATTGGGTATTAAAAATGGAAGGTAAGAACCTGCGTACTGGAGCATGTAAAAGCCCTGCTCCCCCGCCCGCTTTCCAACAGAACTGTTAAAGAACTTAGGGTAGAAATAGATGTTTGATTTTTTATGTGAATGACTAAAAAAAATAGAAATTTTGAAAAACAAATCTCATGGTTTCTCTTAAGTGGTGATGTAAGCACCACCCATTTCACTAACCATTTGACAAGAACATTTGACGAAGGAGCCTTAAAGAAACACATAAAGAACATCTTCTATTATGGTAAGAAATGGCTCACATTTCTACTTTTCAATTCCCTATCAAAGATCTAGGAGGAGTGACACAAATGCACATAATTCCCCAATTGTCTCTACCAACTTTTCATGGTTTGACAAATGAAGATCTAGATACATTCTTATTTGAGTTCGAAATACTTTGTAGAGGATGATTATTGTGCTAAGTTGAAAGTGTTTCCTCTTACTCTTAAAGGAGCAGCGCTCCGATGGTTCATGAGCCTAGGTGGGAACTGCATCCAAACATGGGAGGACATGAAGAACATATTCTTGAAGAAGTACCAAGATTATTGTAAGGCCAATGAAAATATTTTCGATATGATACAAGGGGAATATGAAAACTTGGAAGACTATGTGGAGCGATTTCGATACAACCTTCAAAAATCAAAGCATAAGTATTTGGAAAAAGAGATCTTAAAAATACTCCTTCTTAAAGGAATCAAAGATGAATTTTTAGAACTCTTAAATCTGATAGGAAAAGGTGATGTTTTTCAGTTATTATATGATGATGTTTGTGAATTGTGCATAAGGTATTCAAGAAGAATCTCCAAGGTTGGTAAGAATTCTAGAGATGTTTGTTCTTTCTTTTCCAAATCTGTTACAAGAATAGGAGACATAAGAGCTGAAATCAATGTTTTATTTGAAAATTTTAAAGTTAATTTTATTATCTCTTTAAATTCAAAATTGGATGTTTTGTAGGCTCAGAAAAATCAAGAAATTTAAGAAGTGTCTTTCACTCATGACCGAAAGGAGCATACCATAGATAGTTGTTCTTCCTTATCTAGGATGGAAGTAGCATATCAAAGAGATGAGGAAGCTGCAACAAGGTCAAAACCATGGAAATCATGGCCTACAGGTATGGTTCAAAACACTTCTTCTCCATTCTCTTACGTGCATAATCCATTATGGAATACTCATATGTTAGAGCAGCCATGCCAATCGCAATATAACCACCACCAATCTTGTCTACAAGTTTGGCACGGTTCACCTTATGATTGTATGACTACTCTCCCTCACCTTGTAGCACAAACACATTCTCCATATTCTTTACCAACTCTTTTACAACATCTTGCTTGCCCATCAAAACCATCCACACAACCCAATCAACCACATCATCAAAATGCTCCATTCCGTACACAATTTCCTGCTCAACTCATTCCAAACCCTCACCATAATAAACCAGTAAAACATGCTTACAGTGTTGAACTACAAAATTTACCCACCCTTCCCATCCATTCTATCTCACATGCGCCATTAGAGAAAACTTACAATGAGATTCAGAATGTTTCAAATTCAAAAATTGTAGAAGTTATGGAAGAAAATGAGGTTTCTTTTAGTCTGCATCAACAAGCCATTTTAAAAGC
The DNA here is from genome assembly GCA_031772625.1 of Pinus tabuliformis. Classification (NCBI taxonomy): domain Eukaryota; kingdom Viridiplantae; phylum Streptophyta; class Pinopsida; order Pinales; family Pinaceae; genus Pinus; species Pinus tabuliformis. The sequence goes on from CM062817.1 coordinate 211,734,999, forward strand.
TCAAGAACTTCATGGTATGATGGCTATGGGAAATCAAAAAAGTAAAGAATATATTGAAGATTGGTTTCACTCCATCATTTGTTTGTAGCATCACTCCATACTTCAACAATTTTTAACTCCATCTTTTCAAGGGAAGTTGGCTTCTCATACCCTAATATTCATTAACATGCAATTTTCAAATTTGGGTATGTACATACTAGAGGCCTTATTTCTAAAATGGTTCCACTGGAAATACTCTTATACATAAAAATATTCGATTCTCAAAGAAGAGTAGGATAGTGGAGAAAATAAAATAAATAAATAAATAAAATAAACACATTTTTTTTATTTTTGTAAAAATAGTTGTTTCTTTGTTGCAACACGCTGTGAAATCAACATTCATGATAAATATTCTAATTTATGTGTATGTAGATGAATTATATTGCAAATAATATTTCTACAGGCACTGATATTCATTTCTATCACCAACTTGGAAAAAATGCTTGAATATCATATTTTTTTCGCTTGTGGGCTTGATGAAACTTCTGAAAACACAGTCGGGACAATCATGTTTTGAGGGACCAAAAGGAAATATTTTTAAAGCCTATTTCTATACTAAGTAGCCTTTGATTTCTAATTTCCATCTCAATTTGAATCACTCAATTTGGATTTGAAACGAAAAAGTTAGAACCAAAACATTGATAGGGTGTCTAGCAGGCAGCTCAGGAACAGAGTTGGGACAGTCGGTTTTTGGAGGCCTAAATGACCATATTTTTTAAAACATGTAGATTCTATTATGAATATAGCTTACAAGGCAATTGGAATCACTCATTTTTGATAACATATGGGGAAGTTGTGATCAAAATACTGATTGCCTATCGTAAATTAGCACCCTTAAAACTATCTCTGTCTAGTTGTTCCTTATAGTATTTGACCTATAAATTCTTCTTGTCTTCAAAACTTGTTTCTATTGGAGATAAATAAATAAATCTTCTTTCATTTCCAATTTGAATCATTCGAATCCGACATAAAACGAAAAATTTATGCTTGAAATATCAAATGTTGGTCTAAGCTGGAAAATCGAAAATGACTCTGTTATGCAGGTTGTTCTAAGTAAAATTGATATATCATATCATTGAATTTTTAAAACATGTTTCTAATAGAGATAAAAATTTGAATTAGTTCTCATTTGGCTTTGGAATCACTCAAATCGGACGAAAAACAAAGAAGTTATGATTGAAACACTGCTGGTTAGCATGATTGGCCACTGCTCTCCCGCAGGTAATAAATTAATTTTATTTTTTGTGGATTTGTTCTATAGAGTAACTACTTGTTAGTTTTTTGCATAAATCTTGGATTAGGGAAGCCCACGCACTTCTCTTTCTTCATGATTTAATGTTTTATTGCAGGTAGATACTCGTTTTTTGCAGGTCCTAGGAGAAAAAGAAGGTCAATTTATGGACGAGCAATTCTTGAGAGAAATTTTAGTGAAACAATGACATTTAATCCAATTCATTACCTAACGGATTCATAATAGAAGAAATGAAAAATTGATTTCCATTTGAAGATTCATGTCTTGTCACTGCTACCAAAACGTTTTTCAAAGAGATCATTTTTTTTACATAATATCATAGATGTTGTAACTTAATTAATTTATTACATACCGTTTTTAAATAAAATTTTGTTCCTTTTTTTAGTTCTCTTATATTTTGTATTTCAGGTGTTGCTTCATTCAAATTATAACCCATCCTCAGCATCAATACCCTGAACAGCTAATTCATTTTTTTTGCGTGCTTGCATTTTATGATTTTACATTCTAGTGTTCCTTTTCAAAAAAAAGGAACAACACTTTCACACTTTTGTTGTTCCTTTTCAAAGGAACAACACTTTTGCATTTTGTTGTTCCTTTTCAAAATAGCAGCAACACTTTCGCACTTTTGCTGTCCCTTTTCAAAGGAACAACACTTCTGCATTCTGTTGTTCATTTTCAAAGGAATAGCGCTTTTGCGTTCTGTTGTTCCTTTTCAAAAAAGGAACAGCACTTTCACACTTTTGTTGTTCCTTTTCAAAAGAACAGCACTTCTGCATTCTGTTGTTCCTTTTAAAAAAAGGAACAACACTTTCACACTTTTGCTGCAAATCTCCATTCTGTTGTTCCTTTTCAAAAAATGAACAACACTTTCACATTTTTGTTGTTCCTTTAAAAAGGAACAACACTTCTGCATTCTGTTGTTCCTTTTCAAAAAAGAAACAGCACTTTCATGTTTTTGTTGTTCCTTCTTAAAGGAACAACACTTCTGCACTTCCAAATTTTTTCTGTTCCTTTTCAAAGGAACAACACTTCTGCACTTTCACATTTTTGTTGTTCCCTTTTAAAGGAATAGCACTTCTGCACTTTCACATTTTTGTTGTTTCTTTTCAAAGGAACAACACTTCTGCACTTTTACGTCATTTTTGTTCCTTTCGGGAAGGAACAACAGTTCTGCCCTTTCATATTTTTGTTGTTCCTTTCAGAAAGGAACAGTACTTCTGCACTTTCACATTTTTGTTTTGTTCCTTTCCGAAAGGAACATCACTTCTGCACTTTCACATTTTTTCTGTTCATTTTCAAAGGGACAACATTTTCGCATTTTTTGTTGTTTCTCTTAGCGAACAACACTTTTTCACATGCATTTTTGTTGTTCCCTATAGGGAACAACACTTTTTTGTGTGTATTTTTGCTATTTGGTGTGCATTTCCTTTGCTATTCCCTACAAAGAACAACACTTTTCTTTTAGTGTTTTTGTTGTTCCTTCAAAGAAGCAACACTTTAGGAGTATTTTCGAGAGCAACCCTTCCTTCCTCTTGTGGGATTATTCCTAGTTCATCTCAACCACATTTTACTAATTCCCTTTCATGGCATGAAGTACACTACTTTTATGAGGACAAGAATTATGGATTCTATTGAAGCGAGTTAATATCATTCACGTTATGATCTTTAATAGGACAACTCTTTGATGATAGCTTATTTTCAAAAGGGACACAATTATTTATATACTACTTTACTGCATTGTTTTTTGTTGTACATGATACTAATTGATCATCTTAATACCATGATGGTTCCACCTTTCCTGGTTATCATCTTCTTTATCTGTAATAAATAAGATTATGGGTATATTTTTTTTTATTGACATGTTCAACTTCTTCCACCATCCCTGCTCTTAAGGAGTACTGAACCTCCCTCTTTTTATCATAAAAATGTGTAATAACAACAAAATGTTGTTCGCAGATGGATGATAGGTGGTCTCATTACGAGCCATCCTACTATGTTCATAAGGCTGTAACAAAGTGATATTCCCATTATGGCAACCACACCAGGGTTATGATCCATTGGATAGCCAGATTATCCTTGGAACAGGAGGTCTCATCACGAGCCGGCCTGATCACTTTTGCTACATCCTAGTGAATGGCAGTGTGGTTATCTGATTACCACACTAGCACACTGATCTCTTCTGTAGAACAACGTTGGAACTCTCTAGTTATAAGTTGAGGATCCTGGCTCATACAGGTTAAAAAGCAACCCTGCCGAGGCTATGGATGCTTGCTAGCAGCAGAGGCTCTGCTTATGGTATTGAAGTTATATCTTATCGTCAATTATTACTACAATACCCTTTTCTTATTTTTTCTTTCTTTTCAAAGAAGTTATTTCCTTACTTTTTTTTTCCCTATTTTGAACCTTTATGCATGAGAAATTATTTTCTGATCAATCACATCATTTTTCAGCTAGAATACTGTCAGCCAAGCATCTTTTTGGCATATTGTTGTCCTTTTTTCTTTTTCGCATAACTTATCATCAATCCAAAGCGTCCTATCTCTTATTCAAAACTATCTTTACACACTCTGCTCTCATTATAACCATAACTCCCACCATCCTATCATTGATATGTGTATTCTGCTTCATTTACTGTTGTATTGTTCATTCCCTTGCCTTGTCATCGGCATAACACCTTTCATAGGCTTTATGGTCATGGAATCTCTTTTCCAATTGGAGGGGGGAATGTATGCATTATGGGATTGCATGTAATATGATTACTGCACTCTGCCATCACTTGTTGATTTGATAAAATATTAGTATTGCATGTATACAAAAAGTTTTTCTAATTCAAATTTTTGCATGCATCTTAATCTATTGCTATTCAAAACTAACACTATGGATTCAAGAACATTATATGCAAAATAGTGATTTGTTTATAGGAAAACAACAAGTATGGGTAGAACTCTATTCGCAGCATGACCACACTATTGCAACTAACATAAGAGGCTCGAGCAACTGGCGAATGTGAACAATTCTTCAAACATGATGTGCTTGCGTGGATTCCACCTTTTGCATCACTTTCAGCACCAACTCTGCCTACATCAGCTTCAACAAATGCCAATACATATATGTCATTCCACATTTTTCTTTTTGGAGGTAAAACTTGAGGTAAAATAGCATAATTTTCTGATTTATTACGAATTTAGGAGAATTTCATTAAAATCCATTTTGAGCATTATTTATCATCCTTCATTCCACATCTTTAACACTTTCCATTTTTCAGCGGCATATTATCTTTCAGTTTGGGAGAGTTTTGTTTTCATTCATTTATTTCTTATGACCATGTCATTCATATTCTTTATCATCCATTTCTATTCTTATTCATTCTCAACACCTCCCTTATTTCATGTTGTTTTACACCAAGTATAGAATTCAACAGATGGTAGCAACCACCTCAATTTTTTTCTAAGCATTGCAAGAGGGCATGCTAATTCTTCAGAGAGGGGGAGGAATTACTACGCATGATGGATGTTTTCTACTTTATTTCTCATTTAAGGCATACAATTTCATTTTTACACAATGCGGAAATTGATTTCCACATATTTTTAAAACTATGAACTCAATTCTTGTGATTTCTGAAAAACACAGATGTATCATTAAAATATACAAACCCAGACAATTTCAAGTTATATTAGTTCGTAATATTTCGAAAATCATGCACTATCACCTACAACCATTTTGTTTATATCTCATGATCCATGCATCAAAACAATCTGATTTTTGGATCATAGAGGCATTCATATATTATAAATTTACTTGCAACATTTCAACAAAATCTAGTTTGTAGTTTTTGAGAAAATGGTTAATGAAGGCTGCTGTCACTTATATCATATTTTGCTACAACTTCATATGCACATAACTTGAACGTCAATGTAAAAATTGTTATGTCTTCATCAAGATTGTTAAAATTGAATATTCATTAATTAAGAAAGAATTCATTTGTTCTATCCATTTCATGAGTTGGGATGAACAAATTTTTTATTGCTTGGTTAACACATGGGTTTTGTCTTTGGGTTGCATGAGGACATGCAATATATTCAATTTTTGTTGCATGAGGACATGCAATATATTTAGTGTGGGGGTGTGTTGGGCTGTGAATACGACCACCTTTTAACACTTATTTCATCCATTTTTACTCTTCTTTACCATGTCATTTATTATAATTTAATATATAAATCCATTTTATAATGATTTATGCTCTTATGGATGAATATTATTTCTTTTCCTTTATTTTTAATAAATTGATGATTATGCATGATTTTATCAATGATAGTTTATCAATATATTTTGTAACATCACTCACCATTTTAGCCTCCAAGATATTTGCCAGATTATAGATTTGATCTCCAAATCATCATCAAATATTCCAACTCAGAAATTCGCTGGAATAAGAAGTGATAGTTTTGCGGTTGAGATTCTGGGCAAATGAAGAAGAATCTAGAAAATCTAGAACATGGGTTTTGTCTAGAACGGACCAAATTAACGTATTAAAGAATGGTTTGCCCAAATTTGGCTTGTATTGAGAGAAACGCAAGGTTCTTTTAGCACAATTTTCTCAGATTTGTTGTGTGGTCGTTTTCCAAATCTCAGCTGCAAAGCCAAATTCGTCTTGCTCTTGTTGAAAGATGGATGGAAATATATTTTATTGTTGATCAATTGGTTAAAAACAATCCAATTTTGTAATAATGATCATATTGGAATTATCACAGTTGTAACTGCTCTCTACTCTCTGTGTATTTAAATTAGAACAGAGATCAGAGAATGGGGAGGATGGATTCGAGATTCAGAATTAAGGATTTATGATTCATGATAGGATAGGAGGAAAAAGGGATTTTTGCATTACCATTGTAATTCTGAGGGCTTTTGCTATTGTAATGATTTCGTAATTTGATGATTAATATATAATTTGGAGGTTGTTTTTCATTCTTCTCATCTAAAGTAGCCCAGCAGCACCCGCTGGCGGCTAAGGGCCCAGCCTCTGGTGGATTACGCTGCTACTGTGTATTATATCTTTACAATTTCTTCCACGTGATCGTCTGACTTTATTTCTATTTATCATAATCATATTACTTTACTGCTTGGTATTTCCAGACTAAATGAATTGATCTGTTTTATATATTGTACTTAGATTGTGTTGCTATTCGTTTTCTTCTTAACAGAGATCACTGCTTTTCACAAGCAGATTGTTGTGCTATTCATTTCATCTACAGAGCTTCGCTGATCACTCCAGTAATTTAACAGTTTTCTATTCATTATAGCTATAATAGTTTGGTTGTTCATTTTTAATACTTAGCACTACTGTTGATTTACTTTCTGCAATTATTTAAGCTTGGCTTTCAGCATTCTTCTACTTAGCGCAATTGTCTCATTTCGATTAAGTTGCAGTAGCATGATTGATTTAGTTCTTTGAAATTTCCAATTGGTTATTTAGTGTTGTGTGTGAGACCAACAACTGTAAAGGACATTAGCTATCGCTGCCTAATTTCTCAGATTGTGGATCTTATTTATGCTTGATTTAATTTATATCAGTTAAACAAAGAATGAGTTATTGCTACTGTATCCTTGACTGATAATTGTTGTGGTTTTTTCAGTGAATGATTTAAGTTTCAGAGTGTTAAGTTTCTTTTAATTGTAAGTAGATTTTATTTCAAGCATTCATTTACTTTTGCATTTTAAGCACTATACTGCAAAACATTACTCTTGAGTAAATAGCCGCCTCAAACTGAGTACACTCTTGAAATAAAAAGTTGTCCCTGGGTTGACAATTAATGTGAAGATAATTAGGAGTTAAAAAGAAACCTTTTATTGCTCAACACTGGGAACCCCACATAGCACTTTCTTGGGCCAAGCAGGAATAATTTTTCTTTATTCATTTTTTTGCAAAATCTATTTTGGGCAGTGAGTTTCAAGATCAGATCTGAAACATTTGGTCCAAAATTTACAAAAACAAATAATAGATCTAGATTCCTTACAAAAAATATCGATATTCAAAAACAAATTTAGCCAAATTGGAGTCTAGATGAGGGAGATATTGCTGATTTAAAATTAGCTATGTTGTAGATTTTCTCTGATGACAAGTGGTGGACGGAGACTCTCCTATCATTTTTTTAGTTTTTTGTGAATAATTTCAGAACAGTGATTGTCGATCTGAGCCTCTCTCGAAAAATCACCCAATTTTAAAAAAAAATGGTTCAAATTGGAGTTCAGATGTGGGAGATATCGCTCATTTAAAATCAGTTATTTTTTCAAAACTTTTGTGATGGCGGAATAGTTGCAGCACAAATCTAAGATTCCATAGTGTCCATATAAGAATTTCCAACACATGGGAAGATGAAAAATGGTCATTTTGCTTCCAAAAACAAGTTATAATAAAGATTCTAAGTTATATTGACTGACTTATGTCCATTTTAAAGATGGAGCAACATTTAAAGCAGGTTCCCTTTAGAGGCATGCCCTCCCCCCCCACTTTAGTAGACACCTACTTCAAATTCATTAGTTTCAGCATAGAAGCATCCGGATTGTGTTATTTGGAGACGTGCCCTCCCACGCTAGGCTATGTAGGCACCTGCTACTTCACTAACACTCAACATCACGGTTATGGGTCAACTGCGCTAAATCCTTGTCATTGAAGTCCATTTGCTAGGTCGCACACTGTTAGTATCATAGTTGGTCACATGCATTACAAGGTATCTCTACCCTTGGATATTCATTTTTCATGGTTATGGGTCATCCACAAACCCACACTTCATCGAAGTCCATTTTCTAGGCCGCACACTATCAGTATCACCGTTGGTCACAAGCATTACAGGGTATCTCTATCCTCAGATCTTTTTTCATCATTGTTATGGGTCATCCAAAAACCCACACTTCATCGAAGTCCATTTTCTGGGCCACACACTGTCAGTATCACAATTGGTCACAAGCATTACAGGGTATCTCTATCCTCGGATCTTCGTTCATCATGGTTATGGGTTAACCACATAAAACCCTTCTCTTCAGTGGATCTTCATATTCAACAAAGGCTTCGTAGGAGGGAACTTCACACAATGGCGACCATTGCTTCTTAAGGAGGGAGGAATTATCTGAAGAAAAAATGACATCAATCCATGATATTCATCCACCCATGGAATTTACCCATGGTATTGTAAGTGGCATCCACCCATGGTATTCATTAACCCATGGTATTTTTCCATGGTATTGTCACATCCACCCATGGTATTCATTCACCCATCGAATTTACCCATGGTATTGTAACCGAAAAAGACTATAAGTAATAAGTCACATTTTGTAAAAGGACATATTGTTCACCACAATGTAGTCCTTACAGTTATTATCTATTTAAAAAAAAAAATTCTTTGTGGTTTTGTTATTTTGTGTTCTCTCATTTTCTTTTTGGCATTGCAATTTTTCAGATCTTGGGGGGGCTCCCTCCCAAGATCCATTTCAATTTTTTTTAGATCTTGGGGGCCTACCCCCAATATCTAGATCAATAAACCACATATAATTTATCATAATACTCATATAAATACAAGGAGAAGTAACCTTTCATTAATGATGCAAAATTGAAACCCAAGATGGGACTTCCATGGTACACCCGACCATAGAATGGCTCAGCCAAATCTCTCTTAACCCATTCGCCCCCGTGCCATATTCCAAATCTTGAATGTGGGAGCTCATAGAACACATCAATCAAAACTCATCTAGGGACTCCAAAGGTCATCCACCTCAACCCATCAAACATTGGTTCCACCTCACGGTCAAACATCACAAAACCATCATCAGATTATTCTCCTTCCAAGCCTTCCAGGGCTTCTAGAGAGTTTGTCCAACCAAGGATTCTAGGACTAGTAACTCAACCCACAACTTATTAAGGGCTTCTAGAGAATTTGTCCAACCAGGACTTCTAGGACTACTAACTCAACCCAACTAAGGCTTCTAAAGCATTTGTCCAACCAAGGCTTCTAGGACTAGTAACTTAACCCAAGCTGTTACAGGACTTCTAGAAAGTTTTTTCCAACTAAGGCTTCCAGGACTAGTAACTCAACCCAAGGTAAGGAAACATGAGAACCAACTAAAAACAAATAATGAACATAACCCAAAATTATCATGGCTATCCAGGAAATGGAAATGCTAGGAAATCCATTGTCAATCTCAGCCATCCTCCATGCCAATGTTAGATCACAACCAAAAATACACATGCATATACCATGCAAACCAAAACTAGTGAAGAAATCATACATGCAACTCAGTGCCTGGAAGTAAAACTATTGTAGCTACTCATCCCAATTCCCTCTTGCACTTTCTTGCTCTTCCTTTGCCTTCTTGCTCCAAAAATCCAACTATTCCACACCTTCCAAGAGTTCTCCAGGAAAACTCTAAGTCTCCAAGAGTATAAGAGAGAGAGAGAGAGACAATAATTAGAGAGCTCCAAAACTAAACTGACAAAAGGTTACCAACTGATCCTTGAAAGGCTTTTGACGAACGATGCCTCTATTTTCTTCATTTTCGATTATTCTCCTTCATTTCCCTCCTCACATGCAACATGTGGCCTTTCACCTCCCTTTACTCCTAATTTCCATTATTTTCATAAATAAATGTGCCAAAAATGCCATTTTTCCTTTCCAAAACCTTATCCATTGCCTTTTCCAATTTCCTTAGCCATAAACAATCACAAATGATCCCCATCACTAGAATTCAACCCAACATTCAGCTTGAAATAAGTGTCCCATCATCCATGGTTATTATTTTACCTTTTTTTACTTTTATTACATGGAATTTTCACCAGGGTTGTTACAGAACCCTCCCCCTTGGGGGAACATTATCTCGGTGTTCAACAACACCTATGACCACAAAACTACTATAGAAAAATATATTCTGCCAATGGAGCTTTATAACATAGCTCGATGCAATATTTACAATGATCACCCTGCTGAAAAGAAGACCAATATAACAATATAATAACATGACATCATAACAACATACCGCATAGTGGAGATTTATAACACAGCTCGTGGCAGTATTTACATCCATATACATATGTACATAAACTAACATGAGCAAAACATATACCAAAACATATACCAAAACACCAAGACAAAACTATTTTGCCTCAATTGGAAAACAAGGAAGGATACGGAGCCCACATCTAATCCGCCATCTCCCATGTAGCTTCATCAGGCCCAAAGTTCTACCACTGCACTTTAACTTGCTCGATTGTTTGGTTCCAGAGCATGAGCACCTTTTTCTACAATATACATTGAGGCTCTAACTTGAATTCTCCATTTGGTTCCACCTGCAATACATACCAGCCAATCACATTATCAACATCCTTAACATACTTATTAAGAAAAGATACATGGAAAACATCATGGACTTTCACTGTCAAAGGCAGTGCAAGTCAATAGGCTATTGGCTCAATCCTCTCAATAATACTAAAAGATCCACAAAAATGTGGTGCCATCTTGGCACATTATCTAATCTGTAAGGAGATCTTCTTTGGTTTGATGCACAAATACACATGTTCTCCAACCTGGAACTCATTGAACAACCTGTTCCTATCTACATAACTCCTTTGTGTATCATATTTCGCCTTTAGATTCTTCTTGATCACCTGCATTTCCTATTCCATGTCAGCCAACATATCTGGTCCAATCAACACCTTGCTAATCGGATACTCCAATTGATGGGAATGTTACAAGTTCACCCATACAATGCCTCAAAAGGACTCATTCCAAAGTTTCATGATAGCCATTGTTGTATGAAAAATCTACTAATGGAATGTACTCTTCCCACTGTAGAGCTATAAAAAGGGTCTCTTTCACCTCTAATTACCTCACATTAATATGTCAATCCAGGAACGTTTGGTTATTTCAAAGAGTGACTCAATCCGAGGCTATTTGTCAGAGTAATGCAAGTAGTACAACATCCTATAAAATACAAGAGTAAACTGATGCTTGTCTATAACTAAGTTCCTTCAAATGACTAAAGCACACATTCTCAAAATATCAGTCAAGGGTCTGACAGCAGTAGTCCATCCCTTTGGAAACTGATGGAAAAGGAAACTAGAGCATGGATCACGGGTCTGGGAGCAAGGCAGTAAATGCAGAGGCTCACTACAGCCGCCGATCGTCTCTCACACCAAATGTGAGTAAATGAAATGGCAGATAGAAATAGAACGGCAAATAGGAAATTAAATAGTAAATCTAGAAAGGAACAACAATGCTTAAAATGGAACAGCAATTCTGAAATGGAACAGCAATCACTATAACTAAACCTCGCGAGTAACAATCAAACTTTATCCTATCAACTCAAAAGCTCTTATCATAATCAAAACTCCAATCTTTCACTCTCCAAGCAAATCACACAATCCACTAAAGGAACAACAATAACTCTCAATTATGGAACAGCATGTGAAAGTCATACACACATAACATTCTAAGAAAGTAATCTGAATTTAATCCCAATCATCAACAGGAATTATAACTGTGTTTCCAAATGGAACAACATGAATTCTGAATCATAAAGAACACACCTTTCAGATAATTACCTTAACACACATAATTTAGCATAGAAGCTTCATAACACAAGGATAACATTGTTCAGTTGAATCTAATAAGATTTCATCCGCTCTGAAAGTATTGATAATATAATGCAAAGTCAATGGAAAGAACATTAATGAACGAATCTTAGCAGAGCATGTGATGTAACTTATAAAGCATATCAGATTACCAACTAGTGACGAGAAGCAAACCATGCAGAAATCAAATCGTAGTGATACAAAAGCAAGTGTCCTCCGGGGCCGGGCCCTTAGCCTCAAGGGTACACCGCTTTAAGCTAATCCAGATGCGAAGATGAGATAATCACCAAGTTTATATTAATGCATAAAATAGAAAGTAAAATGAGCCAAGTTCAACGAGACTCGATGATCAAAGTTAAGTCTTAACAAAAAGTTACATAAAAGCTTCTCCTCTTTTCAGACTAATAGTGTCGTCCCTTTATATAAGGATAATGGTGGAGATGTCTAAGTGATAAGATAAATAAAGCAGTGATCCCTTAGGATTGAAGATCCTGAGGGATCCGCAAAACTATTAATCCCTAATCACTTCTTTCTCTTCCGCCAAGCTGGTGCCTTTTCCTCCTTTTCCAGACCGGTTTGCTTCAGCTTGCTTTGCCTCGTCTGCGCTCGGTCCTTCGTCAAAGGGACAGCAGTTACCATGTTCTTATCTTCTTCTTTGGAACAGCAACTCCTCGTTTCTACCCTTTCCTGCACAGGAAAATGACAATTATCAGCGGATAAGTCTTTGCATACTAATTCCACGTATTCTACCACAATTCTCTATTGTTTTCCTCATTCATGATGTAAAAGATTCATAAGTCCTACTGAAAGGCCACTAAAATGATCATTAAAAACATACCTTTTTAGTACTCCACACACCCCCCTGCTTACCCTATTTCATGCCCTCATGAAAACGTTTTAGTTGACATGCAAAGCAATGAGAGAGTAGGTTGGAGAAGGAATCTCATGTGGAGGCCTACAGCCATGGTGAGTGACTAGGTAGTCAAAGAACTGGCCTGTTTGACCTCAGGCATCTCATATAGGGCTTGATATCCGGGTGCAGGATGCCAAATAATTGGACTGCGGAATCTATATCCTAACCAGGATGGTCCTGCCCTCAAGATGCTTTCGCCATAGAGGTTCAAACGATTGGCGGCTAACTCAAAATTCTCATACTTAAATGGCTCCCTGAGCTGGATGTTTGGATTAGAGGTTCGGTACCGGAATTTGGCTGCATCAATGGTGAGGTCTTTGATAGAAAGAAAATATTCTAAACTTTGTCGAATGAGTGCCTCGTGCATGGGTCCTAATGTTTCAATGACACCCGGAGTTCTCATAAGGTTTCTATGTGCTCTCCATAGGTGTGCTGGGTCCCTAGGCTTAGCCCTTACCCACAGGTCTAGGCCATTTTCCTGTCTCTGAAAAGTGCTATAGGTTTTGAGCCATTTAATCTGATTGACCCCGAATGAGATGAATGCTTGCAATTGAATGTCCCCAACAAAAGGGCTAGGGTTCAACTCAGTTTCTTGATCTAGCACGAGGTTATGCAAATAGAATTCACATAGCAATATCTGGACCTTCACTCCATAATGTTTACAACAATCTATAAAGTCATTGACAGTATTAATTCGTATCGGGGCACCTACTTTAACAACCTTTATCTTTAATTGAAAGTATCGTTCCAATAAAAACAAAGCATAGTTTTTGGTAGGGGTCCTACATGCTAAAACGTCATTGTATAAAGAACACAAGGTATCCATCTATTTGATAACAGTATCTAACCTACAGGCTATCTTTGCAACTTTCTCTTGTTCCTTTTTCCACCCTTCAAAGGCCTGGCTTTCAGATTGATTTACATTCCGTAGTTGTTGTTGGAGTTCTTCATACTTCTCACGAGGGACTCTCTACTCTCTAAGCCTCTCCATCTCTTGTTGAGCCTCTTTCAATCCTTTATGCAAGGTCCTTGTCTTTGGATCTCTTTTCCATGCATCAGTGGAGGTCGGGAGTTTTACCTAAACTTTCTTATTTCATTGCTTTGAGTTCAGAACCCTTATCATCCCTAAGGGTGGTGCCTCTGTTTGAATCTCCTTGTTGTCTTTTTCTTTTTTAACACGAATACCAGCTGGCAGCTGTTCCTTTTCAAATGGAACAGCAGTCTGTCCCTCAGCTTTATTTGGAACAGCAGCTGAACTTTCAACTTCATTTGGAACAGCAGCTGGGCCTTCAGCTTGATTTGGAATGTCAGCTGGGCCTTCGGCTTCATTTGGAACAATAGCTAGGCCTTCAGCTTCAATTGGAACAGCAGTTGGATTTTGGGCAGGGTTTTGATCAACAGAGCGATTTTTAGTCCTCCGCCGTTTTATCCTGCAGTTTCTTACTGCAGTGGTCATCATTTTCTTACTGGCGGTCTTCCTTGTCCTCTGCCTTGCTTTCAGAATCTTGATCTGCTGGTGGAGCTGGGCTATTATGCTCAATAACCTCCGCTGTTCCTTTCGTAATTCTCTAATTTCCAATGTTTTGTTAGAAGGAACAATAGGCTTTTTGTTGCGTTCTGGGCATTGACTAGTCCCTTGATCTTTCTCCTGGGGTACTTCTTCACCATGTTGTGCTGGATGTTTCGGGGTAAGAACCCTAGCTGATTCCGTGGCTTCATTTTCTATTCTCACTTCTTCTGGAATTTCTTCTGGTGTCGTGGGAACAGATTGTTCCCTCTCAGTATCTCCTATCTCTTTTTCATCATGAACGGGTAGATTTCCTTCCTCTGCCTCTTCTGCATGTGGTTTTTCAGGTGCATCTTCTTCCTAGGGTTTGTCGCGGAGGTATGGTGGAGTGGAGGGTTGGCCATACTCACCCATATTGGCCAAGATTGCGGCCAATTCCTATTCTCCCACTGGGTCCTGCGGTGGGCTACCTACCTGCTGTCCCATTTCCTCCTCCTGCCTGGATTGTCCATCTTCTACCTCAGGATGCTCAATTTCCATTTCAGGGTTCTCAGCTTCTATCTCAGGATGTTCAAATTCTGTCTCAGGGGGCTCGGCTTTTGTCTTAGGATGTTCAACTTCTGCCTCAGATGGCTCGGCTACTTCATCGTTTTCTTCTTCGGATCGCTTAGCCTTCTCGGCCTCCCCTTCCTTTTCTCCTTCAACTTGTTCTTCTTCTATCTCTTGTCGTGTGGGTTGTTCATCCTCAATTACCACTGGCTGGCTAGTGCTTTTCTGGAGTTTTTCCAGCCTTCCTCTTATCCGGGCTAACAGGACTGATTTTCTGCGTTTCTCTTGCTATTCTGTTGTCTCAGTTTCATGCTTACGCTTTGCTGACTCCTGGCGGGTTTCTGGTCATTCAGATGTGCTTGCAACAGGTTTTTGTTTTCTTAATTCTCTGCGTTTTTCCGGACATTCTGGTGTGCTTAGAGTATGTTTACGTTTTGCGGAAGGTGCTATCGCTTTCCCCTAAATTATTGCAATTAATTCTTTCCAGCTACTTTGCTGTTGGGTGAGACTATGACTAACTATTAACCGGATTAATCCATGGTGGCTAACAACTGATTCTACATGTTGTGCCTTTTTCAGGCTTCGTGCGGCGTCATGGAGTAAAGAATTCAAAAGTGCAGGAAGGTTTACAGAGCATTTATGTTTTAAAACAGCTAAGAGTTTAAGGTTTCGTGGCCTTACCACGTCTTTTCTCCCCTCGCAGGTGATGTAGCTTTGCACTGTTCTTGCTAGTTCTGCCCAAGGTTCTCCTAGCATTTCTGGCAGGACTCCCTTCCCTTTAACTATTAAGCTCTGGCCTTCGTCCTAGAAAATTTCCATCATCTTCTGAAGTCTTTCCTTCTTCAATGTCCATACAGGTCCGGTGGCTGGTAGTCCCGAGACTTTGGCAATTATATCGTCGGTGACTGTTATTTGCTTCCCCTACACCGTGGAGTGATCCTCCTGCAGATTCTGCAGAAATTCCATTGCTACTGTTTCATTGGACTCCTTCAGGCGTCTGAGATAAGTCAGCCACCCTGCTCTTTCCAGGATCTCCCGAGCAGCAGTGGAGACTGTCAACTTTTGTGGTTCGCTTCGAACTGCCCTGCCTCCCATGGTTTCACTATGGATTCATAATGGAACAGTAGTTTCTTGTGCTGTTTGAAACACAGAGAGAGTAGTGATCGTCGGATTTGGAAAAAAACACAGAGTATGCAACAGAAATGAGTTATGAACAGCAACTTGTATAAAAAATAGAAATGTCATGCTGTTAAACCGTGCCATTTCCTGGTATGCTATCTTTCCCGAATAGTGAGCTGACACATAAACCGAGGAATCATGAGGTGAACCTCCCCCCCGCAATGCGATAGGCTGCCCCAGCCATCAAATAAAGGAGCGGTACCCCGATCTATAACCAAGTCATAAAGGAACAGCGTATGAAAATATGCCATGTTTAGAAAAACAACGGTTAGATCGCATATTACGTAAGAGGCTGCTGTGATATGATGCGAGGCCAGGGATAGGACGTCTGTCGTTCTTGCCAGATCTCAAGTAGTCATTGTCACCTCCTTTGCCATGATTGGTGTAATAAATGTCCATGCTGTATATAAGTCGGGAGATAATGTATGATTAGTGCCTAGGATATAAGAAACAAAAGAGTATTAGTATCCTACCTATTGGTGTAATTAATGTGACCTCGATACCATTAACAGTGCTCTGTTGCCCACAGGTGTCCATAACCTTGGCAGAGTTGTTTATTTCACCCGCGGAACCATGATCCTTTATGTGCATATTAAGGAATGCGATGTCAAAGTGTAGGTCATTATGCTAGCTTGGTAACCAGGTAGCCATAATGCCATTCACGAGGAGGAGGCGAAAAGTGGGCAGGCCGGCTCGTGATGAGACCTCCTGTTCCAAGGTTTTTTTCTTTTACTATACCTTTTGGACCATATCCCTGGTGTGGTGGCCATAGTGGGAATGCCACTTCGCTTCCATCCTCATGATCATGGTAGGCTGGCTCTTGATGTGACCCCCTATCCTACATTTGACAATTTATAATTCATTTGCTTTTTCTTTCTCTTTTATTTTTGATAAAGCACTATTCCTTATATATCCACAAAGGGTGGTTCAACACTCCTTAAGAGTAGGAATGGTGGAAGAAGTCTTATCATCTCAATAGGAGGATATAACCCTTTTGCTCTTATTCCTGAACAAAATCAAAGAAAAGAATGGCATGATAAAAGATAACCAATTAGGGCAAGATTAGTAAGACAATGATAGCAAAATATAAGTACATCCTTCCTTCTGTCCTCTTATCAATACATAGCCTTATAAAGATAGCGATTTATAATTGCCTAATTTCAGTGTGTTGTGATTTGGATTCATTGCATAAGTGCATTGCTTGTCTCTAAAAGACTTTGAAAGAATAGGGGTAAGAAGCATCCTTACTTGGACCAGCAAGAGGTTAGCTGTGTCACAAAGAGAGAAGAAGTATACTAGATGAATAAAGGAGCATGAGTTCAAAAAGTGCAAATGTCGTTCCTTTTGGAAAATAAACAGCAGAACACAGCAATGTCGTTCCTTTTGAAAAAGGAACAGCAAAAATCAAAATGTGTTGTTCCTTTTGAAAAGGAACAGCAGAAAATCAAAACGTGCTATTCCTTTTGAAAAGGAACAGCAGAAAATCAAAACGTGTTGTTCCTTTTGAAAAGGAACAGCAGAAAATCAAAATGTGTTGTTCCTTTTGAAAAGGAACAACAGAAAATCAAAATGTGTTGTTCCTTTTGAAAAGGAACAGCAGAAAATCAAAATGTGTTGTTCCTTTTGAAAAGGAACAGTAGAAAATCAAAACGTGATGTTCCTTTTGAAAACGAACAACAGAAAATCAAAATGTGCTATTCTTTTTGAAAAGGAACAGCAGAAAATCAAAACGTGTTGTTCCTTTTGAAAAGGAACAGCAGAAAATCAAAATGTGTTGTTCCTTTTGAAAAGGAACAACAAAAAATCAAAACGTGATGTTCCTTTTGAAAAGGAATAGCAGAAACATGCATATGCCATTCGTTCCAGGAACGACAGAAAAATTGAAATCTATATATGCGCAACAAGTTTGAAAAACGATTATGTACAAATTGTGAAAATGAATGAATTGCTTAATGAATTACGGGTGAGGAAGATTTCTCTTCCTCTCCTAAGATCTCCATATTTACGTCTCTACGTAGCTGTTGGCAGAAGGATTCCCGAGTGAATGGTTTACGATAGAGACGAACCCGGTGGCCATTCACTTTGAAGGTATATCTAGACCCGTCAATGGTACTTAAAGTGATGGTCCCATTGTCATGTACCTTCTGGATTTCATATGGTCCTAACCAACAAGTCTGGAGTTTCCTAGGGAAATCCTGAAAGCGAGAGTCATATAATAGGGCCCACTCTCCTTCATGAAAGACTTTGTTTTTGATAAGGGCATCATGCCATTTAGCTCGCTGCTGTTGAATCAATGTTGTATTTCATAGTGCGGAGAGCCTGATTTCATCCAATTCATTAATCTGTTGTAGTCGATTAGTCTATGCCTCAGTTAAATCTAAGCCGACTTCCTGTGTTGTTCGTAATGTTTGGATTTCAAATTCTATATGGAAAATGGGTTGTTTTCCAAACACTAATTGATAAGGTGAGTAACCAGTGGTGCTTCTCCATGTTGTTCTATAGGCCCAAAGTGCTTCTGGTAGTCGGGCAGCCCAATCTCGCCTATGTGAGCCAATTGTTTTTGTTAGGATCGATTCTATTATCTTATTCCTGCTTTCTACTTGTCCATTCGCCTGTGGGTGATATGGAGTAGTAATTTTGTGTTGGACATGATAATTATTAAGTGTTGCTGCTAATTTATGGCCAGCAAATTGTGGTCCTCCGTCTGTGATTATTTCCCTTGGAAGGCCATAACGTACAAATAGATGGAAGAGGAACTGTATAACGGAGTCCTCTGTGGCCCTTGGCAATGCTTCTGCTTCAACCCACTTGGTGACATATTCTGTTGCCACCAAGATATATGTTCTCTGATTTGATGAGGGGTTGATGGGTCCAATGAAATCAAGAGCCCATCACTCAAATGGTTCGATGACTAACTGAGGTTTAAGGGGCATTTCATCAGCTTTACCAGGACGTCCTGCTCGCTGGCAGTTGTCACAGGTTTGGACAAATTTCTTTGCATCTCTGAAAATCGTGGGCCAGTAATATCCTGTCTGTAATACTTTGTGTCCCATTCTACGCTCAGCGAAGTGTCCCCCACATGGTCCGTCATGACAAGATTTTAGGATGTCAAAGATTTCATCTTCTCGAACACATCTCCTAATATGCATGTCTACCACTGTATGAAACAAATAGCCCCCAATCCAGTAAAATCGAGTACTCTTCTGAACAATCTGTTTTCGCTTTTCGCTCATTAGGGATTAAGTGTTTTGGTATTTTCCCTACTGCAAGGTAATTGGCAACATCGGCATACCAGGGTGTTCGAACGGAAATAGCAAACAGATGTTCATCCAGAAATTGATCTTCAACTACTGCTGCATCAACTGGCTTTGGCATTCTTGAGAGAAAATTGGATACAAGGTTCTCTTTGCCAGGCCGGTCCTTGATTGTGATATCGAATTCCTGCAATAAAATCAACCATCTAGTTATTCTGGCATTTGTGACAGGCTTATTTGCTAAGTATTTTATGGCGGAATGATCTGTATACAGAATAACAGGATAGCCTGTAATATAATGTCTAAATTTATTGACAGCATGTATTACAGCTAGGAATTCCTTTTCAGTAACGGTGTAATTTAATTCAACAGGGGATAAATTTTTGCTCATATAATAGATAGCATATGGTTTTTTATCTTCTTCCTGCCTAAGGACTGCGCCAATGTCTGTATCTGAGGCATCAGCTGATATTTGAAATGGTAGGTCCCAGTTTGGTCCTCGCAGGACTGGGGCTGTAGATACAAGCTTCTTTAAATCCTTGAAAGCACGTTCACATTTGTCTGTCCAAAGAAAATCAACATTACCAGTTAGTGCATATAAAGGTGCAGCAATATGTGAATAATGTTCTATAAATCGTCTATAATATCCAGAAAATCCAAGAAAGCTGTGTACCTCTGTTTGAGTAGTAGGAGTGGGAATAAGCAAAAGTATTTGGATTTTGGCCGGGTCTACCTGAATGTCGACTGCTGAAATATAGTGTCCTAGAATAAGTCCTTCAGTCATCATCATGTAACATTTTTCGTGACTTAAGCAGAACCTGGTAGCTATACAGCGTTTTAGAACTTTTTCTAGGGTATTTAGTGCTGGATCAAAATCATCTCCATAGGGTGTAAAGTCATCCATATACACTTCAAGTCCATCATTTATTAAATCTGCAAAAATGCTAAGGATAGCCCTTTGGAATGTGGCGGGAGCATTACATAGGCCAAATGGTAGGACTCGGTAGGCAAATGTCCCCCAAGGACAAGTGAAAGTTGTTTTGTCCTAGTCTTAAGGGGCAATCTGAATCTGATTGTATCCACTGAAGCCATCCAGGAAGGAAAAGAATCTTTTCCCCGCCAAAGTATTTAGCACTCAGTCTATGAATGGGAGTGGAAAGTGGTCTTTTTGTGTTGCTTTATTGAGTTCCCTGTAATCCACACAAATTCTCCATTTCCCATTCTTTTTTGGTATGACCACAAGTGGAGAGACCCATTTACTGTTAGAAATAGGATAAATAAAATTAACATCTAATAGCTTCTGAAGCTCCGCTTTAACCACATAGTTTAAATGAGGATTGAGTCTTCTCTGCGGTTGACGGATAGGTCTAACATCTTTTTCTATATAAATGTGGTGTGTACATAAATGTGGGTCGATTCCTCTCATATCAGGGTAATCCCATGAAAATGCTTGTTGATATTTTCTTAATACATGGATGAGCTTAGTTTCTTGTTCAGATGTGAGGTTGGCATTGATATTTAAAGTTTTTCCCGGTTCAATTTCCACAATTTTACTATTTGCAACAGAAGTAACAGGTATTGTTTGATCATGTGTGTCTTTCAGAGGATCTTCCTCTAATTCATTATCAAATGCTGCTTCTATCATCTGACATTGTGTGCAGGATTCAGCTTCAGTTTGACTGATGAAATTATTAATGGCATCATCTTCTGTTTGATCTTTAAAATCAAGTGCCTCTTGCAACGTCAATGGAGATCTAATGTTTTCAGTAAGGTATGATATAGGATACTTGTTAGTTTTAATTATTGTGATACTTGGCTACACTGGAGGGTATAGAACCAAATTCTTAATATCAGGTCCTTTAGTTATGGTCATATTTCCTTGCCAGCAACCAATGTAAGCATCGACGGTGGCAAGCCAAGGCCTTCCTAGGATTAGCGGGTGTCCATCAAGTCGGGTTTTTAGATTAATTATCAGGAAATCGGTCGGATATTCCCAGGAGTCTACAGAGACCATGACATCGTGTAGAGTACCTTCCAGTCTAATCACAGATCGCTTAGCTAATTCTAACAAAGTGGAGTTAGGTTCTACAGATGTAATGCTGAGCTTTTGACAGATGGTGGTTGTTAAAATATTGATTGCAACTCCTAGATCAACTAAGGCATTAGACAAGGTCTGACCATAAATTTGAACAGTTACAATCCGATTTCCTGGGTCTTCATATTTGATAGGTGTTTCTTTCCTAGATAAGAGATCAGATAAAGTACCGACTACTTGGACTCTTGGGTTAGTTGTTATATTCCTCCTTGGTTTCTTTATGCACAATTCTTTAATAGTTTTTGCATATATAGGAATGTCTTGAATGGCTTGGAGGAACGGGATTTTTATGTACAAATTTTGTAATTCCCCCAGAATGTCAAAGTCAGGGTACTGTAAAGGTCGAGGTATGACTAATCGTTCTGGGAATGGGGGGAGGATGTGGTTGCTTGATCATGAGACTGTTGATTATATACATCCTCTCGTTGCATTTGATGTTCTCTTACTAACTGATCTTCATTATGAACTGTTTTATCCCCCTCATTTTGAATGATATGTCTAGATCGTAATTGAAGATCATTACACTCCCACAGATCAGGTCCTATTTCTGGTGATTCAATGATTTGAAGAGATTGGACTCGTCTATTATTTGGATTAGGGTTGGGCTGGGCTGGGAGTTGCGGTCTCAAATTAGACTGGGGATTTTGTTGTAGAGCTGGGAGAGTAGGTTGAGGGAGTGGAATAGTTCCTACTTGCTGTTACATCGGTCTTTTCCAGTTTGTCTGCTAGGATGAACCTTGTGAAGTAGGGGGAGTCCATTGCGGAGGATATGGGCTATTTTGCCAATATGGTGAATTATAAGGGAAATTCGGCCAACTAGATTGATTTGGATGATTCAGCCATGGGTTTGAAGAAGGAAACGGTGGTGGTGACCAATTTGGGAATGGGGGTGGGGGTTGATTTTGCCACATATTATATTTTTGAGCGTTATATTGTGGAGTCTAAAAAGAAGAGGTTGGGTCTGAAAACATACCAAGTTGTCTTTGTTGCCACTGGCGGTGCTAGTTGATCAAGTACACTGATTCTAGTTCTTCCTCTGCTTCCTTATATACTACCTTTAATCCAGGAAGTGAGGGGCATCTTTCCGTAAGATGATCATTTGTGCAGATGGCACATGTTTGGAATGTATCCAGTGGACACTCCTTGAGGCTATGATTTTTCCTGCATCGGGGGCAGAAGATTGCCAAATTCTATTCTGCCTCCATTTGCTTCTGCTTGGCCTGCATAATATCAAGTTGTGTAGTTAGTGTCCCTAGAATATCAGTTTTAAAATTTTCTAATAAATTTCCAATCTCCACATGCGTTACTCCTTCTATTTCTATCTTATTGTCTCTTGCAAACCGATCATATTCTGCCGGTTTTATTCTTGTGTTGCCTCTCGAACTCTTGATGCATAAATCAATGATGTCAGCAAAATTCTCTTGATAAATATCCCCTTTTCCCATAATGTTTAATGTTTCGATCCACTGTTCCTTCATGCCCCTTATCAATGCAGTTTTTAACACATTATCAGGTAAAGGTAGTGATGCATAAGGAGATCTTTGTAAATTATATTGAAAACGTTCCACATATTCCTCTAATGTTTCATTTGGTTTGGCTTCCATTTGAAATATTTCATCCTTCAATTCTCTAGACCTACAATAATCCTGATATTTTTTTAAGAAGGATTCTTTCATCTGATCCCAATTGTTGATGACCCCACCACCTAGTCCCAT
Organism: Pinus tabuliformis; assembly: GCA_031772625.1. Classification (NCBI taxonomy): domain Eukaryota; kingdom Viridiplantae; phylum Streptophyta; class Pinopsida; order Pinales; family Pinaceae; genus Pinus; species Pinus tabuliformis. The sequence goes on from CM062817.1 coordinate 211,758,120, forward strand.
AAACCATCTTAAAGCAGCCCCTTTTAATGTTGAGGGCAATAATTTCAGTTTCTGGGGATCGGTGGTGTAATCATATCCCCTACACAACACATCGAATTCGAATAAAAATGCATCCAGATCTTCTAATGTAAGACCGTGAAAGTTTGGGATATGTTGAAGAGAGATAGGTTTCATGGGTGCATTTGCTGCAGAATCCACTATAGGATATTGTATTGTATAGGTTTGAGTATTTGGCTGATTCTGAGCCATAGGATCAAGTATGTGCCAATAACCTTCTGGGATATCTAGGAGGGTATTCCTAGGTTGAGAGGGAACGATTTTAGCAGGGATAGTTTTAATGACACTTCCTTTATCTGGGATAAGAGGAATACCTGATGTTTGAGGAGATTGAATTTCTTCAACAATGATTTTCACAGCACTCCCCTTATCTGGACTGTTTAATGGATGATCTATCCTAATGGAAGATTTTGGTTCTTCTGTTTCCCCTGTTTCTCCTTCTCCTTCACAAAAGTTATTGAAATTCCCTTCCTGCAATAGTTCTGGAGTAGAATTTTCAATTTTCTGAAAGTCCTACTCTTCAGTTTGACTATGCACCTCAGCAAAGGCTACAGATGGTGATCCTGTGGCCTGAAGGGAAATAGTAGGCTTCTTAGAATGGTTTTCCTGAAACCTACTGATGGCTGAGATTCTGTTTTCTTATAGATTTCGTCTATGAAAGTTGTTCAGCCAAGGGTTACCGGCCCCTTAGCCTTTTCAGGTTTGGATGGAAGCTTGATATTCTTTTCTGGTTTTTTCTGCTTAGTTATGCACTCAAATAAACTGCTAAATTCTATTTAATCAAAGCAAAAGCAAATCTGTTAGGAAAGCGGACAATGGAGCAGGGATTTTACATGCTCTGTACGCAGGTTCTTACCTTTCGTTTTTAAAATCCAACTCTTTCCTAGCAGGTTCGTACACCACTCTGAAAAAAACAAATTGCTACACTCTTTCCCCGGCAACGACGCCAAAATGTAGAGCTATAAAAAGGGTCTCTTTCACCTCTAATTACCTCACATTAATATGTCAATCTGGGAACGTTTGGTTATTTCAAAGAGTGACTCAATCTGAGGCTATTTGTCAGAGTAATGAAAGTAGTACAACGTCCTACAAAATACAAGAGTAAATTGATGCTTGTCTATAACTAAGTTCCTTCAAATGACTAAAGCACACATTCTCAAAATATCAGTCAAGGGTCTGACAACAGTAGTCCATCCCTTTGGAAACTGATGGAAAAGGAAACTAAAGCATGGATCACGGGTCTGGGAGCAAGGCAGTAAATGCAGAGGCTCACTACAGCCACCGATCGTCTCTCACACCAAATGCGAGTAAATGAAATGGCAGATAGAAATGGAATGGCAAATAGGAAATTAAATAGTAAATCTAGAGAGGAACAGCAATGCTTAAAATGGAACAACAATTCTAAAATGGAACAACAATCACTATAACTAAACCTCGCGAGTAACAATCAAACATTATGCTATCAACTCAAAAGCTCTTATCATAATCAAAACTCCAATCTTTCACTCTCCAAGCAAATCACGTAATCCACTAAAGGAACAACAATAACTCTCAATTATGGAATAGCATGTGAAAGTCATACACACATAACATTCTAAGAAAGTAATCTGAATTTAATCCCAATTATCAACAGGAATTATAACTGTGTTTCCAAATGGAACAACATGAATTCTGAATCATAAAGAACACACATTTCAGATAATTACCTTAACACACATACTTTAGCATAGAAGCTTCATAACACAAGGATAACACTGTTCAGTTGAATCTAATAAGATTTCATCCACTCTGAAAGTATTGATAATAATGCAGAGTCAATGGAAAGAACATTAATGAACGAATCTTAGCAGAGCATGTGATGTAACTTATAAAGCATATCAGATTACCAACTAGTGACAAGAAGCAAACCACATAGAAATCAAATCGTAGTGATACAGAAGCAAGTGTCCTCCGGGGCCGGGCCCTTAGCCTCAAGGGTACACCACTTTAAGATAATCCAAATGCGAAGATGAGATAATCACCAAGTTTATATTAATGCATAAAACAGAAAGTACAATGAGCCAAGTTCAACGAGACTCGATGATCAAAGTTAAGTCTTAACAAAAAGTTACATAAAAGCTTCTCCTCTTTTCAGACTAACAGTGCCGTCCCTTTATATAAGGATAATGGCAGAGATGTCTAAGTGATAAGATAAATAAGGCAACGATCCCTCAGGATCGAAGATCTTGAGGGATCCGCAAAACTGTTAATCCCTAATCACTTCTTTCTCTTCCGCCGAGCTGGTGCCTTTTCCTCCTTTTCCGGACCGGTTTGCTTCAGCTTTCTTTGCCTCATCTGCACTCGGTCCTTCGTCAAAGGGACAACAGTTACCCTGTTCTTATCTTCTTCTTTGGAACAGAAACTCCTCGTTTCTACCCTTTCCTGCACAGGAAAATGACAATTATCAGCGGATAAGTCTTTGCATACTAATTTCACTTATTCTACCACAATTCTCTATTGTTTTCCTCATTCATGATGTAAAAGATTCATAAGTCCTACTGAAAAGCCACTAAAATGATCATTAAAAACATACCTTTTTAGTACTCCACACCCACTTTCGTTGCTAATGCATCACATACATCCTTAACATGTCCTCCAATAACCTGTTGACCCTCTCTGTCTGTCCATATGTCTGCAGATGATAAGTCGTACTAAAGGCCAACTCTATGCCCAAAACTACAAACAACTCCTTCCAAAACTTGGAAGTGAGCTTCACATCCCACTCTGACACAATCTTCTTCGGGGCACCATGTAATCTAACCATATCTCAGATAAATTCCTATGCAACATCACTAGCTAAGAATGTAGACTTTACCGTAATGAAATGTGCAACCTTCGTCAACTTGTCCATAATAACCATAATGGAATCATGTTGTCTCACTGTCTTCATCAAACCTATAATGAAATCATTGGAAATAACCTCCCATTTCCACTCTAGGACTACGATCGGCTGTAGTCTTACACGTGGATGCTTATATTTTTCCTTCACTCACTAACAATCAAAACATCTTGCCACAAACTCTACCACATCCCTCTTCAAATTCGACATATAGTAAAATATCTTCACTGTAGTTAATGTCTTGTGATAACCTAGGTGACCTAAATAAGGTTTCACATGAAACTTCCTCAAGATCACCTTCTTCAGCTCACTGTTACCTGGTGCATAAATCATGTCTCAGAACCTAACCAGCCCATCTATTGTAAGACAATAATCCATACGTTTTGCACCTGCACCTGTACCACTACATGTACATGTACCTACACCACTACCTATACATGTACCTATACCATTGCCTATACATGTACCATCACCTATACCCATACCTGTGCTCTGCTATAACCTGTGCACAATATCCATATATTTGACATCCTGCTAACCTGCCCGCAAGATCCTATCCTGTAAGTTTGTCCCGTAGGATCTTATAGTTGCCAAGTGATTTGCATTTACCCGTCTACTGAGAGAATCTACCACCTCGTTCTCTTTACCTTTGAAATATTTGACCTCAAAATCAAACTTGTTGATCATGGCCAACCATCTAGCCTGCTTGGCATTCCGATTCGACTAGTCAAACAAATACCTCAACCCATTGTGATCAGTCATAAGTAAAAACCTTTTTCCAAGAAGATAATGTCTCCACATCTTCAATGCATGTATGATCATTGCCAACTCAAGATCATGTGTCTTGTAGTTTTTCTCGTGCTCAATTAGTTTTTGGGACTCATAACATACCACCTATCCATCCTTCATAAGGACTCCACCAAGCCATCTCTTGCAAGTATCTGTGCATACCACAAACTCTTTGTCCAGATATGCAATCTATAGCACTGGTGCATGTGTCAACAACTTCCTAAGTTGCTCGAAGCTAGCCTCGCACTCCTCATTCCATTCAAACTTCCTACCTTTCCTTTCCAATGATGTGATAGGATAAGAAATATGTGAGAATTTCATGGTGAACCTCCTATAATAATCTGCCAAATCCATAAAGGATCTTGCCTCATCCACACATTTAGGAGCTACCACTCCATGATGGCCCTTACCTTCTCTGGATCTACTGCAATTTCCTCCTTAGAGACAATATGCCCCAAGTAATGTACCTCAATCTGAAAGAAAATACACTTGCTGAGCTAAGCATACAATTGATGCTCTCCAAACAACCCCAACACTGCTGCTAGGTGCTCGGCATGCTCTTCCTCATTTTTAGAATATACCAGTATATCATCAATGAACACAATAAAAAACTTATCCAAATATGGATGCAACACATTATCCATCAAACACATAAATGTAGTTGGAACATTAGTTAAGCCAAATGGAACAACAACGAACTCATAATTTCCATACCTAGTCCTGAACACAGTCTTGTAAATGTCCTCCTCTTTGATGCGTACCTGATGGTATCCGGATCTCAAGTCAATCTCTGAGAACATTGCTACTCCCTTTAACTAATCGATAAAGTCATCAATCCTCAGAAAATTGTACCTTTTATTGATGGTTACTTTATTCAACTTCTTTTAGTCAATGCATAATCTGCAAGTACCATATTTCTTCTTCACAAACAATACTGACATGCCCTATGGTGATACACTTGGCCTAATGTACCCCTTGTCCAATATTTCCTTCAACTCTAACTTTAACTCAACCAACTCAAGTGTGCTCATCCTGTAAGGTTCTTTTTATGTTGGAGCTTCCCTTAGCACTAACTCAAAAGAAAAGTATACCTCCTTCTAAGGTGGAAACTCTCTAATTTCGTCATCAAATACATCCTTGAACTGTTGTAAAATTGGGTACCTACACAACACATCCATATCCTCAACTTCCTTACCCTTATCACTAGAAATGTGGACTGTAAATAACTTACATTCTTTCCTGAGACTTTTCTTTTCTTGCATAGTTTTCAGCATCCTAAATAATGTAGATTTCTTGTTACCCTATAAGACTCTTGGTTCTCCATTGTCATCAACACACTCAATATATTTATCATAACATTCTACCTTGCTTCTAAGAAGATACAACCAGCCCATGCCCAACAACATACTTTAATAACCCAATGGTAATACATTCAAATTTGTTGTGGTGGGAATACCATTCAAATGAAATGCACAAGCTCTTACCCAATTATGAACTTCCTTCTTCGTACTTGTAGCCAACTGCACTAACCAAGGTTCTGCACGCAATTCCTTACTCAAGCCACACTTATCCACCAAGTCAGGACTAATATAGTTATAATTAGATAAAGGGTCAAACTAAAATAGAAATAACTTGATCACAAATCTTAACATCCATCTCAATGATAGATACCTGATGCTCTGCCTATTTTTTATCCAATGTAGCATAGATACGTGGAATAATCTTACCAACATCCCAAACAGTCTGTGCCTCCTATGAATTGTATATCTGAGGAGTACCACCCTAATTTTATGAACAATCTCTCTTACGATGGTATTTGCCACAATTCCAACATTCTATAGGCTTCCAGCTTGTCTCCTTATTTCGTTCTCATGGTCGGAATTCCTATCTCCTATATTATGCATTGAACCTCTTAGATGGTGCAAAATTATCTTTGTTACCTGAAACTTGTGGTTTTACCTACTTCTTGTCCCATTTCCCTTTGTTCCTGGCATTACCTTTCTAGATTGGCTTCATCTCAGACCTACGCTTCGATTGTTCATAACAATGCTTCAGCTTCTCGATGGCCTCCTCCAATGATCTAAGCTCATCAAACTTGATCATATCTTTGAATGCATCGGGTAATCCACTAACGAATCTCTCAATCTTATCCTTCTCCTCCTTGAGGTAAGGCACATACCTCAGTTGCTCCAAGAACCTGCTAGTGTATTCATCATCTTTCATGGATCACATCTTTATCTCATATAATTCCTTTTCTCTGTCATCAAATTATCTCCCTGATAGGTACTTATTTTTTAATAGCCACTCAAATTCACTCCATGTCAAATCTTCCTCATTTGTACCTCTAACATTCTTCACATCTTCCCACCAAATGTCTACTTTTCCTTTGAGATTGAAAGTATCCACTCTAGATTTCATGTTCTCTGAATAGTCATGCAACCTGATGAACTTCTTTATGGCTGGCAACCATGCCTCTACATCTTTTGATTTCTTTACCTCTCCATCAAAGGTAGGTGGCTTAGCTTTCCTAAAACCATATGGAAAATACCCCTGATCACTCCTCTTGTAAGGATGATACTGAAAACGATCATAGTTCTTATCTGAGTCTAAACTGGAATCATAAATGTATCTATCCCCTCTCCTATCCGGAGTTTCCAACAATCTGCCATCTCTGATTGTGTCATCTTTATCTGATCTATGACCACCATGTGATCTACTAACATATGCCCCATTAATCTTATCCTCCTACTAATGGTTTATTTGAAGTGGTCCTTGTCACTGTAAATATGACAAGCTCTAAAGTATGACTGCATTTACCTCTACTAACTTTTCCTGTGCCTGTATGATTCTGTCATTATCTACCTTACAACTCCTTATTTCTTCCTTTAAGATTATCATTGTAACTGCCAAATTAGAAGAGTTCCCAACAGGATACTGCCCTTTGGATTGATAGGGATAGTCTTTGTATTCAGCCATCTTGCTAGCCATTTGATATTTCTTCCTGCAAGGTGTATCATGTCATCTAAACTGAATCAAAATAAACCAACATACCTTAATATAGCTTGGGGAGGATACCTTGTCTGAAATATCAACAAATCAACATGATACATGTATAACATAATCATGATATCATATAGAAACATAAAACATAACCATATGCATGTAACCATCATTCTAGCTAGGGTCAAGCTATTAATGCATGACCTCAACAGTAAAACACCACAACATCATGCATGAAAACCACCATCATTACGTCACTATACACTTGACCACATGCAACCATGAACATGCACCAATGATTCATAACCATCCACACATATACATAAACATGTATGATCAAGCATGGATGCACCATACTTGAAATCAAACCTCCAAGAATGATACATGCAACCAAGCATACAAAAATGTAACCAACAAACAAGATTGCAATCAAAATATTACAACTATACATGTAAGTTACATAAATCGACATGTAGCTAGTCATACACTCACGACACTTCATTCCTAAACAGAACATCAATTTTTACATGATGGCATCACTTCAACCATGAAAAACATCATGCAAATGCAACAAGCACATGAAATGCAAGTGTGGGAGACACACATGCAACTGACATGCATGCATGACCAACACATATCCCAATGAGTTCGAGTGGTGAACCATGCTTTGATACCACTCTATAACACCCTCCTCCCACAACTACCCAAGCAACCAACTAACCGGCGTAAACATGTGACGAGACGCCACTATGATATGATGCGACCTTCTAAGTCATGTTAAGGATGTGGAACCAACTAAAACACACCATACATACATTAATCGTCAGCTACATGACCCTAAGGAACCAATCCAATACTTTAAACAACTTGCATTGGGGTCCCACTCATATTTTGGACAACTTAATCCTATTTGATCCCATGCTCTAGGCATGAGGGCGACCAAAAACCCAAATTTTCTCTCACAAGCTTGTTTGCGAGCAACCAGAAACTAAAATTGTTAGTGCTATGATAGAGACTCCATGATTTAAGCCAATTTTTTAGGGCCTAGCCCAAGTCATTTCCCAAAATTGAACCATCTCTTCAAATCAATAAAATATCATGTAAATGACAGTACTAAAGAAAATACTTGGTCAAGACCTCGATTGGACCACTACTTGCCACGATAGACATTTCATCAAACATATTGTAATTGTGTAATCTAAAGGTGTAAATAACAATTCTAAGCATAGGGTCTCATAGTTAGCTGAGACCCTACTTCTTCTTCTTCTTCTTCTTATTCTTCTTCTTCTTCTTCTTCTTCTACTACTACTTATTCTTCCTATGCTTCAGTCTCTTCCTCTTCCTATTCAATTATAGTAGGACTAACATCATATGTGAGAGCCTTGATGTCTTCCTCTGCAAGCATGTCTCTAAAAACTGACCATTGTATAGGAATTTTGAGTTTTTGGAGGGAATCTTCTATAAGGATTCTAATTAACCCATGGTGAGCTAACTGTTAGGAATTTCCCTCTTTCACTTTGATGCTTGATTCTATTAGGGATTGCAGTATGAAGTATGGTATGTTGAGCCTGTGGTGAGCGGGTGTTTCTGCTCCAAATCTCAATTCTTCAAGAAGTCTAAAATGATAGACATAGACCACACTATACCTACACTCACATGAAATGTATTTGATAGGTTGGTAGCTTACCTCATTCCAGGGATATGGCAGACTTGCTCTCCTTACTCCATTTTTTTCCTCAGTGGGTTCCTCACCTTCTAAAAAGAATTTCCTTTTGGCAACCTGACTATCTCCTTTGTCTTCCTTCCTCCTTGGTACTCCTAGAGGAAGTGTGGTAACTTTGCTGATGAGTTCAGGGATGAGTTCTATGGAGAGGCCTCTTACCACAACAGTGGCATGGACTCTAGTAAGTTGAATGAGGGAAAGAGAAAAATCTCGGGCCACCTCATCATCATACCCACTTAATTTTTCAAAAAACCCCATCCAACTATGCCTTCTAAAGATTTATAGTATCTGAGGGCGTTGTTGGATTCTCATAGTGTTAGTGGGCTCCCTCTTATTAAACCCTCCTATCATCTTGGTTGGTGAGGCTTTAAGGAGATGAGATGGTTGATACAATTTTCAAATGCAAAAGTAAAAAACTGAGATGACTGTGTGGAAAATTCTCTTGCACAACTTCCAAATGCAATCAAACTAGAGGATTTTTATGTTCAATTTACTTGGAAAGAGGAATGTAATTACGGATCCTACCTCTTCATAATGTTTTCTATGGTAAACCCCTGAGTTTTCCCCTCTAAAACTCGTCTTGACCTATCCTGTAGGTTGTCTTTGTGTATCCTTTAGGAATCCTGTGTTCAACCCTGTAGTATTTCCTGTACAATCTTGTAGGAATTCCTGTGTACAAAACAATGGTGTCTTCATTGCTATAGGTTTCCTAGGTATGAGAGCGACTTGTGAGAATGAGCCTTGAGGAAGTGAATGCATGAATGCATGGGGACGATGATTATTTCATCTTATGGTCATTTGGGTTGAGGTGGTGTGCGGGTAGTCGAGGTACAGTTTCCACTTTTGGACCGTTGGTCCCCACTACCACCTCATCATTCCCTACATCTTCTTAATCAACTATGACTTCATGCTTCCAGAGCCTTAACTACTTTTGTCCTTCTCCTTTCTGTTTTTGAGTTGACTGCTGCCACGTGTGAGAGGACAAATTATTTTGTCTTTGTTGATTGATTGAATGTGGCCAAGTTAATTGGCACCCTTCTCTTATAAACCAACTTACTCGTAACCTTTACATCTTTGGACTACATTATGCATATGATAGAGTGAGTGGGATACTTACCTGTGGTGCTTAGTACCTTGCTGCAGTGGTTGAAGACTAAAGGTGCTTGCTCTGTGTATTGGCTTCATGCTATTCCTCTTCCCTTTTCTATTGTCTGATGAATTTTTTTTTGTGGTGCAGGTACCTGGAGTTGAAGATGATAGTGATGCTGCTTCTTTGGAGTCCCTTCTACTCTTGTATCATCATGTTGGAAGCTTGTTGTTCTTATGATTTGTATTATGTGGGACAGGATGGTACAGGATTTCTTACAAGATGTCCTGTTGATGCTTCTCCCTCATAACTCTTAATCATCCCTTCTGCTAGGAGTTTGAGGATGGTGACATGGATGGAGAGGGAGACTAGCAGTGTTGAGGATGAGGAATACTCAGGTGATGCTCCCTATTGCTCTCTGTTTCCTTCTTTTTTGAAGACTGTGAATTTTTTTATAACTGATATATTTTTTAAGGGTGAATGCAAGGGTGTTGAAGGTGGACATAGGTATGGTCATGGAATGATGATTTAAGAGTGCTATTTTATTGAGATAGAAGATCATTTTTTCCTTTAGGGTCACTTCCTGTAGGATTTCTAGGTCACTATGATTCCTACAGGATCATCCTGTAGCTTTTAAGGGGATCCTATAGAAAACACAGTCCCTTGTAAACTAAAGGAAAGGAGTGGAAAAATGAGAGAAATGGTAGAGTGATGAATGAAAATGAGTGGAAAAATAAAATGTGAATTAAATAGGTCTCTTGGTGATCCTCCTTTTCTCTCTAGTCGTCCTTCTATCGTACTTTCAAAATAGAAATTTTCATGATTTTTCTCTTTTCTCTTTTCTTTTTTTCTCTGTTTTTTTTAAAACAACTAGGTTGCCTCTAAGAGGTTTTCATACTAGTTATTTGCCCTAGGTGCCTCAAGAGAGGTTTTCACCCAAAGATCTTTTTATTCTCATTTTTTTTTTTTTTTTATATTGACACCATTGGGCTGCCCCAAGAGGTTTTCAACCCAATAGTGGGACTCAGGCACCTCATGGAGGTTTTCACCTGAGTCCTTATTCTTTTTTTTTTTCTCTCAGTGATTTGATGAGGTAGGAGCTGAAACTTGCTCCACTACCATCACTGTTTTATTGATATCATCAATGAATTCTTGTTTTGACAATGGTCTCTTGTAAATTTTCAGTCGGTGTCCATTAACAAGTAAAGGAATGGCCTATTCATCTATGGTTCTGATTTGTATTGAACCACTATCATGGCATCTTTCTACAACATAAGATCCTACACATCTTGTCCTTAACTTGCCCTTGAAGTGTTTATACACATAATCATATAACAAATCCCAATCACCTTCTTGAAATTGCTTTTCCTTGATGTTCTGATCATGTCAGATCTTCCTCTGAAGTTGAATTACCTCTGTATGTAGGAGGGCCTGCCTTCTAAACTCATCCAAACCATTCAACTGGAGCAATCTCTCTTTTTGTGCACTGCTGAGACCTATATCTAGTTGGGCTACCATCCTTAATGTGTTATACTCAAATTCAATGGAAAGCAAGGCTTTTTTCCCATAGACCAACTCATAGGGTGTGAATCCAGTGGTGGTCTTACAGGTGGTATTATAGGCCCAGGTGGCAACACCTAGTCTATTTGCCCAACCCTTCCCACTGTTGCTTACCACTTTAGTCAATATGCCCTCTAACGCTCTATTGGTCACCTCTACTTGTCCATTGGCTTCTGGATGATAGGGAGTGGAGGTTCTATGCTTGATCTTGTGCTGGTTGAGCAAGTCTTCAATCATGTTGGAGGTAAACTGGCTACCTTAGTGTGTGACCAGCTCTCTAGGGTACCCAAATTTGTAAAATACATTCTCCCTTAGGAACTCATCTACCTTCTCTTTTGTTGCTGCCTTAATTGCCTTGGTTTCATCCCACTTAGTCATATAGTCAGTGCACACAATGATGTACCGCTTTTGTTTGGAAGGAGGGTCAATAGTTCCAATGAAGTCCATACCCCACTTCTCAAATGGCTCAAAAATCACCTGAGGTTGCAGAGAAATTTCATCTCTTGGAGTAGGCCTTCCCATCCTTTGGCATCAATCACACTAACTAGTATATGTTTTCACATCCTGATGAAGAGTGAGCCAATAATAGCCTGCTTGTAACACTTTGAATGTTGTCCTCTTTGCTACAAAGTGATCTCCACAAGACCCATCATGACAAGTTAGAAGGATGTCAAAGACTTCCTCCTCCCTAACACACCTTCTCAAGATTTGATCTGGGCCAAGTTTGAAGAGATTGCCCCCAATCCAAGTGAAGGGGCATTCTTCCTTAATATCTTTCTTTTCTCCTTCGAGGACAAGCTGGTGGGAACTGTGCAGATACCAAATAGTTTTATATATCAGCAAACCATGGAGAGAGAACTAAAAGAGCAAATAAGTTCTCATTGGATAACTGGTCATCAACCATTCCTTCTTCACCTATAGGCAAATTTAATCTAGACAAAAAGTTTGCAACAACATTTTCCTTACCTGGCTTATCAACAATAGTTAGATCAAACTGCTATAATCAAAGTAACCATCTTATAATCCGAGCATTCACATCTGGTTTATTCATTAAATATTTGATTGCAGCATGGTCAGTATGCATAAATGTTTGATATCCTATAATATAATGCCTAAATTTGTTCAATGAATGCATAACAGCGAGGAGTTCATTTTCGGTCACTGTGTAATTTAGTTCAGCCTTTGACAGATTCTTATTGATAAAGTAGATAGCATAAGGCAATTTTGCATCTATCTAACCTAGGGATGCTCATATGGCTTTGTGTGAGGCATAAACATGAATATGAAAAGGAAGGGCCCAATTTGGGCCTCGGAGAATTGGTGCAGTGGTAAACTTTTTCTTTAGGATGTCTAAGGCCACTTGACAGCTTTTTGATCATACAAACTCAGTGTCCTTGGCCAACAAACCAAATAAAGGAGAGGCTAACCTGTTGAAGTCCTTTATGAACCTTCATTAGTATCCAGCTAACCCTAGGAAACTTTTGACATCTCTCTTCTTTTGAGGAGGTGGGACCCTTTGGATGATAGCTATTTTGTTTGGGTCCACCTGCATTCCTTGCTGAGATATTGAATGACCTAGCACGATCCCTACAGCCACCAAGAATTCACATTTTTTGAGACTGAGAGACAGGTTCATTTCAATGCATTTGTGCAATAATTTTCCTAGGTTGGATAGAGCCTCTTGAAAATCACAACCATAAGGTGTAAAATCATCCATATAAATTTCCATCGCATCATGCACTAACTCAGTGAAAATACTCAAGATTGCTCTCTAGAAAGTGATAGGAGAATTGCATATTCAAAAAGGAGGAACCCTATAGGAAAAAGTACCCCATGGAAAAGTGAAGGTGGTTTTATCTTGGTCTTCCGTGCTGATCTGGATTTGGTTGTACCCGCTGAATCCATCTAGGAAAGAGAAAAAATTTTCCCTACCAGGCCATCTAGCACTTGGTCAATGAAGGGTAGAGGGAAATGGTCCTTCTTTGTGGCTTTGTTCAACTCCCTGTAATCGACACAAATCCTCCACTTACCATTTTTCTTTGGAACTAACACCAAAGGAGAGACCCACTCACTATTGGAGATAGGGTAAATGAATCCTCCATCTAATAGTTTTTGCAGTTCTTCTTTTACTATATCTTTAAGAGCTACATTCATCCTCCTTTGGGGCTGTCAAACTGGCTTGCAACCCTCTTTGATGTATATGTTGTGAGTACACACTGAGGGGTGTAATCCCTTCATTTCTTTGTAATTTCAAGTGAAGGCATCTAGATGTTCCTTTAGCATGTTGCATAACTTCTCTTCTTGGAGAGAAGAAAGAGATGGATTGATTTTCAAGGTTCTCTCAAGGCCTAATTCTATGGTTTTGACATAGAGGGGGTTGGAATCGACCAAGCATAGGTCAATTGGATGATTGTTCTAAGTTTCCTTTACTACATCTTCCAAGGGAAATGTAGTGGGAGTTGGAATTTGAAGTAGGTGTTCAACAATTCATCTTCATCCCGTTGTCCTCCTCGAATGGTTGTTTCTAAAGTATAAATTTGGGTGGAATAAACTTCATCTTCTTCCTCCTCCTCCAACCATAAAGGTAAATCATGCTCTAGAGATGGCTGAGCAGGAGGGTATATGACTAACTGCTTGGACATATTCCCGTTCTTGATGGTCATATTTCCATCTCTGCAGTTAATGTAAGCGTCAACAATGGCCAACCAGGGTCTCCCAAGGATGATAAGGTAACCAGTAAGCTTAGGCTTAGGCTAGGGAAATAGGAAATCTACAAGGTACTCCCAAAATTCAATGGAGACTATCACATCCTCCACAATCCCCCCAAGGGTCACTGTGGAGTGGTCTGTAAGTTGCAGAACTGTTGTGGTCTTCCTCAATGGAACTTGGAGGTTGAGCTTGAGCATGGTGTCCTTGGTCATCACATTAATTTCAACCCCAAGATCGATCAAAAGTGTGTGGACAATGGTGCCATTTATGTGCACATCTACTACAGGGCTTCCAGGTTCCAAATACTTTGGACAGATTACCTACCCCAACATTAAGTTAGACATTTTTCCAATGACATTAATGGTAGGGGCATCCCTTCTTCGCCTCCCTATATGCTTGAAGCAATTCTCCTTAATAAACTTATTGTAAATAGGAACATCTTTTATTGCTTGGAGAAGTGGAATATTTACACATAGATTTTTCAAGTCTCCCAGAAGTTCAGTCTCTTCTGGGGTAGGCTAGAGTGGTTGGGTTACTCTCTTAGGAAAGGGTGGATTCACTTTAAGAATACTTTTCTCTCTTTCTATATCAACCTCCCTAGGTGGAGGTGGAGGTTGGTTATCCGGGAGAACTCTCCCAGATCTCAGGTTAATCTCCTAGATTTCCACACCATAAGCTAGATATGATGTCTCTCCACTGTATACTTGTTAAACCTATCTGTTGTTTGGGTTTTGATTTGGCTGGGAAGGTATCTGGGGTTGCTTGGCTGGAGTAGAGTGTAACAGCTATGGTTGGGCAGGTGGTGGAGGCAATAAAGCTAGAGAATTGTTGTATTGGGGCCTCCACCCCTGGGGCAGTGCATTCCACTAAGGTTGTGGCAGAGCATATGGTTGAAATCACTGGTTGGCTGGCTGGGAGTGATACTGAGATGCAAAGGACCAAGGAGGAGGTGTAGACCAGGAAGGATGAGCAGGGGTTCCCCAAGAAGGTATGGTTGTGGTTTGGTTGGGGTTGTAATATGCATGGGATTACCCTTGCATGCCTTGCTAGTATGTTCTAGGCCCATGAGGTCTCCTTTGATTTATGTAGTAGAGCTGCTTAGGGACCCCTTTAGCTCCTTGATATACAAATTTGAGTCTAGGCAAAGAAGGGCACTTGTCTGTGGAGTGGTTTTCTTCGTAGACTAAGAAAATTTCAATAAAATTTAATGGACATTCATTCATAGGGTGCCTCCTGGTACATCTAGGACAAAAAACGGCCAAGGCTCTCTTTGCTTCCTCCTACTTTCTCTTAATGTGCATAGTGTCCATTTACAAGGCAAGGGTTTGCAACATCTCACTTTTGAAATATTCCATCATGTTTCCAATTTCACCATTGATGGATGAGTTGGAAGAGGTGTATTGACCATAGGTTAACTACCCCTACCCTTTCTCCTAGTTACCCTAAAATGGTTTCTAAAGATAGTCTTGATATCCTCATAGGGTAATTGGTAGATACCTCCCCCTGCTAACAAGTGTATGGTATCCAGAAGATCTTCGCTTACTCCCCTACACAAGACCAGCTTTAGTGACTTAGAGTCAAGTGTGCACCTTGCCCTTTTGTAACTAAGCTAGAATCATTCTTCATAATCCTCTGGGGATTCATCATTGCCTGTGGTCATCCTAAAAATTTCCTCTTTAGTATCCTTTGATTGACAGTAGTCTCAATACTTTTTGTTAAATGCTTGCTGCATATGAGCCCAAGTTGTGATGCTATCCCCAAGTAAACCCATGAACCAGCGCAATGCTGCATCCTTGAGGGTAGATGGAAATAGTAGTAACTTCTTCTCATCATCTATATAGTCATAGGTTTGGAATATAACATCAAACTCAAATAGGAAAGTTTCAGGGTCTTCTGTGGTCAAGCCATGGAAATGAGGTAGGGCAGAGGGGCTTATATTTTTCATCTTAGTGTCCCTGTTGATTTCCCTAATGGAGAAGGCACCCTCAAGTCTCTCTCTATTCCCTCTGTCATTTTTGTTTTCATCCATTGGTTCAGTAGGAATGGGTTCTTCTTCTTCTTCTTCCCCTGTAGGTTCTTCAGATATGTCAGGTTGCTCACCTACGAGTTCCTCCAATTCATAGCCATCAAAGAAAAGGGAAGGTTGGCTATTTGATGCAGTGGGGGTATTTGGCAAAAATTTCCCTAAGTTATCCTGTTGTGGCCAGCAACACCCCCCCTTTGTTCATTTAAGTGTTGACCAAAATACTAAATGAATGGGGACCCTTAGTTAATTTTTAGAAAAACAAGAGTTTCCTTTCCTCAAAATAAGGTTACCATCATGGGCTTAGGTAAGTATTTTGAATAATTTAAACCTAAGTCTATGATAAGGAGAAAATCTTTAAAGTCGCGTTGCAAAAAGATAGGAAATACCCCCATTTTTCTTTAAATATCGGTATGCGCAAGATCCTCGTGTTAAGAATAACATCGCGTCGCAGCAAAGTAATACTCATAAAGAAAAACTTAAAGATTCACCGATCTGCGATAACGCCGATCGCAAGATCACATATCACAGAAATGAGCCAGTAAGATTTGGCAAACATCAAACTTCTGTGATCTGCGATGTTGCGATCGCTGTGATATTGCACCCTTGCAATTTGCGATATTGTGGTTTGCGATGGTGCGATTTACGATCGCGCGATATGCGAGGTTACGTAAGCAAATCATAAATCACTTCATTACGAATCCTTCGGGCACGCCATTCAAAGAAAAGCCACTTACCATAATCTGACTCGAAATCATGCGTTTTTTATGATAGTAAATGAATTAGTTGTCAGTTATTAAATGAATTAAAGACGCGTGCCTTTGTAGAGATTTACTTCATGTAAGGTGGCATATTTGATACATCTGTTGCATTTAAAACACTCCCATCACCTTTTTGGATCAGTCATTTCCATTTCACTCGTAATCTGCAAGAACGAAGAGCTAAGACGATTCAAACACAAACACAGGAAGAAATGGGAAAGAAAAATAAAGCTCAAAGCTCCGAAGCGAAGGAAAAGACGAAGGAGATGGTGCCTTAGTATACAGACATAGCCTGTAACAAAGACGTAGGGATATCAACATGGGAAAGCATGTACATGCTGCTAGAAGAGGAAAATCCTAGAATAATGAAGGTTGTTGCTGCCGTGGGCTCACAACGCTCTTCTGAGGCATCCTTAGAGGAGCTAGCATGTTCATTTCTTCACAGGATAGCGGCAAGACCCAAAATTCTACCATATACGGATATGATCAAGTGGATACTGGATGATGCAGACATGAACAACAGACAATTCAAAGTTCAAGGACACAGGCTCATCGGATCGTTTGCTGCGCAACATTTGAAGCTTATGTATCATCTTCCTGAACCGCAGGCGACCTATAACGCACAATTCGTTAAGAGATTCGCGGCAGAGAACCCAGACCTATCAGAGACCACCGAAGATTGGTCTAGAAAAGACGAGCCACTCAAAAAGGACAAAAACAGTATGTATAGCACTGGTTCCCTCACCTCTCCATATTGTTTTGCTGCGGCCATGCTTTGTAGGTTATTTGGGATGCCGGATATCAACAAGTTTTCGTCTAAATGGCTACCATTAATTGATGCTACCACAAACGCCGATATTATAGATTGGGCCAAAATCCTTTCTGATAATCTATACACGGCTGTTATCAATTACCGGTTTAAAATATCCTCGTCTCAAAGGATCTATCCTCCTTTTTATCTGTCCGCATATGTTATGGATTCTGTTTGTCTTGTGTCTAAATTCCCTATTATGGGTTGGAAATGGACTACCTAGGACCCATTGCCTATCCATGTTTATCATAAGGTGTTATGGGATTCTCAGTTCGTCCCTCACTTCTACCAGATTTGCCACGGGCATATTTTGCCCTTGTATAGAATAATGTATGATAAAGACCCCTCGAGGGGCTCTCCCGAGGCACAAATCGACATCATCCCCATCGCGAGATGGTTCGGGGAAGAATGGTTTACTTATATTAGAGTTTTTGGAAGCATTGTACCTCCACATGTCCTACCTCTATATATCCCTGATAAACTTTTGGCTCGGGAAATTGCTTATCAAACCTGTTCAGAAGGGAGCCTGACCGAAGACCTAAAGGACAAGAAGAAGGCCATATGGCCTCAATTTCCTGTAACTTGTGGGGCCTTCTCATTGTTCGATGTAGGACACACTTTAGGCGAAGTTGAGAATGTGACGTGTCTTCAATTATTTAAATTCCCAGCAAGGCCATTTGACCCAAATGATGTTGCCCAAGAGTTCACAAAAAACGTCAAAATAAAAGTGCTCTCTGGAAAGAAAGATTTGTTTGATGATCTGTTTCAGAGTAGAAGTTCGCTCCAAGAAATTTTGCGGGAAGCTCGGTCGAGGTTGTCTCAAGATGACCTCCAAAGATTCATGTTATACAGGGAAAGAAGGCTGGCCAGTATTCCTCTAGAGAAACTGCGACCGCCTGCTAGAGAACCAACTCCAAGCATTAGCCTCAGCGAAAACTCTAGCACTTCCAGATCTAAATCCAACGCTGCGCAAAGAGTGCCTGAGCATCCTAAAGAGTCTGGATAAGACCAAGAAAAAAACGAAGAAACAACTAAAGATACAGCTCAGTCAAGTGCAATGTCTCAACAGCAAGTTATCGCCTCCCCGCCAAGAGATGTCCCCCCTCCTGTCATCGAAGCACCACTCGTCACAACAGAACTGGACAAAGAATGGGAAACCTTCAATGAATTGATCAATCTTGAAGGGCAAACCCTGAAAACACTTGTGAACAATACACAGGTAGTGCAAGAAGTGGTTCCGACCATAGTCAGCAGTGTCATAGAAACGGAGCACATTCCTATCGCTCCACCTTCTGAGCTTCTACTTAATGTAGAAGAAATTCCCCCACTAGATGTATTGTATAGTCCCCAACACAAAGCAGTTGTAAGGAGGCAGAGGAAGAAAATAAAACTAGAAAATACACTGTCACAAGTTGCTGAACATTTGGACGTCTTATGGAAAGACCCCAACAATAACCTAACTGAAATCCTCACTAAGTTGTCTCAGATCACAAGAGCATATGCTTCTACAACTATTGATAAGGCATCGAAAGTTCAGCAACTATTGAAAGAACAAGAAGATCAGATACAGCTGCTACAACAACAGTTGCAACAAGCCAATGCTAATATTGAAGCTTCCAAACAACTCGAGAAGCTGCAGGAAGACTTTCAACAGATGCAGATAGGCTATCAAAGAAGTCTAGACGAGAAAGGAAAACAATTGCAGACTTTACAAGAAATGCATAAAGATGAGCCTAAGCTAGCATAATTTATTTCAGAATCTATTGGCTTAAATGAAGAACTACTGCAGCAACAGGAAGAGTTGGGACGTAAAATATCACAGTGGAGTCACTATTGCGAGCTAAGCGATAAAATCACCAATCAAGTGGTAGACTTGCGGAGTGACTATGATCAGAGTGACAAAAGGGTGACGGAATACTTAACTTGGCAGGATGATGATGAAGGGAAAAGAGCAGGTGCACCCAGGATAAACGAAAATCATAAAGAATTGCTCTTTAATAAATGGGACGATCAAATCAGGCAGGCGGAGTGATCAACGGAGACAGCGGCTACACAGGAAAGCATTCTTATCGACTATGTAAATGAGAATTTACACAGGGCCAATTTAATCACAGAGACCACCCCGGAGTACCTACCAAATAAGTTACAACTAGAAGTAGAATGGAAGCAGAAAGCGCAGGCAAAGGGGAGAGCAATCCAAGCATTAGCCATGTTGAATTGGGAATGTTACTGGACGTACTTGGTCAAGCTGCACAGCCAATGGATGACGGTGAAATGCATCACAAACACGGCCGAAAAAGTAGCGCCAGATCTCATAGATGCTGTTTTCGCAGCCTAGCTCAGCGCCGAAATCAGTCAGCCAACTCTCCTCAAGCCCATGCTAAACACTTGCAACTTTAAGGACCAAGTTCAGAAGTAGCCTTATTTAGAATGTTGTTTTTTCTTTTAACTAGATTAGAAAAAGGACGGTCATTTGAAAACCGCATCCTAAATTTTGTAATAATACTATTATTAGAGTTAGGAAGTAGTATTTTAACCCTTCTCATGCATTTAGAGAAGGGTCCAGAAATTTGTCAAAAACTTGTCCTCGGAACATGCACTTCTGCACCCTCAGAGGAGGTTTTGATGAATGGATGGATCAAGATTTATTAATGTTTGCATTTAATGTCTGCTATTGATGTTGCACTTTTGTACTCTTAGTAGATGTTAGAACAAGTAGAGATAAATCGTTATTGCTTGAAACTTATGAGTGAAACCAGTCATAAATGGTACTTTTATCTCTTGACCAATTTCTGCTTATACTCTTAAAGTGATATGCAGTTTCAGTTGTTTATATGTTAATGCATCAATGTGTGGGTTACCATTTGGCACTTTTGTATGGTGGAGTCATTTATTTGTGCTTGATATATGAATAACTTATTATGCGATATGCTGTTCACAACTGTTTTGCTTAACTTTTTATCCAGAATGGTTTATCTTAATTGATTTCTATTCTTATGATAGCTGAATGATCTTTATTACCAGTTATTGTTCGAAATCTCTTTAGATGGCATAATGGAAGAAATACACCCCGGGTTAGCGTAGATTAGATGTGTTGTTTCTCATTAGATTACAATAGCATAGAGTTAGTTTAGAAGTTTGAATTAAATTAGCTTAAAATACTCCTAGATCAGCATCATCCAACTCTACACACACACACACACACCTTAGATTGGGAAACTGGTCCCATTATCCCCAGTCGGACCCGCTATACCAAACGGATAAGGAGCTGCCAACCAAGGTTCGGACCGGGTGGGTATCCCCCTTGTTGTCGACCCGATTTTCGGGGCTTCAACATATTTCGCGCTAGAAGGAGGGCCTGAACATAGTGTCTGTTGGAATGATTTTCAATTGTAAAATTTGAATCAAGATGGTTGCTCGTAAAATTCCTATATGGAGTTGCATCCATGTTCCTACCTCTTCCAACACTCCACCAGAAGTGGTAAGACTCTTGTCTCAGGTAAAATTCAATGGTAGGAATAATTCTTATGCTTTTAATCATGCTCTTCAATTTATTCAAAAAGTTTCAAGTTCTGATATTCAGAGAATCGATGAAGGCGTTTTATGCAGAATTTTTACTCTTACATTCACGGCGGAAGCTAGAAAATGGTGCAGAAACCTCCTAGTTGCATCAATTCACAGCTGGGACCAATTCGTCAAGACTTTCATTTTTGAATTTGATTGTTATGAATATGACCAGGTATATGATGAAATTGATTATCTACGGAAACAATATGAATCTGTTAGGGATTTTAATATGCGATTTCATCTTAATTGTCTAAAGTATGATCTTGAAAGTGAACTCATGGATGAAGAATCTTCAGATTATGCTGAGTATTCCCTGCCTCCTATGGCTGATCAAGCAGAAATTAGTTCAACCTTTGTCTCATTTTCTTCTAATATGAATGAGGATTCCAAGTTGAATATACAAATCAGCCATGATGAAGAAAGTCCCCAAAGCCTAGGAGTCATGCATGCTCTAATACGAGAAGATAAAAGCGAGAATGCTGGAGGAAAGCCTACCTTGGAACCAAGAGATGACTTTGATACAAGGTCAGATAATATCATTGCAAATCAACAAATGCAGGTGCCAAGGTTAGAACAGCAAACTATTTCTCTTTCAAAAAGTATCAGTACACAAAGGTATGATCTAAAGCCCGATGTCTACGATGAATCTGATGAACAAAGATTTTTCCATGATGTTTTCAAATGCATTGTTCCAGAATCGCATTTTTCTCTTTATCCTGATATTTTTAGTGATGACAATTTCTCCCCTCTCAATATTAAAGATATCTAAAAAAATACAGAGGATTATTCAAACGAGTCATCATTAGGTTTTCGAGATAAAGAGACAGCTATAGAACATCCTTTGACCATTTTCAAACAAGAACCACTTGACCTTCCTTGTCTGAAAATATATGACGAAAAAGAGAAATCAAGGGAAACCTGTAAAATCATTTATGATAGCTACTTTGACAACGATGATGTTGTTGGGTTACCCCAAGTAACCCAACTAAGCTCAAATAATGAGAGTTATCCTAATTCAGAAATCATATCAGTCAATCCACATTTCAAAGTAAAAGATCATTTGCATGATTTTACTATCCAAGACAATACCTCGATTTATGATTCATATCATGAGGAAACCTCCATCCCTGTTCACAATCATAACTTGTCTTCTGATTCACAAGACAGAATTCGAAGTTGCTCGGATCCCATAATTCTGGCCAATTCTTGTGAGAAGCAAGATATTACAAGTAAATCCCAATTGTGTTGTAACACTATTTGTACAGGTAATCATTTCTTTCTTTCTCACTTGCAATCATTTTGTACAAAATCGGATTTTGTTTTAAATTTTACGACTTTTGATAGATTATTGTGGCATGTTGAGCATCTTATCAAAGAACATTCGAAAGATGTGCCACCATTTTTGAAACCTAAGCTATGTCAAGGAAGTATAGAACTTTCTCAATTCCGAGATCAATCAATGTCAGACTTTCTTAAGAAACTTCTTTAGCATCTAGAACACCATCAACCAAGGAAAGTACCTTTCGAAACTTGTTGGCAATTCGCGCCAATTGATAAAGATCTTTCCGGGAATTTCCATCTATTCTGCATCGAACTATTTAGTGATTTATATATGGAAACTTTCCTTTTAAACGAAATCGCTAAAAGCTCAGCTTTAACGAACAGTAGGTTACAAGCCATTGAAATTAAAAAATCATATTCACAACCTGGCTTATCATCCTTCCTATTACGAGATCATCA
Organism: Pinus tabuliformis; assembly: GCA_031772625.1. Lineage (NCBI taxonomy): Eukaryota > Viridiplantae > Streptophyta > Pinopsida > Pinales > Pinaceae > Pinus > Pinus tabuliformis. The sequence continues at coordinate 211,780,825 of CM062817.1, forward strand.
ATCCATAACAGAAGTTCATCCTAATTTTTATGATCCAATAGGTATCCAGTTGGAAAGAAGTTTTCATGAGAAAGAAATATCAGACAGAATTCCAACTGAAGTCACGCATTCTTATTCCACATCCAACATTAACAGTCCAAGGAAAATTTGGTTCTTAATACTGATGTTTGGAAGTTACAAATGGCTAGGAATAAAAATGAAGAGATGGTTCCATTGGAAATATCATTTCACCTAGCTAATTTTCTGTATATAGTTAGAATAGGAGTAGGAGTAATTTAGCTAGGTTATTAGGTTTACTTTTAATAATTGATAGGCAAAATAAGAGAAGGGATTATCCCTATTCTGTACATAACCCTAGAAAATGTCTACCTCTCATAATAGTTAAATATTTTTCTCCATAATAAAATTTGCTATGGTTAACAGCATTTGACATTTACTAAAGACACCTTTTCTCTATCAAAGATTTTGAACTTCTGCTTCTATGAACAGCAAATCTTTTGAAAACTTAATCTTTATTATCGATGGAACTTCAACCCAGATATGATGCTAGTTTCAACTCCAATAAATTTGAAGAAAGCTATCTTGGTGAAGGAATTGTTTTATGTCAGTACAATGAAAGGTATCAATAATGAAATAAAGATTCGCTGTAGAAATAGCCATTTCCAAACGACTCTATCATTGTCGTCCAGAACTTTCTTAAGGAAAGAAAATTTGACTTCCTCCCTGCTAAAGGAGATTGCAGCATTCAGAGGAACAATCCGAAAAGAAACACTATATCTCAAAGAATAAGAGGTCTCATCATGAGCCGGCTTATCATGATCACAGATATTACAACTTGTTGACTTTGCCGATACTGTCCACCAAAACAGGGCAACGACTCAAGATTGTTGCAATCAAAAGACAAGGGGTCTCATCACGAGCCAGCTTGTTCAGCAAAAGTGTAAATAAAGTGAATGACTGTGTCATAATTTGGCCACCAAACCAAGACATTGTTCTTTAGAGAATAAAAAGGAAAAAGTGTCAAAATGGGTTTTTCTCTGAAAAAGTTGTAAATAACCTTAAGCAGGATAAATGATGATTACTGGGTAATAGGTAACCCTGTCGAGGCTATGGATGCCTGCTGGCAGCAGAGGCTCTACCTGCAACAAACGAGCATATTTAAAAGAGGCTGCTACATAGGGGAAACTTTATTTTATGTTTTACAAGACCAAGTAATGGTTGATGTAAATGCAAGGAAAAGCTGAGGATGCAAGTAATTAAAATAGAAAGAGGTTGAAACAGAACATCATTGACAGTTTGAATTATGATATGCTTTATCTTTTTATAATAAAGTTTAAGTTCTCTGAGAATTTTTTTTTTTCAGGAGTTTGAAAGCGTCAATAGAAGATCAGAGATAACTGGTTCTCCCAAGTGAATCGCCAATTGTTGTGGCCGGCAACACCCCCCCTTTGTTCATTTAAGTTTTGACCAAAATACTAAATGAATGGGGACCCTTAGTTAATTTTTAGAAAAAACAAGAGTTTCCTTTCCTCAAAATAAGGTTACCATCATGGGTTTAGGTAAGTCTTTTTAATATTTTAAACATAAGTCTATGATAAGGAGAAAATATTTAAAGTCGCGTTGCAAAAAGATAGGAAATACCTCCATTTTTCTTTAAATATCGGTATGCGCAAGATCCTCGTGTTAAGAATAACATCGCGTCGCAGCAAAGTAATACTCATAAAGAAAAACTTAAAGATTCACCGATCTGCGATAACACCGATCGCAAGATCGCATATCGCAGAAATGAGCCGGTAAGATTTGGAAAACATCAAACTTCTGCGATCTGAGATGTTGCGATCGTTGCGATATTGCACCCTTGCGATTTGCGATAGTGTGGCTTGCGATGGTGCGATTTGCAATCGCGCGATATGCGAGGTTACGTAAGCAAATCATAAATCACTTCATTACGAATCCTTCGGGCACACCATTCAAAGAAAAGCCACTTACCATAATCTGACTCGAAATCATGCGCTTTTAATGATAGTAAATGAATTAGTTGTCAGTTATTAAATGAATTAAAGACGCGTGCCTTTGTAGAGATTTACTTCACGTAAGGTGGCATATTTGATACATCTGTTGCATTTAAAACTCTCCCATCACCTTTCTGGATCAGTCATTTCCATTGCACTCGTAATCTGCAGGAATGAAGAGCTAAGACAATTCAAACACAAACGCAGGAAGAAATGGGAAAGAAAAATAAAGCTCAAAGCTCCGAAGCGAAGGAAAAGACGAAGGAGATGGCGCCTTTGTATACAGACACAGCCTGTAATAGAGACGTAGGGATATCAACATGGGAAAGCATGTACAGGCTGCTAGAAGAGGAAAATCCTAGAATAATGAAGGTTGTTGCTGCCGCGGGCTCACAACGCTCTTCTGAGGCATCCTTAGAGGAGCTAGCATGTTCATTTCTTCACAGGATAGTAGCAAGACCCAAAATTCTACCATATACGGATATGATCAAGTGGATACTGGATGATGCAGACATGAACAACAAACAATTCAAAGTTCAAGGACACGGGCTCATCGGATCGTTTGTTGCGCAAGATTTGAATCTTATGTATCATCTTCCTGAACCGCAGGCGACCTATAACGCACAATTCGTTAAGAAATTCGCGGTGGAGAACCCAGACCTATCAGAGACCACCGAAGATTGGTCTAGAAAAGAGGAGCCGCTCAAAAAGGACAAAAACGGTATGTGCAACACTGGTTCCTTCACCTCTCCATATTGTTTTGTTGCGGCCATGCTTTGTAGGTTATTTGGGATGTCAGATATCAACAAGTTTTCGTCTGAATGGCTACCATTAATTGATGCTACCACCAACGCCGATATTATAGATTGGGCCAAAATCCTTTCTGATAATCTATACACGGCTGTTATCAATTACCGTTCTAAAAGATCCTCGTCTCAAAGGATCTATCCTCCTTTTTATCTGTCCGCATATGTTATGGATTCTGTTTGTCTTGTGTCTAAATTCCCTATTATGGGTTGGAAATGGACTACCCAGAACCCATTTCCTATCCATGTTTATCATAAGGTGTTATGGGATTCTCAGTTCGTCCCTCACTTCTACCAGATTTGCCACGGGCTTATTTTGCCCTTGTATAGAATAATGTATGATAAAGACCCCCCGAGGTGCTCTCCCGAGGCACAAATCGACATCATCCCCATCGCGAGATGGTTCGGGGAAGAATGGTTTACTTATATTAGAGTTTTTGGAAGCACTGTACCTCCACATTTCCTACCTCTATATATCCCTGATAAACTTTTGGCTCGGGAAATTGCTTATCAAACCTATTCAGAAGGCGGCCTGACCAAAGACCTAAAGGACAAGAAGAAGGCCAAATGGCCTCAATTTCCTATAACTTGTGGGGCCTTCAAATTGTTCGATGTAGGTCACGCTTTCGGTGAAGTGGAGAATGTGACGTGTCTTCAATTATTTAAATTCCCAGCAAGGACATTTGACCCAAATGATGTTGCCCAAGAGTTCACAACGAACGACAAAATAAAAGTGTTCTCTGGAAAGAAAGATTTGTTTGATGATCTGTTTCAGAGTAGAAGTTCGCTCCAAGAAATTTTGCGGGAAGCTCGGTCGAGGTTGTCTCCAGATGACCTCCAAAGATTCATGTTATACAGGGAAAGAAGGCTGGCCAATATTCCTCTAGAGAAACTGCGACTGCCTGCTAGAGAACCAACTCCAAGCATTAGCCTCAGCGAAAACTCTAGCACTTCCAGATCTAAATCCAACGCTACACAAAGACTGCCTGAGCATCCTAAAGATTCTTGATACGACCAAGAGAAAAACGAAGAAACAACTAAAGATACAACTCAGTCAAGTGCAATGTCTCAACAGCAAGTTATCGCCTCCCCGACAAGAGATGCCCCCCCTCCTGTTATCGAAGCACCACTCGTCACAACAGAACTGGACAAAGAATGGGAAACCTTCAATGAATTGATCAATCTTGAATGGCAAGCCCCGAAAACACCTGTGAACAATACACAGGTAGTCCAAGAAGTGGTTCCGACCATAGTCAGCAGCGTCACAGAAACGGAGCACATTCCTATCGCTCCACCTTCAGAGCTTCTACTTAATGTAGAAGAAATTCCCCCGCTGCATGTATTCTATAGTCCCCAACACAAAGCAGTTGTAAGGAGACAGAGGAAGAAAAGAAAACTAGAAAATACACTGTCACAAGATGCTGAACATTTGGACGTCTTATGGAAAGACCCCAACAATAACCCGACTGAAAACCTCACTAAGCTGTCTCAGATCGCAGGAGCATATGCTTCTGCAACAATTGATAAAGCATCGGAAGTTCAGCAACTATTGAAAGAACAAGAAGATCAGATACAGCTGCTACAACAACAGTTGCAACAAGCCAATGCTAATATTGAAGCTTCCAAACAGCTCGAGAAGCTGTAGGAAGACTTTCAATAGATGCAGATAGGCTATCAAAGAAGTCTAGACGAGAAAGGAAAACAATTGCAGAATTTATTTCAGAATCTATTGGCTTAAATGAACAACTACTGCAGCAACAGGAAGAGTTGGGACGTAAAATATCACAGTGGAGTCACTATTGTGAGCTGAGTGATAAAATCACCAATCAAGTGGTAGACTTGCGGAGTGACTATGATCAGAGTGACAGAATGGTGACGGAATACTTAACTTGGCAAGATGATGATGAAGGGAAAAGATTAGGTGCACCCAGGATAAACGAAAATCATAAAGAATTGCTCTTTAATAAATGGGACGATCAAATCAGGGAGGCGGAGCGAGCAACAGAGACAGCGGCTACACAGGCAAGCATTCTTATCGACTGTGTAAATGAGAATTTACATAGGGCCAATTTAATCGCAGACACCACCCCGGGGTACCTACCAAATAAGTTACAACTGGAAGCAGAATGGAAGCAGAAAGCGCAGGCAAAGGGGGGAGCAATCCAATCATTAGCCAGGTTGAATTGGGAATGTTACTGGACGTACTTGGTCAAGCCGCACAGCCAATCGATGACGGTGAAATGCATCACAAACGCGGCCGAAAAAGTAGCGCCAGCTCTCATAGATGCTGTTTTCGCAGCCCAGCTTAGCGCCAAAATCAGTCAGCCAACTCTCCTCAAGCCCATGCTGAACACTTGCAACTTTAAGGACCAAGTTCAGAAGTAGCCTTATTTAGAATGTTGTTTTTTCTTTTAACTAGATCAGAAAAAGGACAGTCACTTGAAAACCGCATCCTAAATTTTGTAATAATACTATTATTAGAATTAGGAAGTAGTATTTCAACCCTTCTCATGGATTTAGAGAAGGGTCCAGAAATTTTTCAAAAACTTGTCCTCGGAACATGCACTTCTGCACCCTCAGAGGAGGTTTTGATGAATGGATGGATCGAGATTTATTAATGTTTGCATTTGATGTCTGCTACTGATTTTTCACTTTTGTACTCTTAGTAGATGTTAGAACAAGTAGAGATAAATCGTTATTGCTTGAAGCTTATGAGTGAAACCAGTCATAAATGGTACTTTTATCTCTTGACCAATTTCTGCTTATATTCTTAAAGTGATATGCCGTTTCAATTGTTTATATGTTAATGCATGAATGTGTGGGTTACCATTTGGCACTTTTGTATGGTGGAGTCATTTATTTGTGCTTGATATATGAATAACTTATTATGTGATATGTTGTTCACAACTGTTTTGCTTAACTTTTTATCCAGAATGGTTTATCTTAATTGATTTCTATTCTTATGATAGCTGAATGATCTTTATTACCAGTTATTGTTCGAAATCTCTTTAGATCGCATAATGGAAGAAATATACCTCGGGTTAGCGTAGATTAGATGTGTTGTTTCTCATTAGATTACAATAGCATAGAGTTAGTTTAGAAGTTTGAATTAAATTAGCTTAAAATACTCCTAGATCAGCATTATCCAACTCTACACACACACAAACCCCTTAGATTGGGAAACTGGTCCCATTATCCCCAGTCGGACCCGCTATACCAAACGGATAAGGATCTGCCAACCAAGGTCCGGACCGGGTGGGTATCCCCCTTGTTGTCGACCCGATTTTCGGGGCTTCAACATATTTGGCGCTAGAAGGAGGGCTTGAACATAGTGTCTGTTGGAATGATTTTCAATTGTAAAATTTGAATCAGGATGGATGCTCGTAAAATTCCTATCTGGAGTTGCATCCATGTTCCTACCTCTTCCAACACTCCACCAGAAGTGGTAAGACTCTTGTCTCAGGTAAAATTCAATGGTAAGAATAATTCTTCTGCTTTTAATCATGCTCTTCAATTTATTCAAAAAGTTTCAAGTTCTGATATTCAGAGAATCGATGAAGGCGTTTTATGCAGAATTTTTACTCTTACATTCACGGCAGAAGCTAGAAAATGGTGCAGAAACCTCCCAGTTGCATCAATTCACAGCTGGGACCAATTCGTCAAGACTTTCATTTTTGAATTTTATTGTTATGACTATGACCAGGTATATGATGAAATTGAGTATCTACGGAAACAAGATGAATCTGTTAGGGATTTTAATATGCGATTTCATCTTAATTGTCTAAAGTATGATCTTGAAAGTGAACTCATGGATGAAGAATCTTCAGATTACACTGAGTATTCCCTACCTCCTATGGCTGATCAAGCAGAAATTAGTTCAACCTTTGTCTCATTTTCTTCTAATATCAGTGAGGATTCCAAGTTGAATATACAAATCAGCCATGATGAAGAAAATCCCCAAAGCCTAGGAGTCATCCATGCTCTAATACGCGAAGATGAAAGCGAGAATGGTGGAGGAAAGCCTACCTTGGAACCAAGAGATGACTTTGATACAACGTCAGATAATATCATTGCAAATTAGCAAATGCAGGTGCCAAGGTTAGAATAGAAAACTATTTCTCTTTCAAAAAGTATCAGTACACAAAGGTATGATCTAAAGCCCGATGTCTACGATGAATCTGATGAACAAAGATTTTTCCATGATGTTTTCAAATGCATTGTTCCAGAATCGCATTTTTCTCTTTATCCTGATATTTTTAGTGATGATAATTTCTCCCCTCTCAATATTAAAGATATCTCAAAAAATACAAAGGATTATTCAAACGAGCCATCATTAGGTTTTCGGGATAAAGAGACAGCTATACAACATCCTTTGACCATTTTCAAACAAGAACCACTTGACCTTCCTTGTCTGAAAATATAAGACGAAAAAGAGAAATCTAGGGAAACCTGTAAAATCATTTATGATAGCTACTTTGACAACGATGATGTTGTTGGGTTACCCCAAGTAACCCAACTAAGCTCAGATAATGAGATTTATCCTAATTTAGAAATCATATCAGTCAATCCTCATTTCAAAGTAAAAGATCATTTGCATGATTTTACTATCCAAGACAATACCCCGATCTATGATTCATATCATGAGGAAACCTCCATCTCTGTTCACAATCATAACTTGTCTTCTGATTCACAAGACGGAATTCGAAGTTGCTCGGATCCCATAATTCTGGCCAGTTCTTGTGAGAAGCAAGATATTACAAGTAAATCCCAGTTGTGTTGTAACACTATTTGTACAGGTAGTCATTTCTTTCTTTCTCACTTGCACTCGTTTTGTACAAAATCGGATTTTGTTTTAAATTTTCAGACTTTTGATAGATTATTGTGGCATGTTGAGCATCTTATCAAAGAACATTCGAAAGATGTGCCACCATTTTGGAAACCTAGGCTATGTCAAGGAAGTATAGAACTTTCTCAATTCCGAGATCAATCAATCTCAGACTTTCTTAAGAAACTTCTTTGGCATCCAGAACACCATCAACAAAGGAAAGTACCTTTCGAAACTTGTTGGTAATTCACGCCAATTGGTAAAGATCTTTCCGGGAATTTCCATCTATTCTGCATCGAACTATTTAGTGATTTATATATGGAAACTTTCCTTTTAAACGAAATCGCTAAAAGCTCAGCTTTAATGAACAGTAGGTTACAAGCCATTGAAATTAAAAAATCATATTCACAACCTGGCTTATCATCCTTCCTATTACGAGATCATCAATCCATAACAGAAGTTCATCCTAATTTTTATGATCCAATAGGTATCTAGTTGGAAAGAAGTTTTCATGAGAAAGAAATATCAGACAGAATTCCAACTGAAGTCACGCATTCATATTCCACATCCAACATTAACAATCCAAGGAAAATTTGGTTCTTAATACTAATGTTTGGAAGTTACAAATGGCTAGGAATAAAAATGAAAAGATGGTTCCATTGGAAATATCATTTCACCTAGATAATTTTATGTATATAGTTAGAATAGGAGTAGGAGTAGTTTAGCTAGGTTATTAGGTTTACTTTTAATAATTGATAGGCAAAATAAGAGAAGGGGTTATCCCTATTCTGTACATAACCCTAGAAAATGTCTACCTCTCATAATAGTTAAATATTTTTCTCCATAATAAAATTTGCTATGGTTAACAGCATTTGACATTTACTAAAGACACCTTTTCTCTATCAAAGATTTTGAACTTCTGCTTCTATGAACAGCAAATCTTTTGAAAACTTAATCTTTAAGGAATTTAGACTTCTGTGATCCATAACATTGTATAGATAATCTTCGGCAAAATCACATAACCAATCTTTTGTCGACGCGTTTCGAACCAACCAGTGTGGTTCATCGTTAGGACAAGTTGAAGAACCAATCTAGCTTAGCTAGTTTAAATAGAGTATGCAGAGATCCCAACGGCTATAACACCAACGGCTAATTTTGACCTAATGACCTTAGTCAAACCCATAATATTTAATTATTATTATTCTTAGAAAATAGTTAAATTAGGTAAATAATAAATAAATTCATTTGTTAATATAAGTAAAAGTATGTGTATATCTAAAAATAAATATTAATCAAGTAACTTATATACTAAAAGAATTCATTTGTTAACCAAATGTATTCGTTTAATAATAAAATAATATATAAAATCCATATTTATTATCTTAAATTAATAATTCATATTTATTATATAATCTATATTTATTATTATTCCCATATTATATAAATACAAACACATAGTATTACTATTCCTAGAATTTAATTACATTAGGTAATTGTATATCTAATTTATTAATTATTTAAAGCTAATGGTCATTGGTAAACTATATCATCAATCTAATTTATTATTAAAACAATATGTTATATATACTAATTTATATTTAATTTCGGGCTAATTACTATCTCGTTTATGGTATTATTGGTTTATTATAATTAAATTAGAATTTTGTATAATTCTACTATACCTTTAGAATCAAATTCCCTTAATAATTAAAAACCCCCCTTCTTTAAACCTTATAAGTGATAATATATTTACCTAGTTACATAGTTGATTTTAGTAATTTTATTAGAATAGCAGATTATTGAATATATAGTGTTTATTTAATAATTATAAAATCTTGGAAGGGATCTAATATAGATATAAAATTATTAATAAACAGGTTCCTTAACAATCCTCATTAGGGTATTTACCTAATGTAACTAAAATATAAGAATATTAATGATTTAACATGAATACATTTATCTTTAAGAATATTGGAATTAGGAATATAGATTTTTTAACAAATATAAATTAGTATATATAACATATTGTTTTAATAATAAATTAGATTGATGATATAGTTTACCAATGACCATTAGCTTTAAATAATTAATAAATTAGATATACAATTACCTAATGTAATTAAATTCTAGGAATAGTAATACTATGTGTTTGTATTTATATAATATGGGAATAATAATAAATATAGATTATATAATAAATATGAATTATTAATTTAAGATAATAAATATGGATTTTATATATTATTTTATTATTAAACGAATACATTTGGTTAACAAATGAATTCTTTTAGTATATAAGTTACTTGATTAATATTTATTTTTAGATATACACATACTTTTACTTATATTAACAAATGAATTTATTTATTATTTACCTAATTTAACTATTTTCTAAGAATAATAATAATTAAATATTATGGGTTTGACTAAGGTCATTAGGTCAAAATTAGCCGTTGGTGTTATAGCCGTTGGGATCTCTGCATACTCTATTTAAACTAGCTAAGCTAGATTGGTTCTTCAACTTGTCCTGACGATGAACCACACTGGTTGGTTCGAAACGCGTCGACAAAAGATTGGTTATGTGATTTTGCCGAAGATTATCTATACAAACTTAATCTTTATTATCAATAGAACTTTAACCCAGATATGATGCTAGTTTCAACTCCAAGAAATTTGAAGAAAGCTATCTTGGTGAAGGAATTGTTTTATGTCAGTACAATGAAAGGTATCAATAATGAAATAAAGATTCTCTGTAGAAACAACCATTTCCAAACAACTCTATCATTGTCGTCCAGAACTTTCTTAAGGAAAGAAAATTTGACTTCCTCCCTGCTAAAGGAGATCACAGCATTCAGAGGAACAATCCGAAAAGAAACACTATATCTCAAAGAATAAGAGGTCTCATCACGAGCCGGCTTATCATGATCACAAATATTACAACTTGCTGACTTTGCCGATACTGTCCACCAAAACAGGGCAACGACTCAAGATTGTTGCAATCAAAAGACAAGGGGTCTCATCACGAGCCAGCTTGTTCAGAAAAAGTGTAAATCAAGTGAATGACTGTGTCATAATTTGGCCACCAAACCAAGACATTTTTCTTTAGAGAATAAAAAGGAAAAAGTGTCAAAATGGGTTTTTCTCTGAAAAAGTTGTAAATAACCTTAAGCAGGATAAAGGATCATTACTGGGTAATAGGTAACCCTGTCGAGGCTATGGACGCCTGCTGGCAGCAGAGGCTCTACCTGCGACAAAGGAGCATATTTAAAAAAGGCTGCTACACAGGGGAAACTTTATTTTATGTTTTACAAGACCAAGTAATGGCTGATGTAAATGCAAGGACAAGCTGAGGATGCAAGTAATTAAAATAGAAAGAGGTTGAAACAAAACATCATTGACAGTTTGAAGTATGATATGCTTTATCTTTTTATAATAAAGTTTAAGTTCTCTGAGAATTTTTTTTTTTCAGGAGTTTGAAAGCGTCAATAGAAGATCAGAGATAACTGGTTCTCCCAAGTGAATCGCCAATTGTTGTGGCCGGCAACACCCCCCCTTTGTTCATTTAAGTGTTGACCAAAATACTAAATGAATGGGGACCCTTAGTTAATTTTTAGAAAAAACAAGAGTTTCCTTTCCTCAAAATAAGGTTACCATCATGGGCTTAGGTAAGTCTTTTGAATATTTTAAACCTAAGTCTATGATAAGGAGAAAATCTTTAAAGTCGCATTGCAAAAAGATAGGAAATGTTAACACCCAGGTTGTTCCCTTTGACTCCTGAGGGAATATGGCCGGGGTAACCACTAACCAAGCTTTGGATTACAGGTTCTAGCCTACCTGTAATCAGAGAGGGCTCTCTATTTTTAGTTTTAACTTTGTTTTTTGAAGATTTTAGGCTAGTTATGAGGTGAGAGTTTTGTTTGAATTTTGGTTGTCGGCTACTGTTCAAAGAAGGGCAAGCAAGTATCAAAGAGAGTTCAATCCATTGGGCATGTGGAGTCCAGAAATGAATAGCATTTGATATCTGTGATAAAGAGAGGTTCACTGCAGGGCCAGATGGGTATTCATGATACAAACTTTGATTTTTAGACAAGAAACAGTATAAATTACACCAGTAAAAGGCAATTAAGAGTTCTTTCACAGTGTAACAGGGAATAACAGACAAATCATAATCAGCAGCAAGTGAGAATTACTGAATAAAGACTTATCATGTGATTAGAGCAAATAGGAGCATTTAAGAATTCCATAGTTGCAGCTAACCCTGGAGAAAACATATTTAGTAGTAAAGATTGAGTTTAGGGTGTTCTTAGTGGACAAATCCTGAACTATTCTTTTTCTTTTCTACCAAGACTAATTACCATACATCACAGATAGATTATGCAAGAAATGAAACACAAATATAGTTAGAAAACACTTATTGTATCACGCCATAACACGAGAATCCCGCAGCAGTCAATAGTTTCATCACATCGCATCCAAGCCAAATCAATTTTTTTGGAAATCAACAACTCCTTTGCGTTATATCTTTCAGAGAATATACAGCCGAGTTCTCTTGAACAAGTGAGCAACAACAACCCCCAATAAGCTATGCGGGGGTGCATATATACAAAATATAACAAAAATATCTCAGCAATGAGTTATTTCACAATAATTGCTCTTACCAACTTTCTAAGATATTTCTTACAAAATTTAAAGCTACTTAAATAAACACACAACAGCTGTTTGTTGTTTGTCAGAAATTCTTGACTTTTGGGTTTATGGGCCATCTGAGCTCCTTGGCGGCGATTTCAATTGTCTTTGCCTTTATGCTACCGCATCAGGGCACTGCTATATTCGGATAGCTCATCTATGATTCTCTAGCTGTGCATGGCCACTGTCCACCTCATTCAACTGTTTTCCCGTTGTTGTAAAAAACTTTTAGACCCAAATTTAGACTTGATTTAAAGCAAGGTTTTAATCATATTCGTCCACCACTCATCAGTGGGCATTTGATGTCTCTGCATTTTGATTAGGGTCTCATCTGCCTCTGTATACTTATAATAATTAGGGGGCACTTCAAAAAGGTGCTTAATTTCATGCTCAATGAAGAATAAATTCTTTAGTTTATCATAAATCTCTTTCCCTCATGGTGGGCCAACTGCTTCTGGACTGCTTGCTGTAGCTGTCAACTGATTAGCTGCATAATTGTTGACCCTTTTAGCATACTGTTCATGGGACAACAGTCTTCCTGCACTGGTCACTAGGCTGGGAAGCTATCTACCATGCAATTCTGTGATTTTGGTGGCAAAAGCATTGATCTCTACTTGAATATCTTGGCACTTTCTTTCTAATGTTTGCACATAGCTCCTGAGGGTGTGCACCCTTTTGATTAACAAAATTGTATCAGTCCTATCCCTGATACCCATTGTTGCCAATTGAAGGCCAGTTCTATTATTCAGGACATTGATCATCCCGGTAGGAATATCAGGCATACTTCCCAGAGAGGCTCTGGCCCTTTGACTTTTACCATGAGCCCTGTTCAGCAGATCCATTTGCTCATGAATTGTCTCTATGTATTGCCACCGATCTGTGATTGACTGGCCAATCTTAGCCCACAGGATATTTTTGACCTCATTTATGACCTTGCTCATGGTGAGCTCCTTTTCAAGCTCTTTTATCCTTCTTTCTAGTGTCCTAACTTCCCTGGTCTTTTCTGCCACTTGCTGCTTAGATTTGTCATATTTCTCGTCCAGCTGGGCCAGCTTTTCTTTGGCATCCTTCAGCTCAATCATTTGGATTTCAAGAGCTTGCAGCTCCTTCATCATATCTCGCATACCGAGGCCTGGGACTTGCTCTGCTGGTGATTCCTTTTCTGTGGCTTGAGGCCCAGCAGTTGAGGCACTTGCTCCTGTTGTTTGTACCAGGGGAGGACTTATAATTTGAGGAGGCTCCTCAAGATTTATTACTGGCTGAGAGGGCTGAGGTATCTTCTCTCCTTGTTTTTGTTTCAGGGCTGCCTCTAATGCACCCTCTGTTGCTACCAATCATCCTTCTGTTTCTACCAATTTTTTGTGTAAGTCAACAGCATGGCAGCTACATCTTGATCCTTTCTCTGCTGAGCAACATCTTCTGTTTGGGGGTGAAGGGTTGCTGGAAGTTTGACCATCTTCCTCAAAGTTGATATATCTTCATCTTTTTTCTTCATTAGCGCTTGCACAGCTTTGGGATCACTTGGGTCATGCCCAAGCTCTATAATGATATCTTCCAAAGACTTAATCCTGTTGTCTTTGGCTTGAGAAGAAGCTTTCTCCAATTCTAGTTGGGCAGTAGTATTATGGAGAGAATTTTGCAGTTTGTGTGCTAGAAGTGTTTTATCTGCAAGAGTAGAGTAGACCATCTCACCCATTTGCTTATGTAGCTCTATTTGGTCCATTGGGTGGATGTCTTTTGCAAACACTTCTAGGTTGGTTCTGATGTAATCTGCAGCTGATTGTGGCTACAGCAAGGCAGGCATGAAATGGCTCATAGTCATCTTCCCTTCTGCAATGTCATATGCTGACATGAGCCTCTGTTGGTTGGTGGGAGCCATTTTGAGCAAATGATTGTAAAGCTGGATTCTGACCGGCTCATTCCTAGCTTTTATATCCATAAATTATTTTTTGATTCCAGACTCTGCCCTTCTTTGTTGGCTTGAGGAGCTGACCTCTCCTCCAAGTGGTCTCTCTTCTTCCCACTGGAAGGAACTGGCTGATGCTTCCATACTAGGGGGGCCCATACCCATGGATGGTCCAGTAGGCATCTCTTCTTCAGAAAAAGGGTTTAGTCTTTGCCTTTTCTCCACTTATTGACTTGTTGATGTAGTAAGGGGAGTTTCTTGTTGTTTGTCCCTCTTCCTGGCTCTCTCTTCATTCATCGGGGTTTGGAGCACCGAGGTATCCACTGCTATTTCCTACCTTGGAGGCACACTTTCTTGAACCTGTTGCTCTGTGGATACAGGGGCCTCAGCCATTCCTCTTGCTGTTCTGTCTGTTCTTTCTGCTGTTGGGAGTGTCTAATCCTGCTCCATTTCTTTCCCCTTATCTGTGCTAGCTGCTTGAGTAGTGGTTTGAGCTGCATGTTGGGGAGCTGTAGAAGATGAGGCAGCTGCTCCAAGTTGAGTATGATGAAAAGAAGAAACCTGGTCACGACGCGATGGGTGGAGGCTTATCCAAGCCGAATTGTGGGCGGCCACGGCGTTGAATCAATTTCTGCAGGTTGGCGGCGAGAACGTCGTGAAATTTCATGCAGGAGGCATAACAGACTTTTGGTGAAAAATGCGAAAAAAACGTGATTTTGGGCGAAAATATAGAAAATTTGGCCTTTGGCACGCTTTTGTCGGATGACGTCAGCATGACATCATACGTGGGGTCATGGTACGAAATGATGACGTGGTGGCCTGTGAGTGGTCCACATGGACGGGGGACGTGGTAGACAGCTCGGGGCGATGGCGGGTCGGGCGCTGATGTGGTGCTAACTGGGCAATGGCGTGGAGGTGACGTAGGGTTAACTTGGCGGGCGGTAAACAGAAAGCGGTAAGTGGTAATATCAGACCGCTTAAGGAACGGGCGCGGTTTTGGCAGGAGGCCGCCCGATACAATTAAATTATGATCCGTGTCCAGTGCCCTACGTCATCATTCGGACATTTTTGGGCGCTAAAGTACTGCCATTGGAGGCAGCCCGATATTGCTGAGGACTGTCGGATGGGAGGGCCCAGATCTGACGGTTGACGGGGAGCAGAGGTGATCGGACAATACGGCGGGGAGCGGATAATAAACAATTATTTTTTCTGGGAATGCGCGCCAGGGCGGAACTTTAGCCATCGGCGGGTTTTTGGGTTTTTTCAATGTTTTGTGGAAAAATGGGTTTATTGCTGTTTATTCGCAAAATGGGGTTAGGGCTGTTAAACCAAGCGGATCTTGGTTTAATCCCGAGACTTAGCTTTAGCGCTATTTTGCCTTTAGCACTTCAATTCCTTTGCGCTCTGACCCTTTGGAGCTATAAGGCTATATTGCCTAGGGGAAGGGGTATATACATATTTTTGGGGTTTTTATATACAATAGTGATATAATAATGGGGAAAAGGGGAACATAGGGAGTTAAGTAAATAATAGAGTTAGTAGTTAGTATTGGATGGGAGATATGGAAGAGAGGGAGCAAACACTAAGTTTTTAGGGAACAAACTTAGTTATGAGAGTAGATCAAAATGAAAAGATTTTTACACTAGAAATGTGGCTCTTCTATATAACAAGCATCAACAAAAGAGTTTGACTTCTCTTATGAACAAAGGTGATAGTGGGATGTTAGAAGGAAGTTTGACAGGGAATGATTGGGAAGTTAGACATGCTTCACTTTGTTGCTACAACATTACTGAATAGGAAGATCTGCACTGGCCACCACGTGTTTCTTTTGCTTAGGCCAGTGATATGAAAGAAATCATGCTTCTGCAACCCCATCTACCTACCCATCTTATTGCCTAGCATTTTTTATTACTTCAGGGAGGGTGCACTTAGACTAGCAAACCCTCAACTGCTCTTTTTCTTTTCTTTTTTCCATTTTCTTTTGATTTTCTATCTAAGGCTAGCCTTATTACTTCCAAGGCCCCAGATTAAGAAGTTGGGAACCTTCATTCTCTACCTAACTACTAATCTGCCAAGATTGAACAGTTTGGACAGATTTCTTTCTCTAGTCTACAACAAAAATTGAAATATGGCATGACCCAGCTTAGACTGTTGGATCACCCATTCAAAAGTAGGACAACATCAAACAACTGTAGATATGTGTTTTCCACAAAAATATGAGATCTTTGCATCACCAAAGTAGAGCATATTTGGCACTTCCCCTGCCAATCATGAAAAATGAAACCTATTGGTATAGGTAGCTAACAGTGGCTCCACTTGGGGATGGTTTTTCTACTTGAAAGACCAAGAACAACAGGTCAGACTGCCTTGGCTCTTGACTTCATATCAAAACTTGAAAGTTTTCTCCTTGGATTTCAAAACTGGAATCTTCCACCATTGTGGAACTTCTGAAGTAAAAAGCCTTTTCCTGCTTATTTACAAAACTTGTGAAGTTGAACTATCTATATGCTGAAAGAAAATACTATATACAACTGATAATGTACAGGGCAAAGCCATGCTATATACATGGAAAGTAGTCAAAATAATGCTTTAACATTCGGCCATTCACAGGGCCCTCTTCAGCTTCAGTGTCATCCAAATTCTTCAAGAAATAAGTGTTATTTCCTTGTACTGCTTGAATTACAAAGGGTCCCCTCCAAAGGGAGTCAAATTTGCCATGCTTTCCCTTGTCTTCTCTTCTTGAATCCCATTTAAGCACTTTATCACCAATAAAGAAATCTTCAGCCTTGGTTCTTCTATCAAAGTATTTCTTCAGCTTCTCTTGTAGGACTTGAACTCTGTTGTACACTTGATCTCTGGTTTGTTGTAAACAAATTATCTGGTTGATTCTTCTTTGCATGTTATTTGGTTCAACCTAACTTTCTTGAAGTAGCTTCATGACAGGGACCCCTAATGATGAAGGGAATTTGGATTCCATTCCATAAACCAACTCATATGGGCTGACCCCAATAGATCTTTTAGTTGTTAGCCTGTCTGCCCATAAGGCATTTACAAGCTTCTTATGCCAATTTTTATTATTCTCTTCCAATATCTTCTTAATGATGTTGATAAGACTTTTATTAGATGATTCAGCTAAACCATTGCCTTGAGGGTAGTATGCAGTGGAATGGCCAAAAGTAATATGGAATTTGTGGCAAAATTTCACCATCTTCCTGGACCTGAAAGCAGCAGCATTGTTTGTTATAATCTTGTCAGGACAACCAAATCTGGAAAGAACATTAGTTTCAAGGAACTGAATGATAGTGGAATCATTTGCTTGTCTACATGGAACAGCCTCAGTCCATTTAGTAAAATAATTTGTGGCTGTCAGGATCCATTTATGTTGGCCTGAAGATGAAGGATGAATTTCCCCAATGAAATCCAAGCCCCATTGCTGAAAGGGCCTTTCTGTTGCAATAGGCTTTAAGGGAAGTGGTAGTAACTTTCTTTTTCCCTCAAACACTTGACACTTGTGACATGAAGTGGTAATTTTTTTAACATCAGAGAACAGAGTGGGCCAATAGTAACCTGCCCTTAATATCTTATCCACAGTGGACTTCCAGTACAAATGTCCACCACAATCACCTGCATGAAATTCTTTCATCACATTGTTTGTCTCATCCATATTCAAACAATTCAGCAATATGCCTTCATGATTTTTCCATAGTAAATTACCATCTATAACACAAAATCTTGAAGCTTTCATTTTTAAAAATCTAGATTTGGTTCTGGACAATCCTGGGGGAGCACACAGGTTTTGCAATATATAACAGATATCAGAATACCACAGGGATTGTTCAAAGGCTGCATTGATCTTTGGAGTCGCCAGCTCCGGTTCATTGTCCAGTTGGTTAATATCCAAGGCTTGGAAGTTTGCTTCAGACATCAATTTAGCCAAACCTTGCCCTTTTATCAGTTTTGTAGGTCTTATTTCAATGTCAAATTCTAAAATGTTAGCAATCCATTTTCCTCTTCTGCCCTCTAAGCTTTCTTGAGTCAATATGTCTTTCACAATGGCATTTGGTACATAAGCAATAACATGGGAGTATAGGATGTAAATCCTAAAGTCTTTGATGGCCTTGACCAAAGCATATGCTTGCTTTTCCATGATTTGATATTTCAGAGGTGCATCTCTAAGGGCTCTACTAAAGAAAGCAATATGTTTTTCATTCCCTTGATCATCTTTCTGCAATAAGACAGCAACAATGGTATGCTGGGAAGAAAAAGAGAAAATGATAAATTCTCTGTCAAATTGAGGATTTGTTAAGACTGGGGTTTGGGTAAGGGCCAATTTAATACCTTCAAAAGCTTGATTTGCTTCTACTGTCCACTTTACTTTAGAATCCTTTTTTAGCATGTTGTTTAGTAATCTGATAAATTCTGCTAAGTTTGGGATAAATCTCCTTAAAAAGTTGATCTTTCCCAAGAAGGCTTGTAATTCTTTAATATTTCTTGGATGGGGCATTTGCAAGATGGCCTGTATTCTATCTGGATCAATTCTAATGCCATCCTTTGAAATGATATGACCCAATAGCTTACCCTCCTCCAAGCCAAATAAAGACTTCTTGGGATTTAAGGAAATTCCATATTTCCTACATGTTATGAATATTTGTCTCAAGTGTTTCAGATGTTCTTGGTCAGACTTTGAAAAAGGTGTGAGGTCATCTAAGTAAATAACAAGGAAAATCACGAATCTCTTTAGCAAAAGCAATATCCATTGCTCTCTAAAATGTAGCTCCTGCATTTTTCAACCCAAAAGGCATTTTGACATACTTGAAATTTCCCCATGGGGTTGTGAATGATGTTTTATCCTGATCGTCAGGGTAGACTAGGATCTGATTAAAGCCTGAAAATCCATCAAGTAATGAGATTCTTGAAGCCCCCACCACTCTTTGGAGAATGTGATCCATTTTGGGTAAGGGATAATTTCCTTTGAGGGACACTTGATTCAAATTCCTTATATCAACACAAAGCCTAATCTCACCAGTTTTCTTTCTTGTGGGGACCAAATTTGAAATCCAGTCTGAAAACCTGATTGGTGCTATGATATCGGCTTTAAACATTTTTTGTACCTCTTTCTCAATTGAAGGGAGAAGCATAGGATTGATTCTTCTTAATTTTTGCTTGAATGGCTTTTGATTAGCCTTGAGAGGGATGGTGTGTTGAATAACAGAGGTGTCATAGGATTTCAAATCCTCATAACTCCATGCAAACACATCTTGGAACTCTTTAAAGAGGTCAATGTATTCGGGCTTCTGGTTGGGAGGTAGAGATGCAGACAATTTTATTATCTTGGGTTTTTCAGTAGTTCCAATGTTGCATTCTTCAATGGCAGCATTAAGGGGTTGCATTTTTGGTTTTCTAGGAACATCATTTGAGTCAAAAATGTCCTCCAACGGAGTCAAGCCTGTTGGTAGAAAATTGTCTTTTAACTGTATGACTTCAGCCTCTGCACCAGCTATTTCATCAAAATGTAATTGTTTGAGCTCTTGTATATTTTCCTTGTCAAAGTTTGTTGGACAAAGTATTTGATTTGCTGTTTTGGGTGATATAGTTGTTTGGTCCTGTTCACTTAGTGGTTGTGTGTCTTTCACAGAATCAACATCAATGTTTAAACCTGAAAACTCATGCTGCAAGGTCAAGAAACTATTTATCTGTGTGTCACCCTCAAATACTTGCCAATCTTTAGCATTGTTTGGGATAGAAGGTCTGTGTTTTATCTCAGCTATAAAACAATGGTTGGGTTCAAAAGGCAATTTTCATGTACTGGCAAATGTAGCTAAACTATGTGCACGTAGGTTGTGGGTTCTCGATATTTTGGTCATTTGAAATTCAGTGAAGGCCTTGAGTATTTCAATAGCAGTAGACCTGTATGATCTTAGTCTTTTGTCATTGATGAAAAAATTGCCTTTCACTTGTTGAATAATGAGGTCTGAGTCTCCCAGGATTGAAACTTTTGTGGCATGTAAGGATTTTACCAGTTTGAGACCTAGCAAAAGAGCCTCATACTCTGCCACATTATTAGTACATCTGAAATTAAGCCTATAGGCTCGACCTTCTGCATGATTGCTTTGTTTGTTATGAATCCACACTCCAGCCCCTACTCCTAATTTGTTGACTGATCCATCAAACTCAAGAAACCAAAGGATTTCTTGATTTAGGGGAGGTTTAACAACCTCTCTATGACTTGGAATTAAAAGCTGGAGGTCTTGTTTTTCATCTGGTTTGTCTTCTAGAACGGTCTCATCAATTGATTGCTCAACCTTGATTTCTTGGGAACTTGATTGCTGATTCATATGCAGATCTTGTTCAAGTAAGACCGATTTGTCATCACATATTGGACTAATATCATCATTGAACAGAATGAAGGAATCCATGTCAGAATGGACTGCATAAATAGGGAAATTTTGAGGTTTTTCTTCACTGCTCACCATGTATTTCATGAGTGATTCTCTGTACAACCTCTTTGGTTGCCCAAAGACAGAGATGGTGGCATATGACATGTCCAATTGTAGGGAACCTTGGAGTTTATCACCCCATGATCTTGATAATAGCATTCCATATTTAGGTGGGATATCAGCAACCACAACATCCATTAAAATTGTTTTATTTGGGTACTGGACAAGGGAAACACATAGATCTTTTATCAAGCCTAAACACTTAACTTGGCTGGAGTCAAATGAAAATAGGTCCTTATATGGTCTTGTGATGTCTAGATTCAATCTCTCCATTACTGACTTAGGCATCAGGTTATGAGAGGCGCCTGAATCAAACATTGCATTGTGTAATATCTTATCATGAATATGCAAGCTGACATAAAAAGGTAAGATTCCAGTACCTCCTGTCTTTCCATCAACTTCTGGACCGAAGAGAAATTCTGGGGTATCATCCAACACATTGACATCATCCTTATTGTGGGTCAGTTGAAGGGACTTCTTGATTTGTTGTTTGTAGATGTTATGTTTAGCTAGCTCTGAAAGAGGAATGGCTATCTTTAATTTACCAATTTCAGCTTCTAAGCTAAAAGGTTTTTCAGATTGGATCTTGGTGTTCTGGTTAACAATTTTTTCTTTGTCAATTGAGTTTTTAGAGGTTTCTTCTTGACTTTCAATCTGATCTTGAGGTTTGTCCTTTTTGCTCATCTTTTGAAAAGTGTTACTTGGATTGTGCTGTAAAGGCGGTGTAGCCAATGGTTGTTGATTTGAGGGAAATGCTTCGGTTACCTCTTCAACTGTTACTTCATTTGTAATTGAATCAGTTTTGTCAATTGGCTCTGTGATAATAGCCTTCTTAGGCTGCTGGCTATCCTTTGTTTTCTCAGGCTGTGTCACATTTATAGTTCTGCTTCTCAATTTATATTGTTTATGAACTTCAAAAACAGTTGTGTCATAGCCTTGTTTGAAATCAAATGATTCACCTGATTTAGTTTGGAACTGACTAATGTCATCATCCTTATGATCTTCTTGACTCAGAAAAACTTGTTGATCATCATTCAGGCCCATCAAATTAATGTGGGTATCATCTATCTACTCACTAGAATTGGACGCTTCAGCATAGTTTTCTTGGAATGGAGGTCTAATCTCTGGTTCAGGGCTGACCTTGCCAACATTAGGATTTTGATTTCTTCTTAAATTGGGATTCCTGATAGGATTATTCTGTGGTGCATCCCATGATGATTTCCTCTCAACTGATTCTACTCTGTCACCTAATCTGTGCATACCAGTGATTATTGCATCTAATTTCTGATCCTAGCCTGAAGGTTCTTCTTTGAAGGTAGTCTTTCTTTCAGTTCTGGTCCTATTTCTCCTAGCTATCAGGTTGGATTCTACACTAACTGTTATATCTTGCATCTTAGCTAAAGTTCGGGGAGCTCTTTCTCTCAATTGGTATGCCATATCTGAATCAAACCCATCAGGAAAGGTGTATAGGGCCAGGTCAGGTGGGGGTCTCAGATTTTGGGGAATAGCATTGTACACATTGTTGAATCGAGCACAATAGTCCAGGATAGTTTCTTGAGGACCTCTTTTGATAGCATTGTATGCAGATAAAATATGGAGTGGATCCTTTTTCTTCTCCCATCTGTTGATAAAGGTTTGATATAGGGCTTCGGGGTCAGCTATGGAGTTTGCTAGGAGTGACCTGAACCATGATCTTACATCTCCGGTTAGACTTTGCACAAAAATTTTCATTCTAACCCCATCATCATCTATCTCATAATTTTCAAAATAATCTTGCATTTTCTTAGTATGTTGAAGGGCTTAATGAGAGCCAATACCATCAAAATATGATATCTTGGTTTGATAATCTTGAGGCATAGGCCCTGGATTGGCAGGTAATTGCAGTGGAGCATATCTATTAGCCATGTTTGATGGGACAATAGGGATAACAGGAACGAATGGGACAAGTGGAGGAAAGGGGATGAGAAGGGTATGTGTAGTTGATGGAGGGGTTGAAAGGACACCTTGTGAAGTGGATGAAGAACTAGGAGAGTGTGGAACGGTGGTATGAGGATGTAGAGAAACCTTAGCAGGGGTTGGAATATCAGTTTGAAATCCTGCTTCAGAACTTGAATCTGATAAAGTCCCCTTCGATTTTTGTTTCTTAAGGATTCTTGGAATCAGGTTTGGATTTTGGAACTCAGGTGATGGATCTAGATCCGGGTTAGATCTTGTATAACGAGTTTTCTTCTTAGGAGCCAGTTTCTATGATTTTCTTTGGGAGAATTTTCTAAGAAATATTAATCTTTGAAAAGGACTGATCAAGTATAGCACAACTGTATGGAACTTAAGACTGAATAAAGATTGACTGAGGCAACCCTTATATAATCCTGCAACTGGAAAGCAAAGTCAGTTCCTGAGGCTGTGTGGCTGTCACTTAGGCTTTCTCTACAATTTTAAGAATCAGACAGGGGCTTATGAATTTCATTCAGGTCCCCAGTGGAGTCGCCATTTATGTTAACACCCAGGTTGTTCCCTTTGACTCCTGAGGGAATATGGCCAGGGTAACCACTAACCAAGCTTTGGATTACAGGTTCTAGCCTACCTGTAATCAGAGAGGGCTCTCTCTTTTTAGTTTTAACTTTGTTTTTTGAAGATTTTAGGCTAGTTATGAGGTGAGATTTTTGTTTTAATTTTGGTTGTCGGTTACTGTTCAAAGAAGGGCAAGCAAGTATCAAAGAGAGTTCAATCCATTAGGCATGTGGAGTCCAGAAATGAATAGCATTTGATATCTGTGATAAAGAGAGGTTCACTGCAGGGCCAGATGGGTATTCATGATACAAACTTTGATTTTTAGACAAGAAACAGTATAAATTACACCAGTAAAAGGCAATTAAGAGTTCTTTCATAGTGTAACATGGGATAACAGACAAATCATAATCAGCAGCAAGTGAGAATTACTGAATAAAGACTTATCATGTGATTAGAGCAAATAGGAGCATTTAAGAATTCCATAGTTGCAGCTAACCTTGGAGAAAACATATTTAGTAGTAAAGATTGAGTTTAGGGTGTTCTTAGTGGACAAATCCTGAACTATTCTTTTTCTTTTCTACCAAGACTAATTACGATACATCACAGATAGATTATGCAAGAAATGAAACACAAATACAGTTAGAAAGCACTTATTGTATCACGCCATAACACGAGAATCCTGCAGCAGTCAATAGTTTCATCACATCGCATCCAAGCCAAATCGATTTTTTTGGAAATCAACAACTCCTTTGCATTATATCTTTCAGAGAATATACAGCCGAGTTCTCTTGAACAAGTGAGCAACAACAACCCACAATAAGCTATGCGGGGGTGCATATATACAAAATATCACAAAAATATCTCAGCAATGAGTTATTTCACAATAACTTCTCTTACCAACTTTCTAAGATATTTCTTACAAAATTTAAAGCTACTTAAATAAACACACAACAGTTGTTTGCTGTTTGTCAGAAATTCTTGACTTTTGGGTTTATGGGCCATCTGAGCTCCTTGGCGACGATTTCAATTGTCTTTGCCTTTATGCTACCGCGTCAAGGCACTGCTGTATTCGGACAGCTCATCTATGATTCTCTAGCTGTGCATGGCCACTGTCCACCTCATTCAACTGTTTTCTCATTGCTGTAAAAAACTTTTAGACCCAAATTAGACTTGATTTAAAGCAAGGTTTTAATCATATTCGTCCACCACTCATCAGTGGGCATTTGATGTCTCTGCATTTTGATTAGGGTCTCATCTGCCTCTGTATACTTATAATAATTAGGGGGCACTTCAAAAAGGTGCTTAATTTCATGTTCAATGAAGAATAAATTCTCTAGTTTATCATAAATCTCTTGCCCTGATGGTGGGCCAACTGCTTTTGGACTGCTTGCTGTAGCTTTCAACGGATTAGCTGCATAATTGTTGACCCTTTTAGCATACTGTTCATGGGACAACAGTCTTCCTGCACTGGTCACTAGGCTGGGAAGCCCTCTGCCATGCAATGTTATGATTTTGGTGGCAAAAGCATTGATCTCTACTTGAATATCTTGGCACTTTCTTTCTAATGTTTGCACATAGCTCCTGAGGGTGTGCACCCTTTTGATTAACAAAATTGTATCAGTCCTATCCTTGATACCCATTGTTGCCAATTGAAGGCCAGTTCTATTATTCAGGACATTGATCATCTTGGTAGCAATATCAGGCATACTTCCCAGAGAGGCTCTGGCCCTTTGACTTTCAGCATGAGCCCTGTTCAGCAGATCCATTTGCTCATGAATTGTCTCTATGTATTGCCACTGATCTGTGATTGACTGGCCAATCTTAGCCCACAGGATCTTTTTGACCTCAGTTATGACCTTGCTCATGGTGAGCTCCTTTTCAAGCTCTTTTATCCTTCTTTCTAGTGTCCTAACTTCCCTGGTCTTTTCTGCCACTTGCTGCTTAGATTTGTCATATTTCTCGTCCAGCTGGGCCAGCTTTTCTTTGGCATCCTTCAGCTCAATCATTTGGGTTTCAAGAGCTTGCAGCTCCTTCATCATATCTCGCATACCGAGGCCTAGGACTTGCTCTGCTTCTGCTTCCTTTTCTGTGGCTTGAGGCCCAGCAGTTGAGGCACTTGTTCCTGTTGTTTGTACCAGGGGAGGACTTATAATTTGAGGAGGCTCCTCAAGATTTATTACTGGCTGAGAGGGCTGAGGTATCTGCTCTCCTTGTTTTTGTTTCAGGGCTGCCTCTAATGCACCCTCTGTTGCTACCAATCGTCCTTCTGTTTCTACCAATTGTTTGTGTAAATTCAACAGCATGGCAACTACATATCTATCCTTTCTCTGCTGAGCAACATCTTCTGTTTGGGGGTGAAGGATTGCTGGAAGTTTGACCATCTTCCTCAAAGCTGATATATCTTCATCTTTTTTCTTCATTAGCGCTTTCACAGCTTTGGGATCACTTGGGTCATGCCCAAGCTCTATAATGATATCTTCCAAAGACTTAATCCTGTTGTCTTTGGCTTGAGAAGAAGCTTTCTCCAATTCTAGTTGGGCAGTAGTATTATGGAGAGAATTTTGTAGTTTGTGTGCTAGAAGTGTTTTGTCTGCAAGAGTAGAGTAGACCATCTCACCCGTTTTCTTACGTAGCTCTATTTGGTCCATTGGGTGGATGTCTTTTGCAAACACTTCTAGGTTGGTTCTGATGTAATCTGCAGCTGACTGTGGCTGCAGCAAGGCAGGCATGAAATGGCTCATAGTCATCTTCCCTTCTGCAATGTCATATGCTCACATGAGCCTCTGTTGGTTGGTGGGAGCCATTTTGAGAAAATGATTGTAAAGCTGGATTCTGACTGGCTCATTCCTAGCTTTTATATCCATAAATTGTTTTTTGATTCCAGACTTTGCCCTTCTTTGTTGGCTTGAGGAGATGAACTCTCCTCCAAGTGGTCTCTCTTGTTCCTGCTGGAAGGAACTGGCTGATGCTTCCATACTAGGGGGGCCCATACCCATGGATGGTCCAATAGGCATCTCTTCTTCAGAAAAAGGGTTTAGTCTTTGCCTTTTCTCCCCTTGTTGACTTGCTGATGTAGTAAGGGGAGTTTCTTGTTGTCTGTCCCTCTTCCTGGCTCTCTCTTCATTCATCGGGGAGTTGGAGCACCGAGTTGGCGGCGAGAACGTCGTGAAATTTCATGAGGGAGGCATAACAGACTTTTGGTGAAAAATGCGAAAAAACATGATTTTGGGCGAAAATATAGAAAATTTGGCCTTTGGCACGCTTTTGTCGGATGACGTCAGCATGACATCATACGTGGGCTCATGGTACGGAATGATGACGTGGCGGCCTGTGAGTGGTCCACGTGGACGGGGGACGTGGCAGATAGCTCGGGGCGATGGCGGGTCGGGCGCTGATGTGGTGCTAACTGGGCAATGGCGTGGAGGTGACATAGGGTTGACTTGGCGGGCGGTAAACAAAAAGCGGTAAGTGGTAATATCAGACCGCTTAAGGAACGGGTGCGGTTTTGGCAGGAGGCCGCCTGATACAATTAAATTATGACGCGTGTCCAGCGCCCTACGTCATCATTCTGACATTTTCAGGCGCTAAAGTACTGCCATCGGAGGCAGCCCAATATTGCTGAGGACCGTCGGATGGGAGGGCCCAGATCCGACGGTTGACGGGGAGCAGAGGTGATCGGACAATACAGCGGGGAGCGGATAATAAACAATTATTTTTTCTGGGAATGTGTGCCAAGGCGGAACTTTAGCCATCGGCGGGTTTTTGGGTTTTTTTTCAATGTTTTGTGGAAAAATGGGTTTATTGTTGTTTATTCGCAAAATGGGGTTAGGGCTATTAAACTAGGCGGATCTTGGTTTAATCCCGAGACTTAGCTTTAGCGCTATTTTTCCTTTAGCACTTCAATTCCTTTGCGCTCTGACCCTTTGGAGCTATAAGGCTATATTGCCTAGGGGAAGGGGTATATACATATTTTTGGGGTTTTTATATACAATAGTGATATAATAATGGGGAAAAGGGGAACATAGGGAGTTAAGTAAATAATAGAGTTAGTAGTTAGTATTGGATGGGAGATATGGAAGAGAGGGAGCAAACACTAAGTTTTTAGGGAACAAACTTAGTTATGAGAGTAGATCAAAATGAAAAGATTTTTACACTAGAAATGTGGCTCTTCTATATAACAAGCATCAACAAAAGAGTTTGACTTCTCTTATGAACAAAGGTGATAGTGGGATGTTAGAAAGAAGTTTGACAGGGAATGATTGGGAAGTTAGACATGCTTCACTTTGTTGCTACAACATTGCTGAATAGGAAGATCTGCACTGGCCACCATGTGTTTCTTTTTCTTAGGCCAGTGATATGAAAGAAATCATGCTTCTGCAACCCCATCTACCTACCCAACTTATTGCCTAGCATTTTTTATTACTTCAGGGAGGGTGCACTTAGACTAGCAAACCCTCAACTGCTCTTTTTCTTTTCTTTTTTCCATTTTCTTTTGATTTTCTATCTAAGGCTAGCCTTATTACTTCCAAGGCCCCAGATTAAGCAGTTGGGAACCTTCATTCTCTACCTAACTACTAATCTGCCAAGATTGAACAGTTTGGACAGATTTCTTTCTCTAGTCTACAACAAAAATTGAAATATGGCATGACCCAGCTTAGATTTTTGGATCACCCATTCAGAAGTAGGACAGCATCAAACAACTGTAGATATGTGTTTTCCACAAAAATATGAGATCTTTGCATCACCAAAGTAGAGCATATTTGGCACTTCCCCTGCCAATCATGAAAAATGAAACCTATTGGTATAGGTAGCTATCAGGAAATACCTCCATTTTTCTTTAAATATTGGTATGCGCAAGATCCTCGTCTTAAGAATAACATCGCGTCGCAGCAAAGTAGTACTCATAAAGAAAAACTTAAAGATTCACCGATCTGCGATAACGCCGATCGCAAGATCGCATATCGCAGAAATAAGTCGGTAAGATTTGGAAAACATCAAACTTCTGCGATCTCCGATGTTGCGATCGCTGCGATATTTCACACTTGGGATTTGCGATAGTGTGGTTTGCGATGGTGTGATTTGCGATCGCGCGATATGCGAGGTTACGTAAGCAAATCATAAATCACTTCATTATGAATGCTTCGGGCACGCCATTCAAATAAAAGCCACTTACCACAATCTGACTCGAAATCATCTGCTTTTAATGATAGTAAATGAATTAGTTGTTAGTTATTAAATGAATTAAAGACGCATGCCTTTGTAGAGATTTAATTCACGTAAGGTGGCATATTTGATACATCTGTTGCATTTAAAACTCTCCCATCACCTTTCTGGATCATTCATTTCCATTTCACTCGTAATCTGCAGGAACGAAGAGCTAAGACGATTCAAACACAAACGCAGGAAGAAATGGGAAAGAAAAATAAAGCTCAAAGCTCCGAAGTGAAGGAAAAGACGAAGGAGATGGCGCCTTTGTATACAGACACAGCCTGTAACATAGACGCAGGGACATCAACATGGGAAAGCATGTACAGGCTGCTAGAAGAGGAAAATCCTAGAATAATGAAGGTTGCTGCTGCCGCGGGCTCACAACGCTCTTCTGAGGCATCCTTAGAGGAGCTAGCATGTTCATTTCTTCACAGGATAGCGGCAAGACCCAAAATTCTACCATATACGGATATGATCAAGTGGATACTGGATGATGCAGACATGAACAACAGACAATTCAAAGTTCAAGGACACGGGCTCATCGGATCGTTTGTTGCGCAACATTTGAAGCTTATGTATCATCTTCCTGAACCGCAGGCGACCTATAATGCACAATTCGTTAAGAAATTCGCAGTGGAGAACCCAGACCTATCAGAGACCACCGAAGATTGGTCTAGAAAATACGAGCCGCTCAAAAAGGACAAAAACGGTATGTACAACACTGGTTCCCTCACCTCTCCATATTGTTTTCCTGCGGCCATGCTTTGTAGATTATTTGGGATGCTGGATATCAACAAGTTTTCGTCTGAATGGCTACCATTAATTGATGCTGCCACAAACACCGATATTATAGATTGGGCCAAAATCCTTTCTGATAATCTATACACGACTGTTATCAATTACCGGTCTAAAAGATCCTCGTCTCAAATGATCTATCCTCCTTTTTATCTGTACGCATATGTTATGCATTATGTTTGTCTTGTATCTAAATTCCCTATTATGGGTTGGAAATGGACTACCCAAGACCCATTGCCTATCCATGTTTATCATAAGGTGTTATGGGATTCTCAGTTCATCCCTCACTTCTACCAGATTTGCCACGGGCTTATTTCGCCCTTGTATAGAATAATGTATGATAAAGACCCCCCGAGGTGCTCTCCCGAGGCACAAATTGACATCATCCCCTTCGCGAGATGGTTCGGGGAAGAATGGTTTACTTATATTAGAGTTTTTGGAAGCACTGTACCTCCACATGTCCTACCTCTATATATCCCTGATAAAATTTTGGCTCGGGAAATTGCTTATCAAACCTGTTCAGAAGGCGGCCTGACCAAAGACCTAAAGGACAAGAAGAAGGCCATATGGCCTCAATTTCCTGTAGCTTGTGGGGCCTTCTCATTGTTCGATGTAGGACACGCTTTCGGCGAAGTGGAGAATGTGACGTGTCTTCAATTATTTAAATTCCCAGCAAGGCCATTTGACCCAAATGATGTTGCCCAAGAGTTCACAACGAACGTCAAAATAAAAGTGTTCTCTGGAAAGAAAGATTTGTTTGATGATCTGTTTCAGAGTAGAAGTTCGCTCCAAGAAATTTTGCGGGAAGCTCGGTTGAGGTTGTCTCCAGATGACCTCCAAAGATCCATGTTATACAGGGAAAGAAGGCTGGCCAGTATTCCCCTAGAGAAACTGCGACTGCTTGCTAGAGAACCAACTCCAAGCATTAGCCTCAGTGAAAACTCTAGCACTTCCATATCTAAATCCAACGCTGCGCAAAGAGTTCATGAGCATCCTAAAGAGTCTGGATACAACCAAGAAAAAAATGAAGAAACAACTAAAGATACAGCTCAGTCAAGTGCAATGTCTCAACAGCAAGTTATCGCCTCCCCGCCAAGAGATGTCCCCCCTCCTGTCATCGAAGCACCACTCGTCACAACAGAACTGGACAAAGAATGGGAAACCTTCAATGAATTGATCAATCTTGAAGGGCAAGCCCCGAAAACACCTGTGAAAAATACACAGGTAGTGGAATAAGTGGTTCCGACCATAGTCAGCAGTGTCACAGAAACGGATCACATTCCTATCGCTCAACCTTCTGAGCTTCTACTTAATGTAGAAGAAATTCCCCCACTGGATGTATTCTATAGTCCCCAACACAAAACAGTTGTAAGTAGGCAGAGGAAGAAAAGAAAACTAGAAAATACACTGTCACAAGATGCTGAACATTTGGACGTCTTATGGAAAGACCCCAACAATAACCCGACTGAAAACCTCACTAAGCTGTCTCAGATCGCAGGAGCATATGCTTCTGCAACTATTGATAAGGCATCGGAAGTTCAGCAACTATTTAAAGAACAAGAAGATCAGATACAGCTGCTACAACAACAGTTGCAACAAGCCAATGCTAATATTGAAGCTTCCAAATAGCTCGAGAAGCTGCAGGAAGACTTTCAACAGATGCAGATAGGCTATCAAAGAAGTCTAGACGAGAAAGGAAAACAATTGTAGACTTTACAAGAAATGCATAAAGATGAGCCTAAGCTGGCAGAATTTATTTCAGAATCTATTGGCTTAAATGAACAACTACTACAGCAACAGGAAGAGTTGGGACGTAAAATATCACAGTGGAGTCACTATTGCGAGCTGAGCGATAAAATTACCAATCAAGTGGTAGACTTGCGGAGTGACTATGATCAGAGTGACAGAAGGGTGACGGAATACTTAACTTGGCAGGATGATGATGAAGGGAAAAGAGTAGGTGCACCCAGGATAAACGAAAATCATAAATAATTGCTCTTTAATAAATGGGACGATCAAATCAGGCAAGCGGAGCGAGCAACGGAGACAGCAGCTACACAGGCAAGCATTCTTATCGACTGTGTAAATGAGAATTTAAACAGGGCCAATTTAATCGTAGAGACCACCCCGGGGTACCTACCAAATAAGTTACAACTGGAAGCAGAATGGAAGCAGAAAGCGCAGGCAAAGGGGAGAGCAATCCAAGCATTAGCCAAGTTGATTTGGGAATGTTACTAGACGTACTTGGTCAAGCCACACAGCCAATGGATGACGGTGAAATGCATCACAAACGCGGCCGAAAAAGTAGCGCCAGCTCTCATAGATGCTGTTTTCGCAACCCAGCTCAGCACCGAAATCGGTCGGCCAACTCTCCTCAAGCCCATGCTGAACACTTGCAACTTTAAGGACCAAGTTCAGAAGTAGCCTTATTTAGAATTTTGTTTTTTCTTTTAACTAGATTAGAAAAAGGACGGTCATTTGAAAACTGCATCCTAAATTTTGTAATAATACTATTATTAGAATTAGGAAGTAGTATTTTAACCCTTCTCATGCATTTAGAGAAGGGTCCAGAAATTTGTCAAAAACTTGTCCTCGGAACATGCACTTCTGCACCCTCAGAGGAGGTTTTGATGAATGGATGGATCGAGATTTATTAATGTTTGCATTTAATGTCTGCTACTGATGTTGCACTTTTGTACTCTTAGTAGATGTTAGAACAAGTAGAGATAAATCGTTATTGCTTGAAGCTTATGAGTGAAACCAGTCATAAATGGTACTTTTATCTCTTGACCAATTTCTGCTTATATTCTTAAAGTGATATGCAGTTTCAGTTGTTTATATGTTAATGCATGAATGTGTGGGTTACCATTTGGCACTTTTGTACGGTGGAGTCATTTATTTGTGCTTGATATATGAATAACTTATTATGCGATATGCTGTTCACAACTGTTTTGCTTAACTTTTTATCCAGAATGGTTTATCTTAATTGATTTCTATTCTTATGGTAGCTGAATGATCTTTATTACCAGTTATTGTTCGAAATCTCTTTAGATCGCATAATGGAAGAAATACACCCAGGGTTAGCGTAGATTAGATGTGTTGTTTCTCATTAGATTACAATAGCATAGAGTTAGTTTAGAAGTTTGAATTAAATTAGCTTAAAATACTCCTAGATCAGCATCATCCAACTCTACACACACACACACCCCTTAGATTGGGAAACTGGTCCCATTATCCCCAGTCGGACCCACTATACCAAACGGATAAGGAGCTGCCAACCAAGGTCCGGACCGGGTGGGTATCCCCCTTGTTGTCGACCCAATTTTCGGGGCTTCAACATATTTGGCGCTAGAAGGAGGGCCTGAACATAGTGTCTGTTGGAATGATTTTCAATTGTAAAATTTGAATCAGGATGGCTGCTCGTAAAATTCCTATTTGGAGTTGCATCCATGTTCCTACCTCTTCCAACACTCCACCAGAAGTGGTAAGACTCTTGTCTCAGGTAAAATTCAATGGTAAGAATAATTCTTCTGCTTTTAATCATGCTCTTCAATTTATTCAAAAATTTCAAGTTCTGATATTCAGAGAATCGATGAAGGCGTTTTATGCAGAATTTTTACTCTTACATTCACGGTGGAAGCTAAAAAATGGTGCAGAAACCTCCCAGTTGCATCAATTCACAGCTGGGACCAATTCGTCAAGACTTTCATTTTTGAATTTGATTGTTATGACTATGACCAGGTATATGATGAAATTGATTATCTACGGAAACAAGATGAATCTGTTAGGGATTTTAATATGCGATTTCATCTTAATTGTCTAAAGTATGATCTTGAAAGTGAACTCATGGATGAAGAATCTTCAGATTATGTTGAGTATTCCCTGCCTCCTATGGCTGATCAAGCAGAAATTAGTTCAACCTTTGTCTCATTTTCTTCTAATATGAATGAGGATTCGAAGTTGAATATACAAATCAGCCATGATGAA
The DNA here is from genome assembly GCA_031772625.1 of Pinus tabuliformis. Lineage (NCBI taxonomy): Eukaryota > Viridiplantae > Streptophyta > Pinopsida > Pinales > Pinaceae > Pinus > Pinus tabuliformis. The sequence continues at coordinate 211,814,058 of CM062817.1, forward strand.
GAAAGTCCCCAAAGCCTAGGAGTCATGCATGCTCTAATACGAGAAGATAAAAGCGAGAATGCTAGAGGAAAGCCTACCTTGGAACCAATAGATGACTTTGATACAAGGTCAGATAATATCATTGCAAATCAACAAATGCAGGTGCCAAGGTTAGAACAGCAAACTATTTCTCTTTCAAAAAGTATCAGTACACAAAGGTATGATCTAAAGCCTGATGTCTACGATGAATCTGATGAACAAAGATTTTTCCATGATGTTTTCAAAGGCATTGTTCCAGAATCGCATTTTTCTCTTTATCCTGATATTTTTAGTGATGATAATTTCTCCCCTCTCAATATTAAAGATATCTCAAAAAATACAGAGGATTATTCAAACGAGTCATCATTAGGTTTTCGAGATAAAGAGACAGCTATAGAACATCCTTTGACCAATTTCAAACAAGAACCACTTGACCTTCCTTGTCTGAAAATATATGACGAAAAAGAGAAATCTAGGGAAACCTGTAAAATCATTTATGATAGCTGTTTTGACAACGATGATGTTGTTGGGTTACCCCAAGTAACCCAACTAAGCTCAGATAATGAGAGTTATCCTAATTCATAAATCATATCAGTCAATCCTCATTTCAAAGTAAAAGATCATTTGCATGATTTTACTATCCAAGACAATACCCTGATCTATGATTCATATCATGAGGAAACCTCCATCCCTGTTCACAATCATAACTTGTCTTCTGATTCACAAGACGGAATTCGAAGTTGCTCGGATCCCATAATTCTGGCCAGTTCTTGTGAGAAGCAAGATATTACAAGTAAATCCCAGTTGTGCTGTAACACTATTTGTACAGGTAATCATTTCTTTCTTTCTCACTTGCACTCATTTTGTACAAAATCGGATTTTGTTTTAAATTTTCAGACTTTTGATAGATTATTGTGGCATGTTGAGCATCTTATCAAAGAACATTCGAAAGATGTGCCACCATTTTGGAAAGCTAAGCTATGTCAAGGAAGTATAGAACTTTCTCAATTCCGAGATCAATCAATGTCAGACTTTCTTAAGAAACTTCTTTGGCATCTAGAACACCATCAACCAAGGAAAGTACCCTTCGAAACTTGTTGGCAATTCGCGCCAATTGATAAAGATATTTCCGGGAATTTCCATCTATTCTGCATCGAACTATTTAGTGATTTATATATGGAAACTTGCCTTTTCAACGAAATTGCTAAAAGCTCAGCTTTAATGAACAGTAGGTTACAAGCCATTGAAATTAAAAAATCATATTCACAACCTGGCTTATCATCCTTCCTATTATGAGATCATCAATCCATAACAAAAGTTCATCCTAATTTTTATGATCCAATAGGTATCCAGTTGGAAAGAAGTTTTCATGAGAAAGAAATATCAGATAGAATTCCAACTGAAGTCACGCATTCTTATTCCACATCCAACATTAACAATCCAAGGAAAATTTGGTTCTCAATACTGATGTTTGGAAGTTACAAACGGCTAGGAATAAAAATGAAGAGATGGTTCCATTGGAAATATCATTTCACCTAGCTAATTTTCTGTATATATTTAGAATAGGAGTAGGAGTAATTTAGCTAGGTTATTAGGTTTACTTTTAATAATTGATAGGAAAAATAAGAGAAGGGATTATCCCTATTCTGTACATAACCCTAGAAAATGCCTACCTCTCATAATAGTTAAATATTTTTCTCCATAATAAAATTTTCTATGGTTAACAGCATTTGACATTTACTAAAGACACCTTTTCTCTATCAAAGATTTTGAACTTCTGCTTCTATGAACAACAAATCTTTTGAAAACTTAATCTTTATTATCAATAGAACTTTAACCCAGATATGATGCTAGTTTCAACTCCAAGAAATTTGAAGAAAGCTATCTTGGTGAAGGAATTGTTTTATGTCAGTACAATGAAAGGTATCAATAATGAAATAAAGATTCTCTGTAGAAATAGCCATTTCCAAACAACTCTATCATTGTCGTCCAGAACTTTCTTAAGGAAAGAAAATTTGACTTCCTCCCTGCTAAAGGAGATCGTAGCATTCAGAGGAACAATCCGAAAAGAAACACTATATCTCAAAGAATAAGAGGTCTCATCACGAGCTGGCTTATCTTGATCACAGATATTACAACTTGCTGACTTTGCCAATACTGTCCACCAAAACAGGGTAACGACTCAATATTGTTGCAATCAAAAGACAAGGGGTCTCATCACGAGCCAGCTTGTTCAGCAAAAGTGTAAATCAAGTGAATGACTGTGTCATAATTTGGCCACCAAACCAAGACATTGTTCTTTAGAGAATAAAAAGGAAAAAGTGTCAAAATGGGTTTTTCTCTGAAAAAGTTGTAAATAACCTTAAGCAGGATAAAGGATCATTACTGGGTAATAGGTAACCCTGTCGAGGCTATGGACGCTTGCTGGCACCAGAGGCTCTACCTGCGACAAAGGAGCATATTTAAAAGAGGCTGCTACACAGGGGAAACTTTATTTTCTGTTTTACAAGACCAAGTAATGGCTGATGTAAATGCAAGGAGAAGCTGAGGATGCAAGTAATTAAAATAGAAAGAGGTTGAAACAAAAAATCATTGACACTTTGAAGTATGATATGCTTTATCTTTTTATAACAAAGTTTAAGTTCTCTGAGAATTTTTTTTTTTTCAGTAGTTTGAAAGCGTCAATAGAAGATCAGAGATAACTAGTTCTCCCAAGTGAATCGCCAATTGTTGTGGCCGGTAACACCCCCCTTTGTTCATTTAAGTGTTGACCAAAATACTAAATGAATGGGGACCCTTAGTTAATTTTTAGAAAAAACAAGAGTTTCCTTTCCTCAAAATAAGGTTACCATCATGGGCTTAGGTAAGTCTTTTGAATATTTTAAACCTAAGTCTATGATAAGGAGAAAATCTTTAAAGTCGCGTTGCAAAAAGATAGGAAATACCTCCATTTTTCTTTAAATATCGGTATGTGCAAGATCCTCGTGTTAAGAATAACATCGCGTCGCAGCAAAGTAATACTCATAAAGAAAAACTTAAAGATTCACCGATCTGCGATAACGCCGATCGCAAGATCGCATATCGCAGAAATGAGCCGGTAAGATTTGGCAAACATCAAACTTCTGTGATCTGCGATGTTGCGATCGCTGCGATATTGCACCCTTGCGATTTGCGATAGTGTGGTTTGCGATGGTGCGATTTGCGATCGCGCGATATGCGAGGTTACGTAAGAAAATCATAAATCACTTCATTACGAATCCTTCGGGCACGCCATTCAAAGAAAAGCCACTTACCATAATCTGACTCGAAATCATGCGCTTTTAATGATAGTAAATGAATTAGTTGTCAGTTATTAAATGAATTAAAGACGCATGCCTTTGTAGAGATTTACTTCACGTAAGGTGGCATATTTGATACATCTGTTGCATTTAAAACTCTCCCATCACCTTTCTGGATCATTCATTTCCATTTCACTCATAATCTGCAGGAACGAAGAGCTAAGACGATTCAAACACAAACGCAGGAAGAAATGGGAAAGAAAAATAAAGCTCAAAGCTCCGAAGCGAAGGAAAAGACGAAGGAGATGGTGCCTTTGTATACAGACACAGCCTGTAATAGAGACGCAGGGATATCAACATGGGAAAGCATGTACAGGCTGCTAGAAGAGGAAAATCCTAGAATAATGAAGGTTGTTGCTGTCGCGGGCTCACAACGCTCTTCTGAGGCGTCCTTAGAGGAGCTAGCATGTTCATTTTTTCACAGGATAGCAGCAAGACCCAAAATTCTACCATATACGGATATGATCAAGTGGATACTAGATGATGCAGACATGAACAACAGACAATTCAAAGTTCAAGGACACTGGCTCATCAGATCATTTTCTGTTCAACATTTGAAGCTTATGTATCATCTTCCTGAACCGCAGGCGACCTATAATGCACAATTCGTTAAGAAATTCGTGGCGGAGAACCCAGACCTATCAGAGACCACCGAAGATTGGTCTAGAAAAGAGGAGCCACTCAAAAAGGACAAAAACGGTATGTACAGCACTGGTTCCCTCACCTCTCCATATTGTTTTGCTGCGGCCATGCTTTGTAGGTTATTCGGGATGCCGGATATCAACAAGTTTTCGTCTGAATGGCTACCATTAATTGATGCTGCCACAAACGCCGATATTATATATTGGGCCAAAATCCTTTCTGATAATCTATACACGGCTGTTATCAATTACCGATCTAAAAGATCCTCGTCTCAAAGGATCTATCCTCCTTTTTATATGTCCGCATATGTTATGGATTCTGTTTGTCTTGTGTCTAAATTCCCTATTATGGGTTGGAAATGGACTACCCAGGACCCATTACGTATCCATGTTTATCATAAGGAGTTATGGGATTCTTAGTTCGTCCCTCACTTCTACCAGATTTTCCACGGGCTTATTTCGCCCTTGTATAGAATAATGTATGATAAAGACCCCCCGAGGTGCTCTCCCGAGGCACAAATCGACATCATCCCCATCACGAGATGGTTCGGGGAAGAATGGTTTACTTATATTAGAGATTTTGGAAGCACTGTACCTCCACATGTCCTACCTCTATATATCCCTGATAAAATTTTGGCTCGGGAAATTGCTTATCAAACCTGTTCAGAAGGCGGCCTGACCAAAGACCTAAAGGACAAGAAGAAGGCCATATGGCCTCATTTTCCTGTAACTTGTGGGGCCTTCTCATTGTTCGATGTAGAACACGCTTTCGGCAAAGTGGAGAATGTGACGTGTCTTCAATTATATAATTCCCAGCAAGGCCATTTGACCCAAATGATGTTGCCCAAGAGTTCACAACGAACGTCAAAATAAAAGTGTTCTCTGGAAATAAAATTTTTTTTGATGATATGTTTCAGAGTAGAAGTTCGCTCCAAGAAATTTTGCGGGAAGCTCAGTCGAGGTTGTCTCCAGATGACCTCCAAAGATTCATGTTATACAGGGAAAGAAGGCTGGCCAGTATTCCCCTAGAGAAACTGCGACTGCCTGCTAGAGAACCAACTCCAAGCATTAGCCTCAGCGAAAACTCTAGCACCTCCAGATCTAAATCCAACGCTGCGCAAAGAGTGCCTGAGCATCCTAAAGAGTCTGGATACGACCAAGAAAAAAATGAAGAAACAACTAAAGATACAGCTCAGTCAAGTGCAATGTCTCAATAGCAAGTTATCGCCTCCCCGCCAAGAGATGTCCCCCCTCCTGTCATCGAAGCACCACTCGTCACAACAGAACTAGAAAAAGAATGGGAAACCTTCAATGAATTGACCAATCTTGAAGGGCAAGCCCCGAAAACACTTGTGAACAATACACAAGTAGTGCAAGAAGTGGTTCCGACCATAGTCAGCAGTGTCACAGAAACGGAGCACATTCCTATCGCGCCACCTTCTGAGCTTCTACTTAATGTAGAAGAAATTCCCCCACTGGATGTATTCTATAGTCCCCAACACAAAGCAGTTGTAAGGAGGCAGAGGAAGAAAAGAAAACTAGAAAATACACTGTCACAAGATGTTGAACATTTGGACGTCTTATGGAAAGACCCCAACAATAACCCGACTGAAAACCTCACTAAGTTGTCTCAGATCGCAGGAGCATATGCTTCTGCAACTATTGATAAGGCATCGGAAGTTCAGAAACTATTGAAAGAACAAGAAGATCAAATACAGTTGCTACAACAACAGTTGCAACAAGCCAATGCTAATATTGAAGCTTCCAAACAGCTCGAGAAGCTGCAGGAAGACTTTCAACAGATGCAGATAGGTTATCAAAGAAGTCTAGACGAGAAAGGAAAACAATTGCAGACTTTACAAGAAATGCATAAAGATGAGCCTAAGCTGGCAGAATTTATTTCAGAATCTATTGGCTTAAATGAACAACTACTGCAGCAACAGGAAGAGTTGGGACGTAAAATATCACAGTGGAGTCACTATTGCGAGCTGAGCGATAAAATCACCAATCAAGTGGTAGACTTGCGGAGTGACTATGATCAGAGTGACAGAAGGGTGACGGAATACTTAACTTGGCAGGATGATGATGAAGGAAAAGGAGCAGGTGCACCCAGGATAAACGAAAATCATAAAGAATTTCTCTTTAATAAATGGGACGATCAAATCAGGCAGGCGGAGCGAGCAATGGAGACAGCGGCTACACAGGCAAGCATTCTTATCGACTGTGTAAATGAGAATTTACACAGGGCCAATTTAATCGCAGAGACCACCCCGGGGTACCTACCAAATAAGTTACAACTGGAAGCAGAATGGAAGCAGAAAGCGCAGGCAAAGGGGAGAGCAATCCAAGCATTAGCCAGGTTGAATTGGGAATGTTACTAGACGTACTTGGTCAAGCCACACAGCCAATGGATGACGGTGAAATGCATCACAAACGTGGCTGAAAAAGTAGTGCCACCTCTCATAGATGTTGTTTTCGCAGCCCAGCACAACGCCGAAATCAGTCAGCCAACTCTCCTCAAGCCCATGCTGAACACTTGCAACTTTAAGGACCAAGTTTAGAAGTAGCCTTATTTAGAATGTTGTTTTTTCTTTTAACTAGATTAGAAAAAGGATGGTCATTTGAAAACCGCATCCTAAATTTTGTAATAATATTATTATTAGAATTAGGAAGTAGTATTTTAACCCTTCTCATGCGTTTAGAGAAGGGTCCAGAAATTTTTCAAAAACTTGTCCTCGGAACATGCACTTCTGCGCCCTCAGAGGAGGTTTTGATGAATGGATGGATCGAGATTTATTAATGTTTGCATTTAATGTCTGCTACTGATGTTGCACTTTTGTACTCTTAGTAGATGTTAAAACAAGTAGAGATAAATCGTTATTGCTTGAAGCTTATGAGTGAAACCAGTCATAAATGGTACTTTTATCTCTTGACCAATTTCTGCTTATATTCTTAAAGTGATATGCAGTTTCAGTTGTTTATATGTTAATGCATGAATGTGTGGGTTACCATTTGGCACTTTTGTACGGTGGAGTCATTTATTTGTGCTTGATATATGAATAACTTATTATGCGATATGTTGTTCACAACTGTTTTGCTTAACTTTTTATGCTGAATGGTTTATCTTAATTGATTTCTATTCTTATGATAGTTGAATGATCTTTATTACCAGTTATTGTTCGAAATCTCTTTAGATCGCATAATGGAAGAAATACACCCCGGGTTAGCGTAGATTAGATGTGTTGTTTCTCATTAGATTACAATAGCATAGAGTTAGTTTAGAAGTTTGAATTAAATTAGCTTAAAATACTCCTAGATCAGCATCATCCAACTCTACACACACACACACCCCTTAGATTGGGAAACTGGTCCCATTATCCCCAGTCGGACCCGCTATACCAAACGGATAAGGAGCTGCCAACCAAGGTCCGGACCAGGTGGGTATCCCCCTTGTTGTCGACCCGATTTTCGGGGCTTCAACATATCGCTATTCCTACGAGGCATCAAAGGAAATGTTTTTGGGTTGGTTTTGTGTTTTTTTGTCAAACTTGGAAAGTACTTTGCAGAATTTAAATTGCTGATTCAATGAAAACTACTGTCTAAGTGAAAAACTACTTGTTGAATTGAAATCTTGCTTGCAAAAATTGAAAGGAAAACAAAAAATGTAGAATTAAAAAGGAAGCATCTAAATTACTTTTGCATAAATAAACTAATGGAAGAATATTAGAGACAAGAAATAGAAGAAAGAAGTAGTATTCACATATTACTCAAACAACTCCCCTGAAACAGTGCCAAAAAGTGATGAGCATGAATATTGCAACAAGAATGTTGCAACTCTTGGGCTACCAGCTTTATTTTGTCAACCCAAGGTTCATACAAACTTTGAGGTGTCGGTGTTGTATACACAAGTAAAATTGATGGTTCTGCCTTTTTTCACGGTTCAGCTAGCGAGAGACCACTAGAATTTTCAAGCTGGACTTCTATGGAATTAGAAGAAGCTTGGTTTCTTGATGGAAGAAAGGGAAATCTACTCTAAGGGAGAGCTACTCTACTGCAATAATGAAAAAGACCGAAATTCAATGCTAAATCACACCATTATTTTAATTAACTGCCAAGAAACTATGCTTTGTAATAATGCTAAATTAACATGAACCAAATGCTATTATCTAAGCATGGAAGTAAGAAGCATCAATCATCACTAATGTGCAAGTAAAGGGACTAAAATAAATCTATTTTTGTCTTTTTGTCTTTTCATGCAAAATCAAGTATGCAAACTAATTTCTTTTGGTGATGTGACAGGTGGATTAAGGATGTTGGAGGATGGGTGGAAGGGTTAGGATATGTTTGGATTGTGTGGTAGACACTTGGGAGGCTTTTGGTGACTTCCTAGACGTTTTTCCTCAATTCGCCCTCAAAATAGGCTATTTTAGGGAAACCTACAGGATGTCCTAAAAACCTACAGGATTCCCTATAAACCTATAGGATACAGCCGAGAGAAAAATGGAAGGTGTTGGAGGTGATGGAAGGCTTAGGGAAGGTGGTATATGGGTGGAATGAAGCGAGGAAAGGTCTAGGATCACTCAGAAGTCAACAACAAAGTTAGAGGATGGTTGGATTCGTTCAATGTGCTTGGAAGAATTTCTATGAAAAATGATGAAAACTAGTGAAGGAAATGGTGAAAACAAGGAATGACTATGGTGGATGGAGCAAAAGGTGGTTGTTGGCTATGAAGTCTTTGTCTCCTCCTGAAGCACTTTCTCTGCATAAAACATGTATAATTCCCAAAAAGCTATGTAAACAAGAATCATTCTCGTAAGCTAGAAAAGCAGAATTAATGAACTAACTGCCTACATTATGCATGAGGAAAGTTGCTGAAAGGAATGAAAGCATGGATGAGATTTACTACAAGAGTGAAGATAGAAGAGATGGAAATGAAATATTACTTTGCAAAATTATCAAATGCTAACTTAAATACAGTAACATCTAAAGATTATGCAAGAAATAGAAATCTGTGTTTTTGGGGCTACATAAGGGCCCCTTCCTCAAATCATGATCCTGAAGGGAGGAAATGAGGCCAAGACACCCACTGAAAACCTTGTGGTACTCCTTTTATCTCTGCTAACCTGCTACTAAAGTAAGGAACAAATGGAATCAAACTATTAAACAACCAATCCAATCTACACTACTTGCAATGAAAACACATCTAAAAGCAAATTAACGATGAAGCTATGTGACTAATATAAACATACAGATACAAGAAAGAGGAGCCTTTGCTACTAGGGTTGGGCCCTAACCCAAGAGCTTCATCCCTCGGAGTTAACTCAGTTTTGTCTCAAAACAAAACTCATTCTTATTACCAAAACATAAAATTACATCAATAAAACTTTTACAAGTCTGGAGCTCAACAATAGCTTAGAGTTTTACAACACAAATTCGAATCCTAATGAGGCTCTAGGCCTCTCTAGTTATACAACTGAAGTCCCCAACGACTTCCTTAAAATTAGGGAGGCTTGGCTCCCGAACTCGAGATAAACTAGCTCTTTGTCTCTCACTTGGTCAGTTTCCTTCTAATCCTCATGGCTTGGCTACTTGCACTCTGAGCTAGTACGATGGATGGAGGAATATTCGAATGGGGAGAAGTAAATGAGGAGGATTTACCTCCTGCAATCCATCTCCCTTGTCCCATTTGAGTTTTAACCTTAATATTTTCCAAAATTCCTTGATTTTCTCCTTCAATCCTGCATTCATTGCATATTAGTCCACTAGGCATCATATCCAACTCTAACCCATCTCATAAACAAAATATAATAAAAAACATGTAATAAGTTGTGAGAAAAGTTGGTTTGACTAAGCTAGGAGGTGATGAAGGCCCATAATTTTACCCAATGATGAGTCTCATCAATATTCAATCCACTTATCTGATCCATGTCATCACGTCATCATCTCATGGATTCCATAAGTTGGAGTTCTTGTTGAAACACTTTCTTCCTCTCTATATTAGTGAATCCTATGATGAGGATTCCATCAAAGAATTTTGAGGATCTAGTATATCCCCAACTGATAGAATTTTCCTTTTTGACTTGATGTATGATGAGCCTTGTCCTAGATGACTTCTTCCTTTCTTTCAATTCCCACTAAGGTTTCTAAGAGTTATAGCCTCCATGTTTTGTCTATCATGGACTTTGTCCTTCATGATTTCCATGGAGATGTCACAAGTTCTTGTTTCCAATGCTTCCATGATGCCATGATGCATGTTATCATCATTGTCATATCTTATAGCATAAATTTATGATAGGACCCTTTTGTGAGGGATACTATCCCAATCATAGAGATATGTTACTCCCTCTTTCCTCAGCCCTTTTATTCAGCTTCCTCCATCGCTTCCTCCATCTATTCGGTGATATGATCTTCCATTATTTTAGCTATACCTATTCTTCCTTGTTTGAGTACCAAACTTCCCTTTCCTTTCTGCACATGATTTAGTCCTTTACCCTTCAATACTTTTGCCATCAACTTGTCTTTCTCTATTTAGGATAGAGACCATAAGTTGTCAAATGAGGTAACCTTCTCATCTCATCAACATTTGTTATCATGATTATCTGTTAGTGAATTATGGTTATCTTCCTTTCTAGGTCTTGTAGATGGAAGATATCCTACATCCTTTGATACCCTTTTCTTTCATGTAGATCAAATTTCATGTGACCTTTTTCAATGCATCTTTAGAGAATGAGTTTATCATCTACGTCACTTTTACGTCTCAAATTTTGCTATATGGGGGGATCTTTCATAAGCATCCCTTTCCATAAATTCAAAGGAGACCTTTTGATATGTTTAATGACTTTAGCGTCTTAGAGGACTATGACTATCCTCCTTCTTGATGCAAGTAATCTCGATGACCCAACCGATTTAAAGATCTCCTTGCAAACATGAAGTCATTTAACTAAACTTGATTATAAAAATGAAAAATACTTACTTGGCATGTGAAGATAAAATCTTCACCTTGATCACTTTGATGCTTGATGAAGAAGATGTATGAGGGCTTCTTCTTGGGTGATCTTCTTTCAAATGAGAAAGCATTTCCTCAATAGAAAAGGTAGCTCCTTTTGAAGAGGATGTGTCACGCGGAATAAGTCGATCTTGCGGACAAGATAGACCTTCCTAGAATCTAAAGAAGACCTAATGACAAGCAAACCAACCAGACACTATCTTTCTCTAAATATTCTTTGATAAACAATAGCAAACAAGTTTTTTTAGGGCCTACCTTAGGTCCAACGCAAGCTTGTGGATGCCTTCGCTCCTTTGATCCAAATGAGCTCCTTTTCGCGAATCTGGAAACACAAACAAGGCAAACAAATTAAATAGCACCTGAAAAGCCAATTGCATAAAACATATTTAACATGAAAGTCAAGGAGTCCATGAAACAAATAACATAAGATACTTGTTGAGAAAAATGAGTTTGATTGTATTAATTCAAAAGAAGAAGAACTTTACAACCTTTGCCTTGATGCTGTACAAGCTCCTCCCAGTGTCCAGCAAGAAGTCTCCTCTACTTTGACAAGTTTCACTCACTCCCCGATGAAGCCAAAAAGATGTGTGATCTCTCCTCTTAAGCTCAACTAGGAAGTCTTGATTTCACCAGCATTTACCCTAAAAAATGTTCAGCTTCTAACCTCTCCACCAACCAACCCAATGCCTGTATTTATAGTGCAATGGAGGGAGGTTACTAGGTCCTCCTTCAAAGGGATAAAGTCGTCCTTCAAAGGGATAGCTCCTCTCATCAAGGGATTAGCTCCTTCTATTTTGGGATGCATGAACCACCTCAGAGCTAACAATCCACGTCAAAATTCCTTCTAGAAACCTCTAGAATTAACCCAAACTGAGTTTTTTAAGATAAAACTTGTGCCTTTTGACTTTCACAGGGGTCCGCACCTACACCGTTAGGGACAGAGCGGGCAGGTCTGCAGGTTTTGTACACAGAAGGTGCGGGACCGCTGGTGACCATGAGAGAAAGTGCGAAACCAGAGTTACATTGATTTTTAATGTCTTTCTCTCATTTCCAAAGCTTGATTTGAAGAAATGAGGTCTGAGACTTGCTTAGGAGTACAGTACAAGTAATGATAGACCCATACTGACTGCAAATAATCATGGTGACGATATTTTTGTGTAACAGATTGCCCCCTAAAGTGCGAAGTCTGTAGTAGATGAGGATTTCTTATCATTTAGGGAGAGTGAAGTACTTTATCATTTCGAGGATCATCTTGTGGAGAACCTGGTTGGAACCTATAAAAACATTCAATGCAAGATATATATATGAGATCATATCATCGCTGAGGTAGGCATTCCCATGCTCAGATCAAAACTGACTAGAAAAACTAACTATTGCTCTGATACAGGAATGATCTTGTAAAGAATCACAAGTATAGACTCATGTGGACACAGTATGGATGCAACCATCTATTTATAAATAGTCTATTATATAATGAATACAAAATTCCTCGCAGCCTAGATTGTGGAAACTAGATCCAGGGTCTTCATTTCTACTTCCCGAAATAGTACGATTCTATCCATGCGAATGAATGTGTTGATGTCAAACATGGTAGAAACCACTTGATTACCATTCAATGATGTAAACTGTTAACAAGTGTGAGAGAAACCACCAATGATGTCAATGGCTCTCAAAGTACCGAGTACAATCCATGAGATGCGAATAAATGTGTTGATGTCGAACATGTCACGGAATCCTTTGATCGAAATTCAATGATGTAAACTGTCATCAAATGCGAGAAACCTGCCATTGAGGCATGCAGACTTCAAGGTACTGACGATTCCTAGATCATCTTTCTAGATAATGAGCTGATGTCGATAGAAAGTGATCCGTCGTAGGCAAGCCCACAACACGAAATCATAGATCAAGTTGAAGAAATTTAGTTGCAAGGACTGACTCAGGGATGGTCAAGATGGATGACAGATATTTTGCAGATGAATGGCTTATCCGCAGTGACCTTTTGAACACATAACGACACGACAGATGGCTTGGTGATAATTGACCCAAAGTTAATACCCAGATACCGGCTGAAGACTTTCAATGTGGTTTGATCAACTGTTAGGCAAAGGATTTCCCAACCCAGGTGAATAAAAGTGTCGTGTTCAAGAGTTGTTACAAAGTATGACAAACAGGCTCATTTTTCTCTCTTTTCCCCCACCATTTCTCGCAAGTACCTCTTTATTTTTGACAAGCTTGAGGAGGATAACATTTGCTTGATTATAAGCTCATCCTTCGGATGAGTCCAACTTAGTTTAAATTCGAACCCTAAGAAGGAGTGGTTCGTTCCTGTTTGTAATTGAACAGGTCCTTTACTGTGAAATTTTTAATGAGTCCAGTATAGGAGAAACTCGGCGTTTTTCAATTTTAGAGAGTTTGAAAAAACTTAAGAAGATTCCAGGGTTGACCTTTTTCGTAAATTTGTGTCTCCCAAGCCCGAAAAAGTATAAAATAATACTTGAGAGAACCGCTTGATCTTTTACGACCAAGGAGTACTTTTCGTCATTAGTGCCCTTGACCCAAAAAAGTAAAAAAGCGATCAATGACACGTCGTTTTATGACCGATATCGAATTTGAAACGACAAAAAATCTGACGATCTTTTCATGTTTTTACGGTCGGAAAAGAGCTGTAAGTGGACCGTCTTTTATTCCATTTTAACGAGTTCAAAAGAAACACTCGGCGATCTTTTCATGTTTTTAGGAGTTAGAAAAGAGCTTAAAGATGACTCTACATGTTTTTTCGTCGAAAATGATAGATTTTGCCTGAATAATCCTTTATTCTGCACAAAAACACAAACATTACTCATACCTGTTTGAAATGGATAAAAATGTCGCAAAATACCTTTTCAAAGTGAAACATAAACAAATTTGCAATTTATTTACTCAAAAAACTTATAAAAAGGGCCTTTGTCAATTCATTTTTACCGTTTGAGTTTGGGTGAGAAAATAGTGCTTTTTCTCAGAAAACTTCCCGTGAAGATTGCGAAAAATCCAACCATCGGAATCGAACACCGTCTTCTCCAGGTAATCCACATCATCCCACTCTTCATTTTTAACTATTTAATTTTTTGTTTTTAGTCCTTTATTTCATTTTTGGGAGGGTTTTTAGGTGCAAAACCCGCACGCGGGGGCCCGCAGGTTTACTATTGCGGGCCTGTGGACCCTGACTTTTTCTCCATTGGGAAAAAGCTCGGGGTCCGCACCTTCCATGTAGACAAAGTGCAGTCCAACGCATTGTGTCTAACTTATAGGGTGTGGTCCCCTCCGCAAGGGTTTTGAACCCAAAAATTCTCAAAAATGGACCACACAAAATATTTTCTAGCATTTTAATTTGTCTTTATACTTGATGCAAAGAGTACATCATGCTAGATTGGCGTGAACGAGAGCATGAGGACGTGGATGCTGCCGCATCGAATCATTAGCCTTCACTTGATGCTTTGAGGGCGTGCGGATTGTACAAATTCTGGGCCATTCCTGGCATGAGGGCTCAGGTGGATTTCTTACAGTGGCTGGTTGACAGATGGAGCATACAGGACCAGTGCTTTTCAATCGGCGGCCACCAGCTCGAAATCGAGCTGGCGGACATATATTTCTTGACTAGTTTGCCTAATAGAGGTGAAGACTTGACTCTGCACAGGACTAGGCCAAGTGGCCAGTCTGTCGATAGCCTCCGGCTAGAGTACTGCAACAGCCAGGATAGAGACAAAGGGATAGACATAAAGACGATATCCTGCCCTGAGCTCATGGTGATTGCATTCACTGTCACCAGACTTTGCGGAGCTGCCGCATTACATATTTCCATCGGATCCCAGATGTGTATGGCAGTTGATTGCTTTCGAGGCACCATCTTCAACTGGTGCGATGTTGTGTTGGCCAATGTGAAAGGCCAACTGACCAGGGCCAAGAACGGACGACTAAAGACCTTTGGTTATGGGGCTTTGGTCGTGAGTTTTGGCCTGCAGAGGGTTCCTATGCTGATCCCACAGCACCTTACTGTTGGAGCTGGGCTTCCTCAAGAGCCCAAACTGATGCGATGGGTCGCAGTCATGGCCCGTCACTCGGATGAGAGGACAAAGGTTGCTCGATTCAAACTTGAGTATTTCCAATGGCTGGAAAACCAGGTCTTTTCTATTCAGGACTTCCCTTACGCTGGGATAGATTTTCGTGGTGACCTAGACATGGTTCTTCCACCAGGAGAGCAGTGGGACGAGTAAGGTAAAATCCTTTTCAACATTTTTTCTATTTTGATTTTTTTTTGTTATTTTTTCATCGTCTCAAAACTGATAGTAAAAATTTCAAATGCAGATGTGGGTCCACAGTGACCAGCCGCTCTCCGGCCTTATGAGAGGAGGCAACCAGTTGCACGCGCGCCAACCCCACAAGATGAATCAGTAGAGGTTTTGGCCGAGTTGGAGGGTCATCTCGAGTGCTTGACAGGAGATATTCCTGAGACCACTATAGACGACATTCCTCATCGACTTCAGCACTATGTGATTGGAGTCCCGGGACCTTTTAGGAGGTTCCTTTGCAAGGTGGCCGATTCAGTGGTTTCTTATAGAGATCATCACCAGTGATAGGATGATCGCCTATTGTGGGCACATATGACATTTTTGTTTTTTGTACTTATCATTTTTGCCGATCATAAGGTGTTTTTCAACCTATGATCGAAGACGATGTATTTTTTGACACACTCCTATATATATATATATATATATATATATATATATATATATATATATATATATATATATATATATATATATATATATATATATATATATATATATCTCACTATTACCGGCTTATCTTGTAAATCATGTTATGGAATGGTTTTAAATTTACCTGTATGATTATTGCAAATGTCTATTTAACATTCGAGAAGCAATTGCATCTGCTAATGTATTTAAAGACCTTGGAATATGCTGATATTCAATATAATCAAATTCATGTTCCAAGAGATGCACTCTCAAAAATAACCTTAATAACACTGGATTTCTAATGGCATACACTCTATTGAGCTGTAATACAATGAGTTCAGAATCTAACCTCACTATCAAACTCTGAATCCCAAATGAAATAGATTCAGACAATAACTCAATCACTGCACTATACTCGGTAATGTTGTTCGTTGTTTGACCGAGGCTTACCCCATGCATAGATACTAACTCGTCAGAGGACGAATAGATAACCCAAGCTGCGGAAGATATGTTCTGTATATTACAACAAGCACCATCAGCGAAACCAATGTATGTTTGGAGAGGCATCGACATCTGCAATATCAAGAGTAAAACCAAGATGAGCAGGAATAATGACAAAAAAAAACACTCTCTAAGCTAAGCACACTGTTTAAACTAAAACACACTAGCTAGAAAGAAAAAACTATCCTAACTAAATCTCCATACCGATTCTTTTAAGCATAATACCTCTTCAAGTAAAGGCCATTTCTGGGTTTACCCGAAGAGTCCCCATCAAAGTCTACCAATTCATAAGCCCCTTTGGCTAGCTTTCGCTTGACAACATAGGGACCATGCCACATAGGAACGAATTTTCCAGCTCCTAATTTATCATTAGCTTGAGCGTAAACTAAGACTAGATCTCCTTCCGAAAAATTTCGAGGGGTCACATTTTGATCATACTAAGCTTTCATTCGTTTTGCGTGAGTCTCAATTGCCAATGCAGCATCACATCAATTCTCATCTAATTGAGCCAAGTATAACAAATGCTTTTCCTCTTCGGAAGTGGCTGGAAGTAACTCGATGGCCATTTACAGTGACGGGATTTCGCATTCAATGGGTAACACGGCTTCCAAACCATAGACTAGTTGGAAAGGAATGAACCCTGTAGATGATTTTACTAAAGTTCGGTATGCCCAAAGTGCTGAAAATAGCATGTTGTGCAAATTTGACCGATGAATCCCAATGATTCGTCGGATCATGATAACTAAAACTTTGTTGATGGATTCAACCAGACCATTCGCTTGTGGATAATAAGGGGTTGAACTATCGTGACGTAAACCAAGTTGGCCTGTAAGTTCGGTCATCATAATGTTTCGAAAATGGCGCCCATGATCAGTGATTATCGCTTGCGGGACACCAAACCTAGCAATTATATGATTGAACACAAAAATTGCAGCTGTCTTGCCATCTGCCTCAAATGTAGGCATCACCTCGGCCCACTTAGTAAAATAATCTACCGCAAGGATGATATACGCATGCCCCCCAGCCGAGCGAGGGTTACATGTAATAAAATCGATACCCCATTTGGCAAAAGGACCAACGGCAATTATAGGGTGGAGAGGAGCAGGTGGAGCGTGCATTTTACGATAAAAAATCTGGCAGTTGTGGCATTTTCGGACCGCCGTAATACAATCTTTAAATAAAGACGGCCAGAAGTAGCCAGCGCGCAATATCTTTTAGGTTGTGGCAAACCCAGACATATGACCGCCACAAGCTCCAGAGTGATAGTCATTTAGAACCCTTTCAGCTTCCTCGTGAGTTAAGCAATGTCGAAAAATAGAATCCACCCCACGGTGATAAAGAGTATCTCCAATAATCCTGAATTGTTGGGACTGGAAACGAATTTTTCGACGTTCTGACCTTGAAATTTCTAGCCGAAAGGATTGGGTCTGGAGATAAATGATGATATCCCCATACCATGGATCTAAAGTGCTGATTAGAAACAAGGATTCGTCCGCAATGGGCGCCTCCGCCACAGTTTCCGTGTCAGCACACGGGAAGTCACACATTAACTCTGCAAAAACTAAAGATTTCTTAGACTTATATTTCCCAAATTCCAAGTCGAACTCTTGCAGCGTAATGATCCATTTAGAGTACTTTCCCCCTAGCAATTGCTTGGTTAAAATGTAGATCATAGGGTTGCAATCCGAAATTACCATAGTTTTACGTAGTAGAATGTAGTGACGAAAACGTTGGACAGCTTGAACGGCTGCCAATGCCAATTTCTCCACATGTGAGTATTTTAGCTCAGTTGGATTTAAATTTCGACTAAGGTAATATATCACATGTTCAGTTCCTTATTCATCTTCCTGAACTAAGACCATTCCAATGGTGGAATGAGAGGCGGCGAGATACAAGAAGTAATCCTGGTTGTAGTTTGGAGGATGTAACAACGGTGCATGGGTCAACGCGTGTTTGAGTGCATCAAAAGATTTCTGAGCTATCTCATCCCAATAGAATTGAGTGTTTTTCTTCAACAACTGGGTAAAACCCTTTGTAACCTCGGCATAGTTAGGAATGAATCATCTTAAAAAAATTTCTTTCCCCTACAAACTTTGGAGTTGGCGAAGACTCGAAGGAGGAGGCAATTTGATGATAGCTTCGACCTTTGAGGGATCAATGCGAATGTCGGCTTTCGAAACTACAAACCCCAGCAATCGACCCGTTTCTATACAGAAGACACATTTGTGTGGGTTCAACTGAATGCGATAATGCCTACACCTCATAAAGATTGCTCGTAAATGGACAAGGTGATCAGCTCGATGTAATGAATGAGCAGGCAAGTCATCGAGATAGGGTTGCACAATGTGCTTGATGTCATGAAACGCATAAGGCATTGCCCTTTGAAAAGTTGCTCCGGCATTCTTAAGCCCAAAAGGTAATTTGCAATAAGCAAATGTCCCCCATGGACAAATGAAAGCTGTTTTTGGTTGATCAGCAGGTAGAATGTTGATTTGATTGTATCCGGAAAAACCGTCCATAAAGGAGAATATTTCGCTGCTGGCACAATCATCAATGATTTGATCGATATAGGGAGTTGGGTAATTGTCCTTTGGACAGGCTCGATTAATGTCTCTATAGTTGATGCATATTCTTATTGTTCCCTGCTTTTTGTTAACCGGAACAATATTCAATACCCAATCCGTTAACGGGATCGGATAAATGAAACCTACTTTCAATAAGTTTTCAACTTCTACTTTAATTGCAACAACTTTTTGTGGGTGAATCTGACGCAAACATTGCCAGACGGGTTTGGCGTCCGGGTAAGTCTTGATTTCATGAACAACAATCATGGGATCAATTCCTGGCATTTCCTCATAGGACCAGGCAAACACGTCGCAGAATTCTTGAAATAGGGCCTTATATAATTGAATTTCGTCATCTGTACACGAGGCACCTATATGAATGTTCTCAACAATTCTGGGCTTAACCGAAATGTCAATAGGAATAGTTCGAGAGATGGTTCCCAAATTTAACTCTGAATCGGGATGTTTCATTGGATTCTGAGGTTCCTTGACATATTCAGTTGTAAAAATTGATGAGAAATCATTTTCAAAACTATCATCCTCAGGTAAAAACAAAGATCTGTGATGGAGATCTTCCCATGGTAAATCATCTACACATAGGATTTCACTAATTTGCTCATCAGAGTGAACAAGTTCAGAAAATGTAGTTAAATCCGAGGTTTATGTGAAAAGTGATTCCTCATGGACCACATTCATTAAGTCATTTTCGGTTGAACATGGGTCGGCAAAAAACTGCACGACTTCATAGGCAATTTCATATGGACTCAAAGGCATGGAATTACCAAACGATTCTATCTCAGATTCAGAAGGGACGATCCAAGGATCATCATAAATAATGGTTTCTAATGTAATCATATGAATGGTTGCAAATGAAGATGATGCGTTGATTGGAGGAAAAGGAAAAGTTCCCAGTAAACTGGCATCTTTAACTAATCCTACTCCAACATCCTTATATGGGATAGTCGTTTTACCAACATGCTGAATACTCTCTGAAGAGGCTGGGTCGGATGAAAAGTAAGCCAGCTGGTCTATTGTTAGGATCTTTCCATTGTGTGGAAACTTCATTACTCGAAAGACCGATGAAACGACCGCTGTCATAGCGTAAGACCAACTTCGACCCAAGAGAAGGTTGTAATCTAGAGGGGCATCAACCACCTCGACATCTAGACTAACGGTTTTTCCTTCAACCCCTATAGGCAAATCCTATAGAATGCCAAAAGGATGAAACCCACGGCCATCAAAGGCCTTTAGAATTGTCGGGGATTGATTTAGCGAAGGAGAACCAAGCGATCTCCAACACTGTATCGACATAATACACGTTGAGGCTCCCTCATCAATTACAGTTCGATGAATAGGCCTATTTTTTACTATCATTGGAATCTAGAAAGCTATTTGATGAGGCAACTGCGGTGTACTATTTTCTAGATCGAAAATTATTAGGTTCGGGTCCTGAACATCAACAGCTCCTATAGCTGACAAAAGTAATTTACATTGTGCTGGGCATGATTGCAGCACTTCCAAATTCGACATTGCTGAGGGTGAAACAGCTAAATCCTCAACAATGTTATAATTCTGAGCCGCTCTCGCATGTGGATTGAAAGCTGACTTTCGAAGTATACCGTTGGCGGGCGGTTTGATTACCAAGTCTGGATTAGGTTTCTCGATCTGTAGTGGATCGGAACCAGGAGCTGAGGTTGATGGATTAGAATGAGAAGATTCTGCTTCTTTACCATCAACAGGACTCTTACTACCATAATCTTGCAATCGAGTCGCAATCCTAACATGGGACATCATCAGTATGGGTTCTTCATTGGCACTCAAGGATGAACCTATCATCTTACTGTCTTGAGCTGGAAAAGGATCCTTCAAAACAGCAAGAGTTTGCGAACCCTTGACAATTTTTGCAACCTCTGCACGATGAGGGCAGTCTCTTGTAAAATGTTCATCGTCACAAATGAGACAAGGATAACAAGGTTTGCGCTTTTCATCATTGGATTCTGCCTTTTCAGGTTTCTCCTTTGAACTTTATCTGTTTTATTCTTCTTCTTTCCTTTCTTCTTCCCACCAGATTTTGATTTTGCTGTAGATGACTCTACAACGTGAATATCGATGGAAATCTCTGTAGAAGAATCTCCTGTTGGGGAATCAGGCAAGGTTATAATGGGAGAAGAATTCTTAGAAGACTTCTTCTTACTTTTAGTGTTAACCATGCCAATCATACCATCGGCGGCATGAGATCCCGAAGGAGCTGCAGTGATTTGATTTTGCTTAGGAAGATCGGGGATTTTTTCATGTAACGTACCCAACTGAATATAGACCAAGTCAAGGTACTATTCTTGAGCAATGACTTGCTCCTCAGTAACAACTTCAGCTTTAGCAACATCTTCAGTGATCTTTGGCAACAAAAATTTTACAAACCACTCAGCCAAGATTTAATCCGGAATAAATACCTTCACTAAACGACGTCGACGTCTCCACTCATGAATATGATCTGAAATGTAAGTGGATGTCGATTGTTTTAGCGAAGTTAACAATTCCGTGCCATTGTCATATCGGACTGGCAACTGAAAATGAGTTAAAAACAAGGTAGCTAACTGACTAAAATTATAAAAAGTGCCTCGCGGTAACTCAATGTACCACTTGGCCGCAAGACCAATTAGAGTGCGCTGGAAAAGTCTAAGACGGATTGAATCATCTGTGTTGGAGTTAGACGCACACCAGAGGTGGTAAGTCATCACATGGTTCGACGGGTCCTCTCCTGATTTACCTTCGAACTTGGGAATGTCACTAGGAAACTTATTCGGCATTGGCGGCCAAAACGGAAGATAATTAATGGGATTGTTCGTTAGGCACGACAAGTCAGGTAAGTCCAAAGTTGCGATAAACGGTAACTACCGATTAGGATCCCTAAAACTCTGGGTCATGAGACCAGCCCCAAGAGGAGGATATCCAGGATAAATAGGAATGGGAATTGCGTTCGGGATATTGTATCCTCCCGGAAAACCAGGATTAACCGGACCGTACTGGCGTTGTTGAGGTTGTTGATAAGTGTACCCAGGATACGGTTGATACTGATAGACTGACTGCTGGACAGCAGGACCGAATTGGTATTGTCCCTGGTACGGTTGATAGGTGAATTGTGGTTGACTTGTGACAACCGTACTTAAACCAGGTTGTCCTACAGGCATCTGAACCGAAGTTTGAATCGTAGATCCAGACGGTGGTAAAGATGTCTGAGGAGTAGGTACAGGAACAGTAGAAACCGGAGCTGTCGATACTCCAAAA
This sequence comes from Pinus tabuliformis, assembly GCA_031772625.1. Taxonomy (NCBI): domain Eukaryota; kingdom Viridiplantae; phylum Streptophyta; class Pinopsida; order Pinales; family Pinaceae; genus Pinus; species Pinus tabuliformis. Next base: position 211,836,144 of record CM062817.1, read on the forward strand.
GTAGGTGGGGTAGATTGAACAGATGTTGCGGCAGTTGTAGCGGTCATTTGAGGCGGAGTACGAGGTGTACTAGGCCCAGGCTGAGAAACTACGGAAGGTACAGAAGTTTGAATGTTAGACTGGACTAGTTGCTGGGGTGTACCAGAAACTAAGGGTTGTCCAGTTTGAGATGACAACTGTACACTTGGCTGCAACACATGTTGGGTTTGCGATGGATCCCACACTATATTCATTCCGGGGTACTGACCCATAACTGGTTGAGAATACTGAGGACCATAACCGGGTTGAGGGTAGGATTGATAATTGAAAGGTACATTTCCCGTTCCTTGAACAAACGTTTGACCTTGGTGTGGTTGGAAACCTTGGTTCGAGTATTGACCTTGGGGTTGATACCCTTGAGGCACATACTGATACTGGGGTTGACCTTGAGGTATAAATTGATACTAGGGTTGACCTTGGGGTACATATTGAGTCTGGGGTTGACCTTGAGGAACGTAATGTCCCATAGGTATGTATTGTCCTTGAGGTTGCCCCCAAGATGCAAATTGTGTACCTTGAGATTGCCCCCCAGGTGTTAATTGAGGCTGCCCCCCAGGCGGTAACTGGCCACCTTGAGGTTGAGGATTGGGAATAGAACCTGACATCATAAGAATGTCTTCTACGCTCAACGACTTAGTACCATTGTTTCCAGTTAATAACCCTTCCTCAATGGGTTGAGGAGATGCTCCCGAAAAAGTACCAAAAAGTGACTGATACCCGGAGGGAACAGAAGGACCGCCGTACAAAAAAGATTCGGGTGATTGAGTAAACATGGATGACTGTCCTGCCATATTGACGGCAGTATAAAAACTTCTAGGTGTTGGGTGATAAGGAGCACGAGGTGGTGAAAAACTTAACCCTGAGTTTTCTAGAAAATTAGTCAAAGAAAGATACCAAGAACTACTCCTAGGTGGACTGTAAAAAATTGATTCACGCTCCCTTAGTTCAATAACAGGTTGATTTTCAGGGATAGGGATGCCTACTTCTTCTTCCGAAGCAAGTTCTTCAATAGTAATAAGTCCAGAAGGAAGATCTTGGGTGATTACTCTTTCTACCCTAGGTGAACCAGGACCACTAGAAGTTGGAGAAACAAACCCCAATGTCGGAGTAGCAGCAAATTCACTTTCAGGCTCGGATATTTCAAGTTCCTCACCTATATCACTAGTAGATGAAAAGCTACCAGCAATTTCGGAAACAGACACTGACTGCGGATTATAATCTGCTACTAATGGTTGAAAATCAGGATGTACTATCAAAGAAGATTCTCCTTCTTCAGGTGACCCAACTCTACTGTCTCTAGGAGTTACGAGGACTTTTAAGCCTTCAAGTTGGCTCGGTACTTCCTCAGGAGGTTGGCCCCGAAGTCTACGGGACTTCCTCAGTAACTCAGCCACGTTTACAATCTCAGGAGACTGGCCCCAAAGTCTACAGGACTGTCTTGGTAATTTAGCCACAATTGAAAACTTTTAACTACTTCACAGGCAAACAAAGTAAAATCTCAATAAAAAGCACCTAAAGTCTCTAAAGAACCAAACAAATTTGAATCACATGCCTAAAGAATCTAGGAGATCAAACACACACAACAGTAACTTTCCGGACTGAAAACACTAGTTGGTGATGAAACCCAACATCGCAAAGTTCAATACAGAAATGGTGGTTGGAACAGTTACCCCGGCAACCTGCTTAATCAATATACTGGCACAAGTTCCTCCACTTAACCTTCTCGAGTGAAGAGAACCCCCCAGAAAATCCAAGTGAGTCTAGCCGACGTTTGCTCCAGGTACAATGGGATCTTCCCACCACTTTCACCTCAGGAAGAGTCCTAAAGAATATGGCCACTAAGGTTACCAATTGAGACAAATACACCTGGGGGAACAGTCTACGATCCGCTACGCACGCAAGGGCAGAGTAGCAAGCTCAATCCCCTTGAAGGCTCCTTGACATAATCCAAGGTTTACCAACAAGTCACCCCAGGCTCCTCGACAATGGTTAATCCGAGGTTTACCATTTTTAATATGTGAATATATGGCGTCATTTCCAATGAGGAAGGATTGATTCCCACACTGGTTCAGACACAATCTCGTGCTTCTCCTTTAAGAGGAGCTTTCCCAGAGCATAAATGCAACAATTGGATTTCTTCCCTACCACAAGATATAGCTACTTGTTTGTTTTTACTGTCTTGGAGAGTTAATTACTCTCCTACTCCAAGACACTAGCCTATGCTAAGTTGGTGTATCAGAGCCCTAGAAATAAAAATTTTACTAGGTGAATTTTACTTTAGACGTTAATTTTAGTGGTTTTTGTTTAAGTCCAAAGGTGCGGAGATGAAACTCGTGGTATGAAGACTCGACTCAAAATCACTAAAAATGCACCTAAGATGATCTAAACAATCTTTTTCTCTTCGATGAACTTCTAAACTAAGAAAGAGTTTGAGAATGCAAATACTTTGTAAACACAAATCTTTCTCAATTAAACAAATTAAAAGAAGAGCTTTTCCTTTCCAAAGCACTCAAAACGAGACAACTAGTTATTTCACAAAAATTTCCCTTTTTTGTTTCAAAACACTGAATCACTACAAAAAACAAACTTTTTTCAAAAGAGATTTTTTATATTTTTTATAAAACACTCAAAACTAATGAAAATGACTAACTTTGAGATCTACAAATTATAAAAACCTATTTGAAGTCAAAGCCTACTAAAATTCTTTTTTAAGGATGTTTTACTCAGCTAGATTCAAGCTAAGGACTAATTTATGTAGAATCACAAATCAGTCAAGAACAACCAATTTTGTTTTGTTTTTTAAAATGAAAATCCAAACTCTCAAACACAAGCTTTTCAAAGTTTTGTAAAGAGAAAACTCAAAGCAGATTCCTTAAATAAGGGGAGATTTCATAAATGGTCAGACTCATAAGAAAGCTGGTAGACACTAAGGTGATCTGAAGTCCCTACAGCTTCTAAGCTCAGAGCCACTACACAACCAAAATGAAAAACAAACCCAACAAGCAAAACTCCTAGGAATTTCACTTAAAACCCAAATACTAACGAAATCAATCCAAGGAAAGCTTCTGACAAGTTATATGCAGGTCTGGGCAGTGGATAACAATTTCTAAAGACAAACTAAGCTGACTAACAGAGGAAATATTAGGGTTTTCAAAATCTTGACAGGGTCCGCAGGCCCTCAGTTGGCACAGGTGTGGTCCCGCTCTGTGCTAAAAGCCAAGCTGCGGGTAAGTACGCACTGTGTCAAATGGCTAGGGTGCGGTCCTCTCCCAAAGCTATGAAAAACGAAAAATAACCCTGGATCTACAAACTCTACCCACTTTTACACACAACAAGCCAAAAACAGAAACAAAAATAGAGTTTCTCAGGTCAAAGTAAAAACAAGGAAAGCAATCAAGTCCCCAGCGGAGTCGCCATTTTGTCACGCAGAATAAGTCGATCTTGCAGACAAGATAGACCTTCCTAGAATCTAAAGAAGACCTAATGACAAGCAAACCAACCAGACACTATCTTTCTCTAAATATGCTTTGATAAACAATATCAAACAAGTGTTTTTAGGGCCTACCTTAGGTCCAATGCAAGCTTGTGGATGCCTTCACTCCTTTGATCCAAATGAGCTCCTTTTCGCGAATCTGCAAACACAAACAAGGCAAACAAATTAAATAGCACCTGAAAAGCCAATTGCATAAAACATATTTAACATGAAAGTCAAGGAGTCCATGAAACAAATAACATAAGATACTTGTTGAGAAAAATGAGTTTGATTGTATTAATTCAAAAGAATAAGAACTTTACAACCTTTGCCTTGACATTGTACAAGCTCCTCCCAGGGTCCAGAAAGAAGTCTTCTCTACTTTGACAAGTTTCACTCACTCCCCAATGAAGCCAAAAAGATGTGTGATCTCTCCTCTTAAGCTCAACTAGGAAGTCTTGATTTCACCAGCATTTACCCTCAAAAATGTTCAGCTTCTCATCTCTCCAGCAACCGGCCCAATGCCTGTATTTATAGTGCAATGGAGGGAGGTTACTAGGTCCTCCTTCAAAGGGATAAAGCCCTCCCTGAAAGGGATGGCTCCTCTCATCAAGGTATTAGCTCCTTCTCTTTTGGGATGCATGAACCACCTTAGAGCGAACAATCCACGTGAAAATTCCTTCTAGAAACCTCTAGAATTAACCCAAAGTGATTTTTTTAAGATAAAAATTGCACCTTTTGACTTTCACAGGGGTCCGCACCTACACCGTTAGGGACAGAGCGGGCAGATCCGCAGCTTTTGTACACAGAAGGTGCGGGACCGCAGGTGACCATGAGAGAAAGTGCGGAACCAGAGTTACATTGATTTTTAATGTCTTTCTTTCATTTCCAAAGCTTGATTTGAAGAACTGAGGTCTGAGAGTTGCTTAGGAGGACAGTGCAAGTAATGATAGACCCATACTGACTGCAAATAATCATGGTGACGATATTTTTGTGTAACAGGATGGTGTGTTGATTCCTCGGATGATATTCTTCTAGGGAAAGGAAATGATTCTTGCTTTTATAAACTTGAAGATGATGACAATGGTTTTTCTTCTTCAATATGCTTGTCCTTCTTTTGTAGATCAAGATTGCTGCTAGGGTTTCAAATTTCTCCAAGCCGATGTGATCTTCATTTTGAAATTCTTTGAAATATATTGCTTTGTAGACATCTTGATGAGGGTCCTAGTGGCCTTTTGATGATGACCGTGGAGACACAACTTCTTGATGTTGTAGATTGTCTCCTTGATTTCATAGAAAAAACCCTTGTTGATGTAGACTGTTGCTGTAGATTTCTAGGGTTTGATCAAGATCAGGGTTTGTTTCTTTAATACAAATCTTGATGTCCTTCAGTTTTCTTTGATTCCCTACTAGAAACTTGATCCTTGAATTGTCTCTTTTCTTCCCTTCCTTTGACTGTAACCATAGCTCTGATACCATGTTGAAGAATCTAGGGCAGTTAGAGTTAATGTGATTCTTCTTAGCTTGATAACTATTTGTGAGGTGTTTTTAACTTTTCTTCTTATCATAGCCTTCACTTTTAGACACATTCACTTTTAGACGGTGGGCAAGCAGTAAGAGTTATGCGTTTAATGGTGTATGGATCAAGTTTGTGAAAAGAAAATCACTAAAATTTGGTGATGCTGTAAGGGTTTGGAGAGAAATTGTGAATAACAAATTTTGCATCAATTGCTCATCTACACCTTCCAGCCTTGTACGTGCAAATGGAAACGTCTCCGGCCACACATCGCCATCAGCAAGGGATGTGGCAGCCTCCAATGCCCAGATGGCGACTTCTTCATCAGCAAGTGATCGGGACAATAATGGAAATACCCATGACAGTGACATATGCCTCTACATTCGACTCAGGTGTGTGCATACAAATGGAAACGGAAATGCATATCATAACGTGTACGATGCCTCATCTTCTTCCAAGAATACCTAGATGGTGGTTGCTTCTTGTGGAATGGTCAATGGAATTTGCATCTGCCTTCGACTCTATGGGAATTGCAAATAACAAAAGATGAACTCCACATCTTCTTTCTTAGCCACTTCATCCTTTGATGGTTATTAATAGTTATTATTTTTTATGCAGGGTGTTGTTACTTGTTGCTCTAATTTTATTTCAATTCGTTTCTGACCTGGTTTCCCCCTAACATTGTAACAATTGGTCACATGGTAATTTAATTATTATTTGGTATCAAAAAGAAGGATCCTAATATAATTAATTTAATTATTTTGAATTCGCTTGTGGAAGATAAGCATATAAAAGTATTATGAAATTGGATTATCATTTTAATCACCTAACTAGAATTTTTGTTTTCTTGTATGCTGGGAAAGCCTGGAAAGTTAGAAGCTCTTTTATGCATTTCTTTTTAACTTTTAACGTCTCTATTTATTTTAATTATAATTTATAATTAAAAATATAAATTACTAAGTCTCATAGCTTATCTAATGAAGGCTGAGATCCAGTGTTCGAACCTCTCTCACCCTAAGACTTTTCTTCAAAAAATTTCCCCATTAGCCTTCTAACAATCGATCACATAAATATGCAATTACCACCAAGATGATATTATTATTATTATTGTCTCAGTTATTATTGATCGTCTCAGTAGGCTCATCCTTATCAAATTTTAACTCACTGATCACATAAATATGCAACTGCCACCTAGATATTATTATTATTCTTATTGTCGAAATAATTATTGGTCATCGTGAGTGTGTACATCCTTATCAAATTTTAACTTATCAATCACATAAATATCCAACTACCACCAAAATATTATTATTATTTTCCTATTGTCCTATTAATTATTGGTCATCTCTGCATGTGCCTATGCATATCCTTATCAAATTTTAATTCACCATTTTAATTTAGTTCTCGTGAATATGTTTCATAATCTCCCCTAAATATCTAATTTTATTAAACTGTATAATTTTTTTAATAACATAGTTTTAATATTTAACATAATATTATTATTAAGATTTAATTATTAACTTTAATTATAATCAAATTTATATTATATTTTTATTAAAAAAAATATTCTATAATATAGTTAATATATTTCTTATTACATTTAATTGAAAATAAAAGTGAATAATAAAATAGAATTCAATGAAATTAACCTTAATTTTATATTACTGGTTATTATTGTCACATATTTATAATGGAAAGTCATATACTTTAGGTACCCAATTCTTTATAATAAATTGAAAACTATTATAAGATTTTTCACTTAATAATGTTACATGTCTTTCCACTTGTCATCACTACACTCTATCAAAAATCCAATAAGATCATATTTGTGTACTACCTTCATGAATATCAAGGATTTAATTTAGTCTTAAGTCCAATGAGATACAACCTAGCTACCCTCTAAAAAATGCAGTCAAATCTCTACCACCTCCAAAAAACAATGCATGCATGTGAGGAGTCAATCGTATGCTTGGGTCATTTATGGGGGAGACAATGTTTATATATAAGGGAATCAATCTTATTCTTGTTTCATTCACATGAATATAAGGGACTCTGCAAGTTAGGGATTTATCACATGTGAGTTGACGGTTGGGATGTCACGATGAGGAAAGTAATCCCTAAATAACTAAACATGTAAATTTCATTCTTGTGCCTTTGTCATATAGATATCGAACCACCTTCACAAGTAGAAGTTATGATCTAAATGGCTTGCAACTCCCACATATTCATATACAATAGTGTAATACTTATGATCAAAGATTATTGCAAAGATCAAATATCATTGTATTTTAAGGAAAAGAACAATGATTATAAATGCTACATATAATGAAAAAGGTCACCAAATCTATCCTTGAGGCTTTTATTCTAATCCTTTGAATAAGCCAATTCTTTAAATCACTGGTAATCACCTATTGCTTTGGCCAGTAGCTCCTCCTAATGGTCATTTTCCAAGTCACCTATCCAATAATGTTAAAATGGTTACCTCTAAATGAATACAATGCCCCTTATTCCATGTTTAGTGAAGGCTATCAGCATTTAGTAATCATTTGTTAAACCACTTCTCAATTCAATTTTCCAACTCATCACACCATGTGGAGGATTTGAATTAAAATCTCTAGAGCTATGATTTTATCAAATCCATCTCTACGAACTTTAACCCATACATGTTTTGATAGTGGGCCAACATTTGATGATACATGTAGAGATCTAGTTTTTTCCAATGATTCCTTCCTCTACATGTGAATGTCAATTTATTTGTGGATTTTAGTGAAGCATTTCCTCTCTATGGAATGGACCCTAAAAGAATGCTACTATTTTTATATTGAATACTTTATTTGCTCAAGAAATTATATGGAATACATGCTAGCCATAAAATTACTCTTCATATTAAACAAATAGAGCACTTATAGTTGGTGCACACATTGATTCCCACCATTTGACTTTTTTCCAAGAAATTTGTCTCAATCTAGCTTCCCATATACCACATTTGTGCAAGGTCATGCCTATAAACTTTGAACTTCCTCTACAAAATATGGTTTTTCAATGAATAAGTAAAGAAATTCTTCTTTTGTGAGTTCACTCCTATGTGGCTCATAAAAAAACATATTTATTTATTGAAAAGTATTTAACTCGAATAGAAAACAATTTAGCTCCAGTAATAAAGGCAAATTAGCATCATCATGTTAAGATTTGTTAGTCATGATTGCTATGCTACTTGAGTGTTTATGTCATATAGAAATCAAATCTTGTAAATAAGTAGAACAAAAAAAATTTGGATGAAAAAGGAAGTGGAGGAGGATAATTAAGGAGGACAATAGGGGTGAGCCAAAGGACACTAGGAGCCACCTAATGCATAATGAAACACTTTCTACTCAATAACTTGGCATCTTATAAATGGATATGTCAATGTCTTCCACATTATGATGATGATCTTAAGTTGTTATTTATGAAACCATACATTTCAAAGAATAATAATTAAAATGTGGATTAATAGAATTTTGCACCAATGTATATGAGATATTAAGTGGGTAAATTCATCCATCAATCAAAAACTCATCCAGGGATTCTAGAGGTTATCCACCTCAACCTATCAAATAGTGATTCCACCTCATGGTCGGACATCACAAAACCATCATCATATTCATCTCCATCGAAGCCTTCCAGGGCTTCCAAAGCATTTCTCCAACCAAGGCTTCTAGGACTAGTAACTCAACCCACAAATTATTTAAGGCTTCGAGATCATTTTTCCAATCAAGGATTCCAAGACTAGTAACTCAAACAACCTAGGAATTCCATATCGTTTATCCAACCAAAGTTTCCAAGACTAGTAACTCAACCCAAGCTATTACAGGGCTTCCAGAGTGTTCGTCCAACCAGGGATTTGAGGACTAGTAACTCAACCCAAGCTAAGGAAACATGAGAAGCAAACAAAAGGAAATAATGAAAGTAACCCATAATTACCATGACTATCCAGAAAATGGCAAGGCTAGGGAATCCACGGTCAATCCTGACCATCCTCCATGACAATGACAAATCACAACAAAAAATACACATGCACATGCCATGCATGCCAAAAATAATGAAGAAATCATACACGCAACTCGATACCTACAAGTAAAATTGTTGTAGTTGTCGATCCCGATGCCCTCTTATGCTTTCCTACTATTCGTTTTCCTTTTTGCTCCAAAAATCAAAGTATTTCACTCCCTCCAAGAGTGCTCCAAGAAAAATCTAAGTCTCCAAGAGTGTGAGAGATGTTGAAGAATCTAGGGCAGTTAGAGTTAATGTGATTCTTCTTAGCTTGATAACTATTTGTGAGGTGTTTTTAACTTTTCTCCTCCCTGGATGCTTGAAGCACTTCTCCTTAATCAACGTATTGTAAATAGGAACATATTTTATTGCTTGGAGAAGTGGAATATTTACACATAGATTTTTCAATTCTCCTAGAAGTTCAGTCTCTTCTAGGGTAGGCTGGAGTGGTTGGGTTAATCTCTCAGGAGAGGCTGGATTCACTTTAAGAATGTTTTCCTCTCTTTCTTCCTCAACTTCCCTAGGTGGAGGTGGAGGTGGAGGTTGGTTATCCAGGATAAATCTCCCAGATCTCAGGTTAATCTCCTGGATTTCCACAACATAAGCTGGATATGATGTCTCTCCAATGTATACTTGTTCAGCCTGTCTGTTCTTCAGGTTCGTATTTGGCTAGGCAAGCATCTGGGGTTGCTTGGGTGGATCAGAGTGTAACAGATGTGGTTGGGCAAGTGGTGGAGGCAATAAATCTAGAGCATTATTGTATTGGGGCCTCCACCGTTGGGGCGGTACATTCCACTGAGGTTGTGGTGGAGCATATGGTTGAAATGACTGGCTAGCTGGCTGGGAGTGATACTGAGATGCAAAGGACCAAGGAGAGGGTGTAGACCAGGAAGGATGAATAGGGGGTCTCCAAGAAGGTATGGTTGTGGTTTGGTTGGGGTTGTAATATGCATGGGATGACCCTTACATGCCCTGCTGGTATGGTCTAGGCCCGTGAGGTCTCCTTTACTTTATGTAGCAGAGCTGCTCAGGGACCCCTTCAACTCCTTAATATACTGAGAAAATTTCAATAGAATTCAATAGACATTCATTCCTAGGGTGCCTTCTAGTGCATCTAGGACAAAAAATGGCCAAGGCTATCTCTGCTTCCTCATGCTTTATCTTAATGTGCATAGTGTCCATTTTTAAGGCAAGGGTTTGCAACATCTCCCTTCTGAAATCTTCCAGCATGTTTCCAATTTCACCCTTGATGGATGAGTTGGAAGAAGATGTACTGACCATAGGTTGACTGCCCCTACCCTTTTCCTAGCTACCCTAGAATGGTTTCTAAACACAGTCTTGATATCCTCATAGGGTAATTGGTAGATACCTCCTCCTACTAACAAGTGTAAGATATCCAGAGGATCTTCCCTTACTCCCCTAAGTAGGACCAGCTTTAGTGACTCAAGGTCAAGTGTGCACCTGGCGCTTTTGTAACTAAGCTGGAATCTTTCTTCGTAATCCTCTATTGATTCATCATTGCCTATGGTCATCCTAAAAATTTCCTCTTTAGTATCCTTTGACCAAAAATAGTCTTGATACTTGTTGTTAAAGGTTTTCTACATCTGAGCCCAATTTGTGATGTTATCCCCAGGAAAACCCATGAACCAGTGCAATGCTGCATCCTTGAGGGTAGATGGAAATAATTTTAACTTTTGCTCATCATCTATATAGTCATAGGTTCAGCATATAACAACAAACTCAAATAGGAAAGTGTTCGGGTCTTCTATGGTCAAGCCATGGAAATGAGGTAGGGCAGAGGGGCTTATATTTTTCATCTTAGTGTCCCCATTGGTTTCCTTAATGGGGAAGGCACTGTCAACTCTCTCTCTATTCCCTTTGTCATTTATGTTTTCAGCCATTGGTTCAGTAGGAATGGGTTCCTATTCTTCTTCTTCTCCTGTAGGTTCTTCAAATATGTCAGGTTTCTCACATATGGGTTCCTCCAGTTCATAGCCACCGAAGAAGAGGGAAGGTTGGTTGTTTGATGCAGTGGGGGTATTTGGCAAAACATTTCCTAAGCTATCCCTATTCCTATGAGGCATGAAAGGAAATTTTTTGTGTTGCTTTTGTTTTTTTTTCAAACTTGGAAAGTAATTTTCAGAATTTAAATTGTTGATTAAATGAAAACTAATTGCTGAAGTGAAATCTTGATTGCAAAAATGGAAAGGAAAGCAGAAAATGTAGAATGAAAAAGGAAGAAACTAAATTACTTTTGCAGAAATAAACTAATCGCAGAATATTAGAGACAAGAAATAGAAGAAAGAAGCAGTATTCACATATTACTCAGACACCTCCCTGGCAATGGCACCAAAAAGTGATCAGTGCCAATATTGTAGCAAGAATGCTGCAACTCCTGGGCTACTAGCTTTACTTTGTCAACCCAGGGTTCGTACAAACCTGGAGGTGTCAGTGTTGTATACACAAGTAAAAGTGATGGTTCTTCCTTTTGTCACGGTTCGGCTGGCGAGAGACCACTGGGGTTTTCAAGCCAGATGTCGATGGAATCAGAAGATGCTTGGTTTCTTGGTGGAAGAAAGGGAAATCTGCTCTAAGGGAGAGCTACTCTACTGCAATAATGAAAAAGACCGAAATTCAAGGCTAAATCACACCATTTCCTAATTAACTGCCAAGAAACTATGCTTTGTAATAATGCTAAATTAACATGAACCAAATGATACTATCTAAGCATGGAAGTAAGAAACATCAATCATCACTAATATGCAAGTAAAGGGACTGGAATAAATCTCTTTTTGTCTTTTTGTCTTTTCATGCAAAATCAAGTATTCAAACTAATTTCTTTTGGTGATGTGGCAGGTGGATTAAGGATGTTGGAGGATGGCTAGAAGGGTTAAGAGATGGTTGGATCATGTGGTAGACCCTTGGGAGGATTTTGGTGACTTCCTAGAGGTTTTTCCTCAATTCGGCCTCAAAACAGGGTATTTCAGGAAAACCTACAGGATATCCTAAAAACCTACAGGATTCCCTGTAAACCTACAGGGTACACCTGAGAGAAAAATGGAAGGTGTTGGAGGTGATGGAAGGCTTAGGGAAGGTCGCATATGGGTGGAATGAAGTGAAGAAAGGTTTAGGATCACTCAGAAGTCAAAAATAAATTCAGAGGATGGTTGGATTCGCTCAATGTGCTTGGAAGAATTTCTATGAAAAATGATGAAAACTAGTGAAGGAAATGGTGAAAAAAAGGAATGACTATGGTGGATGGAGTGGAAGGTGGTTGCTGGCTATGAAGTCTTTGTCTCCTCCTGAATCACCTTATTTTCATAAAATATGTATAATTCCCAAAAAGCTATGTAAACAAGAAGCATTATTATAATCTAGAAAAGAATAATTAATAAACTAACTGCCTACATTATGCATGAGGAAAGTTGCTGAAAGGAATGAAAGCATGGATGAGATCTACTGCAAGAGTTAAAATAGAAGAGATGACAATGAAATCCTACTTTGAAAAACTAATCAAATTCTAACTTAAATACAATAACCTCTAAAGCTTATGCAAGAAATAGAAATATGTGTTTTTGGGGCTGCATAAGGGTCCCTTCCTCAAATCATGATCCCAAAGGGAGAAAATGAGGCCAAGACACCCACTGAAAACCTTGTGGTAATCCTTTTATCCCTTATAAGTTGTTACTGAATTAAGGAACGAATGGAAGTAAACTAATAAACAACCAATCCAATCTACACTACTTGTAACGAAAACACATCTAAAAGCAAATTAGCAATGAAGCTATGAGACTAATCTAAACATTCAGATACAAGAAAGAGGAGCCTTGGTTGCTAGGTTTGGGCCCTAACCCAACATATTAATCCCTCTGAGTTAACTTAGTGCTGGCTCAAAACAAAACTCATTCTTATTACCAAAACAGAAAATTACATCAATAAAACTTTCGGAAGTCTGGAGCTGGAAAATAGCTTAGAATTTTACAACAAAAAATTCACATCCTAATGAGGCTCTAATCCTCTCTACTTATAAACCTGAAGTCCCCAACGAATTCCTTAAAATTAGGGAGGCTCTGTTGCACTAAAAATTGTCACCTTGACATTTTGCCATCTGTGCAAGTGCATTACCACTCATACTTGCCTCCTCTGCAAGTCTTAAGCCTCAGTTCCTCATATCAAGCATTGAAAATAAGAGAAAGCCCTCGAAAGTCTTTAAAACTCTAGTTGTGCACTTTCTCTTTGCATTACCTGCAGTCCCACACCTAATGGTCATTTCCCCTATGCACCTGACCACTTTGTCTCTGTGTTATGGGTGCAACCCCTGTAAAAAGTTAAAAAGGCGCGAGTACATTCTAAAAAACTCACTTTCAGTCATTTCTAGAAGCTTCTGGAAGGAATCTTGAGGTGGAAAGTTCGCTCTTTTAAGGTTCATGCATCCCATACCTTAATGAGCTAACTGCTTGATGTGAGGAGCTTATCCCTTTGAAAGAGGATTCTATCCCTTAATACATGGACCTGTAACCTCCTCCTCTACACTATCAAATGAAGCATTCGGCTGGTTACTTGGGAGGTTGAAAGCCGAATATTTTTGAGGTGAAATGCTACTGGAACTTAGTCTTCTTTAGTTGAGTTTTTATGAGGAGAGATTACATACCTCTAAGATCTCATTTGGAAGAGTGCAAGGCTTGTCAAAGTAAAGGAAATTCCTATTTCGGGCCCAGGAAGAGCTTGTTCAACATCAAGGTTGAAAAGGTTGTAAGGTTCTTCTACTTCAAAGTTAATACAAATAAGTTTGTTTTTCTCAATAAGTTGTTCATTTATGGTTTATTTTATGGATTCCTTGATCACCATAATAGACATGATTTATGATATTTGCTATGTAGGTGCTATTTAATGTTTTCTTGTTTGTGATTGCAGGTCTTTAAAGATAACTCTTTCGAACGATTGAGGGATGACTACAACGAACAAGCATTGGATCTAAGGTAGGATCTTAACACCTTTGTAGTATTTATTTGTAAATCGCATATGTCTAGAGAAAGATAGGTTTGTTTGTCTGTTTGTTGCTAGACTATCTTCTGATACTAGGGAGATCGGTCTTGTCTGCAAGATTGATTTATCCGGCCAACAAATTGGCAACTCCACTAGGGAATGAATTTGGTTTTTTGGTTTTCCTTTGTTTTGATTGAGAAAATTGTTTTCGTTTCTGGTTTTTGATTGATGTATATTGGCTTGGGTAGTTTTTAAATCTGGGAGTTTTTTTTTTTTTTTTCGAAGTTTACAGGGGACTGCACTTTCTCTTCATAGACAGTGCAGGCATCTCCGCACTTTTCCTTTAGTAAACAAAGCGGTACCGCACCTGTTACTTCTGGATCCTGCGGACCCTGTAAAATTTTTTGAAAAACCTAAAATACCTTCTTCCAATTAGGTTTAGGTTTGATTTAGAAGTTTTAGTGTCTACCTAGATCTGTATTTTTTCTATCAAAAACCTCTTGTGAGTGAGTTCCGATAGTATTTTTGTTTTAGATGATTTTCTAGAAGTTTTGCATGCTTGGAGTGGTTTTCACTTTGTCTCTGTAGTGACTCAAAGATCGGAAGCTTGAGAAACCTTAGATTACCTTGGTCTCTTTTCGTCTTCTTGATGAGTCTGACTTGGTTGTGAAATCTATCCTTTGTGAGAAATAGATTTAGTTTTCTCCTTGCAAATCTTTGAACAAACTTTGTTATAAGTTCTGAATTTTGTTTTTACAAAAGAAAACATATCTGGATGTTTTTTGATTGATTTGTTATTCTGAACAAATGAATCCTTAGTTTACTGAACAACTAAGTAAAACGTCCTAAAAAGAATTGAAGCTTTTATTCAATTATATTTTTAAAACTTTTTAGATCTCAAAATTAATTTTTGTAGTTTTGAGTGCTTTTCTAGAACTTATAGATCTCTTTTGAATCAAATTGTTTTTCTTGTAGTTTCGAGTTTTGAAAAGGGAAAGGGATTTATTGTGAGCATTAATTATTAGTCTCGTTATGATTTCTTATTGAAAAAGACAAAAAGATTTTCTTTTCATTTCCATGTTGAAAGAAAGAATTGTTTCTTAAAGAATTGCATTCTCGAACTCTTTCTTTTAGCTAGAATTTCATTGAAAGAAAAACAAATTGCTTATCATTTTAGGTGCATTTTTTAGTGTTTGGAGTCAAGTCTTCACACCATCAAAGTTTCATTTCCATACCTATTGACTTAAGGAACAACCCATAAAAGCAACGCTTAATTAAAATTGATCTAGTAATCTTTTTTATTTCTAGGACTCTTATCACCAATTTATCTTATGCTAGTATCTTGGAGTAGGGAGTAATTAACTCTCCAAGATAGTTAAAACAAAAAAGTAGATATATATTGCCATAAGAAATAAATCCAATTGTAATTGATCCATTCTAGGAAGATTCTCTTAAAGGAGTCAATCATGAGATCATGTCCGAACCTTTGAAACAATCAAGTCTGTTTCATTGGGAAAGATAGAAGATTTGTGTGTATTATAAATGGTAAACCTTGGATTAACCATTGTCGAGGAGCCTGGGGCCACTTGTTGGTAAACCTCAGATTGACCATGTCGAGGAGCCTTCAAGGGGATTGAGCTTTGTTACTTTTCCCTTGTGCGTAGATCGGATCGTAGACTGTTCCCCTAGTTGTATTTATTGTTGTTGGTAACCTTAGTGTCCATAAACTTAAGATTATTTCCTAAGGTGACGATGAAGGATGAATCTCACTATACCTGGAGCAGACGTCAACTAGACTCACTTGGACTCTTTGGGGGTTTCTCTTCAGTCGAGATGGTTTTGTGAAGAAACTTGTGCCAGTCTGTTTCATTAAGCAGGTTGTTGGGCTAATTGTTCCAACTGCCCTTTCTGTATTAAACTTCTACTAAGTTGGATTTCATCACCAACTAGTGTTTTTAGTACGGGAAGTTACTATTTGTGTGATGTTTGAACTCTTAGATTTTTTAAGCGTGTGATTAAATTGTTTGTTTCTTTAGAGACTTTAGGTGTTCTTATTGAAATTTTCTTTGTTTGCATGTGATTAATTAATATTTAATAGTCGTTGAATTACCGAGATGATCTCGTAGACTTCAGGGGAAACCTCCTGAGTATTCACCAAGCCAGCTTGAAGGGCTATGAGCTCTTGTATCACCTAGTGACAGTAGATTTGGATCACCAGAAGCCAAAGAATCATCTTTAATTGTTCATCTTAATTATAACATACAAACAACAGAGTCTATTCAAGAGCCATTTTCATTTGCCGAAGTTACTGGCAGTATTTCTCCTTCCAGTGAATTAGCTGAAGAACCTGAAATTTCTGAGCTTAACACTGAACCTACTGTTAGTCCAACTTCAGGATTTTCTTCTCCAACTTTTATTAATCCCGGTTCACCTAGGGTAAGCAATATCATTACTCAAAATCTTCCTTTTGGCCTCATTTCTATTGAAGAACTTTTTAATCTAGAAGAAGGCATAACTCTTCCCGAAAACCAACAAATTTTAAATCTTAGGGAGCGTGAATCAATATTCTATAGTCCTTTTAGGAGTGACGCTTGGTATGTATCAATGACAAATTTTTTAGAAAATCTGGGTCTTAATTTTTCACCACCTCTAATTCCTTTTCATCCTACACCAAGAGGTTATTATCCTTCATCGATTATGTCAAGACAGTCATCTATGTTTTCCCAAACACCGGAAACATTTTTATCCAGTGGTCCTTCTGTTCCATCGAGGTACCAATCACCCTCTGGTACTTTTTCTGGAGCATCTCCTTGACTGATTGAACAAGTGTTATCATCTGGAAGTAATGGAACTCAAGCGTTGAACGCAAAACAAATTCTTATGATTTCTGGTAGTATTCCAAATCCTCAACCTCAAGGTAGTCAGTTACCGCCTCGGGGGCAACCTCAAGGTAGTCAGTTACCACTTGGGGGGCAACCCCAAGGTAGTCAGTTACCGCCTGGGGGCAACCTAAGGTAGTGAGTTACCGCCTAAAGGGCTTCCTCAAGTTTTTCAACCTTCAGGACAGTACATACCCCAAGGTCAACCTTAGACTCAGTACATAACTCAAGGTCAACCCCAGTTTTAGTACGTGCCTCAGGGTTATCAACCTCAAGGTCAGTACCCAACTCAACGTTTCCAACTACCTTCTGGTCAACCATTTTTTCAAGGAGTTGGAAATGTACCACTTAATTATCAGCCCTACATTCAACCAGGTTATGGTCCTCCATATCCACAACCTTTTGTGGGTCCATAATCTGGAATGAACATGGTCTGGGATCTGTCTCAAACTCAACAGACTTTGCAACCTAATGTGCAGTTACTTGATCAACCCGAATAGCCTTTGGCTTCTGGTTCCACCCAGCAACCTATCCAACCTACTATTCAAATCTCTGTATCTGGTATAATTCAGCACCTTGGGCCTCACTCACCTCATACTCCACCTCAAACTGCTGCAACTACTGCAACTTCTGTTCAACCTACAACACCTGTTTCTAGAGTATCAGCAGCTCTGGTTTCTATTACCCCTGCATCAGTGCAAATTCCTCAAGTCTATGTGCCACAGTTAGGACGTACGGTTCAGACTTCAGTCCAGATGCCTACAGGACAAGCTATTACGATTGCTACAATTGCCACAAGTCAACCCCAATTCATATATCAACCATACCAGGGACAGTATCAATTCGGGCGTACTGTACAAAACCCAGTTTATCAGTATCAACCATATCCTAGCTATACTTATCAACAGCCTCAACAACCCCAGTTTGGTCCAGTTAATCCTGGTTTTCCAGGAGGTTATAACATTCCTAATGCAAATCCGATTCTAGTTTATCCTGGATATCCTCCTCCTGGCACTAGTCTCACTACTCAAGGTTTTTGTGACCCTAACCATCAGTTACCATTTATTGCAACTTTGGATTTACCTGATTTGTTGTGCCTTATGAACAATCCAACTTACTATCTTCCGTATTAGCCACAAATGCCTAGTAAGTTGCCTAGTGATATCCCAAAATTCGAGGGTAAGTCAGGAGAGGATCCGTCAAATCACGTCATGACTTATCACCTCTGGTGTGCATCTAATTCCATCATTGATGATTCAATTCGATTGCATCTTTTTCAATGAACTCTTATTGGTCTTGTCGCCAAATGGTACATTGAGTTACCACGAGCCTCTTTTTATAATTTCAATCAGTTAACCACTGCTTTCTTAACTCATTTTCAGTTGCCTGTCAGATACGACAATGGCATGGAACTGTTAACTTCACTGAAACAATCCATGTCCACATATATTTCTGATCATATTCATGAATGGCGATGTAGAAGGCGTTTAGTGAATGTTTTCATTCCGAATCAAATTTTAGCGGAATGGTTCATTAAATCATTGTTACCTAAAATCACTGAAGATGTAGCTAAGGGAGGAGTTGTTATTGAAGAGCAAGTCATTGCTCAAGCTCAATACCTTGACCTCGTCTATACGCAGTCAGGTACTTTACATGAAAAAATCCCTGATCTTCCAAAACACAGTCAAACTCCTTCACGGTATCATGCCACTGATGGTATGATTGGTTTAGTTAGCACTAAAAGTAAGAAGAAATCTTCAAAGAATTCTTCTCCTATAATAACTTTACCTGATTCCCCGACAGGAGAGTCTTCCGTTGAAATTTCTGGCCAAATCAAAATCCGGTAGTAATAAGAAGGGGAAGAAGAAAAACAAACAAAATTAAAAAGGTAAAACAGATAAAAATGAATCTACTGACGAAAAATGAAAACCTCGTTATCCTTGTTTCATTTGCGACGAGGCTCATTTTACCAAATATTGCCCACATCGAGCAGAGGTTTTGAAAATCGTTAAAGGTTCTCAAATGCCTATTGTCTTGAAGGATCCTTTTCCTACTCAAGATAGTAAGATTATTGGTTCTTCCTCGAATCCCTCAGAAGAACCCATTATGATGATGTCTCATGTCATGATTGCGACGCGATCGCAAGATTATGGTAGTAAAAATCCTGTTGGTGGTAAAGAAGTAGAATCTTCTAATTCAAACACATCAACTACACCTCCTCCTGGTTCTAGTCCACTACAGATCGAGAAACCCAACCCTGACTTAGTAATCAAACCGCCTACTAAAGGTATACTTCGGAAATCAGTTTTCAATCCACATGCGAGAGTTGCGCAAAATTATAATATTGTTGAAGACTTAGCTATTTCCCCTTCAGCAATGTCGGCTTTGGAAGTGCTGTAATCATGCCCAGCACAGCGTAAATTACTACTGTCTGCTATAGGAGCTCTGGATATTCAGGATTTGAACCTAATAATCTTCGATTTAGAGAATAGACACACTGCCTCCCTCATCAAATGGCTTTTTAGATTCCAGTTTTAATTAAAAACAGACCTTGCTTTCACACTATGATTGATGAAGGGGCTTTTACATGTATTATGTCGATCCGGTGTTGGAAATCGCTTGGTTCTCCCACACCCAATCAGTCTCCGACAATTTTAAAGGTTTTTGATGGCCGCGGGTTCCATCCTCTTGGTATTTTGCAGGATTTACCTATAGGGGTCGAAGGCAAAACCGTATATCTAGATGTGGAAGTGGTTGATGCCCGTCTAGATTACAACCTTCTCCTCGGTTGCAGTTGGTCTTATGCTATGACTGCTATTGTTTCATCGGTATTTCGGCTTATCAAGTTTCCTCATAACAGAAAGATCATCACAATAGACCAACTGACTTATTTCTCATCCGACCCAGCCTCTTCAGATAGTATTTAGCACATCGGTAAAATGATTATCCCTTACAAGGATGTTGGCATAGGTTTGATTAAATATTCAGGTTTACTAGGAACTTTTTCCTTCCCTCCTCCTAACATATCACCTTCTATTGCAACTATTCATATGATTTCATCGAATGTTGTTACTTTTGATGATCCTTTGATCGTACCTTTTGATTCTAAGGTGGATCCATTTTGTGGCGCGATGCCTTTGAGTCCATTTGAAATTGCATATCAGGTTTTACAGTCATTTTCTCATGCCTATTCAACTGAAACTGATCCAATGAATGTGATCCATGGAGAGTCACTTTCAATATCAAACTCAGCTTCATCAACACTTTCTGATCCTATTCATTCTGATGAGCAAATTTGTGAACTATTGTTTTTTGATGATTTACCATGGGAATATCTTCATCACCGATCTTCGTTTTTACCTGAGCTTGATCATTTGGAAATGATTTTTCTTCTATTTTTACGACTGACTATGTCAAATAATAGCAGAATCCATTGAAACATTCTGATTCTGAGTTAAATTTGGAAACTATCTCTCGAACGGTTCCTATGACATTTCAGTTAAACCTGGAATTATTGAAAACATTCTTGTAGGTGCTTCTTGTATGGACGATGAAATTCAAACTTATAAAGCCTTATTTCAAGAATTAGGTGAAGGTTTACCTGGTCATATGAAGAAATGCCAGGAATCGATCCGTCAATTGTTGTCCATGAAATTAAAACATACCCGAATGTTAAACATGTTCGACAATGCTTACGTCAGATACATCCGCAAAAAGTTGCTGCTAACAAAGCCGAAATTAAGAAATTCCTTCACGCAGGTTTCATTTATCTAATTCCTTTAACCGATTGGGTATCGAATATTGTTCATGTCAACAAAAAAACAAGGAACGATAAGAGTATGTATCGACTATAGGAATATCAATCGATCTTGTCCTAAAGACAATTATCCAACCCCCTATATCGATCAAATTATTGATGATTGTGCCGACAATGAAATGTTCTCCTTTATGGATGGTTTTTCCGATTACAATCAAATCAACATACTCCCTGCTGATCAAGCTAAAACAGTGTTCATTTGCCCATGGGGGACATTTGCTTATTGCAAATTAACCTTTGGATTAAAGAACGCCGGAGCAACTTTTCAAAGGGCTATATCTTATGCATTTCATGACATCAAGCACATTGTGCAGCCTTATCTCGATGATTTACCTGCCCACTCATTGCGTAGAGCTAATCATCTCACTGATTTACGAGTTATCTTTATGAGATGTAAGCATTATCAAATTCAACTGAATCCACAAAAATGTGTATTCTATGTAGAAACGGTTCACTTACTGGGATTTATCGTATCAAAGGCAGGCATTTGTGTCAACCCCTCGAAGGTGGAAGCTATCGTCAATCTACCTCCTCCTTCGACTCTTCGCCAACTCCAAAATTTGCAAGGGAAAGCAAACTTTTTACGTCATTTCATCCCTAACTATGTCGAGATAACGAAAGCTTTTACCAGGTTGTTAAAACAGAATATTCCATTCTTTTGGGATGAGATCACTGATCGATCTTTTGATGCACTCAAACACATGTTGTTGACCCATGCACTGTTATTGCATCCTCCCAATTACAACTAGGATAACTTTTTGTACCTCGCCACTTCTCATTCCACCATTGGGATTGTTTTAGTTCAGGAAGATGAATTCAAAAATGAACATGTGATTTACTATCTTAGTTGAACTCTGCATCTGACTGAGCTTAAATATACACATGTGGAGGAATTGGCTTTGGTAACTATTCAAGTTGTCCAAAAATTTCGTCGCTACATCTTATTACGCAAAACCACGATAATTTCTGATTGTAACCCTATGATGTATATCTCGACCAATAATTGCTAGGGGGCAAGTATTCCAAATGCATAGTTATCCTGCAGGAATTTGACTTGGAATTTGAAAAATCCAAGGCAAAGAAATCTTTGGTTTTTTCCAAACTGATGTGTGATTTCCCGCGTAATGATACTGAAACTGTGGTGGAAGAGCCCATTGTCGATGAATCCTTGTTTATTATCAGTACTCTTGATCCATGGTATGGAGATATTATTGTTTATCTCCAAAACCAATCTTTTCAGCCTAAAATCTCACGATCTCAATGACGGAAAATACGTTTCCAATCCCAACAATACAATATTATTGGTGATACACTTTATCGTCGTGGAGCGGATTCTGTTTTCTGATGTTGTTTAACTCATGAAGAAGCTAAAAAGGTTCTGAATGACTGTCACTCTCGAGCATGTGGTGGTCATATGTCTGGGTATGCCACAGCCCAAAAGATATTGCGCACTTGTTATTTCTAGCCATCCTTATTCAAATATTGTATCTATGCAGTCTGGAAATTCCACAATTGTCAAATCTTTGATCGTAAGATGCGCACTCCACCTGCTCCTCTTCACCCTATAATTGATGTCGATCCTTTCACAAAGTGGGGTATTGACTTTATTACATGTAACCCTCACTCAGCCGAGGGGCACGCATATATTATCCTAGCAGTAGATTATTTTACTAAGTGGGCCGAGGCGATGCCTAAATTTTCGGCAAACGGCAAGACTGCTGCAACTTTCGTATTCAATCATATAATTGCTAGATTCAGTGTTCCTCAAGCTATTATTACTGATCATGGAAGTCACTTTCAAAACATCATGATGACTAAACTGACATACCAACTTGGCCTGCGCCACGATAGTTCTACTTTGTATTACCCGCAGGCTAATGGTCTGGTTGAAGCTATCAATAACGTTTTAGTCACTATGATCAGACAAATCATTGGTATTAATAAGTCGAATTGGCATACCATGCTATTTTCAGCACTTTGGGCATATCGAACCTCAGTGAAAACATCAACTGGTTTCACTCCTTTTCAACTGGTCTACGGTTTGGAAGTAGTGTTACCTATTGAATGCGAAATTCCGTCATTACAATTAGCCATAGAATTACTCCTAGCTACTTCTAAAGAAGAGAAACGTTTTTTGTACTTAGCTTAGTTAGATGAGAATTGACGCACTGTTGCAATAGAAAACAGGACTCATGTGAAATGAGTAAAAGCTCAGTATGACAGAAATGTTACACCTCGTAATTTTCAGAAGGAGACCTAGTTTTACTATATGATCAAGCAAACAATAAGCTAGGGGCTGAAAATTTTTTACCTATGTGGCATGATCCTTACATTGTTAAGCGAAAGCTGGCAAAAGGGCTTATGAATTGATAGATTTTGACAGTGTCTCTTTGGGTAAACCCAGAAATGGACTTTATCTGAAGAGATATTATGCTTAAATTCGATGTGGAGATTTTTTGCTAGATTAGTTTCTTTACAGCTGGTGTGTTTTAGATTAGAAAAGTGTGCCTAGTTTAGAGAGTGCTCTTATCATTATTCCTGCTTATCTCGATTTTACTCTTGATATTGCAGATGTCGACGTCTCTTCAAACATACATTGGTTTTGTTGATGGTGCTTGTCGTAATACATGGAATATTTCTTCCACAGCTTGGGTTATCTATTCACCCTCTGATGAGTTAGTATCTATGCATGGGGTAAGCCTCAGTCAAACAAAAAATAACATTGCAGAGTATAGTGTAGTGATTGAGTTATTATCTGAATCCATCTCATTTGGGATTCAGAGTTTGATTGTTAGGTTGGATTCTGAACTCGTTGTATTACAGCTTAACAGGGTTTATGCCATTAGAAATCCAGTGTTATGAAGGCTATTTTTGAGAATTTGTCTCTTGGAACGTGAATTTGACTACATTGCATATCATCATATTCCAAGACATTTAAATACATTAGCAGATGCAGTTGCTTCTAGTATGATAAATAGACATTTGCAATAATCAAAACAGTAAATTTAATAACATTCGACAACATGTTACACAAGATAGCAAGTAATAATGATATATCATAGCAAAGAAGTAGTATTTCAAAATATACATCGTCTTCGATCATAGGTTGAAAAACACCTTATGTGTTGGGTCCCTATAATACTAGTGATTACCCCATTACTATTGTAGTTATACCCTTATTTATATTGTTGTGCCCCTATTACCCCCATATTGTTATTTCTGTGCCCCATAGAATCCCTCTATTGTTATTTTTGTGGCTTTATATTATTATTGTTAGGTCGGCTGGATTATATTGTGACTCCTTAGACTCCTATATATAGAAAGGAGGTTTTGTCATTTGTATCATCCAAGAATTGTTCATTATGTAATGTAAAGGAGGTTTCCCCCTCGAAGAGGCTGAATTTTAAGGCGTTGATCTATCTTTTCTATCTTTTCTTGAGCTGGTTTCATAACATTTGGTATCAGAGCTTTGGATTCTAGGGTTTCGCTGCTCCAAACAGGTCATCGTGGCATTTTTGCTATAACTTTTTTTCTGTGACGTTTCAGAAGTCGCAAAAAAACCCAATTGAGAAGAAATAACGTTGAACCTTGGGTCCGAATTTCAGAGCTTTTCCAACGATATTTGCGGAGATATGATCTGAGGAAGTTGGTCTTTTTGCAGACTCCTGAATTACATTCAAAACAGGTGACCTGGGGAAAATCGTCATAAATTTCTCTCTGGGAATCAGATTGAAATTTCGTAAGAAGGTACAGAAAGATGACGAACTGTAGTTTCGTGTATATCGTTTTTAGAACCAAATATCAAAAATTGTACACGTGGCACTTCATACAAGTTCGCTCTTCTGGAAAGGTCTATAATCAGGTCATCTTGGGAGATTGTGCATAACTCTTTCTTGGAGAATCCAATTTGGATCAGACTGGTGGCATTGGAAAGAGGACACAAAGAGCTACTACAGATCACAAATTCAGAACTAGATGATTGGAAAGTACAGAGATACATCAGAGGCAATATCACGCTCCTACAAAGTGAAAAAATGTGTGTAGATTTTTTAAAATTTTTGCTTAAGCTTGGTTTGAAAATTTATTTTGAAGGAATTCAAAGGGCATAGTAGAGCATTATTATCGGTAATTGATGCCCCGAGGAAAGAAAATGCAAACACCTAGTAAGGAACCTGAAAGCTCTAGCATGACTCATGAAGAAGAGGAAGAAATGCTACATGATATATCAAAATTACAAGAACAAGTGCAACAAATGTCACGCTCACAAAAGTTAACAGAAGCTAAGATAAATGGCGTGGAAGCTAAGATTAATGGCATGGAAGCTAAGATGGACAATTTGAAGATAGATTTGAACACAAATTTGAAGACAGGCATGGCAGATTTGACAAATTTTCTACAAGAAATACTTACTAATGGTGAAAAGGTAGTAAAGGAAACTCATGATGAGAACAAAAGAAATGTTAATCATGATTCCATAGATGCTAATGTTGGATCGAAGAATCACCATATTCCAAAAATCGATATGAGGAAGTTTGATGGCAAGGATCCCGCCACATGGATATTACAGATGGAGCAATTCTTCGATCTCAATAATGTGCAAAACGCACAAAAGGTACGTATGGCAACTGTATATTTGGAACCAAATCAGTTTGTATGGTATCAATGGCTTTTTTCTCGTAAAAAATTTATCACTTGGGCAATTTTTACGGAAGAATTGATAGCACATTATGAGGATACAAAAAGCAACACTTTTTTTAGCCAATTGATAAGTCTCAAACAAAAGGGTTCAATAATGGAGCACATTGAGGAGTTCCAAAAATTGAACATAAGGGTAAAAGATATTCCAGAGGAGCATAGGATTGATGTGTTCATAGGGTCTTTAAAGGATAATATCCAACATGATGTTCGCCTTTGGGAACCTGATTCATTAGAGAAGGCATTCAGGTTAGCAAGAAAAATGGAAAGCAAAATTATGGCAACTAGGAAGCATACCATTCACAACTATAAAGATGGAAGTGTTGTTGCCCCTAGTCTTCCACAACCTACAAGGTTGACACCACAACAATTGGAAGAAAAAAGAGCAAAAGGGCTTTGTTACAATTGTGATAGCAAATACACAAAAGGTCATAAGTGTGCTGAGAAGAAATTATTCTACATAGATTGTGAAGAGGAAGAAGAAAAGGAGCAAGAAAGGTCAAAAGAAGAGGATATACTCCAGGAAAAAAGCCTAGATGAAGAACAAATAAATCCGACCATATCTTGTAATGCATTGGTGGGAATTACCACTCCTCAAACCATCAAGATAGAAGGACAAATCAAGAAGAAAAAGGTAATAGTGTTGATTGATTCAGGAAGCACCCACAATTTTATTCATTGTAGGGTAGCAAAAGAATTGAATTGCTTCCTATATCCAGCACCAGAGTGTCAAGTGATGATTGCAAATGGAGGAACAATAAATTGCTCTGGAAAGTGCCATAATATCAAGCTATCCATGGGAGAATATGTATTGACTAGCCCAATGCTTTCCATTCCAATGGGAGGTGTTGATGTTGTACTAGGAGTCCAATGGCTACAATCCTTGGGTACAATAGCTTTTAATTTTCAAGAACTTTTCATCAAATTTTCTATGGAAGGAAAGGAAGTTGAATTAAGGGGTATTGCAGGGAAACCAGGAAAGATAATCAGCTCTAATGGCATGACAAAGCTTCTAAAAAAGGAGCAAAGAGGTGTAATTGCACAATTATGTTCGCTAGATGTTTCCACATTGGAATCATCTATTTCTCCAGATCTCCAAAAAGTTTTGGACAATCATTCCAAGGTATTTGAGACTCCCAAAGGTCTCCCA
The DNA here is from genome assembly GCA_031772625.1 of Pinus tabuliformis. NCBI lineage: Eukaryota > Viridiplantae > Streptophyta > Pinopsida > Pinales > Pinaceae > Pinus > Pinus tabuliformis. The sequence continues at coordinate 211,862,727 of CM062817.1, forward strand.
CCTATGCGTGATCATGATCATGCTATTCATCTGATTCCAGGAAGTGTTCCTCCAAACATCAGGCCGTACAGATATCCCTATGTCCAAAAAAGTGAAATTGAACGTATGGTTGCAGAAATGCTAGAGGCTGGTATAATTCAACCGAGTCAAAGTTCTTTCTCAGCTCCAGTAGTATTGGTGCACAAGAAGGATGGATCATGGCGCATGTGTCCAGATTATAGGGAGCTCAACAAGCTCACTATTAAAGATAAGTTCCCCATTCCTGTCATTGATGAATTACTGGATGAATTGCATGGATCAATTTACTTCACCAAGTTGGATCTTCGTTCGAGATATCATCAAATCAGAATGAAGATTGAAGACATTCCGAAAACGGAATTTAGAACTCATGAGGGTCATTATGAATTTTTGGTCATGCCTTTTGGCCTTACCAATGCACCTTCAACATTTCAAGGTTTGATGAATTCAATTTTCAAACCATTCCTTAGAAAATTTGTGTTAGTATTTTTTGATGATATACTAATCTACAGCAAGTCTTGGAAGGATCATGTTGAACATGTTGACAGGGTGCTACAACTATTGGAGGAGAAACAATTATATGCAAAAAGATCCAAATGTTTCTTTGGAGTCCAAGAGGTGGAATATTTGGGTCATATTGTATCTCATGAAGGAGTTAAGGTAGACCCTAGCAAAATTAAAGCCATTAAGGAATGGAAAATCCCCACATCCATAAAGCATCTGCGAGGATTTCTTGGGTTGACAGGGTATTATCGCAAGTTTGTTAAGAATTATGGGAGAATAGCAGCACCTCTAACAACATTATTGAAGAAAGATTCATTTTCATGGACTCCGGAAGCAACAAAGGCCTTTGAACATCTTAAAGAGGCAATGTGCCAAGCACCAGTCTTAGCTACACCGGACTTCACAAAAAACTTTATTGTGGAATGTGATGCTTCAGGAAATGGAATTGGTGCTGTTCTAATGCAAGATGAAAGACCCATTGCTTTTGAAAGTCGTCCAATCAAGGGAAAGTTTTTAAGCAAAGCTATTTATGAGAAGGAAATGTTGGCAATACTCCATGCACTTAAGAAATGGCGACCCTACCTAATGGGAAGACACTTCAAGGTAAAAACGATCATGATAGCCTTAAATACTTTTTAGAACAAAGATTATCCTCTGAAGAGCAACAAAAGTGGGTCACAAAGATGTTGGGTTATGACTTTGAAATCATCTACAAAAAAGGGAAGCAAAATGTGGTGGCAGATGCACTCTCAAGAAAGGATGAGGATGTGGAAGCATTGTTGTGTGCCATTTCTATTATCCAACCAGATTGGATAAACGAAGCAAGGGAGGAATGGAAGAATGACGAAGAAGTGTGGGCACTTATTCGAAAGCTACAACAAGATTCCAGTACTTCTGATACATTTAGCTGGAAAAATGATTCGTTATGGTACAAAGATCGCTTATACCTCTGTAAGAATTCCCAGCTAAAACAAAAGATTCTTATGGAATTGCACACTTCTCCCTTAGGAGGGCACTCAGGATTTTTAAAAACTTACCACAGGGTTAAGAAGGAATTTTTTTGGGATGGCCTTAAATCAGATATTCAAAAGTTTGTGGCGGAATGTTTGGTTTGCCAACAAAATAAAGTTGAAACAATTAAGACACCGGGTCTATTACAACCTTTATCCATTCCAAGCCAACGTTGGGAGGAGGTTTCAATGGATTTTATCACAGGTTTACCCAAGTCTGAGGGAAAGAGTGTCATCATGGTGGTAGTTGACAGACTTACCAAGTATGCACACTTTTGTGCATTATCACATCCATTTAAAGCCAGTACAGTTTCTACTGCATTTATGGAAACAGTTCAAAAGCTACATGGAAACCCAAAGATTATTGTAAGTGACAGAGATCCCATTTTCACTGGAAATTTTTGGACAGAATTATTTTCTTGTCTTGGTACTCAGTTAGCTCATAGCTCATCTTATCATCCTCAATCTGATGGGAAAACTGAGATAGTAAACAAATGTTTGGAAGGATATCTTCGTTGCTTTGTATCTGATAAACAGACACAATGGGTCAAATGGTTGCCTCTGGCTGAATGGTGGTATAACACTTCCTTCCATACAGCAACAAAAATGACCCCATTTATGGCACTTTATGGGTATCAACCACCATCCATCACATCATATTTAAGAGAAAATTCTAAGGTTCAGGCAGTGGAACATCACATCGAACATCAACAACAAGTCCTCCAACTCTTAAAGGATAACCTCGTGTTGGCACAAAATAGAATGAAACAACAGGCAGATCAACATCGCAGTGAAAGAAGTTTTGATGTAGGTGATTGGGTATTCCTACGGCTACAACCATATAAGCAAATGTCCCTAAAGCAAGCTAAGAAGGATAATAAATTATCACCAAAGTATTATGGTCCGTACAAGGTGTTGCAAAAGATTGGTACTATGGCATACAAATTGGAGCTTCCTGCAGCTTCTCGATTGCACCCAGTTTTCCATGTTTCATGTTTAAAGAAGGTTATAGGTGACAAGCTCCCAATTCAAACAATATTGCCAGAACTTGACGAGGAAGGAAAAATTATATTGGAACCGGAAGCAGTCACAGAAACAAGAACTCGACAGCTACGAAATCGATCAATTTTAGAGTATCTTATCAAGTGGAAGAACTTATCCGCTGAAGATTCCACATGGGAGGATGAGAATTTTATGCAGAAGTATCCAGAACTACTCAAGCGTTGAGGACAACACTTTTTTGAAGGAGAGGGGCATGTTGGGTCCCTATAATACTAGTTTTTTCCCCATTACTATTGTAGTTATACCCTTATTTATATTGTTGTGCCCCTATTACCCCCATATTGTTATTTTTGTGCCCCATAGAATCCCTCTATTGTTATTTTTGTGGCTTTATATTATTATTGTTAGGTCGGCTGGATTATATTGTGACTCCTTAGACTCCTATATATAGAAAGGAGGTTTTGTCATTTGTATCATCCAAGAATTGTTCATTTATGTAATGTAAAGGAGGTTGCCCCCTCGAAGAGGCTGAATTCTAAGGCATTGATCTATATTTTCTATCTTTTCTTGAGTTGGTTTCATAACATTATGATCGGAAAAATTGATAATACAAAAAGTCAAAAATGTCATGAGTCTACAAAATCGATCATCCTATCCCTGGCGATGATCACGATAAAAAACCATTGCTCGGGCCACCCTACATAGGAACCTCCTAAAAGGTCCTGGGACCCCAATCACATATCTCTGTAACCTAAGTGGGATATCATCTATATCAGTGTCTAGAATATCTAGTTTCAAGCACTCTACATGATGCTCCAAGTCAGTCAGAATCTCTGGTGATTGGTCCTGTGGGGCTAGTGCTGCTGCAGTTGGATGTCTCCTCTTGAAAGGCTGGAGAGTGGCTAGTCATCATGGACCCACATCTGCATTTAAACTTTTCATTGTCAGTTTTGGATGATTTAAAAATAAAAATAAAAATAAAACTTAGAAAGTGTTGAAAATGATTTTACCTAAATCATCCCATTGTTCTCCTAGTGGAAGAATCATGTCTGGGTCACCACGATAATCCATCTCGACGTATGGAAAATTCTGAATTGCAAAAGTTGGTTGTTCAACCAACGAAAATACTCAGGCAGAAATCAAACAACCTTTGTACCCTCCTTAGGGTGGTGGGCCATCAAAGCAACCCAGCGAACTATCCTAGGCTCTCGAGGAAGACCAGCATCAACAGGATATGTTGTGGGGCTAACATGGGGATCCTCTCTAGAGCAAAGCTAACCACGATGAATCCATATCCAAAATTTTTCAGTTGTCCATTCCTTGCTTTGGTTAGTTGGCCTTTCACATTTGCCAACATAGCCTCGCACCAGTTGAATATGGTGCCTCGAAAATAGTCTACTGCCATCTGCATCTGGGATCCAGTAGCCACATGCAATGCTACACTCCTGCATAGCCTGGTAACATTGAATGCAATGACCTTAAGCTCAGGACGGTTGATAGTTTTAATATCAATCCGTTTGTACTTGGTTTGATCATCGCAAAACTCTAATCGGAGACTAGCAACAGACTGGCCACCTGGCCTAGTCCCGAAAAGAGATAATTTTTCACCCCTTTTGGACAAACCAGTCAAAAAATATATGTCCTCCAGCTCAATTTCGAGCCGATGGCCACCAATCACGAAACATTGGTTCTGTGTGTTCCATCTGTCTACCAGCCATTACAAGAGGTCTACTTGGGCCCTCATACCCTGTATGCCCTAGAACTTTAGCAATCTGCATGCTCTCAATGCCTGCATTGTGGGCATATGATTTAGTGCGGAAAAATCTATATCATCATGCTCACATTCTCACCAAATAAGCATTTTGAATGTCCTACAATGCATAAAAAGACATATTAGAACAATCTTGTTTGGAAAATTTTGGGCGAAAATGGAGAAAAATAAATTTTAAAATTCATTTTCGAGAGATCCGCACCCACCACTTATAGACTGTTATAGCTCCAAATCTCAATCTTATGGTTTGTGATGATGTACTCATGGCCTAGGGAAACCCCTCCTTCCAAACCTGGTCCTAAAATTTAAAAAACAGTGTTTTATCCCTTATATGCGACATTTCCCTGAGTTAAACGCATGTATACGCGGGTCTGTGTATATCCAACCCGCGTATATGTATTAAAACACTTAAAAGATATATAAAATTCCTTATTTTCAGGCGGAGATTGTAGGTTTTACCTTCTGATCACCTGTTAGTGCCCATGGCCCAACTGTTCCCAACCAACTCCCAACTAAAAAACTACTTTGGGAGAGGTATAAAAAGACCTCAAAGGGAAGGCCTAAGGGAGGAGAGAAGAGAGAGAAAGGTTATTATGCCGAGATTTTTCCCCTGACCAGGTCTGAAGTCCCTTGTGCCTTCTGCACTTCCCCCATTTGTCCAGGAAACCCTTGTTTCATTGTGTGTCGATATTCATCCACCATTTATGACATCATGGAGAGAGTCATGGAAGGAGTTTGTTAAAGGCTTGAGGCTCGAACGGATCCAGAAGGAAGCTTTGCTTGGAGCCTGCTGAAGGTGACTCAGGTGAAAATATTCCTTTTTATGTACTTTATTTGTCTATAATAAAAGAAACGCATGTCTTGGTTCCCGAAATGAATCTTCTTTATGTTAATGATATTCATGTTTAGAATTCATATGTAAATGGTTATTTGGATTTCATAACTAACTACCTTTATTTATAACATGAAGATGGTTCCTTTATAAGGTTTTGTCCATATACTACTGTGTTCTTTGAATTGGTTGTTTTGCAGGACAAAAGAGAAGAAGGGAACTCCAAGAAGGGTTTGGACCCTAAAGGTCTTCTCAAACGTAGGACCTAAGGTATGTACCCTTTACAATAGAATTTGCTTATAATAGTATAATGGTTGTGTGAATGTGTGCTTCTTTGAATAGACAACTTTCATTCTGCTAGGGTTTCAAACCAAAAAGCCCTAGGGGAACATTTCCCTCCACCAGAATTGGTGACTCCGCTGGGGACAATACTCTTGTTGTTCCTAGTTTGGGTGTTTTTCAAGCCAATCAGGGCTCAGCTGGCTATTTGTTTGCTGTTGTTGTCTGGTCTGTTTTTGAACTTTAAGTTTTGCCAGTTTCTTCAGTTTGTTTTTTATTTTTCTTGAAACCTTTTATATACGTTGTTTTTCTTAGTTATAGAGGCGTATGTACTCATGTTTCTTTAAGTGAACCCGCGTATACACAGGTTTCCTTAGTTACAGTAGCGTATACACGCATTATGTACATAAGTACAGTCGCGTATATCTTTCAATTTTCAAGATTTGTAAATCTTTTTGCCTCTGGAGGTCTGTCTGGTAGTTTGAGTCAGTCTGAAACAGTCATTTTCTAGTATCAGTTACTTATTTTACAACGAGCAACTTGTTCCAAATTCTCTCTGAGTATAAGAAGTATTGGTCTTGTTTTTCGTTGATTGCAAGCGTCATCGTTTTTGCTAAAGCACGCAAGATTTCTTGCTAGGAATCTTGGCTGCTTTGATTTATCAAGGTAGGAAGATTGATCTCAATCTTTGTGTTAACCTTGCTTTTGGTGACTTTTTGTTTGCTTGACAAAAACCGCTTTTTGTGACCATCCACTTCTTTGTTTCATGAAAAGTTGTTGATTGACACTTTCTTGGAATTGGTCTTTTTGATCTTTTTTGGTTTTCATTGCAAAAGCTTTCATTGTTGCTTTTGATTGTTAAGAGCACTTTTTAACACATTTATTTTTGTTGAGTTTTCATCTGTTGTGTGGTGTCAACTTGCAAAAGTGTTTGATTGCCTATTCTTCAATCACAAGTTTCAGTGTTGTTGAGAGCCTTTTTTGAAAAGACGCTTTGTTGTTGCTTTTGAAGAAATTCTTTTGAAAAAACTTAGTTTTTCTTTCTTGAACTTGGTTTTCATTTGGTTTCCTTTTAGTGAGTGAAAGTGCTTTATGTTTGTCTTAGAACTTGTTTTTAGTGTTTAGATGAAATGAATTGTAGCATCTCATATTCCATCTAGACATTTTAAGTCGCAAGATAAAGATTGATAAGCAAGCAACTTTCATTTTTTTGTTTTTAGAGTAGTTTTTAAATCTTGCATCCGCATATATTTGTTGCATTAGGATAGATTTGCATCCCCTTTTTAGGCATACATAGAGTTGTTAACCTTTGTGAGTGTGAAGCGTGAATTAACGAAAAGAAAAGAAAATTTTGCTTTATTAGAAGTTCCTCTGAACCCTATAGAACTTGCTTTTCATCGAAAAACGAAAAAGTGCATGTGCATGTAGTTAAGTTTTTATTAATTTCTTTTGCATCAAAAAACACCACTAGTTTCACTTTCGTTACCTTGTGACTTAAAGAACAGCCTATTTTAAAATCAAGCACTAACTAAAATTCACTAGAAATTTTTGTTTAGTCAGTTACACCAACAAGTTTAAGATTTTAGGGCCTTGGATTAGGCGAGTGGAGAGTTAACTCTCCAAGGCCATATAAACGTCAAATGTAGGAGTCTAAATAACGAGAGAAAATCCAATAGCATTAGAAAGACCAGGAAAGCTCCGGATCTAGGAGTTAAGCACGAGGGTCTGTGAAGACAGGGAAGAGAGATACCCCCTCTCCTACTTGTCCAAACTTACCTCACGACTGTTCCGCCTGGCTTCTTCGATGAGTTAGTATCCATAGTTGCTAATCCTAGGGATCTACACAGGTGGCTGTGGAGGGGAATCCCGTGGCACCTGAGGTCGACGTTGCATCACTCTCAACGGTACTACTGGAGGGCACCCTTGCGAAGCTTGGGGGATTGCACCGGCATAGGCTGTTGTTAGGAGGTCAGTGTAACTTCCTCTGTTACCTTCGCTGATAGGACTGGGCCGTCATTATCCCAGACTATCTTCGGAAGGCCCCTTACTCCACTTTCTTGTATTTTGGTGTCCGGTCCTCATCACCCAGAGCGGAGATACTTGGAAGTTGTTTGACTGGATGACTTATTTTAGGGACTTTTTAGTGAGTGCTCTTTGCTCCTTGTATATAGTTGGCTTTAGGTATTTTTTTCTAAGTCACATTTGGACTTTATGTTCTGAGTGACCGGCTTACCACTCTACCGATATTGAAAGGCTTTTGGTCGTTCTTTCAGAAGTTGTGGAGTTGCCTCTTCAAGGGCAAAGGTTTTGATTGCTTATCCATATTCCTTGAAAATTTATTTCTATATTCCCGTAGGGGAAGGGTCTTTGGATAAGTTAGATATGGCCAATATTCCTGTGGAAACCAACCAAGGTGCCCTCCCAAAAGGGGATCCTTGTGCTTTTCCTTTCTTTGGAAACATTGGTACTCCCTTGATGGCCACTTTGACTATTCCTGGGTTGAATGTTGGACTACCCGTTTGGCTGTGGTCCACTCCAAATATTCCAAATGCTCTTAAAGCTTCTCAGTTAAATGCTTTATTTCAAGGGCATCACATGGGTGCTAATTGTTCATCTTCTTTCAAAGAGAAATCTGGGATTCCTTCTTCTCCTCCTTATTGTAACAAGAAATCTAAAAAGAGGAGAAAAAGGAAGTCAAAGAAGAAGAATAATTCTATCCATTCGTCTTCAACCTCTGCGAGTCATGTTGGAGATGAGCCTTCAGCCATTGCAAGTCATGCTAGGGGCACAAGTCTAGTCACTGCAAGTCACACTAGCACTTCATCTTCAACCTCTGCGAGTCATGTTGGAGATGAGTCTTCCGCCGCTGCAAGTCATGCTGGGGGCACAAGTCTAGTCACTACAAGTCACACTAGCACTTCATCCTCAACCTCTGCCAGTCATGTTGGAGATGAGTCTTCAGCCGCTGCAAGTCATGCTAGGGGCATGAGCCTAGTCACTGCGAGTCATACTAGCAAAGAGTCACCGAACTCTGCAAGTCATGTTCAGGTCTCTCCGCAAACCACTGCTAGTCATGTTGGCGGAATGGAGGTTGATAAGAAACCTGGACGTAGAAGTTTTAAACCTAAGTTCCCTTGTAAGATATGTAAGGGAGACCATCTTACTCATTTATGACCTGGTATTCCAGAGGTTCAAAGGATATGGTCCAAGTCTGAAAATGCTTCTACTCCTAGATCTTGTAGGAATTTACAGGGTAAGTTCCTCAGAAAGAACACCAAAAGGACACCGCTCACAACCAGATCACAGATCAATACACCAGTATTTTTGACGTGGTTAAAACCCTCAAAGAGGGAAACAGTCCACGGCCTGCGCCAACGTGGCTACTACAGGCAATTTATTAATCAAAGAATGAAAATTTACATAAGCTTCTCTCATGCACGGATTACCCGAACAATGACCCTCCATGCGCTTTAAATAGAACTCATGGACCAATCGGGTGTCAAGCCACGGATCAAGTGTCGGTAATATCGAGGAGAGAGTGAACCGTCAGATCACTACATATCGTGACCGTCGGATTCTGAGTTACAAAATGTACAACGGTAAAGAAACACACTTTACCTAACTCTATACCTAACTCTAAACTAGACCAAGTTGAACTTAACTATTTCCTATGTGTCGGAATATCCTAACATCCCCCCTTAAGAACAACTTGGGATAGGATTGAAGAATTTACAAATATGACACAATAGGAGAAGGAAGGAGGCACTAGAGCCTATCCTCCCTTAGTGACAACTTCCTGAACTCCAAGCATATATCGAAGTTTAGTGAACTTCGCCTCTGTGAGAGCCTTTGTGAAGATGTCTGCAACCTGATCATCTGTTGAACAATATTGCACTTCAAGAACATGGTCATGAATGAGCTTTCTGATGAAGTGCATGTGTAGTTCAATGTGTTTGCTGCGCTGATGCTGGACTGGATCTTTGCATAGCTGAATGGCACTTTGATTATCACACCAAAGTGTGGTTGGATGCTGCTGCTCAAAGCCAAACTCTGATAGGATCTGACGAAGCCACAAGGCTTCCTTACTAGCTTCCACGACACCACGATACTCTGCTTCTGCTGATGAAAGAGAAATGGCAGCCTGTTTCTTACAAGCCCATGTAATAGGTCCTGAACCAAGAGTGAAGACATAACCGGCAGTAGACTTCCGATCATCAGGGTCACCAGCCCAATCAGAATCAGTGAAACCAACTAATAGAGGAGCTGCTTTGGCACTGTAATGAATCCCAAACTGTATTGTACCTCGAACATAACGAAGTATTCTTTTGGCTGCTTTCCAATGACTTTCACGGGGGTTTTGCATAAAACGAGCAACAAGGCCAACAACAAAGGAAAGATCAGGACGAGTATGGGTTAAATACAAGAGTTTTCCTACAAGTTGACGGTATAAGGTAGCATCAACTTCAGGAGAAGTACAAGAGACTGAAAGTTTGACTCCAGACTGAAAGGGAGAAGGGGCTGGCTTACAGTCTTCCATGTGAAAATGACGAAGAATATCACAAGCATACTTGGACTGGGAAAGGGAAATACCTTCCTTGGATTGCAAGACTTGAAGACCGAGAAAATAGTGTAAGTGTCCTAAGTCTGTCATTTCAAATTTCCTTTTGAGGCTAGACTTCACATGGTTTATAAGGTTGGGATCACTACCAGTAAGGATAAGATCATCAACATAAAGAACAAGGATGATAAGAGAGTTGCCCACTTTCTTGGTGTAGACAGTATTGTCAGAATAACACCTAGAAAAGCCAGATTCTAAAAGAAAGCTATCCATTTTGGCATACCAAGCCCGAGGAGCTTGCTTGAGACCATAAAGGGATTTCTTAAGTCGACATACAAGGCTGGAGTCTGTTTGGATGAAGCCAATGGGTTGTTCCATATAGATTTCTTCATGCAAGTCCCCATGCAAGAAGGCAGATTTAACATCCATCTGATGGACTTCCCATTTTAAAGAGGCAGCAAGGGAAAGAACAAGGCGGATAGAGTTCATTTTGGCAACAGGGGAGAAGGTTTCAGTGTAGTCAATGCCTTCAACCTGTGAAAAGCCCTTAGCAACAAGACGAGCTTTATGTTTATCAACTTTCCCATCTGGTCCATACTTGGTTCTGTAAACCCATTTACATCTAACAAGTTTGCGTCCCTTTGGTAGAGGAACAAGATCCCATGTATCATTTGCCAACAATGAATGATATTCTTCATTCATAGCTGCTTCCCAATGTGGATGGCCTGAAGCTTCTGCAAAAGTGTCAGGATCATGATTTACTGGAGCTTGAGCCAGTAAAGAAGAGGCTCTTTCAAACTGAGAACGTGTACGTCGTTGATCTGTAGGATCACCGGCAAGATCACCTGCTGCATCCCGAGTAGCACGGACCCATCTTGGAAGTTGAGGATCCTGAGAAGGTGGGGGAGGATTATCATCCTCACTTTCATCATCTGAAGAAGAAATGTTTTCAAAAGTAGAAGAGATAGGAAGAGGTGGCACATCCGCCGGACTAGGCTCGCAGGCCGATTTATTTTCATCAAATTTTACATCTCTTCTAATGATAACATTTTTGGACTTAAATGGAATAAGTCTATAACCTTTTACATCTTCAGAATATCCAACAAAAGTACATTTCTCACTCTTAGGTTCTAAAGCTTTATGCTTTTCATCTGGAATATGGGCCCATGCTTCACTTCCAAAAACACGAAAGTGACTTACATCTGGTTTAATGGAACTCCAAGCTTCTTCTGGAGTGATATTCTTTAGAACCTTAGTAGGAGTGCGATTGATTATATAATTTGCACAATTAATTGCTTCGGCCCAAAAACTAAGACTGAGTCCTTTAGATTGCAGCATACAATTAGCCATTTCCTTTAAGGTGCGATTTTTCCTTTCAGCTACACCATTTTGTTGTGGAGTGTATGGAACAGTATGTTGCATTTGAATTCCATTTTCGGTGCAAAAGTTGATGAATGTGTTTTTAACATATTCTCCACCATTATCAGTTCTTAGCTTAAGAATTTGATGTCCAGATTGTTTTTCAACAAAGGCTTTGAAGGCCAAAAATGTGTTAAATACTTCGCTCTTGAGTTTTAAGAAGTATACCCAAGTGCGTCTGGAGAAATCATCAATGAAAGTTAAGAAATACTTGCAGCCAGAGAATGAAGCAACAGGAAGTGGACCACATAAATCACTGTGCACAAGCTGTAAAGGGGCTGAGGCGTGCCAAGAGGCACGTTTGTCAAAACTGTCCCGATGATGTTTTCCGAGTACACATCCGAAACAAACACCATCTCTGCAAGATACCATAGGAAGACCTGTCACCATATTTTCTTTACATAGATGCTGAAGGGAGCGATAGTTTAAGTGACCAAATCGCTCATGCCAAAGTTTGCTCACTTCATCATTATGAGCAACAAATACTGAGGGAAGATTTGATGACCCAAAGTTGTGAAACTTATACAACCTTGTGGAATCATCAGCAATACCAGTAGCTAGAATCTGTTTAGGATCTCTTAGATCCTTGATTACAACATCATGAGGTGAAAATTCAACAATTTTACCTTCACCTGAATGAGTTATCTGATATACAGATAGAAGGTTGCAGGATAAGGTTGGAACACATAATACATCATTAAACTGACCATTGTCTAGATGAACAGTTCCAGTCCCTACAACATTAAGAGATCTATCATCACCAACATATATATTTTTGGTGTTACAATCATTTAAAGAAGAAAACATGGCTTGGTTTTTGGCCATGTGATAAGAGGCTCCAGAATCAATGAGCCACTCATGAGAATGAGAAGAAGAAGATACATTTAATGCATAACCAGACTGAGATGATTGACAACGACATGCAGAAAGTGCCATTCTGGAAGTTGAAGTTGAAGTATGCTCCACATGGATGTTATGTTTCTTCATTGCGGCTTCCAAGGCTTCCATCTTCTTAAAGCATTTAGATTCTAAGTGGCCATCTCGATTACAAAAGTTACAATGTCTATCAGTCTTCTTCCATTTGTTTTTATTGGTCTTATCATTTTGCTGAAATGATCTTTCATTTTGAGGTTGAGTTTGCTTAGGACCCTTGTTTGGTTTAGGACCATTCTTTTTAGGATATGACTTCTTAGGATTCTTTGAATTTGGTTGCTGCTGGGCGGCTAACGCTTTCTTGGAAGAGTTTCCAAGATTAAGAAGACCAAGGTGTAAGAGTTTTTCTTGTTCTCTTATTAAGGAATCACAAAAGGAGTCAAAGGAAGGGGCCTTGTAGTCTTTTCCTTGACAAATGAAAGCTTCCCTTGTAGAATGGAAAGTGGAAACAAATACAGAGTAGGCTGGTCCCAACTTAGTAAGGATGGAATAAATAAGGTTACTATCTTCTTTCTTAACCTTAACACCTTCCAAGAGATATCTAAGGGTCTTGAATTTGGACAAGAAATCTTCAATGCAAGAAAAATTATTAGGATCCAAAGTAAGCAACTCATTTTCAAGTTGATGGGCTCTAATTTCATTTTTAATCCCAAAAACTTTAGTGATTTTTTCCAATGCTTCATGAGGAGTCTCAAGTTCTGCAATATGGAATCTAAGATCAGGAGAAATAGACATCCCTATCAAACCACGTGCTTGATCTTGTCTATTTTCCCATTTTGCAGCTTTGTCTTCATCTTTTGGTTTCTTCTCTTGGTCTGTGGCTATTCTGTAGAGACCTTTACTTCTAAGTAAATCTTCCATGTAGGCTATCCATTGGAAGTAGTTAGTGCTGTCAAGAATGACTTGGCATGGACTTTCCATTTTTTTTAAAAACCTAAAGCTGAATATGCTGAAAGTAAGTGTTCCAATGGATAGATCTCGAAAAATTAGGCTGTTTTCAAAAAAAATGGCTCTGAAAAAGGCTTCCGGATGAAGAAGTTATGGCTTTTTGAAAAAAAATTGTTGAACTTGCCGGCAAAGTGCGCGAATGTGCGGGAATGAAAAAATCTGCCCCCACAAAATGGAGACTTGAATCCAAGACCTCTACTCTCTTAAAATAGCTTTGAACCAATTGATCTATACAAAAAATTTGAGAGAGAGAGAGGGGGGGGGGCCTTGGTTTGCATGTTTGCCTTGAGAAAGCTCTTTTTCCCTACAAAACACAAAACACAAAACCCAACACGAATATGCAAAGAAAAAACTAGATATTTTAAAAAAATGAACCTTGCAGCTCAAAGTTAGCTTTAGCCGAAAAACTAAATATTTTTCTCAATGTTTCTGATTTTCCGAGATCACACTAAGGTGCAGGGAAAAGAGCATACGCATGAGAAAAATCCTTCCTTTCTGTTTCTGATTTGCCCAGATCGCACAGAGTCGCAGGGCAAAGAGCATACGCAAAAATGAAAGGTATAGATCCGGTTAAAAAAAAAATCTAAATAAACCGAAACCGAAATAAGCAGAGAGAAAATAACAGTAAACTGCAAAAACACTGTATACCTCCCGATCTGAAAAATGACGCAGCTAGGGCTACCAGAAACCTTTTCGCGTGAAACGAAAGGGGTTCCTCACTAGAACAGATGCTCTGAACACAACAGAGCAGTCCTCTCGGCCCGAAAGCAGTCAGAAATAGCAGATCTAGGAAACGGCAGTCGGATGCAGTTCTACCGGCTTCAGATTTGGATCACCAACGGACGCGGCCCTCAAATAGCTCTGATACCATGTAGGAATTTACAGGGTAAGTTCCTCAGAAAGAACACCAAAAGGAAACCGCTCACAACCAGATCACAGATCAATACACCAGTATTTTTTACGTGGTTAAAACCCTCAAAGAGGGAAACAGTCCACGGCCTGCGCCAACGTGGCTACTACAGGCAATTTATTAATCAAAGAATGAAAATTTACATAAGCTTCTCTCATGCACGGATTACCCGAACAATGACCCTCCATGCGCTTTAAATAGAACTCATGGACCAATCGGGTGTCAAGCCACGGATCAAGTGTCGGTAATACCGAGGAGAGAGTGAACCGTCGGATCACTACATATCGTGACCGTCGGATTGTAAGTTACAAAATGTACAACGGTAAAGAAACACACTTTACCTAACTCTATACCTAACTCTAAACTAGACCAAGTTTAACTTAGCTATTTCCTATGTGTCGGAATATCCTAACAAAGACATGGTTTCTCATCAATCTCGTCAACCATTGGTTGATAATGTGGTTGCGCCAGTGCAATCACTTGCTAATTAGTTGGCCTTTCCTTGTCTGGTTAGTTGGCCTTTCACATTTTCCAACATAGCCTCGCACCAGTTGAATATGGTGCCTCGAAAATAGTCTATTGCCATCTGCATCTGGGATCCAGTAGCCACATGCAATGCTAGACTCCCGCATAGCCTGGTAACATTGAATGCAATGACCTTAAGCTCAGGACAGTTGATAGTTTTAATATCAATCCGTTTGTACTTGGTTTGATCATCGCAAAACTCTAATCAGAGACTAGCAACAGACTAGCCACCTGGCCTAGTCCCGAAAAGAGATAATTTTTCACCCCTGTTGGACAAATCAGTCAAAAAATATATGTCCTCTAACTCAATTTCGAGCGGATGGCCACCAATCACGAAACATTGGTCCTGTGTGTTCCATCTGTCTACCAGCCATTCCAAGAGGTCTACTTGGGCCCTCATAAACTGTATGCCCTAGAACTTTAGCAATCCGCATGCTCTCAATGCCTGCATTATGGGCATATGATTTAGTGCGGAAAAATCTATATCATCATGCTCACATTCTCACCAAATAAGCATTTTGAATGTCCTAAAATGCATAAAAGACATATTAGAACAACCTTGTTTGGAAAATTTTGGGCGAAAATGGAGAAAAATAAATTTTAAAATTCATTTTCGCGAGATCCGCACCCACCACTTATAGACAGTGCGTAGGTCCGCACGAATTGTAAGCAATGGGTGCAGACCCACAAATTTTTTCTTTGTAGAAAAAAGTTGGGGTCCGCAAGGGCCATGTGTTGCACCTGCGGACCCCCGTGAGCGAATTTATAAAACTATTTTTCCCTCAAAAATTAAATCTAAAGCCTAAAATCAAAATGTAAACGGATGAAATGCAAGATTAGGAGGACATGGATTACCTGGAGCTAACGGTTTTCGATTCCAATGGATGGATTTTCCAGAATCTTCACAGGAACTTTCTTACCCAAAAGCTCTCACTTTTCACTCTAAACTCAAATGGTAAAAATGAAGTTAGAAAAGTCCTTTTTATAAGTTTTTTCGAATAAATGAATTTTTAATTTATTTATTTTTCACTTTAAAAAGGCAATTTTTAAATCATTTTTATTTATCTTAAACAAGTACGTGTAATGTTTTGAGTTTTTGTGCAGAATATTGGATTTTTCGGGAAAATTAATCATTTTTCAACAAATAGCATACTTTTATCACTTTTTCGAACTCTTTCAAAAATTTACGAAAAGCGAAACATTGGAGTCCTCTTTAAGCTCTTTTCAGACTCTCGAAAATTGAAAAGATTTCCGAGCACTTGATTGTTTGAACTCGTTAAAATAAATGAATAATCATCCCTTCAATATAAGTTTACCCCTTTTACGGACTGAAATGGACTATTTACGAAAAAGGTACATGTTGACTAATTACGGTCAATAGAGTCCTCTTTAAACCCTTTTCAGACTCGTTAAATATTAAAAGATTGTCGAGCGCTTGTCTTTTCAGCTCGTTAAAGATTGAAAATGTTATCCTTCCTGTATTATTTTATCCTTTTTCAGACTTGAGGGATTATTTTACGAAAAAGTACCCCCATGGAGTTTTCTTAAGTTTTTCTTCTGACTCCCTAAAATTGAAAAACACTGAGTTTTTTCCTATACTGGACTCGTTAAAATTTAATAGTAAAGGACCTATTCAATTTCAAACATGAACGAACCACTCCTTCTTAGGGTTTGAATTTTAAACTAAGTTGGACTCATCCGAAGGATGAGCTTATAAACAAGAAAATGTTATCCTCCTCAAGCTTGTCAAAAATAAAGAGGTACTTGCCAGAAATGGTGGGGGTAAAGAGAGAAAAATGAACCTATTTGTTACACTTTGTTTTGTAAAAAGCCGTTAACCACTCTTGAACACGACACTTTTTGTTCACTAGGATTGGGAAAATCCTTTGCCTAACAGTTAATCAAACTATATTGAAATTCTTCAACCGCTTTCTAGGTATTAGCTTAGGGTCAATTGTCACCAAATCATCTACAGTGTCGTTATGTGTTCAAGAGAACAGTTCAAACAAACCATTCATCTACAAAATATTTATCATCCATTTTGACCATCCCTGAGTCAGTCCTTGCCAATATATTTCTTCAAAACTTGATCTATGATTTCGTGTTGTGGGCTTGCCTATGATGGATCACTTTCTATCGACTTCAGCTCATTATCTAGGAAGTTGATCTAGAAATCATCAATACCTTGAAAGTTGCATGCCCTAATGGTAGTTTTCTCGCCTTCGACGATAGGTTGCATCATTGACATTTGATCAAATGATTCTATGACATGTTCGACTTCAACGCATTTATTCACATTTCATGGATTGTACTAAGTACTTTGAAAGCCATTGACATTACTGGTGGTTTCTCTCACACTTGTCAACAGTTCACATCATTGACTGGTAATCAAGTGGTTACTACCATGTTCAAATTTCACACATTCATTCACTTGGATAGAATCGTACTAGTTCAGGAAGCAGCAAATCAAGACCCTGGATCTAGTTTCTACCATCCAGGCTATGAGGAATTTTGTTATTCATTATACAGTGGACTATTCATAAACAGATGGTTGCATCCATACTGTGTCTACACATGTCTATACTCTTGATGTATTACAAAATCATTCCTGTATCAGAACAGTTTAGTCAGTTTTCTAGTCAGTTTTGATCTGAGTATGGGAATGCCTACCTCAGCGATGATATGTCTATATATATATATATATATATATATATATATATATATATATATATATTGCATTGAATGTTTTTACAGGTTCCAACTAGGGTTTCCACAGTATGATCCTTGAAATGATAAAGTACTTCACTCTTCATAAAAGATAGACTCTATCTTCATCTATTACAAACTTTTCACTTTAGGGGGGCAATCTGTTCCACTAAAAATTGTCACCTTGACATTCTGCCATCGGTGTGAGTCCATTACCACTCATACTTGCCTCCTCTACAAGTCTTAAGCCTCAGTTCCTCATATCAAGCTTTGAAAATAATAGAAAGCCCTCGAAAGTCTTTAAAACTCTGGTTCCGCACTTTCTCTTTGCATTACTTGCGGTCCTACACCTAATGGTCATGTCCCCTGTGCACCTGACCGCTCTGTCTCTGTGTTATGGGTGCAGACCCCTGTAAAAGTTAAAAAGGCATGAGTACATTCTAAAAAACTCACTTTTAGTCATTTCTAGAAGCTTCTGGAAGGAATCTTGAGGTGGCAAGTTCGCTCTCTTAAGGTTCATGCATCCCATACCTTAAGGAGCTAACCCCTTGATGTGAGGAGCTTATCCCTTTGAAGGAGGATTCTATCCATTCATAGATGGACCTGTAAGCTCCTCCTCTGCACAATAAAATGAAGCATTGGGCTAGTTACTTGGGAGGTTGAAATCTGAATATTTTTGAGGCGAAATGTTGTTGGAACTTAGTCTTCTTTAGTTGAGTTTTTATGAGGATAGATTACATACCTCTAATATCTCATTTGGAAGAGTGCAAGGCTTGTCAAAGTTAAGGAAATTCCTATTTCAGACCCCAGGAAGAGCTTGTTCAACATCAAGGCTGAAAAGGTTGTAACGTTCTTCTACTTCAATGTTAATACAAATAAGTTTGCTTTTCTCAATAAGCTGTTCATTTATGGTTTATTTTATGGATTCATTGATCACCATAATAGACATCATTTATGATATTTTCTATGCAGGCGCTATTTAATGTTTTCTTGTTTGTGATTGCAAGTCTTTAAAGATAACTCTTTCGAATGATTTAGAGATGACTACAATGAACAAGCATTGGATCTAAGGTAGGATTTTAACACCTTTGTAGTATTTATTTGTAAATCGCATATGTCTAGAGAAATATAGGTTTGTTTGTCTATTTGTTGCTAGACTATCTTCTGATACTAGGGAGATCGATCTTGTCCTCAAGATTGGTTTACCCGGCCAACAAATTGCTTTCGCAAGTCTGGAGCTCGAAAATAGCTTAGAGTTTTACAACAAAAATTCGCATCCTAATGAGGCTCTAAGCCTCTCTACTTATAAAACTGAAGTCCGCAATGAATTCCTTAAAATTAGGGACGCTCGACTCTCGAACTCGAGATAAGATAGCTCTTTGTCTCTCACTTGTTCGACTACCTTCTAATCCTTTTGGCTTGGCTGCTTGCACTCCGAGCTGGTGTGATGGATGGAGGAATATTCGAATGGGGGAGAAGTAACTGAGGAGGATTTACCTCCTACAATCCCTCTCCCTTGTCCCATTCGAGTTTTAACCTTAGTATTTTCCCAAATTCCTTGATTTTCTCCTTCAATCCTGCATTGAATGCATATTAGTCCACTAGGCATCATATCTAGCTCTAACTCATCTCATAAACAAAATATAATGAAAAACATGTAATAAGTTATGAGAAGAGTTGGTTTGACTAAGCTAGGCAGTGAATTAAGGCCCATATAATTACCCAATTATGAGGCTCATCATAACCCCCTACTGAAAGTGTTGCTCATCCTCTAAGCAACTCAATGAATATCCATATCCTTCATAGCTCTAGTGGCCTTCCTGACATCCCATGCCTCTATTGTGGTTTCCTCTTGTTATTCATAGAAACCTGCTTTCCTTTCTACCTCCTCCCACAACCTCTTTTCTTCTTCTTCCTTCCTTCCTTCTAGCATTTCTAAGAGTAGTGGTGGACTGAGTTTCAAGCCAATCCAATTGACTTTCAGCCTTTGCATAGATTTCTTGTACATGGGTGTCCTGTTTCGTTCTTCTCTCAATCTTTGAGGAGAGTGGTACTCTCTTTTCTTTAAGTTGTATGGAAATTTCCATCTCCTTAGGCAAGCATGTATGCTATCATTACTTAACAGCCTGAACATGTCCTCAAAATGTGAAATAGCTTGCTCTTGGGCAGCAACATATCTAGGTGCAAGTTGAGGATCATTGGTAATCAAATTATGGGTACTGATGAGGGCCATGGGATCTGAATTTTCAGCTCTGATCATAAGAGGTTCAGTTTGCTCTCTTGCCAATATCTTCTTCATCTCTGCAGCTCTTGATTCCTTATGGTTCATCCATGATGCCAAAGTGTTTAGTCAATTTAGTGTCCTAAATTGCTACATAAATTATCAATCCGGGTGTTGTAAACTAATGAAGTGTAGTGCACTATATGTGCTAAATAACCCTTTCTTACCTCACTATCTTCAAGTTTATGTCTATTTTTGGGTTTTGTTCTTTTTATTCCTAAAGCTCTATTGCTGATAAGAACCTAGAAAAATTAAGTGATAATCTAAAAGTGCTTTTTAGGCCAAGTTTGGAAGTGAGGTTTTCAAAACAAGAGAGTGAAAAACAAAGCTTATCTTCTTGTTGTTGTAATGATTTCCAAAATATAAGCTTGAAAAGACTCTTAAAACTGTTGTCCACTTATTTACAAAATCAAAACTTAAGTGAAAAAATAGAATTGCAACTATCTGTAACAAACTAAAAATGAAACACTGAAAACAAAACTACTTCTGTTGTTTAGTCTACTTGCAAAATTAAAGTCTTAATGAACTACTGCAATTAAACTAAAGGAAAGAAACAAAATTAAAGTGCAATTATTCTATTTGTGAAAGCAAAACTAAATGAAGTACTGTTATCACTCTACCATATAATTTAGGGAGAAATTAGCTCCTTATGTTAGCACATTTGAGAGATTCCATTCTTCACCATAAAAAGAAGTAAACATTAAAAGTGCAAGGAAAAACTTAGTCATTAGTAATGCATTTCACCACTTAGTCTTAGGTTCAACCATCAACAAAGGGATTTTGGAAATATCTCTTTAAATCATGAGTTACTTAAATTGACAAGAAAATAGCATCAAGCGATCTAATTCTAAACTAATGAACAACCAGTAATCTCATTTATAAACACAACACTTTTCCATTTAGTTTGAAGATCAATCATCAACAAAAGGCTCTGGAAATATTTGCTTATATCATGAGTGACTATAATAAAAAGGAAAAGGTACTAAACAACAAGAAATCTCATTCATAAATCCCATATTTCACCATTTAGTTTGAGGATAAACCATCAACGAAAGACTGTGGAAGCATACATTTATGTAATGAGTGACTATCCTAATAAGCAAAGGCATGAAACAAATTAAATTCAAAAACTAAAAACTAAGGAACAACAGAAGAAATAAGTCTAATGATGCTACTTGACACAATTTAAAAACTATAGTTAAGAAGCTAAAGCATAAGGGAAACTAAAGAACTACTTCTACACTGGAATGCACCTATCAAAGTTGGTAGAAACAAGTGACAAAAGTTGCAATGAACATAGAGTTAGAAACGATTATGGACAAAAAAAAAAAACACAATAAATGTACAACTGAACGAAAGAAGATAACAAATGGAAATGTACAGGGATGAAAAGGAACCTCGACCATGCAAGGGCCCTCTGCATGGCCTAGGACTAGCAACGCAGAATCACTTCACACTCTCAGGTAGCCATATAAGAAAAATAGAGTTTTTGTATATTAAAAACAAAGTATTGAATGTCTCGTGCTACAAATGGAAATTGCACTACTTCATCATCATAAAACATTAACTAGTTTTGTGTTCCAAACACTGAGATTTATAGGAAAAATTCACAAATGTTTTAAGAGAAAAGTCTTCTACAACAGACACGTGAACAGGTAGTGCATCTGGGAATTTAGTCTTCGGTTGGCTTGAACAGTAAATCTCTGAATAGTGGTCGTTGGATATTGGTTATGCAGGTGGCAAACGACATCATCAGCTTCAAGAACATGCCTCAGATTCATTTACATGCAAAAATAGAGTTCTAGTTGCTATAGGACTTCTCCGTTGACTCCCCTTTGACCAGGGTCTTTCTCCTCGACTTTGATCAAATAGATAGGACACCATCCATGTACTGACATTTTCCCAGCTACCCATGTGGCTCGTTTCTCTTCTAGACACATGTAACCTACAAAAGTATGAAGATGGTTGCGGAATGGCTAGTTAGCTAAGGAATGTGGCTACATTCCGTAGTTGAAAAACAAAACCCTATTGAAATAACACACATAATAATATAATTTGAAAATCACTGAAATGCACTCCTGAAGGAAAAATGCAATGGCTTCTTATGGTTTAGGATGCATTGGCATGGGAAAACAAAGGAAGAAGGATGAAGAAATTTCTTAAGAAAGAGGCAATTTTGGAACTCAACATACCCCCACTATGAAGTTGTTGCATGTCCTCATGTAACCAAAATTGTAACAATCCTTATTCTACTACATCTGCTCTGAAACCTCAGCTAAAACATCCAACCTTTTCTTGTTTCTCTTTGCTGCCACTGCCATTCTAGGCTTTCTCATAAGGAATCTAAATTTAAGGTTGATGAGGGCTCTGCTTAGCTTCGTATTTTTCCTCTTCAATTTTCTATTTTTCTTATGCCACAGGCCCAAATGAAGCATGGTATTATCATGAATGTTTTTTTCTAGCCTATTTTGTTCCTTCAAAGCTTCATTTTCCTTCTGAATATG
Organism: Pinus tabuliformis; assembly: GCA_031772625.1. NCBI lineage: Eukaryota > Viridiplantae > Streptophyta > Pinopsida > Pinales > Pinaceae > Pinus > Pinus tabuliformis. The sequence goes on from CM062817.1 coordinate 211,884,927, forward strand.
CCTATTTAAGACCTCTAACTCATAGATTTCTTGCTTTAGTGAGTGAACCAGAGTTTGGTAGCTGGTTGTTCCAAAACTGCCTCTATATTAAGCAATTTATTCATCCTTCTTCCTTTGTTTTCCCATGCCAATGCATCCTAAACCATCAAAATCCATTGCATGTTGCCTTCAGGAGTGCATTTCAGTGATTTTCAAATTATATTATTATGTGTGTTATTTAGATAGGATTTTGTTTTTTAGCTACGGAATGTAGCCACATTCCGCAGCTAACTAGCCATTCCGCAGCCATCTTCATACTTTTGCAGGCTACAGGTGTCGAGAAGAGAAACAAGCCACATGGGTAGCTGGGAAAATGTCATTACATGGATGGTGTCCTATCCATTTGATCAAAGTCAGGGAGAAAGACCCTGGTCAAAGGGGAGTCAACGAAGAAGTCCTACAGCAACTAGAACTTTGTTTTGCACGTAAATGAATCTGAGGTGTGTTCCTAAAGCTGAGGATGTCGTTTGCCACCTGCATAACCAATATCCAACAACCACTATTCAGAGATTTACTATTCAAGCCAACTGAAGACTAAATTCTCGGATGCACTACCTGTTCACGTGTCTGCTGTAGAAGACTTTTCTCTTAAAACAGTTATGATTTTTTCCTATAAATCTCAGCGTTTGGAACGTAGAACTAGTTAATGTTTTATGATGATGAAGTAGTGCAATTTCCATTTGTAGCATGAGACATTCAGTACTCTGTTTTTAATATACAAAAACTCTGTTTTTCTTATATGGCTACCTAAGCATGTGAAGTGATTCTGCATTGTTAGTCCTAGGCCGTGCAGAGGGCCCCTGTGTGGTCGAGGTTCCTTTTCATTCCTATACATTTCCATTTGTTGTCTTCTTTTGTTCAGTTGTACATTTATTGTGATTTTTTTTTATTTATGTCCATAATTATTTCTAACTCTGTGTTCATTGCAGCTTTTATCACTTGTTTCTACTAACTCTGATAGGTGAATTCTAGTGTAGAAGTATTTCTTTAGTTTCCCTTATGCTTTAGCTTCTTAACTATAGTTTTTAAATTGTGTCAAGTAACATCGTTAGACTTATTTCTTCTGTTGTTCCTTAGTTTTTAGTTTTTGAATTTAAGTTGTTTCATGCCTTTGCTTATTAGGATAGTCACTCATTACATAAATGTATGTTTCCACGACCTTTCGTTGATGGTTTATCCTCAAACTAAATGGTGAAATATGGGATTTATGAATGAGATTTCTTGTTGTTTATTACCTTTTCCTTTGTATTATAGTCACTCGCGATATAAGAAAATATTTCTAGAGCCTTTCATTGATGATTGATCTTCAAACTAAATGGTGAAGTGTTGTCTTTATAAATGAGATTACTTGTTGTTCATTAGTTTAGAATTAGATAGCTTGATGCCATTTTCTTGTCAATTTAAGCAACTCGTGTTTAAAGAGATATTTCCAAAATCCCTTCGTTGATGGTTGAACCTAAGACTAAGTGGTGAAATGCCTTACTAATGATTGAGTTTTTCCTTGCACTTTTAATGTTTACTTCTTTTTATGGTGAAGAATGGAATCTCTCAAATGTGCTATCATAAGGAGTTAATTTCTCCCTAAATTATATGGCAGAGTGATAACAATACTTCATTTAGTTTTGCTTTCACAAATAGAATAATTGTAGTTTCAGTTTTGTTTCTTTCCTTTAGTTTAATTGCAGTAGTTCATTAAGACTTTAATTTTGCAAGTAGACTAAACAGCAGAAGTAGTTTTGTTTTAAGTATTTCATTTTCAATTTGTTACAGATAGTTGCAATTCTATTTTCTCACTTAAGTTTTGATTTTGTAAATAAGTAGATAGTAGTTTTAAGAGTCTTTTCAAGCTTATATTTTGGAAATCATTACAACAGCAAGAAGATAAGCTTTGTTCTTCACTCTCTTGTTTTTAAAACCTCACTTCCAAACTTGGCCTAAAAAGCACTTTTAGACTATCACTTCATTTTTCTAGGTTCTTATCAGCAATAGAACTTTAGGAATCAAAAGAACAAAATCCCAAAACAGATATAAACTTGGAAATGGTGAGGTAAGAAAGGGTTATTTAGCACATATATTGCACTACACTTCATTAGTTTATGACACCCGGATTGATAATTTATGTAGCAATTTAGGACACTAAATTGACTAAACATTTTGGCGCCATTGTCGGGGAAGTGTAACTAGGTAGCCTTACTTCTTACATTCATAAAAAGAATGACATGCATAGAGAAAGAGATTCTAGGGGTAGATTTATAGCTAGGGGCAGAAGTTTGATTTTCACAACTGCAACTACTCCACCAAGGATTAGAAAGGACACACATCCATCCCAGACTCATACTCCCAGCATTAGGATTCTTGGAATTCAAGGGGCATCAACTCAATTAGGAGATTCTCCCACTTCATCTACTAAACCGGACCTAGGAGAGGAACCCTTTTTCACCTCTATAGGGGAGCCTATTGTAGTTGAAGAAGTAGGAATACCTAGAGAAGAAGAAGAAGTAGAAACTCTCTCTCATCAGCCATTAATAGAAGAACCAGAAGATTCTGAGGAAACTATCATGGTAGAGGAAGAACAAGATGGAGAATTTTCACTATTTGGAGGAGGGGGTAGAGGTAGAGGTAGAGGAAACAATGGAGGAGGAAGAGGTAACAATGGAGGAGGTAGAGAAAATATGGAAGGGGATAACTCATTTGGATTCCCTATAGTAGATGAGGAAACAGATACAACAATGAAAAGAATTTCACCATCTGTCCTCCCAAACTTTTATGGGTTGAGAAATGAGGATCCTGAAACATTTTTGTTTGATTTTGAAGTCTTATGCCGAACTTATGACTATCTAGAAGACTCTCAAAAACTCAAATTATTCCCTTCAACACTAAAAGGGGCTGCTCTAAAATGGTTTATGGGATTAGTCACTCAATCCATTAGGACTTGGAATGATATGAGGCAGGCATTTTTGGATAGATACATGGATTATTGTATGCCTACCAATCATAAGGATGAGGTATTCAAAATGATGCAAAAGGAAGATGAAAACTTAGAGGATTTTCTTGAGAGGTTTAACTACAATTTGAAAAGAGAAAAAATTAACAATTTAGATGAAGATACCTTGAAATTCTTTTGTTGAAGGCCATTATATATGAATGGATAGATATCCTAAACATGATGAGAAGGGGGAAATCTCTCAACTTCCATTGAATGATATAGCAGAACTATGTGTCCATCTCTCAAGAGGGAAATCTAAAACTGGGAAAGGACCAACAGATCCTTCTCTTATCAGAGCAAACAAATCTGCAACAGGATCTATAAGTAGGGAAAAAATTGGCAATATGCTTGATGAGTTCAAAACTAATATTTTAGGGAGCCTTAGTGAGCAGCTAGACACCTTCAAAATCCAAAACAAGCAGAAAACAGAAGCTAATGCTTTAGCCATCTTTTGCCCAAAATGCAGAAAGAAACATGCTCTAAGGGAATGCCCTTTAGATGCAAAAATTGTAGAAACTTGTATGATTTGTTCAGAAAGTCATGAGACCAAGGGTTGTCCTTCAATCCCAGGTCTTAAAGTTGTCTTTCAAGAGGAAGTAGTCCCAAATTCTGTAGAACCTCTTTGCTTTGTTGCAAGAAGACCTTGGCAAGGGCCACAAAATCAAGGATTTAACAATCCAATGAATTTTCAGCCCCCACCAAATTGGAATTCTTGGCAACAACCTTGTTGCTAAGAATTCCAATTTGGTGGGGGTTGAAAATTCATTGGATTGTTAAATCCTTGATTTTGTGGCCCTTGCCAAGGTATTTTTGCAACAAAGCAAAGAGGTTCTACAGAATGTGGGACTACTTCCTCTTGAAAGACAACTTTAAGACCTGGGATTGAAGGACAACCCTTGGTCTCATGACTTTCTGAACAAATCATACAAGTTTCTACAATTTTTGCATATAAAGGGCATTCCCTTAGAGCATGTTTCTTTCTACATTTTGGGAAAAAGATGGCTAAAGCATCAGCTTCTGTTTCCTGCTTGTTTTGGATTTTGAGGGTGTTTAGCTGCTCACTAAGGCTCCCTAAAATTATCAGTTTTGAACTCATCAAGCATATTGCCAATTTCTGCCCTACTTACAAATCCTGTTGCAGATTTGTTTGCTCTAATAAGAGAAAGATCTCTTGGTCCTTTTCCAGTTTTAGATTTCCCTCTTGAGAGATGGACACATAGTTCTGCTATATCATTCAATGGAAGTTAAGAGATGTCCCCCTTCCCCATCATGTTTAGGATATCTATCCATTCATCTCTAATGGCCTTCAACAAAAGAGCTTTCAGGGTCTCTTCATCTAAATTGTTCATTTTTTCTCTTTTCAAATTGTAGTTAAACCTCTCAAGCAAATCCTCTAAGTTTTCATCTTCCTTTTGCATCAATTTGAATACCTCATCCTTATGATTGGTAGGCATACATTAATCCAATTATCTATCCAAAAATGCCTGCCTCATATCATTCCAAGTCCTAATGGATTGAGTGACTAATCCCATAAATCATTTCAGTGCAGCCCCTTTTACTGTTGACGGGAACAATTTGAGTTTTTGAGAGTCTTCTAGATAGTCAAGTTCGGCATAAGACTTCAAACTCAAACAAAAATGTTTCAGGATTCTCACTTCTCAACCCATAAAATTTTGGGAGGATAGATGGTGAAATGTTTTTCATTGTTGCATGTGTTTCCTCATCTACTATAGGGAATCCAAATGAGTTATCCCCTTCCATATTTCCTCTACCTCCTCCATGGTTACCTCTTCCTCCTGCATTGTTTCCTCTACCTCTACCTCTACCCCCTCCTCCAAATAGTGAAAATTCTCCATCTTGTTCTTCCTCTGCTATGATAGTTTCCTCAGAATCTTCTGGTTCTTCTATTAATTATTAGAAAATTATATATTACGAAGCAATGGAACACATAAAATATTGCAGAAATATAAACACAGAAAACGCATAAAACAAGAGAGACACAGATATACGTGGTTCACCCAATTTGGGCTACGTCCACCCTGAACAGCCAGTCCTTCCTTTCTATTATCCAGCAAAATGAAGAGACACAACCTACAACAGATCCACTGTAATATCCTCTATTTTCTCTCACAGTCTCACCTCTCTGATTCTCGCTCAGAGAATGCACATCTATGTCACAGCCTCAAATACAATGCCCTCATACAAAGAGAGGGGTTGCCTTCTAGGTAAAAAAACACTAAAATAAACATAAGTTCTACCATCATATCATCCGCCTAATGAACGGCCCAGATTGACTGGAAATTACTATACTTTTACAAGGCAATTTTATATCTATTTTGGCTTCGGGGGCACTGCCCCTGAACCCATGCCGGGGGACTGCTGGCCCCTAGACCCCGCAAGCCGGGGGGGATCGGCCCCCCCGGATCCCAGCAGGGGTGACAAGTCCCCCCCACACCCCCCCGCGTGGAGGGGTGTACAAACTTCCTGGGGTATACATTTGGCTGAAACAAATACCTCTGAACAATCATGCTCCACACACAACAATCTCCCACTTGGAGAATGACTGTAGCAACTCCACCGCTGCTTCATTTGCTAGACAATGACTCCTCTTTGGACCTGTATGTTTTTCATCTTCATCGTCATCCTTGAAGACCAATTGAAACTGAGCATGTTCTGAGTTTCTCCCTAGTTACAAATTTTGTTAACATGTCTGCAGGATTCTGGCTAGTGTGTATCTTTTCCAGCTTCAACTCTCCATCTTCCAACACTGATCGTATGAAATGGTACTTGAGTTGTATGTGTTTAGTCCTGGAATGAAATGCTAAGTTCTTTGCAAGATGAATGGCACTTTGGCTATCACTATATAATGTGCCCATATCATGCTCCTTACCCAATTCACCCATAAACCTTTGTAACCAAATCATTTCCTTACTAGCCTCTGTAGCAACAACATACTCTGCTTCTGTTGTTGAAAGTGCAACAACACTTTGGATTTTTGAAACCCAACTGATAGTTGTTACACCAACAGTAAATACATATCCTGTAGTGCTCCTCTTGTTATCTTTGTCACCTGCCATATCTGCATCAACGTATCCCTGTAGAGAAATGTTTGAACCACCAAAGCATAGTACTTGATTTGTGGTACCTTTCAAATATCTGAGAATCCATTTCACTGCCATCCAATGTTCCTTTCCTGGATTGTTCATGTACCTGCTTACAACTCCCACTGCATGTGCAATATCATGCCTTGTGCAAACCATTGCATACATTAAGCTTCCAACTGCTGATGCATATGGAACTTTAGACATATAATCCATGTCTTCTTGGGTCTTTGGGCACATTTCCTTACTAGGTTTGAAATGGCTAGCAAAAGGTGTACTAACTAGTTTTGCATTGTGCATATTAAATCTTTTCAACACCTTTTGTATGTACTCATTCTAAGACAATGTTAATTTGTGATTTTTCCTGTCTCTAGAAATTCTCATACCAAGGATTTGTTTTTCAGCTCCCAAATCCTTCATTGCAAATGAATTTGCCAATTTTCTTTTGAGCACATTTATTTCCTGCATGTTATACCCTTCAACAAGCATGTCATCTACATACAATAACAATATAATATAGCTGCCATCATTTTTCTTTTCAGATAAACACAATGATCAAAGTGACATCTAGTATAACCTTGTTCAGACATAAACTTGTCAAATTTTAGATACCACTACCTTGGAGCCTGTTTTAAGCCATAGAAGCTCTTCTTCAACCTGCACACTAGTTTCTCCTTCCCTTTCACCTCATATCCTTGTGGTTGCTGCATATATATCTCTTCCTCCAAATCCCCATGGAGAAAGGTTGTATTTACATCTAACTGCTCAAGATGCAAATATTCAACTGCTACTAGACTTAAAATAGTTCTGATTGAAGTCATTTTAACAAAAAGAGAAAATATTTCATCAAAATCAATACCTTTCTTCTGTGCAAACCCCTTCACCACAAGTCTAGCTTTGTACCTATGTTTTCCTCCATATTCTTCCTTCAACCTGTAAACCCATTTATTCTTCAATGTAGTTTTTCCTGCAGGCAACCTGACCAAGTCCCAAGTCTGGTTATGCATTAAGGAGCCCATCTCTTCTTCAATGGCTACCTCCTACTTCTTCCTGCTTTCAACCTGCATTGCTTCTTCATTACATTCGGGTTCACTAGAATCAGTCAACAATAAATAATATAATGAAGGAGAGTATCGTTCAGGGGGTCTACTTATCTTGGTAGATCTTCTAACACCACTTTCAGGTGTTTTGGGTGCCTGTTTCTGTTGCGGTGGTTGTTGTTGTTGTGGTTGTTGATTATTATTATTTTCAGGCACCTTTACTTTTTCAGCGATTTTGTCAAGAACTGCATATTCCTTGTTTTCTTTTTCTTGCTTCTTTTCCTACAACTGATTCTTATACAAGACCTTTTCATTGAATATTACATCTCTGCTCCTAATGATTTTGTGATTTTCGTAATCATATAAGCGATAACCAAAATCATTAACACCATACCCAATAAAGGTACCTTTGCCTCAAGCTTTGTTCTATTTTCTTTATCAATATGGACAAAGGCCTCACAACCAAAAGGCTTTAAAAAAGAGTAGTTTACCTTTTTACCTGACCATGCTTCCTCTGGAACACCACCATCCAAGGAACTTGAAGGCCCTCTATTTATTAGATAAACACCAATATATATAGCATCTGTAGGTTTTAACCCTGTACAGAAATTACCTGCATACGAATTCTTAAACAAAGAAAATAAACAATGCGAGAGCATAACCCATAAAACACATATGCACAGAGATTTTTCCCTGGATCCCAAAACCGGGACTACCAGCTTGATTTTTCATTATATTCCTTTCAATGTTACAATACATATTTATACATGCCGAAGCATCCAATACCATGGACCGAAAACCATCACGTCCAATACCATGGACCGAAAAACCATCGCATCCAAAAAACATGTGCGAAAATCATGCACAAAACCATAGGTGGGTCCGCCCAACCTAACATATGGTCCAAAACCAAAATTTTCTGGGGCGCTGCCCCGGACCCCATAAAGTGGGGTTACGGGTGTCCTTCAAACCCCCTATTAACTACATGGAAAGAATATAACACAACCCAACAGCATCTGCCCAAAACTGTAAAGGTAATCCTGCATGCAATCTCATGCACCTTGCACACTCCATGATTGTTATGTTCATCCTTTCTGACACACCATTTTCTGGTGGTGTTCTTGGAACTATCTTCTCTCTGCGAATTCCATGCTCTGAATAGTACCTATCAAACTCTTTGTTGCAATATTCACCTCCATTGTTTGATCTAAGACATTTCAATTTCTTTCTTGTCTCAATCTCAACCAAAGCTTTCCATTTCTTGAAAGTATCAAATACATCAGATTTATTCTTAATACAATAAATCCAAGTTTTTCTAGTTGCATCATCAATAAAAGTAACATAATAATGACAGCCACTGAGAGATGATACTTGAGCAGGTCCCCATACATCTGTATGCACAAGCTCTAATTTTTCGCTCTTCTTTTCTTTCCCAACTCTAAGAAATCTGAATCTCTTTTGTTTTCCATAAATGCAATTCTCACAAAAGTCCAAATCAACATTCTTCAAACCCTGCAACAAATTCCTTGAGTGAAGAATCTTCATCCCCTTTTCACTCATGTGTCCGAGCCTATGATGCCATAATGCTGCATCTGCTCCTTTGGAAGTTAAAGCATTAGCAGAGTTAGAAATACCATTTCATAAATACAATGTACCAACCTTTTCACCCTTTTCTATTACCAAGGCTCCTTTGGTGACCTTCCAAGCTTTATCTGTGAAAGTTGTCACACAACCTTCACCGCCTAATTGCCCTGTTGAAATCAGATTTTTCTTTAGATCTGGAACATGCCTTACCTCCTTTAGTAGCCATTGGTTTCCATTCTACTATTTTACAAGAACCTTACCCATTCCAACAATTTTACAGGGTTTATCATCACCCAAACAAACTTGTCCAAAACCTCCTTGAACATAGTCATAAAATTATTTCTTATCAGGTGTGGCATGGAATGAGGCCCCTGAATCTACCACCCAGGAATCAGTAATATTTTCGAAAGCAAGAATCAAAGCATCTTGTAACACCTCACTTGTCACATTTTCTTCATGATTGTTTTCTTGTTGTGCATCTCCTTCTTTTCCCTTCCGAGATCTACAGTCTTTCTTTAGGTGTCCTTTCTTTCCGCATTTCCAGCACACTATCCCCGATCTGGACTTGGATCTGCCTTTCCTTTATTTACTGCGATATCCTGAGCTCTTTCCTCTTTCCATTTTTCTTCCCCTAGACTCTGCACTTAAAGCATTACCCGATGTCTCACCGGAGCTTTTCCGTCGCATTTCCTCACTAAGGATAGCACCGACAACATCATCAAACTTTAAAGCACTAGATCCAAACACAGAGTTACTAATGGCCATTACTAAACCATTCCAACTTTCTGGTAATGAGCACAAGAATAATAGAGCTCTAACTTCATCATCAAAGTTTACCCCTACAGAACATAACTGACTTGTAACAATATTAAAATCATTTAAATGGCTGCAACATATCCACCTTCTGACATCTTCATATTAAATAACCGTTTCATGAGAAATACCTTGTTTGAGGCCAAGGGTTTTTCATATAGTTTCTCCAACGCCTTAATCAAACCCTCTGTCGTTGTTTCCTTCGAAATGTTGAAGGCAACCGATGCCACGAGGCACAACTGTATTGTTCCGAGTGCCTTTCTATCGAGAAGGTTCCATTCTTCATTTGTCATACCCGTCGGCATCTTTGTTTTTCCGCCCAATGGTAAGTAGAGATCTTTTTGAAACAAATAATCTTCCATCTGCATCTTCCACAGCAAGAAGTTTTGGCCGCTAAATTTCTCGACCCTAAACTTGACATCTTCCGCCATTTCTCCCACTCGAATGATGAACCCTTCTTGTTGAGATTGCAACAAGATGATGGAGCTTAGTGAAAAGAGTCGCCTTCACTAAGTGGGCCCGCAGGCTATTTTTGGCGCAAGTCTATTTTTAGACTATGTCTATTTTTAGACATATGGATCATGTCTATGGATGATTGATCAAGTTGGGAAAAATAGATGGACTTCTATTTTTGATGAAAGTGTGAGTGATCACAGTGTGAGTGATCAAAGTCTATTTTTAGACTGGCTGTCAAAAATAGAAAAGTCAAATATTATTATCTCACAACAATATTTGGACTATAAACTTGATCTTATTCTCTTGGAGCACTTCAGTTTGAGCTACGGAAGTGGCACATGCAGCTGTCAGAAGGAAATTCGTTTTTCTTATGAGTCAGTTGAGTTGTTGCATGCATGACTTCAGTTAGAACTCAAGTGAGTTGAGTTTAGTGGACTGGAGGTACAGTTGATGGAGTTGTGTTCAGTTTAACTTAGTTAAACTGGTTGTAGTTAGTCTAACTGCAGATAGACTAATGATGAGCTGTTAAACTAATTATTGACTCATAATACAACTAAAGAATACATCAGTTAACTCAGTTGCATGTCAGTGCATGTTCAGTTCAACAGGGACAGGTGGTAGAGAATCAGATTGCTATCAGTTGTGACTATAGTTGTGCACCAGATCTTGCACAATCAAAGGATTGAGTGTGCCAATGAGTTTGCTCACGTATTTGGCCCGCATTTTAGACTTTGCTCACGTCCAACAAAGTGTGAGTGACTATTTTGCAGGTGAAAATCGAGTTTGGGAAGCCATTCTCATCAGTTCTTGAGCAGGTATTGAGCAGTGGAGGCAGGCAAGCAGTGGAAGAGATTTGGAGATCAGATCTGAGCTGTATTGTGTGTAACAGAGGTGGAGATACTTGTGAGAAGTATTATGCTGTGTAATGTTACATGACTCAATCATTAATATACAGATAGTGTGGGGTTTTTAGCGAGATGCTTTCCCCGGGATACATATTGTGTTAATGTGTGAATGCTCTTGATGTTTTATTGTTATTGATGCTGCTATATTCTTGATCAACGTAGAGGAGCTTATGTATTGTGTATGTTTTCCGCATTAGTACATGATCAGGATAATCTCCATTGAATATGTGTTAAATTATTCAAAATTTCTACATGGTATCGGAGCTAGATAATTGTAGAAAAAGTTTCTACATGGTATCGGAGCAGCTTGATTTGTAGAAGAGATTTTTACAGGATATCAAGCGAGGGTTGATCGGAAGCAGTTGAGTTGGTTGCTGGTGGAATTCGAATTTGCAGCAGTGTTTTCTTGGTGACAACGCAGCAATGTCTTTCAACGGATTGCGATTGGAGTATGCTCTTGAGGGCAGCTCAAACTATATTGCATGGAAGGACAGGATGGAGGCAGTATTGGATGATAACGGGCTGAAGGAATTCATAGATACGGATATCCCAAAGCCTACTGATGCTACTCAAGCTGATGCTTGGCAAAAGAAGATCGCAAAATGTCAAAGAATTCTGTTGGAGGGCGTGAAGGATCACATTGTGTCCAGCCTCCATGGAAAGGCTACTCCATATTTGATGTGGAAATCATTAACAGAATTATTCCAAAACAAGAGCGATCAGAGGAAGCTAGCGCTCAAAGATAAACTCAGAAACATCAAATGCGAGAAGGGAGACAGTATTCCCAAGTATCTCACGAAGTTCACTCAGTGTCGAGATGAGCTGGGAAGTGTGGGGGTTACTGTCGATGATGAGGACTTGGTGAGCTTGGCTCTCCTTGGTCATCCGAAGAGTTGTCATTCCTATCAGGACTCTGTCAATGGTCGGGAGAAGTTGCCAGGATGGGAAAGACTATGGTCAGATCTTGTGCAGGAGGAGATCAGGCGGAGTACCAGGGACGGATCTTCGTCAAAGGGAGCTGATGAAGAGAATTGTGCTTTGGCTGCCAAAGCAAAGAAAGGGAAGAGCAAGAAAGCTTCTCAGTCTGGTGCGAAAGGAAAGAAGCAGGATATGTCCAAAGTGAAGTGTTTTCACTGTCACCAGCATGGACACTATGCCACAAATTGTCCGCAGAAGAAGAAGAACAAGCAAGCTGCTGGATCTGCAGGGGGAGAGGCTTTAGCTTCTCAGTTTGAGCTTGATTTTTCATTGATCGCATGCTTGGTTTCAAGTGTGATGGGATCAGTGTGGTTCTTGGACAGTGGTGCGTCTTTTCACATGACGGGAGATAGAGATTTGTTCTCTGATCTGGAGGACAAAGATCTTGGAGTGCACATCGAGATGGGCGATGATGGTAGATACAGTGCGACCAGTATCGGTACCATTTCCTTTGAGAGGGAGTCTGGTAAACCCTTTGTATTGAAGGAAGTCATGCATGTTCCAGGATTGAAGAAGAATCTCATCTCAGTGGCGATGTTAGAAGACAAGGGGTATGATGTTGTTTTCAGCGAGGGAAAGGCCTTCCTGCGCAGCAAGACAACTGGTGAGACCCGGAAGATAGGGGTTCGAGTGAGGAACCTTTATCAGTTGCATGTAGATGGATGCGCAGCAATGGCAGACAAGGCAGAAGGATTGGTGAGCCGGGATGATGGCGAGTTGTGGCACAGGAGATTGGGTCACCTTCACCATGGAGCCTTGAAGATACTGCAGCAGATCACTACAGGGCTTCCTAAAGGCACACTTGCGCAGTCAGATCAGTGCAAGGGGTGTACTTTGGGGAAGTTTGTGAAAGCCACCTTTCACGAGAAGGATAGTCGCGCCACGACGATCCTTGAGAGAATTCACACAGACGTGTGTGGACCTTTCTCAGTTGCTTCGACAGCAAAACACAGGTATTATGTGATTTTTGTTGATGATTTCTCTCGTAAGTGCTGGATCTTCTTCATGCAGAAGAAGAGCGAGACATATTCAAAGTTCTATGAATTCAAAGCACTGGTCGAGAAGGAGTCGGGGAAGAAGGTGAAGGCTCTTAGGAGCGATAATGGTGGTGAATACATCTCAGACGAGTTCAAGGATTTCTGCAAGGCAGAAGGGATTCGTAGAGAGCTCATAGCTCCCCATAACCCACAGCAGAACGGGGTAGCTGAGCGGAAGAACAGAACGATTGTGGGTGTTGCACGGGCAATGTTGCATGATCAGGGCCTACCCCTTCACTTGTGGGCGGAAGCATGCAATACAGCAGTTTATGTGCAGAACCGTTGTCCTCATAGGATACTTGGCATGAGTACACCCGAGGAGGCTTATTCTGGTAAGAAGCCTGATCTTTCTCATTTGAGGATTTTTGGTGCTAACGTTTACATGCATGTGACGAAGGATGCCAGAAAGAAGTTGGAGCCGACTGCAGAGGTTGGGATATTTGTGGGGTACACTGATACGCCCCACAACTATCGTGTGTATTTGCCAGACAGTGGTAAAACTGTTGTGCGACGGGATATAAAATTTCAGGAGGAGAAAGCCATGAAGTGTTCGCTTGAGAGGGAGCTACACTTGCATGCAGATGAGGAGCTATTAGTTCCTAAGGATGAGCTTCAGGACGTGGATCAGCCACAGGACGAGGTTCATGGAGTGGAAGAGACCACTCATGCAGCGCCAACCATCAGAGGCTGAAAGCGCTTGACAGAAGCTGAGCGACTGGCTCAAGATGCAGAGAAAGTTGTAGGACCACCTACAGCCCAACGCAGGCAGAGACAGTCACCTGATCGGTACACTGGATACATGGCTCTTATGAGCAAGTGTGTTGTGACTAAGCCATCCTCTTTCGAGGAAGCTGTGGAGGATCCCGCATGGGTAGACGCCATGGTGGAAGAGTATGATTCTATTGTCAGAAACAGTGCATGGGAGATTGTTCCTAGACCGGAAGGGAAATCAGTGGTGGGTTCGAGATGGATGTACAAGGTCAAGCAGGCAACTGACGGGAGTGTGGAGAAGTACAAGGCAAGATTTGTTGCCCGAGGCTTTTCACAGATTGAGCGGATCGATTATGAGGAGACCTTTGCACCTGTCGCAAGGTATTCTTCCATACGGACGATTCTTGCTCTCTCAGCGCAGATGGGATGGCACATTCATCAGATGGATGTGAAGACTGCGTTCCTCAACGGAGTCATTGAGGAGGAGGTGTACATTGAGAAACCCGAAGGCTTTGAAGTCTTCAGCAGCGAGTCGCATGTGTGCAGGCTCAAGAGAGCGTTGTATGGGTTGAAGCAAGCACCACGTGCTTGGTACACACGGATAGACAGCTATTTCACAGGACTTGGATTCTCCAAGAGCGAGGCGGATCCGAACCTATACCAGATTGTGGTGGAGGGTAAGTTGCTTATCATTGTACTGTATGTTGATGATTTGATTCTAACGGGTGATGAGCTGTTGATACTGTCATGCAAGAAGGATCTTGCTACAGAGTTTGAGATGAAGGACTTGGGCCTCCTTCACTATTTCCTAGGATTGGAAATATGGCAGCGTAGTGGTCGACTGTTTGTTTCTTAGGGCAAGTATGCTTGGGAGATACTGGAGAAGTTCAACATGCATGGCTGCAAGCCTGTTGATACTCCTCTTCCTGGAGGTTGGAGGAAGGAGGATGCCACTTCGGGAGAAGAAGTGGATGCCACTGTTTATCGACAGTTGGTGGGGTCGCTGATGTATTTGGTCAATACACGACCTGATATATGCTATGCAGTTAACCAGCTTTCACAAGCTATGGTTAAGCCTACCAAGCTCTTCTGGAAGGCGGGCAAGCATGTATTGCGCTACTTGAGAGGCACATCGGGATATGGTTTGTGGTACAGACAGGAGGATGAGGTGAAGCTATGTGGCTTCACGGATGCAGATTGGGCAGGGAGCCCAACAGAAAGAAAGAGCACATCAGGAGGGGTCTTCAGTATCGGATCGACAGCAGTTTCTTGGTACAGCAGGAAGCAGAGATCCGTGGCACTCAGTTCAGCGGAGGCCGAGTATATGGCAGCAAGTTTGGCTGCATGCGAGGCTATATGGATGAGGAAGATCCTCGTTGGTTTGTTCGGTTCTCATTTGGATCCTACTGTGATTTACTGTGATAACCAGAGTTGCATTAAACTCTCGGCTAATCCTGTATTTCATGATAGATCTAAACATATTGACATCAGGTACCATCATATCAGAGATTGTGTGCAGCGGAGGATCATGTTACTTTCGTACATTCCAACGGAGGATCAGGATGCTGATATTCTGACGAAGGCTCTCACCAGGAGCAAATTCGAGTACCACCGAGGCAGGATAGGGGTTGTTGATAATCCATATCTTGTCGAGAGGGAGTGTTGAGATTGCAACAAGATGATGGAGCTTAGTGAAAAGAGTCGCCTTCACTAAGTGGGCCCGCAGGCTATTTTTGGCGCAAGTCTATTTTTAGACTATGTCTATTTTTAGACATATGGATCATGTCTATGGATGATTGATCAAGTTGGGAAAAATAGATGGACTTCTATTTTTGATGAAAGTGTGAGTGATCACAGTGTGAGTGATCAAAGTCTATTTTTAGACTGGCTGTCAAAAATAGAAAAGTCAAATATTATTATCTCACAATAATATTTGGACTATAAACTTGATCTTATTCTCTTGGAGCACTTCAGTTTGAGCTACGGAAGTGGCACATGCAGCTGTCAGAAGGAAATTCGTTTTTCTTATGAGTCAGTTGAGTTGTTGCATGCATGACTTCAGTTAGAACTCAAGTGAGTTGAGTTTAGTGGACTGGAGGTACAGTTGATGGAGTTGTGTTCAGTTTAACTTAGTTAAACTGGTTGTAGTTAGTCTAACTGCAGATAGACTAATGATGAGTTGTTAAACTAATTATTAACTCATAATAAAACTAAAGAATACATCAGTTAACTCAGTTGCATGTCAGTGCATGTTCAGTTCAACAGGGACAGGTGGTAGAGAATCAAATTGCTATCAGTTGTGACTATAGTTGTGCACCAGATCTTGCACAATCAAAGGATTGAGTGTGCCAATGAGTTTGCTCACATATTTGGCCCGCATTTTAGCCTTTGGTCACGTCCAACAAAGTGTGAGTGACTATTTTGCAGGTGAAAATCGAGTTTGGGAAGCCATTCTCATCAGTTCTTGAGCAGGTATTGAGCAGTGGAGGCAGGCAAGCAGTGGAAGAGATTTGGAGATCAGATCTGAGCTGTATTGTGTGTAACAGAGGTGGAGATACTTGTGAGAAGTATTATGCTGTGTAATGTTACATGACTCAATCATTAATATACAGATAGTGTGGGGTTTTTAGCGAGATGCTTTCCCCGGGATACATATTGTGTTAATGTGTGAATGCTCTTGATGTTTTATTGTTATTGATGCTGCTATATTCTTGATCAACGTAGAGGAGCTTATGTATTGTGTATGTTTTCCGCATTAGTACATGATCAGGATAATCTCCATTGAATATGTGTTAAATTATTCAAAATTTCTACACTTCTTTCCTGCGATTTTATTAGCCAAATATACCTTTAGCTCTCATACCAATTGTTAGAAAATTATATATTACGGAGCAATGGAACACATAAAATATTGCAGAAATATAAACACAGAAAACGCATAAAACAAGAGAAACATAGATATACGTGGTTCACCCAGTTTGGGCTATGTCCACCTTGAACAGCCAGTCCTTCCTTTCTATTATCCAGCAAAATGAAGAGACACAACCTACAACAAATCCGCTGTAATATCCTCTGTTTTCTCTCACAGTCTCACCTCTCTGTTTCTTACTCAGAGAATACACATCTATGTCACAGCCTCAAATACAATGCCCTCATACAAAGAGAGGGGTTACCTTCTAGGGAAAAAAACCCTAAACTAAACATAAGTTCTACCGTCAGATCATTTGCCTAATGAACGGCCTAGATTGACTAGAAATTACTATACTTTTACAAGGCAATTTTACATCTATTTTTGGCTTCAGGGGTGCTGCCCTCGAACCCTCGCCGGGGAACCGCTGGCCCCCAGACCCCCCCAGTCGGGGGGGGTCGGCCCCCCTACAGGGGGGACAAGTCCCCCCCACATGGAGGACTGTACAAACTTCCTGGGGTATACATCTAAATGCAACAAAGACCTCTAAACAATCATGCTCCACACACAACATTAATGGTTGATGAGAGAGAGTTCCTACTTCTTCTTCTTCTCTAGGTATTACTACTTCTTCAACTACAATAAGCTCCCCTATAGAGGTGAAAAATGGTTCCTCTCATTAGTAGATGAAGTGGAAGAATCTCCTAATTGAGTTGCTGCCCCTTGAATCCTAGGAATCCTAAGGCTAGGAGTATGAGTCTGGTATGGAGGTGTGTCCTTTCTAATCCTTGGTGGAGTAGTTGGAGTTGTGAAAATTGGACTTCTGCCCTAGCTATAAATCTACCCCTAGAATATCTTTCTCTATGCATCTCATTTTTTTTATGAATGTAAGAAGTAAGGCTACCTAGTTACACTTCCCCGACAATGGCACCAAAATGTTTAGTAAATTTAGTGTCCTAAATTGCTAAATAAATTATCAATCCGGATGTCGTAAACTAATGAAGTGTAGTGCACCATATGTGCTAAATAACCCTTTCTTACCTCACTATTTTCATGTTTATGTCTGTTTTGGGGTTTTGTTCTTTTGATTCCTAAAGTTCTATTGCTAATAAGAACCTATAAAAATGAAGTTTTGTGTCTCCTGTAGGTTCAGCAGAGTATCCTGTAGGACTGCTTCTACTTCCTGTAGATTCTATTGTGTATCCTGTAGGATTTGTTTTCCCTTGGAGGAGGTTGATCTAGTCATAGGCCTTCTCACATAGGTGATAAGAGACTTAGGGGAAGGAATTTTCTCCTTTTTCTTAGGTGATTCTTCAATCACAATGGGAATTTTTGTTGGTGTTTGGGGTTTCCCTTGCCTTATTCTTGTGCATTCCCTTGTCTTGAAATATAAGGGGGTCTACCTCTATCTTTTTCCTTTTTTCTTGATGGGGGTGCTAAGAGCAGTGAGGGCAGATGCTACCCTCTCTCAGTCGATTCTAGAGACACCCTAGGTGACTCCTCCTTGTCTTCTACTCCCGCTTTCCCATTACTTTCTTCACCTATATCTTTCCTTTCTTATTCCTCTTGTAGATCCTCATCATCTTTATCAGTTCCCTCCTTAACATCCTCCTCTATTTCTTCATCATCCTCCATCTCTTTCTCCTCTTCTTCTTCATCTTCCACATTTTCTTCTATTTCAGCTTCTTCTTCCTCCATCTCATCTTCATCTCCTTCTGTTTATTCTTCTTCCTACTCTACTTCTTCTTCCTCTACTTCAGTCTCTTCCTCTTCTTCTTCACTGATAGTAGGATTGACATCATATGTGAGAGCCTTGATGTCTTCCTCTTCCGGCATGTCTCTAAAAACTGACCATTGTATAGGAATTCTGAGGTTTTGGAGGGCCTATTTTATAAGGATTCTAATTAACCCATGGTGAGCTAACTATTGGGAATTTCCCTCTTTAACTTTGATGCTTGAGTCTATCAATGATTGCAACAAGAAGTATGGTATGTTGAGCCTATGGTCAGGGGGTGTTTTTGCTCCAAATCTCAATTCTTCAACAAGTCTAAAATGATAGCCATAGACCACACTATACCTACCCTCACATGAAATGTATTTGATAAGTTGGTAGCTTACCTCATTCCAGAGATATGGCAGACTTTCTCTCCTCACTCCATTTTTGTCTTGAGTGGGTTCCTCACCTTCTAAAAAGGATTTCCTTTTGGCAACCTGACTATCTCCTTTGTCTTCCTTCCTCCATGGTACTCCTAAGGGAAGTGTGGTAACTCTGCTAATGAGTTCAGGGGTGAGCTCTATGGAGAGGCCTCTTACCACAATAGTGGCATGAACTCTAGTGAGTGGAATGAGGGAGAGAGAAAAATCTCGGGCCACCTCATCATCATACCCCCTTAATTTTTCGAAAAACCCCATCCAATTATGCCTTGTGAAGATTTCTAGTATCTGAGGGTGTTGTTAGATTCTCATAGTGTTAGTGGGCTCCATCTTATTAAACCCTCCTATCATCTTCGTTGGTGAGGTTTTGAGGAGATGAGATGGTTGATACAATTTTCAAATGCAGAAGTAAAAAACTGAGATGACTGTGTGAACAATTCTCTTGCACAGCTGCCAAATGCACTCAAACTAGAGGATTTTTTTGTTTAATTTACTTGGAAAAAGGAATATAATTACAGAGCCTACCTCTTCATAATGTTTTCTGTTGCTAACCCCAAAGGTCTCCCATATGAAGCTCCTCTCGACCTATCCTGCAGACTGTCTCTGTGTATCCTTTAGGAATCTAATGTGCAATCCTGTAGGATTTCCTGTGCAATCCTGTAGGATTTCCTGTGCAATCCTGTAGGATTTCCTGTGCAATCCTGTAGGATTTACTGTGCAATCCTGTAGGATTTCCTGTGCAATCCTGTAGGATTTCCTGTGCAATCCTGTAGGAATTCCTGTGCAGAAAAACGATGGTGTATTCCTTGCTATAGGTTTCCTGGGTATGAGAGTGACTTGTGAGAGTGAGCCTCGAGGAAGTGAATGCATGAATTCATGGAGACGACGATTATTTCCTCTTATGGTCATTTTGGTTGAGGTGGTGTGCTGGCAGCCGATGTATTCCATTTTTGGACCGTTGGTCCCCACTACCACCTCAACATTCCCCACTTCCTCATAATCAACTCCCACTTCATGCTTCCATAGCCTTAACTTCTTTTGTCTTTCTCCTTTCGATTTTTGAGTTAACTGCTGCCATGTGTGAGAGGACAAATTGTTTTGCCTTTGTTGACTGATTGAAGGTGGCCAAGTTAACTGGCTACCTTTCGCTTATAAACCAACTTACTCATAACCTTTACATATTTTGACTACATTATGCACATGAGAGAGTGAGAGGGATACTTACCTGTGGTGCTTAATAACGTGTTGTAGCGGTTGAATACCAAAGGTGCTTGTTGTGTGTATTGTATGCATGATATTCCTCTTCCCTTTTCTGTTATTCTTTGGTGATTTTTTTTTGTGGTGCAGGTACCTGGTGTTGAAGATGATGGTGTTGCTACTGCTTTGGAGTCCCTTCTACTCTTGGATCATCATGCTGGAAGCTTGTTGTTCATATGATTTGTATTTTGTGGGTTAGGATGCTACAGGGTTTCCTATAGGATGTCCTATAGCTACTTCTTCCCCAGAACTCTTAATCATACCTTCTGCTGGAAGTTTTAGGATGGTGACATGGATGGAGAAGGAGACTAGGAGTGTGGAGGATGAGGAATACTCAGGTGATGCTCCCTATTGCTCTTTGTTTCCTTCTTTTTCAAAGACTGTAATTTTTTTTGAAACTGATATAATTTTTTAAGGGTGAATGCAAGGATGTTGAAGGTTGACATAGGTATGGTCATGGTATGATGACGTAGAGGTGCTATTTTAATTGACATAGTGGGTCATTTTTTCCTTTAGGGTTGCTTCCTGTAGGATTTATGTGTTACTATGATTCCTACAGGATCATCCTGTAGGTTTTCAGGGGATCTTGTAGGTTTGTCAGGGATCCTGTAGAAAACACAATCCCCTTGTAAACTGAAGGAAAGGAATGGAAAAAATGAGAGAAATGGTAGAGTGATGAATGAAAATGAGTGGAAAAATAAAATGTGAGTGAAATAGGTCTCTTGGTGATCCTCCTTTGCTCTTTGATCGTCCTTCTTGCTCACCTACAAAATAGAAATTTTCATGATTTTTCTCTTTTCGTTTTTCTTTTTCTCTCTATTTTTTTAAAACAACTAGGCTCCCACTGAGAATTTTCCATCCTAGCTATTTGCTGTAGGTGCCTCAAGAGAGGTTTTCACCCAGGGATCTTTTTATTCTCATTTTTTCTCTCTTTTTTTTGTATATTGACACCATTGGGCCGCCCCAAGAGGTTTTCAACCCAATAGTGGGATGCAGGCGCCTCATGGAGGCTTTCACCTAAGTCCTTATTGTTTTTCTTTTTTCTCTCAGTGATTTGATGAGGTAGGAGCTGAAACTTGCTCCACTACCATCACTGTTTTATTGATATCATCAATGAATTCTTGTTTTGAAGATGGTCTCTTATAAATTTTCAGTCGGTGTCCATTAACAAATAAAGGAATGGCATATTCATCTATGGTTCTGATCTGTATTGAACCATTATCGTGGCATCTTTCTACAACATAAGGTCCTATACATCTTATCCTTAACTTTCCCTTGTAGTATTTATACCTAGAATCATATAACAAAGCCCAATCACCTTCTTAAAATTGCTTTTCCTTGATGTTCTTATTATGCCAAATCTTCCTCTGAAGTTGAATTACCTCTATATGTAGGAGGGCCTGCATTCTGAACTCATCCAAACCATTCAACTGGAGCAATCTCTCTTTTTGTGCATTGCTAAGATCTAGATCTAGTTGGGCTGCCATCCTTAATGTGTTATACTCAAATTCAATGGACAACAAGGCCTTTTTCCCATAGACCATCTCATAGGGTGTGAATCCAATGGTGGTCTTCCAGGTGGTATTATAGGCCCAGGTGGCCTCAACTAGTCTATCTGCCCAATCCTTCCTATTGTTGCTTACCACTTTGGTCAAGATGCCCTCCAGCGCTCTATTGGTCACCTCTACTTTTCCATTAGCTTGTGGATGATAGGGAGTGGAGGTTTTATGCTTGATCTTGTGCTGGATGAGCAATTTTTCAATCATGTTGGAGGTAAACTGGCTACCTTGGTCTATGACCAGCTCTCTAAGGTACCCAAATTTGTAAAATACATTCTCCCTTAGGAACTCAGCTACCTTCTCTTATGTTGCTACCTTAATTTCCTTGGTTTCAGCCCACTTAGTCAGATAGTCAGTGCACACAATGATGTATTTCTTTTGTTTGGAAGGAGGGTCAATAGGTCCAATGAAGTCCACGCCCCACTTATCAAATGTCTCAAAAGTCACCTGAGGCTGCAAACGCATTTCATCTCTTGGAGTAGGCCTTCCCATCCTTTAGCACCGATCACATCGACTAGTATATCTTTTCACATCTTGATGATGAGTGGGCCAATAATAACCTGCTTGTAGCACTTTGAATGTTGTCCTCTTTGCTGCAAAGTGACCTCCACAAAGCCCATCATGACAGGTCAGAAGCATGTCAAAGACTTACGCCTCCCTAACACACCTTCTCAAGATTTGATCTGGGCCAACTTTGAAGAGATTTGCCCTAATCCAAGTGAAGGGGGTGCTCTTCCTTACTATCTTGCTTTTCTCTTTGGAGGAAAAGTTCGGTGGGAACTGTGCAGATACCAAATAGTTTTCTATATCAAAAAACCATGGGTAGAGAACTGAAATAGAAAATAAATGCTCATCGGGTAACTCGTCATCAACCATTCCTTCTTCACCTACAAGCAAATTTAATCTGGACAAAATGTCTACAACAACATTTTCCTTACTCGACTTATCAACAATAGTTAGATCAAACTGTTATAATAAAAGTAACCATCTTATAATCCAAGCATTCACATCTGGTTTATTTATTAAATATTTGATTACAGCATGGTTAGTATGCACAAATTTTTGATAGCCTGTAATATAATGCCTAAATTTGTTCAATGAATGCACAACAGCCAAGAGTTCCTTTTCGGTCACTGTGTAATTTAGTTCAGCCTTTGACAAATTCTTACTGATCAAGTAGATAGCATAAGGCAATTTTTCATCTGTCTAACCTAGGGATGCTCCTATGGCTTTTTGTGAGGCATCAACATGAATATGAAAAGGAAGGGCCCAATTTTGGCCTCGGAGAATTGGTGCAGTGGTTAACTTGTTCTTTAGGGTGTCTAAGGCCACTTGACATCGTTTTTACCATATAAACTTAGTGTCCTTGGCTAACAAACCAAATAAAGGAGAGGCCAAATCGTAAAATCATTTATGAACCTTCGGTAGTATCCAGCTAACCCTAGGAAACTTCTGACATCTCTCTGATTTTGAGGAGGAGGGACCCTTTGGATGATAACTATTTTGTTTGGGTCCACTTGCAGTCCTTACTGAGATATTGAATGACCTAGCACGGTCCCAGCAGTGATCAAGAATTCACATTTTTTAAGACTGAGAGACAGGTTCATTTCAATTCATTTGTGCAGTACTTTGCCTAGGTTGGATAGAGCCTCTTGAAAATCACAACCCTAAAGTGTAAAATCATCCATATAAATTTCCACCGCATCATGGACTAACTCGGTGAAAATACTCAAGACTGCTCTCTGGAAAGTGGCAGGAGCATTACATAGGCCAAAAGGAAGGACCCTATAGGAAAAAGTACTCCAAGGACAAGTGAAGGTGGTTTTATCCCAATCTTCCGAGCTGATCTGGATTTGGTTGTACCTGCTAAATGCATCTAGGAAAGAGAAAAACTTTTTCCCTGCCAGGCCATCTACCACTTGGTCAATGAAGGGTAGAGGGAAATGGTCCTTCTTTGTGGATTTTTTCAACTCCCTGTAATCGACACAAATCCTCCACTTACCATTTTTCTTTGGAACTAACACCAAAGGAGAGACCCACTCACTGTCGGAGATAGGGTAAATGAATCCTGCATCTAGCAGTTTTTGCAGTTCTTCTTTGACTATATCTTTAAGAGTTGGATTCATCCTCCTTTGGGGCTATCGGACTGGCTTGCAACCCTCTTTGATGTATATGTAGTGAGTACACATTGAGGGGTGTACTCCCTTCATTTCTTTGTAACTCCAAGCGAAGGCATCTAGATGTTCCTTTAGCATGTTGCATAACTTCTCTTCTTAGAGAGAAGAAAGAGATGGATTGATTTTTAAGGTTCTCTCAAGGCCGAATTCTATGGTTTTGACACGGGGAGGTTGGAATCGACCAAGCATAGGTCAATTGGATGATTGTTCTGAGTTTCCTTTACTACATCTTCCAAGGGCAATGTACTGGGAGTTGGACTTTGGAGTAGGTGTTCAATCAAATCATCTTCATCCCGTTGTCCTCCTTCCATGGTTGTTTCTAAAGTATAAATTTGGGCGGAATACACTTCATATTCTTCCTCCTCCTCCAACAATAAAGGTAAATCATGCTTTAGAGATGGCTGAGCAGGAGGGTATAGGACTAACTACTTGGACATATGCCCAATCTTGATGGTCATATTTCCAGCTTTGTAGCTAATGTAAGCATCGACAGTGGCCAACTAGGGTCTCCCAAGGATGAGAGGGTAACCAATAAGCTTAGCTTTAGGCTGGAGAACTAGGAAATCTATAGGTTGCTCCCAAGAGTCAATGGAGACCATCATTTTCTCCACAATCCCTCAAGGGTCACTGTGGAGCGGTCTGCAAGTTGCAAAATTGTTGTGTTCTTCCTCAATGAACCTTGGAGGTTGAGCTTAAGCATGGTGTCCTTGGTCATCACATTAATGGTAGCCCCAAGATTGATCAAAGTGTGTGGAAAAATGGTGCCATTGATGTGCACATCTACTACAGGGCTTCCAGGGTCCAAATAGTTTGGACAGATTACCTACCCCAACATTAAATCGGATAGCTGTACAATGACATTAATGGTAGAGGCATCCCTTCTTCACCTCCCTCGATGCTTGAAGCACTTCTCCTTAATCAAATTATTGTAAATAGGAACATATTTATTTCTTGGAGAAGTGGAATCTTTACACATATATTTTTCAATTCTCTCAGAAGTTCAGTCTCTTCTGGGGTAGGCTAGAGTGGTTGGGTTAATCTCTCAGGAAAGGGTGGATTCACTTTAAGAATGTTTTCCTCTCTTTCTTCCTCAACCTCCTAGGTGGAGGTGGAGGTTGGTTATCCAGGATAACTCTCCCAAATCTTAGGTTAATCTCCTAGATTTCCACAACATAAGCTGGATATGATGTCTCTCCATTGTATACTTGTTTATCCTGTATGTTGTTCGAGTTCAGATTTGGCTAGGCAGGCATCTGGGGTTTCTTGGGTGGAGGAAAGTGTAATAGATCCGGTTGGGTAGGTGGTGGAGGCAATAAAGCTGGAGCATTTTTGTATTGGGGTCTCCACCCCTGGGGCGGTGCATTCCACTGAAGTTGTGGTGAAGCATATGGTTGAAATAACTAGCTGGCTGGCTAGGAGTGATACTAAGATGCAAAGGACCAAGGAGGGGGTGTAGACCAGGAAGGATGAGAAGCAAGTCCCCAAGAAGGTATGGTTGTGGTTTGGTTGGGGTTGTAATATGCATGGGATGACCCTTGCATGCCCTGTTGGTATGGTCTAGGCCCATGAGGTCTCCTTTGGATTATGTAGCAGAGCTGTTCAAGGACCCCTTCAGCTCCTTGATATACAACTTTGAGTCCAGGCAAAGAAGGGCACTTGTTTGTGGAGTGGATTTCTTCATAGACTTAGCAAATTTCAATAGAATTCAATGGACATTCATTCCTAGGGTGCCTCCTAGTGCATCTAGGACAAAAAATGGCCAAGGCTCTCTCTGCTTCCTGAGCTTTCTCTTAATGTGCATAGTGTCCATTTGCAAGGCAAGGGTTTGCAACATCTCACTTTTGAAATCTTCCAGCGTGTTTCCAATTTCACGCTTGATGGATGAGTTGGAAGAGGATGTACTGACCATAGGTTGACTACCCCTACCCTTTTTCCTAGCTGCCCTAGAATGGTTTCTAAAGACAAACTTGATATCCTCATAGGGTAATTGGTAGATATCTCCTCCTACTAACAAGTGTAGGGTATCCAAAATATCTTCCCTTACTAAACTAAGCAGGACCAGCTTTAGTGACTCAGGGCCAAGTGTGCACCTGGCCCTTTTGTAACTAAGCTTGAATCTTTCTTCGTAATCCTCTAGGGATTCATCATTGCCTATGGTCATCCTAAAAATTTCCTCTTTAGTATCCTTTGACCGGCAGTAGTCTCGATACTTGTTGTTAAAGGCTTGTTGCATCTAAACCCAAGTTGTGATGTTATCCCTAGGTAAACCCATGAACTAGTGCAATGTTGCATCCTTGAGGGTAGATGGAAATAGTTTTAACTTCTTCTCTTCATCTGTATAGTCATAGGTTCGGCATATAACAACAAACTCAAATAGGAAAGTGTTGGGGTCTTCTGTGGTCAAGCCATGGAAATGAGGTAGGGCAAAGGGGCTTATATTTTTCATCTTAGTGTCCCCATTGGTTTACCAAATGGGGAAGGCAACCTCAACTCTCTCTCTCTATTCCCTCTGTCATTTTTGTTTTCAGCCATTGGCTCAATACGAATGGGTTCTTCTTGTTCTTCTTCCCCTGTAGGTTCTTCAAATATGTCAAGTTTCTCACCTATGGGTTCCTCCAATTTTTTGGGTGTGGAGCATGATTATCATCCTAATTTATAGGTCTTTGTTTCAACCAGATTTATACCCCAGGAAGATTGTACACCCCTCAGGTTGCCTGCAGGTAAACCAGCATTGCAGAATAAAGGGGTTTACAAATTGAAGGAAGAAGATGGAGGTAGAAAAAGGTATAAAGCTAGACTTGTGCTGAAAGGGTTTACACAGAAAAAGGGTATATAATTTGATGAAATATTTTCTCTTGTTGTTAAAATGACTTCAATCAGAACTATTTTAAGTCTAGTAGCAGCGGAAGATTTGCATCTTCAGCAGTTAGATGTAAAGACAGCTTTTCTCCATGGGGATTTGGAGGAAGAGATATATATGCAGCAGCCACAAGGATATGAGGTAAAATGGAAGGAGAAACTAGTGTGCAGGTTGAAGAAGAGCTTGCATGGCTTAAAACAGGCTCCAAGGCAGTGGTATCTAAAATTTGACAGGTTAATGTTTGAACAAGGTTATACTAGATGTCACTCTTATCATTGTGTTTATCTAAAAAAGCAAAATGATGACAGCCATATTATATTGTTATTATATGTAGATGGCATGCTTGTTGTAGGGTCTAACATGCAGGAAATAAATGTGCTCAAAAGAAAATTGGCAAATTCATTTACAATGAAGGATTTGGGAGCTGCAAAACAAATCCTTGGTATGAGAATAACTAGAGATAGGAAAAATCACAAATTAACATTGTCTCAGAATGAGTACATACAAAAGGTGTTGAAAAGATTTAATATGCACAATGCAAAACCAGTTAGTACACCTTTTGATATCCATTTCAACTTAGTAAGGAGATGTGCCCAAAGACCCAAGAAGAAATGGATTATATGTCTAAACTTCCATATGCATCAGCAGTTGGAAGCTTAATGTATGAAATGGTCTGCACAAGGCCTGATATTGCACATGCAGTGGAAGTTATAAGCAGGTAAATGAACAATCCAGGAAAAGAAAATTGGATGGCAGTGAAATGGATTCTCAGATATTTGAGAGGTACCACAAATCAAGCATTATGCTTTAGTAGTTCAAACATTTCTCTATAGGGATATGTTGATGCAGATATGGCAGGTGACAGAGATAACAGGAGGAGCACTACAGGATATGTATTTATTTTAGGTGGAACAACTGTCAATTGGGTTTCAAAAATCCAAAGTGTTGTTGCACTTTCAACAACAGAAGCAGAGTATGTTGCTGTTACAGAGGCTAGTAAAGAAATGATTTGGTTACAAAGGTTTATGGATGAATTGGGTAAGAAGCATGATATGGGCACGTTATACAGTGATGACCAAAGTGCCATTCATCTTGCAAAGAACTCATCATTTCATTCAAGGGCTAAACACATACATCTCAAGTACCATTTCATACGATCGGTGTTGGAAGATGGAGAGTTGAAGCTGGAAAAGATACAAACTAGCTAGAATCCTGCAGATATGCTAACAAAAGTTGTAACCAGGGAGAAACTGAGAATATGCTTAGTTTCAATTGGTCTTCAAGGATGATGATGAAGATGAGAAACATCCAGGTCCAAAGAGGAGTCATTGTCCAGCAAATGAAGCAGTGGCGGAGTTGCTACAATCATTCTCCAAGTGGGAGTTTGTTGGGTATGGAGCATGATTATCATCCTAATTTAGAAATCTTTGTTTCAGCCAGATGTATACCCGAGGAAGATTGTACACCCCTCCATGCGAGGGGGAATTCCCCCCCATAGGAGTTGGGGGGCAATGCCCCCGAAGCTAAAAACAGATGTAAAATTGCCTTGTGAAAGTATAGTCATTTCTAGTCAATCTAGGTGATTCATTAGGCGGATGATCTGATGGTAGAATTTATGTTTAGTTTAGGGTTTTTTCCCTAGAAGGAAACCCCTCTATTTTTATGAGGGTATTGTATTGAGGCTGTGGAATATATGTGTTTTCTCAGAGCGAGAAACAGAGAGGTGAGACTGTGAAAGAAAACAGAGGATATTACAGTGGATATGATGTAGGTTGTGTCTATTCATTTCTCTTGATAATAGAAAGGAAGGACTGGTTGTTCGGGGTGGAGATAGCCCAAACTGGGTGAACCACGTATATCTGTGTCTCTCTGGTTTTATGTGTTTGTGTTTTTCCGCATATTATATGTCTTGAATTTCTCTGTCATATATAATATTTTTCTAACACAGTTCACAGCCATCGAAGAAGAGGGAAGGTTGGTTGTTTGATGCAGTGGGGGTATTTGGAAAAAATTTCACTAAGTTATCCCTATTCCTACGAGGCATGAAAGGGAATGTTTTTGGGTTGGTTTGTGCTTTTTTTCAAATTTGGAAAGTACTTTGCATAATATAAATTGTTTATTAAATGAAAACTATTGACTGAGTGAAAAACTACTTGCTGAATTGAAATCTTGCTTGCAAAAATGGAAAGGAAAGCAAAAAATGTAGAATGAAAAAGGAAGCAACTAAATTACTTTTGCAGAAATAAACTAATGGAAGAATATTACAGACAAGAAATAGAAGAAAGAAGCAGTGTTCACATATTACTCAGACACCTCCCTGGAAACGGCGCCAAAAAGTGATGAGCGCCAATATTGCAGCAAGAATGTTGCAACTCCTAGGCTACCAGATTTACTTTGTCAACCCGGGGTTCATACAAACTTGGAGGTGTCAGTGCTGTATACACAAGTAAAAGTGATGGTTTTTCCTTTTGTCACGGTTCAGCTGGCGAGAGACCATTGGGGTTTTCAAGCCAGACTTCTATGGAATCATAAGAATCTTGGTTTCTTGATGGAAGAAAGGGAAATCTGCTCTAAGGTAGAGCTACTCTACTGCAGTAATGAAAAAGACCGAAATTCAATGCTAAATCACACCATTTCTTAATTAACTACCAAGAAAATATGCTTTGTAATAATGCTAAATTAACATGAACCAAATGCTACTATCTAAGCATGGAAGTAAGAAGCATCAATCATCACTATTGTGCAAGTAAATGGACTGAAATAAATTTGTTTTTGCCTTTTCATGCAAAATAAAGTATGAAAATTAATTTCTTTTGGTGATGTGGCAAGTGGATTAAGGATGTTGGAGGATGGATGGAAGGGTTAGGAGATGGTTGGATGGTGTGGGAGACCCTTGGGAGGCTTTTGGTGACTTCCTAGAGGTTTTCCCTCAATTCGGCCTCAAAACTGGCTATTTTAGGAAAACCTACAAGATGTGCTAGAAACCTATAGGATTCCCTGTAAACCTACAAGATATAGCCAAGAGCGAAATTGAAGGTGTTGGAGGTGATGGAAGGCTTAGGGAAGGTGGTAGATGGGTGGAATGAAGTGAGGAAAGGTATAGGACCACTCAAAAGTCAACAACAAAGTTATAGAATGGTTGGATTTGCTCAATGTGCTTGGAAGAATTTCTATGAAAAATGATGAAAACTAGTGAAGGAAATGGTGAAAACAACGAATGACTATGGTGGTTGGAGTGGAAGGTGGTTACTGGCTATGAAGTCTTTGTCTCCTCCTGAAGTACTTGGTCTGAATAAAACATGTATAATTCCTAAAAAGCTATGTAAACAAGAAGCATTCTCATAAGCTAGAAAAGCAGAATTAATGAACTAGCTACCTACATTATGCATGAGGAAAGTTGCTGAAAGGAATGAAAACATGGATGATATCTACTGCAAGAGCGAAGATAGAAGATGTGGAAATGAAATATTACTTTGAAAAACTTATCAAATGCCAACTTAAATACAGTAACCTCTAAAGCTTATGCAAGAAAATTATAGAAATCTGTGTTTTTGGGGCTACATAACGGTCCCTTCCTCAAATCATGATCCCAAAGGGAGGAAATGAGGCCAAGACACCCACTAGCAACCTTGTGGTACTCCTTTTATCCCTGCTAACCTGCTACTGAAGTAAGGAACAAATGGAAGCAAACTAATAAACAACCAATCCAATCCACACTACTCACAATGAAAACACATCTAAAATCAAATTAGCAATGAAGTTATGAGACTAATCTAAACATACAGATACAAGAAAGAGGGGCCTTGGCTTCTAGGGTTGGGCCCTAACCCAAGAGCTTCAACCCTCAGAGTTAACTCAGTGTTGGCTCAAAACAAAACTCATTCTTATTACCAAAACATAAAATTACATAAATAAAACTTTCACAAGTCTAGAGCTCAAAAATAGCTTAGATTTTTACAACAAAAAAATGAATCCTAAGGAGGCTCTAGGCCTCTCTACTTATACAACTGAAGTCCCCAACGAATTCCTTAAAATTAGGGAGGCTTGGCTCCTGAACTCGAGATAAACTAGCTCTTTGTCTCTCACTTGCTTCGTTTCCTTCTAATCCTTATGGCTTGGCTGCTTGCACTCTGAGTTGGTGTGAGGGATGGAGGAATATTCGAATGGGGGAGAAGTAAATGAGGAGGATTTACCACCTACAATCCCTCTCCCTTGTCCCATTCGAGTTTTAACCTTAGTATTGGCCAAAATTCCTTGATTTTCTCCTTCAATCTTGCATTCATTGCATATTAGTCCACTAGGCATCATATCCAACTCTAACTCATCTCATAAACAAAATATAATAAAAAACATGAACAAGTTGTGAGAAAAGTTGGTTTGACTAAGCTAGGAGGTGATTAAGGCCCATATAATTACCCAATGATGAGGCTCATCAATATTCAATCCACTTATCTGCTCCATGTCATCACATCATCGTCTCATGGATTCCATAAGTTGGAGTTCTTGTTGAAACACTTTCTTCCTCTCTAGATTAGTGAATCCTACAATGAGGATTCCATTAGAGAATTTTGAGGATCTATTATATCTCCAACTGATAAATGTTTCCTATTTGACTTGATGTATAATGGGCCTTGTCTGAGATGACCTCTTCCTTTCCTTCATTGCCCACTGAGGTTTCTAAGAGTTATATCCTTCATGTTTTGTCTATCATGGACTTCTTCCTTCATGATTTCCATGGAGATGTCATGAGCTCTTGTTTCCAATGCTTCCATGATGCCACGATGCATCTTATCATCATATTCATATCTTATAGCATAAATTTATGATAGGACCCTTTTGTGAGGGATATTATCCCAATCATAGAGATATGTTACTCCCTCTTTCCTTGGCCCTTTTATTCAGCTTCCTCCATATATTCAATGATATTATCTTCCATTATTTTAGTTATACCTATTCTGCCTTCTTTGAGTACCAAACTTCCCTTTCCTTTCTGCACATGATTTAGTCCTTTACCCTTCAATACTTTTGTCATCAACCTGTCTTTCTCTATTTAGCATAGAGACCATAAATTGCCAAATGAGGTAACCTTCTCATCTCATGGACATTTGTTATCTTGATTGTCTGTTAGTGCATTATGGTTATCTTCCTTTCTATGTCTTATAGATGGAATATATCCTACATCCTTTGATACCCTTTACTTTCATGTAGATCAGATTTCATGTGACCTTTTTCAATGCATCTTTAGAGAATGAGTTTATCATCTACATCACTTTGATGTCTCAAATTTTTCTATATGGGGGGATCCTTCATAAGAATCCCTTTCCATAAATTAAAAGGAGACCTTTTGATATGTTTAATGACTCCAGCTTCTTAGAGGACTATGACTATCCTCCTTGTTCATGCAAGGAATCTTGATAACCCAACCGATTTATATATCTCCTTGCAAACATGAAGTCATTTAACTAAACTTGATTATAAAAATGAAAAATGCTTACTTGGCATGTGAAGATAAAATCTTCACCTTGATCACTTTGATGCTTGTTGAAGAAGATGTATGAGGGCTTCTTCTTGGGTGATCTTCTTTCAAATGAGAAAGCATTTCCTCAATAGAAAAAGTAGCTCCTCTTGAAGACGATGGTTTGTTGATTCCTCAGATGATCTTCTTCTAGGGAAAGGAAATGATTCTTGCTTTTATAACCTTGAAGATGATGACAATGGTTTTTCTTATTCAATATGCTTCTCCTTCTTTTGTAGATCAGGATTGCTGCTAGGGTTTCAACTTTCTCCAAGTCGATGTGATCTTCATTTTGAAATTATTTGAAATATATTTTTTTGTAGACATCTTGATGAGGGTCTTGGTGGCCTTTTGATGATGACCATGGAGACACAAGTTCTTGATGTTGCAGATTGTCTCCTTGATTGCATAGAAAAAACCCTTGTTGATGTAGATTGTTGTTGTAGATTTCTAGGGTTTGATGAGGATCAAGGTTTGTTTCTTTAATGCAAATCTTGATGTCCTTTAGCTTACTTTGATGCCCTACTAGAAACTTGATCCTTGAAATGTCTCTTTTCTTCCCTTCCTTTGACTGTAACCATAGCTCTGATACCATGTTGAAGAATCTAGGCAATAGAGTTAATGTGATTTTTCTTAGCTTGATAACTATTTGCAAGGTGTTTTAAACTTTTGTTCTTATCATAGTATCCAATTCTTATTATTAGAGTATGTCTTCTTAGTTCATCAAATAACTACCAAAACAAAGAGGCAATAACACAAAATGTTGGCATTTTGTCGGGGCCAAAATGTCTCCCTCTTGGAGAGGAAAACTCGCACAAAATTCTTCTTATAGAGATTCCAATTGATGAACACCAAGACCATGACCCTTGACCTACTATGCCACTCCAAGACCAAGACATCAATCCTCTTCTTTGTCACTGTTGAGATCATCATCATTGCTACACTATTGAGATCATCATTACTGCACTATAAATATTTACATTGTTGCACCTACATGGAGGACTTGGTCATAACGATGAGATCATTATTGCTACACCATTGATCCATATTCTTATAGATCATTGTTGCATCTTCTGAGCAACACCATAATTACCACCACATAGATCTTCCTTAGAACAGTACCGAGATCGTATCTAGAAGGTATGTTGAAATTCAATAATCCTCTTCATCATAGATACACTAGCATTGGGAGATCAAGATTGTGACTGTGTTTATAATGCATATAAGCCAAGACAACGTATCACTGAGATCCTCCTTATAGCATGTATGCAAAGACTGTAACTTTCAAGGTAGATGAGACTGTAGCCACTGAAACCGTGAAGAGATTATTGTCATGAGGCTATTGTAATTCATTGTAATCATTAATGAAGGTAGGAGAGGCATCTGAAGTTCTTCATCACACAAGAATTTGAGATTATGTGTCACCGTGTTTGTCCGAGATCTGTACTTATTATGTCATCCAAGATTTCTGAGTAATCTGGAGTTTTGTGCTTCTCGTGGTGACCCCAACGGGGCATTCATAATTGTCACGTCTCCATAAATAAGTTGACATTACAATGTGAAACGTTGTGTCTATTTATTCAGCTGACATGACAACGATATATATATATATATATATATATATATATATATATATTGAGGTCGACAACAAATTAATAAGATTTTGAAGAATTGCAATTAGATTTTTTTTCTTCTTAAAGTTCATTGATATTAGTGGACGTTAATCATCATCATCATTTATAAATAATTAATAAGTAGTTAATAATTAATAACCAATTATAATAATTAATAGTTATTAATAATTAATTGTATTTAATTATTAATAGTTAACTATATTTAATAATTAATAATTATTAATTAATTGATTTTTATAATTAATATTCTATTATAAAAAATAATTATTTATAAAACAGCATGGATGGAAAGGATCTGCCATCTGTGTGAGAATAGGAACATCAAGGATGAAAACCACTTCCTCTTAGAGTGCCCACACACCTACAACCACATTAGATCTCAGTTCCATAATCTTCGTGGCAACACTGACCTTCCTAGCCTTTTAGGATGTCAAAATTATAGTGAGCTCGGGAGGTTTCTCTCGAAGTTTTTTGAGCATAGGACTAAAATCTTAAATCAAGCTAAATAATTTTTTTCTTTAGGTTCGATAGACCAAAGTTTGGTCTCAGTGGAGGTTAACCACCATCATCATGATTGATGAGCCCCAATTTTGGTACAATTTGGGCTCATTTTTGGCCTATTTTGCTTGCTCAAACCATTCATTTTTATTGTTTATGCATACACTTCTTAGTTTATTCATGTTGTTTGTAGGAGAAAGGATAGGCACTTTATCTACGTAGCTAATGCATTGTGATTCCAGGTTTTGGCATTAAAAGGGAGCAAAAGACAACGAAAAGGTGGCAAGGAGACAACGAGTTGGCATTGCTGACGTAAGGAGAGGTTGTCCACGGTTTTGGGGGACATTCCTCGTGATCCTCACCAAGAACTCCGAGCCCCACTTCAGCCTCCCTCCGAGCTTAATACACGGCCAGCTGTTCTACAGGAACAGCAGTTCAAAACTGCTCTACAGGAAACAGCATTTATGACCATCCTACAGGATCAGCAGTTAAACTATAGATTGAACAGTCGAGCTCCTAGAATCATGGATACCTGTTGGAGCATCGTTTTGTATAAGTATAGAAGCCTTAGCCTTGGTTAGGTTGTTGAAACTCTTGTGTTACTATTGTAATTTTGGAGCACAGCTCAAGTTTCGTTCTCTTTTGTAAGCCAATTTGGCATGTTATCAGATTATGAATAAAGAAGGCCACTTTTGAGTTAGTTCTGAGTTTTCTCAAGGAGCTATAGCTCTCAGGTGAGGGCCCAACCTGAGAGCCATAGTCCTCCTCCGTGTTGTAATGCATTTACCATTAGTTCCAACACTTGAGTTTGTTTAGTTTCCTATGCAATTCGGATTTCCAGCTTGTTAGTTTAATTGTTTTCATTAGCATAGATAGGACTGGTATGATGCTTTGCTTCCAGTATTCAAGTTTGATAGGTTGGTAGAATAAATCTCTTGGAGCTCCATCAAAAACAGGTTGCAAAAGGCTCACTGCCATCTCACTGTTTGGGATTGGGGTGTAGACCATGATCAGCCACCAAAAAGAACAGCAGTCGTTTCATCTCCACGCAAGTTGCCACATGAACGTTTTTATTGAAAATCCATTCATATATTCTCGACATTGATCCATACTGCACTCTCCCGCATTAGTTTCATTTCTTGTTTTCCATTTCGGATTTGTAGGTTTCATGGCATAATAGGTTAATGAATCTCTTGTTTTGATGCACAGGTCATTTGTTTCATTTACGCTGCTCTTTCTCAAGCCACTTCCATGGTCATTTTCTCCATCCACCTGCAAGTTCTATTCATCCTCTACCTCACTCACTTGCCCTCCAACTCTCTCATTTCACGTACAGCTCCATCTCCTTCACTCTCGTTGATTCCACCCTTCCAAAACATCAACCCATTGCATGCACCCTTCCTTCGTCTGACTTGCCATTTCCTAAGACATCATTAGGTCCATCTCCATCTCCCTTAGCCTCCCACACCACTCCAACACTCCATCAACTCCTAAAACCTCCACGGCCAACCATCCTGTAGACGTGCACAGCCATCCTGTAGAAAACAGAGTATCCTGTAGAATTCCCAGCAGCCTTCCTGTAGGAGGCCATTCACTTCGTTGCCGAGCTTCTGAACGTGAGGGACCTCTGTGGATGGGTGCTGAGGATCCTTAGGAACCTCTCCAAGCCTCCCCAACCTGTCCCACACTTTCCTTCCATCTCCATCCCACCTGCACAATCAAACCCTAATTAGGCCAAGGTCACACTCATTCCACACACCTAAAGGAAAAACACAAAAACACATTTCTCATGATGCCAGTAGCTTAGACCCATGCATTTATACTTGTTAGAGGCAATGACAGCATTCATAAGAGTTGCACCCACATTCTTTGCATTATAGAGGATAGACTAGTTAAATTAGGGTTTCATAGATTTACATGCTTTAAGTTGCTTTTGATTCAGTTTGTCAAGTAGAGTAGCCTTCCTTTGAGTTAACTTTCGTCCATCATTGATAAAGCTTCTTCTGTGAGCCTATAGAAGTTGGCTTAAGCCTTAGCGGACTTGTGCCAGCTGACCAAGTGACAGTTGCGACAAGGGCTAGTACTTGTGCATACAGCATCGTCGCTTCCAAGTTTGTACGAACTACCGGGTTGATAAAATTAAGAGACAGGAAGCCCCAGGAGTTGTAGCATTATTGCTACAATACTGGAGCTCACCATCTTTTTGGCGTCGTTGCCGGGGAAGCGTCAGAGTATTAGCACCTGTTGCTTTTCCTCTACTTTCCTACTCTTACCTTCTGCTAAGTAGTTTGCTTCATTTCCATTCTGCAAAAGTAGCATAGACTTTCCTGCTTTCCTAGACTAATCTTTCCTGCTTTCTTAGATTAGTATTTCCTGCTTTCCTAGATTAGTATTTCCTGCTTTCCTAGATTAATATTTCCTGCTTTCCTAGATTAATATTTCCTGCTTTCCTAGATTAATATTTCCAATTCCGCAAATTTCATTTGAGTAATCTAGTTAGTTGTAGATCACTTTGTTTCAGTTTTGCAGGTACAAGAAAAAAAACAAAAGCACTAAAAATAGAGAAGAGTCCTTTCCCTTTCATGCCTCGTAGGAACCGAGATAGATCAGGCAAATTCCTACCAAACACCCCCACCACATCACTAAGTCACCCTTCTCTCTTCTTTGGTGACAGTGACCCAGAGGAACCTATAGGTGAACATCCTGAGATATACCAAGACCCTATAGAAGAAGAAGAGTTAGAAACCACTCCATCTGAAGCCATGGCTGATAATGGGAGAGAAGATGAGAGAATAGAAGGAGCTTTCCCCATCCGAGAGACCAATGGGGATATGAAAATGAAAAACATTAGCCCCTCTGCCTTGCCTCACTTCCATGGACTGACCACTCAGGATCCTGATACCTTCTTGTTTGAGTTTGCTGTCCTTTGTCGAACCTATGAGTATACTGAGGATGAGCAAAAGTTGAAGCTTTTCCCTTCCACTCTCAAGGATGCAGCACTATGCTGGTTCATGGGATTACCTGGGAATAGCATCACCACTTGGGCTCAGATGCAGCAAGCCTTCAATACCAAGTATAGGGATTATTGTAGGTCCAAGGAAACCAAGGGAGAGATCTTTCGAATGACCATGGGGAATGATGAGTCTTTAGAGGACTATGAGGAGAGGTTCCAACTTAGCTATAAACGGGCCAGGTGCACACTTGACCCTGAATCCCTCAAGTTGGTTCTACTCCGAGGAGTCCCTGAAGATATCCTAGACACTCTTCACATGTTAGCTGGGGGGGACATTTACCAACTGCCTTATGAGGACATCAAGACTGTGTTTCGAAATCATTCCAGGGCAGCTAGAAAACGAGGTAGAGGAAACCTCCTCTCCACCGGTGTCCCTTTCTCCAAAGATGAGCTTACAAACCAATTATAAGATCTTAAGAGTGAGGTGAGACATACCATTGCCATGCAGCTGGACACATTCAAGATCCAGCAAAAGAAAGAGGAAGCTGAGAGAGCCTTGGTTGTCTTCTGTCCTAGGTGCACCAGAAGACACCCTAAGAACGAATGTCCATTGCATTCGGTTGAAGTGTGTTTCGTTTGTGAGGAGGACCACCCAACAAATCAGTGTCCAACCTTGCCTGGGTTTAAAGCCATGTACCAGGGAACTGAAGCCCCCACTGAACCTCTCTACTTCATCAACCAAAGGAGGCCTCAAGGATCTAGACCTTATCAGCAGGGGATGCAAGGGGCATCTCAAGATTATTACAACCCCAACCACTTGACTCCCATGCCTTCCTGGGGTCCCCCTGCTCATCCTTCCTGGTCAATGCCTCCTCCATGGTCTTATCCACCTCAGTACCCTACTCAACCTACTTCTCATCCATATCACTCACATACCCAGTCGCAACCTCAATGGAGTGCTCCTCAGTCGGGGTGGAGGCCCCAATACAACACTCCTCCTGCCATTTTGCCTCCACCACCAGTTCAACCTCAGCCTTTACCTCCTGCTCCTCCAAGGCAACCTCAGATGCCTGCTCAACTGAACCCGAACCCCAACAATAGACAGGCTCAGCAGGTATATACTGGGGAGACCTCGTGCCCTACCTATGCTGTGGAGATCCAGGAGATCAATCTTAGATCTGGAAAGATTCTTCCAGATCGCCAACCTCCTCCCCCAGAGGATGAGGAAAACCATCAGGAGAGTGAACCAAAGCCTACTCCACCCTTTCCTGAGAGATTAACCGCCACCACACAACCGAACCCAGAAGAAGATGAGCTTTTGGGTGAGCTCAAACAGTTGTGTGTAAAAATCCCACTTCTCCAAGCCATCAAGGATGTGCCAATATATAACAAGCTGATTAAGGAGAAGTGTTTCAAACACCCAGGCAGACAGAAGAAAGATGCCTCAACTATCAATGTCATAGGACAACTGTCTGACCTTATGCTAGGACAAGTCATCTGCCCAAAATACCTAGATCCTGGAAGT
This sequence comes from Pinus tabuliformis, assembly GCA_031772625.1. Lineage (NCBI taxonomy): Eukaryota > Viridiplantae > Streptophyta > Pinopsida > Pinales > Pinaceae > Pinus > Pinus tabuliformis. The sequence goes on from CM062817.1 coordinate 211,923,617, forward strand.
CCTGTAGTAGATGTACACATCAATGGCACCATTATCCCCCACACCTTGATTGATCTGGGGGCAGCCATCAATGTGATGACCAGGGATACCATGCTTAAACTCAATCTTCAGGGTTCCTTGAGAAAGACCTCGACAGTACTGTAGTTAGCGGATCGCTCCACCGTGACTCCCGAAGGGATTGTGGAGGATGTCTTGGTCTCAATTGATTCTTGGGAATACCCTGCAGATTTCCTGGTCCTGCAACCAAAGGCCAAGCTTACTGGATATCCTCTCATCTTGGGAAGGCCTTGGTTAGCTACTGCAGATGCTTACATAAGTTGTCGGGCAGGGAACATGACCATCAAAAATGGTCCCATGTCCAAGCAGCTAGTCCTATACCCTCCTGCCCAACCTTCTTTAGAGCATGATTTACCACTCTGGTTGGAGGACGGAGAGGAAGACGAGGTGTACTCTGCACCTCTGTGCACCCTAGATACCGCTAGAAGAAATTCTCCTACCGAGGATGATTTAATTGAGACCCTGATCCAGAATCCACCTTCCAGTGCACTATCTTTAGAGAAGTTGGTGGAGGATGCCCAAGCTAGCACCTTAGTGGACCTTTGTACAACCAGCCCTGTAACTCCCAGAGTCAAAAGTGTGGAGTTCGGCCCTGAGAGAGCGTTAAAGATCAGCTCCTCTCTATCTCCTTCCCAGGAGAAGGAGTTGTGTAGCCTATTGGCCAGCCACTTAGATGCTTTTGCTTGGAGCTATAAGGAGATGAAAGGAGTCCACCCCTCGGTCTGTACCCATCATATATACATCAAAGAGGATTGTAAACCAGTTAGGCAACCCCAGAGGAGAATGAATCCAGCCCTTAAGGACATTGTCAAGGAAGAATTGCAAAAACTGTTGGACGCCGGATTCATTTACCCCATCTCATATAGTGAATGGGTGTCCCCTCTGGTGTTGGTTCCCAAGAAGAATGGGAAGTGGAGGATCTGTGTAGATTATCGGGAGCTGAACAAAGCTACCAAGAAGGACCATTTCCCTCTACCCTTCATAGATCAAGTGTTGGATGGACTGGCAGGAAAGAAGTTCTTCTCTTTCCTGGATGGGTTCAGCGGGTACAATCAAATCCAAATCAGCCCGGAAGACCAAGATAAGACCACCTTCACTTGTCCTTGGGGTACCTTTGCCTACCGAGTCCTTCCCTTTGGGCTATGCAATGCTCCTGCTACTTTTCAGAGAGCTGTCTTGAGCATCTTCTCAGAGTTGGTCCATGATGCAGTGGAAATCTACATGGATGACTTTACCCCTTATGGGGCCAACTTCCAGGAAGCATTGTCCAACTTGGGAAAAGTCCTAACCAAGTGCATCGAGATGAACTTGTCCCTTAGCCCTGAGAAATGTGAATTCCTAATGACTGAACGGATAGTGCTAGGCCATACCATTTCTTCTCAAGGATTGCAGGTGGATCCTAACAAAATTGCTCTCATCAAGAGGGTTCCACCTCCTCAAAAAGTAAGGGATGTCCGGAGTTTCTTGGGATTAGCAGGATACTACCGGAGGTTCATTAAAGACTTCAGCAAGTTAGCCTCACCATTGTTTGGTTTGTTGGCAAAAGATGTGGAGTTTAATTGGACTGACGATTGTCAGAAGAGTTTGAATGAATTAAAAGACAAGTTAGTGTCAGCTCCAATCCTAAGAGGTCCAAACTGGGCCCTACCTTTCCACATCCACACTGATGCCTCGAACAAAGCCATAGGTGCAGCCTTAGGACAAGTTGAGCAAAAACTTCCATATGCCATTTACTTCATTAACAAAAACTTGTCCAAAGCAGAGCTAAATTACACTGTAACCGAGAAGGAATTCTTAGCTGTGGTTCATGCACTGAACAAGTTCCGACATTACATTACTGGTTACCAGACTTTTGTACATACTGACCATGCTGCTATTAGATACTGGATGAATAAACCAGATGTGAATGCTCGTATTATTAGATGGTTACTTTTATTGCAGCAGTTTGATCTAACCATTGTTGATAAACCAGGAAAAGAAAATGTTGTTGCTGACTTCTTGTCTAGATTGGATTTGTCTGCAGATGAAGATGGGATGGTGGATGACCAGATGCCTGATGAGCATCTGTTTGCTATCTCAGTACTCTCTCCATGGTTTGCTGACATAGCAAACTACCTTGTTTCAGCTCAGTTTCCTCCGCACCTCTCTTCAAAGAGAAGAGAAAAATCATCAGAAAGAGTGCCTCATTTACATGGATTGGGGGCAACCTGTTCAAGCTTGGCCCCGATCAGATCTTAAGGCGTTGTGTAAGGGAGGAGGAAGCCTTTGACATTCTCCTCACCTGTCATGATGGGCCTTGTGGAGGACATTTTGCAGCAAAGAGAACTGCCTTCAAGATCCTGCAGGCAGGCTACTATTGGCCCACACTTCATCAAGATGTCAGAAGATATGTTAGCCAGTGTGACCAATGCCAAAGAATGGGGAAACCGACCCAAAGGGATGAGATGCCTCTCCAACCTCAAGTGACTCTCGAGCCATTTGAGAAGTGGGGCATGGACTTTGTGGGCCCAATCAATCCCTCTTCGAGGCAGAGATCCTACATCATAGTGTGTACTGACTACTTGACAAAGTGGGCAGAGACTAAAGCAATCAAAGCAGCAACTGAAGAAAAGGTGGTCGAGTTCTTAAGAGAGAACATCTTCTACAAGTTTGGCTACCCAAGAGAGCTGGTGACCGATCAAGGGAGCCAGTTCACCTCTAACTTGGTTGAAGATCTATTGGCTCATCACAAGATCAAGCGTAGGACTTCCACCCCTTATCATCCTCAAGCCAATGGGCAGGTGGAAGTCACCAATAGAGCTCTAGAAGGGATCTTGACCAAAGTGGTAAACAGCAGCAGAAAAGACTGGGCAGATCGCCTAGTTGAAGCCACATGGGCTTACAACACCACTTGGAACACCACCACCGGTTTCACACCTTATGAGCTGGTCTATGGGAAGAAAGCTCTGCTGTCCATTGAATTTGAGTATCACACTTTGAGGTTGGCAGCTCAGCTGGACCTAGATCTCAGCCATGCACAGCAAGAAAGGCTATTGCAGCTGAATGGACTGGATGAACACCGCATGCAGGCCCTCCTTCACTCAGAAGTGGTTCAACTTCAGAGGAAGGTGTGGCATGACCAACATCTCCATGACAAGCAATTTCAGCCGGGAGATTGGGCTTTGTTGTATGATTTCAGATTCAAAGATTTCAAGGGGAAGTTGAGAACCAGATGGCTAGGACCATATGTGGTGGAACAGTGCCATGACAATGGATCTGTCCTCATTCGAACCATTGATGAGGAATCCATTCCCATGCTTGTCAATGGGCACCGATTGAAGATCTATAGAAGACCTCTCTCAAGACAAGAGTTTATCAGCACTATGGAGAAATCTGTTTTGGTCATAGAGAAGGGTTCTGCCTCCACTTTGGGCATACCCTGAAGGATCTAAAACACAAAAAAAAAAAAAAAAAAAAAAAAAAAAAAGATCCTTGGGTGAAAACCTCTCTGAGGCGCCCAAGGCAGGCAGTAGGGGTGAAAACCTCATTGAGGCGCTCCTATTGTCTTTCAAGAAAAAAGAGGAAAATAAAGATCCTTGGGTGAAAACCTCTCTGAGGCACCCAAGGCAGGCAGTGGGGGTGAAAACCTCATCGAGGCGCTCCTATTGTCTTTCTACAAAAAAAAGAGAAAAAAAAAAGAAAAAAAAAACAATCAGCACAATAAAAGGTTTGCATGCAGATGTTCTATGGAGGAGAAGAAGCCTCTCCACTCCAAGCCAGGGGCCTTCATCATGCTAGCAAAGGATGTCATCAGCACCTCCTCCAAGAACAGCAATGTTTTTAAGGTATGTGCAATTATTATCATGCTTTGGATCTTCTACAGGAGGATACAGTTTTTCTACAGGAACAGACAGTCTTCCTACAGGAAGACGCGGATCTTCTACAGGAAAGTGCCAAATTTCTATAGGAAGCTCTGTGTTCTACAGGAAACTTCCTGTAGAAGGTTACGATGGCCGAAATGTGTTTCAAATGAAGATCTAGCGACTGAGGAGTGGATTGAATGCATGCATGTCAATGATGGCACCCCTAAACATTGCCATTATCGTCCTCCACCACCCTCGTCGCCATGCAACCAAGATCCCTGTAGCAGCACACCAAAGTAATCAGTTCTCGTGAGAAAGCATCTGTCAAAGAGAAACTAAGCACCGAGAACCATACCACATCCACGTTGATACATCAGAAGCGCTGGGATCATGATCGAGAAGCCAGAACCGCCAGCATGCAGCATACACCCGAGGAGAAAGAACGGTGACAAGACCCCTCGCGGGGATCCTGTAACAGTTCGACCTGCTCAAGTGAAGACCGTTCACAGCACCGCCATCTGAGATCAAACACGGGCGCATGAACGCAGAACCATCCACTCCATCGCCAGCATCCTGTAACCACGAGCCTACAGGAATGTGCAGCCACATGCGGCAGGTAGATCCATCGCTCAAAAAACTGGAAATCATGTGCAGCCGCGCGCAGGTAAGTGTTCTAATCCTTCTCTCCATCAAACTGCATGATTATTACTTCGATTTGTTTTGCATGGCATAAAGGTGAATGGTTGAGCGGCCTAAAGGCCAGTGATTGGCCACGTCGGTTAGTAAAGGGATAGTCAGAGGATGAGGTGGCAGCCACGACGAAAGAAACACGCAGCAAGCACGTGAAGATCAGTCCCGTCAACCGAGAAGTGAAGTTTAACCGAAAAGGGCGGCGGCAGATCTGTGGGAATGAATGCGGCAACAAACGAATGTGCAGGTGGATGAGGGGTGACGTCACCCAACGGTCCGGCGGGGACAGCTCACCCGCGCGCCACGAGCTGCGCCGATTCAAAATCTAATCGGCTCGATTAAGCATGTATCTCCATCAACCTCACTTCAAAACTCGAGTAGATCCTCTGCTTACCTCTGCATGTTGACACGCCGAGCTCTCGGCTACCTGAACGCTGGTAAAGCACCTCTCGACCGCCAGCCAACTAAAAGCTCTTCCCGAAGCCTGCACACTGCTCCTACAGGAACAGTTTCTATAGGAACGCCGTCCTACAGGAAGCAGTTTCTACAGGAACGCGGCTCTACAGGAAGGTGAAGTCTTCACGTAAAAAAAAAAGGTGGCAGAAAAGAGGTAACCCTGCAACTCCTTCCGCAATTGGTTTTTTAAAAGGTGGCAAGGCCATTAGTCACAGTGTGGTCATAAAAAATTTTGGTTTGCCATGCCTATACTATTGCTCCTACAGGATAGCTGTATAATCACACTGTGGTCTGAAAATTCATTGCATGTTCTGTCTTTAAGACCGAATTTCCTGTGTATCCACCACCTCTGGTATAAGCCACTGTGTTCATCATGCCTGGCGGGTTTATCAGGCGAGAGCCCACTAATTCAAATGCATTAAGGAGAAACCCGGCAGTGGTTGAGCTCTTCACTAGAGCACAATGGATGCCTTTCTGTGATAAACTACAGGGCTACGATGATGAAGTAGCCGAGGAATTTTTGCAGGCTCTGCAGCCTAAATCACAGACGTTGGCCACGGTAACCTTCAGAGGTCTCAGCCTCAAACTCACCCCAGAGCATATCAGTCGGATTACAGAGTTGCCCATGGGTCTGCCATGGGACAAAGAAGAGCGGAAGCAGAGCCAGCAGGCAAAGAAGGAGTTCTTCCCACCGGAAGAGTCATTCACCGAAGACAAAAATGGAGTCAAAAGGGCAAGCCTGTTGCCGCCATGGAACGAAGTCAGTCTACAAATTATGAAATATATCACCTGTGAGGGCTGATATAGCATTGTATATGCATATCACTTCAGGCTGCTTAACGAACTAAGACACCAGATTGACCTCCCTGCAGCACAGAGGTTGAGCATTCCTTACTTTCTACTACAATCCTTAATGGAGTGTTCCACCAAGCTCAAGGACGGAATTTCGGACCAGATAGCCCACCATGGGCTAGTCAAGCTCCTCGTGGAGGATGCTCTCCGCTCATATAAAGTCCCCCTCGCTTGGGAATCATTTAGGAACTTATCAAGAACGGGGAACATAAAAATGTTGCTTGAAGAAGCGGAATCCTCTAACGGAGAAGAAGAAGAGCCGGCAGCCGGGAGTAAGAAAGGAAAAAGCCAAAAAGTTCCGGCTCCAGCACAGAAAAAGGAACGAAAGAAGAAGGAGGAGGGAGAAGATGACAAAGTCAAAGAGGACACCCCCATCCTATCAGCAAGGGAACAGAGGTTGAAGAGCAGGGCAGTCAAAGCTGAGGTGGCCCCTGCCAGCCCAAGCACCTCGTCAGCTTCTGCAGTCAAAGCCAAACGCAAAAGCCACGCAACAAGGCAAGAGAAGGTGGTGAGAATTGCATCTGCAGGAACGCAATCACAGGCTTCTACAGGAAGCCCGAAAACGCAAACTCAGGCTTCTACAGGAAACCCGAAAACAAAGGCAAAGGTTTCTACAGGAAGCCCGAAGATCAGTAAGGAGCAGGCTTCTACAGGAAGCCCAAGAGCAACGACCAAGGCTTCTACAGGAAGCCCGGAAATTGCTGGAAAACAGGCTTCTACAGGAGGCCCAAAGATGGAGACAAAGGCTTCTACAGGAAGCCCGACAGTACAACCACAGGCTTCTACAGGAAGCCCGAAGACAGAGACAGGGGCTCCTACAAGAATCACAAGGCTGGAAAGAGGGGTTCCTACAAGAGGCCCGAAGGTCATTGAGAAACAGCCTCCTGTAGAGAGCCCGAAGACAAAGAAAGAATCTTCTACAGGAGGCCCGAAAGCGGGCAAAGCAGGGTCTTCCACGGGAAGCCTGAAATTTAAAAAGGAGGGACCCTCTACAAGGAGCTCCGAGAGAGCAAAACACAAGAAAGAGAAGGCTGACATCCTCGATAAGGAGGCAGCAGCGGCACTGGCTGCCCTCAGCACTCCTCCAAAACCGAAAGAGAAAAGGGAGAGGGAGACCCCTCTGCCACCTGAAGCCAGGAGAAGCAAGAGGATGTCCCCGAGCAAGCCACAACCTTCACCCAGCGGCCATACCACTTCAGGGGATGTACCTACTTCACCCATTGCAAGAACCCCCTCTAAACCATCAGCTACCCCCGAAAAGGGGAGCCCAAAAATAACTTCCTGGACATGAAAGATAGGCCAGTCGCCTTCGGAAGCCCGACTCAAGGAAATAGAAAAAGGGAAGGAAGCATCACCCTCATCACCATCAGGGGCAGAAAAGGCAGGGCCATCAAAAGCAGAAAAGAAACAGCCTGTTCCGGTCCCGAGTCCTCGGCCAAGGACAAGGAGCAGGGGCAAGGTTGCTCAAGGATGAGCAAATGGTTCAGCTGGGGGGTGATGATGAGCCCCAATTTTGGTACAATTTGGGCTCATTTTTGGCCTATTTTGCTTGCTCAAACCATTCATTTTTATTGTTTATGCATACACTTCTTAGTTTATTCATGTTGTTTGTAGGAGAAAGGATAGGCACTTTATCTACGTAGCTAATGCATTGTGATTCCAGGTTTTGGCATTAAAAGGGAGCAAAAGACAACGAAAAGGTGGCAAGGAGACAACGAGTTGGCATTGCTGACGTAAGGAGAGGTTGTCCACGGTTTTGGGGGACATTCCTCGTGATCCTCACCAAGAACTCCGAGCCCCACTTCAGCCTCCCTCCAAGCTTAATACACGGCCAGCTGTTCTACAGGAACAGCAGTTCAAAACTGCTCTACAGGAAACAGCATTTATGACCATCCTACAGGATCAGCAGTTAAACTATAGATTGAACAGCCGAGCTCCTAGAATCATGGATACCTGTTGGAGCATCGTTTTGTATAAGTATAGAAGCCTTAGCCTTGGTTAGGTTGTTGAAACTCTTGTGTTACTATTGTAATTTTGGAGCACAGCTCAAGTTTCGTTCTCTTTTGTAAGCCAATTTGGCATGTTATCAGATTATGAATAAAGAAGGCCACTTTTGAGTTAGTTCTGAGTTTTCTCAAGGAGCTATAGCTCTCAGGTGAGGGCCCAACTTGAGAGCCATAGTCCTCCTCCGTGTTGTAATGCATTTACCATTAGTTCCAACACTTGAGTTTGTTTAGTTTCCTATGCAATTCGGATTTCCAGCTTGTTAGTTTAATTGTTTTCATTAGCATAGATAGGACTGGTATGATGCTTTGCTTTCAGTATTCAAGTTTGATAGGTTGGTAGAATAAATCTCTTGGAGCTCCATCAAAAACAGGTTGCAAAAGGCTCACTGCCATCTCACTGTTTGGGATTGGGGTGTAGACCATGATCAGCCACCAAAAAGAACAGCAGTCGTTTCATCTCCACGCAAGTTGCCACATGAACGTTTTTATTGAAAATCCATTCATATATTCTCGACATTGATCCATACTGCACTCTCCCGCATTAGTTTCATTTCTTGTTTTCCATTTCGGATTTGTAGGTTTCATGGCATAATAGGTTAATGAATCTCTTGTTTTGATGCACAGGTCATTTGTTTCATTTACGCTGCTCTTTCTCAAGCCACTTCCTTCGTCGTTTTCTCCATCCACCTGCAAGTTCTATTCATCCTCTACCTCACTCACTTGCCCTCCAACTCTCTCATTTCACGTACAGCTCCATCTCCTTCACTCTCGTTGATTCCACCCTTCCAAAACATCAACCCATTGCATGCACCCTTCCTTCGTCTGACTTGCCATTTCCTAAGACATCATTAGGTCCATCTCCATCTCCCTTAGCCTCCCACACCACTCCAACACTCCATCAACTCCTAAAACCTCCACGGCCAACCATCCTGTAGACGTGCACAGCCATCCTGTAGAAAACAGAGTATCCTGTAGAATTCCCAGCAGCCTTCCTGTAGGAGGCCATTCACTTCGTTGCCGAGCTTCTGAACGTGAGGGACCTCTGTGGATGGGTGCTGAGGATCCTTAGGAACCTCTCCAAGCCTCCCCAACATGTCCCACACTTTCCTTCCATCTCCATCCCACCTGCACAATCAAACCCTAATTAGGCCAAGGTCACACTCATTCCACACACCTAAAGGAAAAACACAAAAACACATTTCTCATGATGCCAGTAGCTTAGACCCATGCATTTATACTTGTTAGAGGCAATGACAGCATTCATAAGAGTTGCACCCAAATTCTTTGCATTATAGAGGATAGACTAGTTAAATTAGGGTTTCATAGATTTACATGCTTTAAGTTGCTTTTGATTCAGTTTGTCAAGTAGAGTAGCCTTCCTTTGAGTTAACTTCCGTCCATCATTGATAAAGCTTCTTCTGTGAGCCTATAGAAGTTGGCTTAAGCCTTAGCGGACTTGTGCCAGCTGACCAAGTGATAGCTGCGACAAGGGCTAGTACTTGTGCATACAGCACCGTCGCTTCCAAGTTTGTACGAACTACCGGGTTGATAAAATTAAGAGACAGGAAGCCCCAGAAGTTGTAGCATTATTGCTACAATACTGGAGCTCACCAATGATCATCAAATAATTAATAATTAATAGTTAATTATATTTAATACTAAAAATGTTGTAATGTAAAGTTTAACATTTTGACTAAATCAAATAACATAAAAATAAAAATTAAATAAAATATAATTAAAAAAAATTAATGTAATATATTATAAACATTAATAAAATTGTTAATGACCAAACAGTTGCTTTCCTCCTTTCTCAAATCCTCCTAACAATGTGCATGTGAGCATCTTTAGCATTTAACATTTATGAGAAAAGTTAAGTTAAATATAACATAAAACATTAAGTTAAAGAAATATATATAATTAAAAATAAATTTAAATTTTTTGTTTTATAAAATTTATATATATATATATTAAAGTTGAATATTCAAATACAAACATACAGTCAATGAAATAGCATTAAAATATAATTCTATATCCATTTTTCGTTAATAATGGCGGTGAAAGTTAAAACAATAAATTTGCAAGTTGAATTTACTTTTTCTTTTAAGTTTTTGCACATTTCTCTTTAAATATGATTTTAATAATATATTCGCTATTTTTCTATTTCTCTAAGTTTTTGGCACATTTCTTCTTAAATATGTTTTTAATAATATATTTGCTACTGGTCTAGTAAAGTTATTTTTAGTTTATTGTTAGGTTTTTTCTTATAAATATTAATTTTATAAATACATCTGATTATTTTTGCTCAGTGGAAGTGATGAAACAGGAATTCTTGGAAGTGATGAAACTTCATCAGGAACTCTTGGAAGTGATGAAACAGGAATCATGCAGCATGACACCGCCAAAAGAATTCGTGATGGCCCACTTCAGTTACTTTTGAATTATAATTAGAATTTTTGTCCTTTATATTATTCTTTTCTCATAAATTTATTTTTAGTTAATAATTTTTTAGCTAATTGAAAATAAAATATATATTTAAATATTCATTTTAAACTCAGCTTAAAATGACTAATTTTTTTTAGTATTTAAAACGCTCCCTTTCTCATTATCAGCCAATCGAATAGTTGCGCTTGGTAATGCCTCTGTGTGAATTGAAGTTTAGTTGTTCGTAGTGGGAATAAGTGCATTGTTGGGCCGGAAGAGGAGAGGAGATTGAAGTGAAGTTGGGCAACAACAACAACAGGTGCAGGGAAGTGAGGAGATGGAATTGTTGTTTCAAAAGACATTGGAAAAAAGTGATTTAAATGGAAATTGGAGATTCTTGATTCCCAAGAAAATTGTTATCAATAGTATTTTTAAAAATTTAACCCTGGAAGAGATTGCACAAGTGCATACTCCTAAGGGTATGGTGTTCTCCATATTTGACTTGGACAATGGAATACAAGACACAATCACTTTTAGATACTGGGCAAGCAGTAAGAGTTATGTGTTCATGGGTGTATGGATCAAGTTTGTCAAAAGAAAATCACTAAAAGTGGGTGACACTGTAAGGGTTTGGAGAGATAATGTGAATAACAGATTTTGCATCAATTGCCCTTCCGGCAGTACCTCAGGGAACACCGGCCTTGTACATGCAAATAGGAACGTCTCCAGCCACACATTGCCATCAGCAAGGCATGTGGCAGCCGCCAATGCCCAGATGGCGGCTTCTTCGTCAGCCAGTGCTCAGGTCAATAATGGCAATACCCATGACAGTGACATATGCCTCTGCATTCGACTCAGGTGTGTGCATACAAACGGAAACGGAAATGCAGATCATAACGTGTACGGTGCCTCATCTTCTTCCAAGAATGCCCAGAACGTGTACGGTGCCTCGTCTTCTTCCAAGAATGCCCAGATGGCGGCTGCTTCTTGTGGGATGGTCAATGGAGTTTGCGTCTGCCTTCGACTCTATGGGAATTGCAAATAACAAAAGATGAACTCCACATCTTCTTGCTTAGCCACGTAGTCTTTAACGCGACTTTTTGAAAGCTTTTCCGGCGATTTTTTCCGGTGAAAATCCGGCAGTAATTTATTGAAATCGAAGTTTGATAACTAGTTTCTGCACAATGAAAGCGTCCCAGGGGTTTTTCGGGTGCTGAATCCGAATATACAGTTAAAAAACCATTTTAACTGCAACAAATCATGATTTCATCTCAATTTCTTCCGCCGGATTCCGTCACCGGAATCTCAAAAAGTCGCATTATAGACAACTCCCTTTAATACTTCTTCTTTATTATGCAGAGTGTTGTTACTTGTTACCCTAATTTTATTCAGTTCGTTTTTACCCTAGCATTGTAACAGTCCGTCACATGGTAATTTAATTATTCTTTCGTATCAAAAAAAAATCCTGTTATAATATAATTTAATTATTTTTAATTCGTCTGTGGAAGATAAACATATAAAAGTATTATGAAATTGGATTATCATTTTAATCTTATCAATTTTGACCTAACTAAAATTTTTACTTTATTTCAATGTGTCTTTATATATTTATTTTAATTAAAATTATAAATTAATAAATCTCATGGCTAACACTGAGATCCAGCGTTCGAACCTCTCTCACCCCCAGACTTTTCTTCATAAATTGCCCCTTAGTCTTCTAATAGCCGATCACATAAATATGTAACTGCCATTGAGATATTATATTGTTATTGTCAGAGTAATTATTGGTAGTCTTTGAACGTGCGTGTGCACATCCTTATCAAATTTTATCTAGCCGTTTTAATTTAGTTCCTCAATCTGTTTCATGATCTCCTCTAAATATCTAATTTTATTAAATTGCATAATTTTTTAATGAGATAGTTTTAATATTTAATAAAATATTGTTTTTAAGATTTAATTATAATCTAAATTTATATTATATTTTGATTTAAAAAAATTATAACATATTTAATATAATTGAAAATGAGTGTGAATAATAAAATAGAATTCAATGAAATTAGTTTTAATTTTATATTATTGGTTATGGTTGTGATGTATAATGGAAAGTCATATATTTTGGGTAACTAATTCTTTATAATGAATTGGAAATTATCATAGGTTATTGCACTTAAAAATGTTACATGTCTTTCCACATCAGTATATTTTATCAAAAATCCAATGAGATCATATTTGTGTACTACCTCCATGAATATCGATGATTTGATTTAGTCTTATGTTTAAGTCCAATGAGATACAACTTAGCTACCCCTCTAAAAATGCAATCAAATTTCTACCATCTCCAAAAAAAACAATGCATGCACATGAGGAGTCAATCATATGCTTGTGCCATTTGTGGGGGAGACAATGTTTATACATAAGGGAATCAATCTTATTTTTGTTTCTGTCTCATGAAGATAAGCGAATCTACACGTTATGGATTTATCACAAGTGAGACGTTGATGGTTGGGATGTCAAGATGAGGAAAGTAATCCCTACATGACTAAACATGTACATTGTATTAAACATGTACATTGTATTGTTGTGTCTTTGTCATATAGATATCAAACCACCTTCACAAGTAGAAGTTATGATCCAAATGGCTTGCAACTCCCACAAATTCATATACAATAGTGTTTCCTCTAACTAATAACAACTTTGACCATGAACCTTTTGTCCTAGAGCTTTTAGTCCAATTTAAAATGATATTAAATAGAAATTACACTTTTGATTTGCATATTAAAATGATATATTTCATATTGCATAGTAGGTGCATTTCATTTCCATCTCATTGAAAAGTAGTCCTTAATTATACTTTTCTTCCTTTAATGTTGAAACTAAATTTTCATGAAATTGAAATTTTGCTAGTGTCGCACTTAATTTACTAACAAATATATTTCTTTCTTCATGAAGGTAAACCTAAAGCTTAACATTGTTTCATTATTTTGGAGTTTTAGGAAATTATTTTTAGCCACTAAGCTTACTTAAAGCTAAATTTAATAAAAATTTGTGAACATAGATAAAAGTATCTTCCTATTAACTAGAAAAAAATTCCAACAAAAATTAAACGATAAAAATGACTATACCAATTTCCATTCGTACTAATGTATGTGGAAGCATTTTATAGTATATATCTTATGGTAAATCAATATAAATGTTTAGGACTATTGGGATATGAGTTGAATGAGTCTAACTTGGAATTAAAGAGGATTAGGATTGTTAGTTGGTGATCCCCCCTATAATGCCTCAACTTAGTGTGCCACATGTATGCTTTGGTCTTTTCTCACATGTTTGTTACCTTTAAATTAGAATTTTCAACAAAAACAAACCAAAATAAAGCCTTAATTTCCTCTGCAAGACTTGATTAAGTTAAAGTCATTCAAAATAAAAAGTAATTTAGCTAAATGTACCCTATTGAAAATAAATAAGACATATGAAATGTCTCTATAATATTTTAAAGTCTTTGCTTACAATTTGTCTTTGCACTATGAACTTGTGGTTCTATTACAAGAAAATATTGGAAATCTCTTTTGCAATATATGGGACTATAGTTCTTTGAGGTCCTTTATAGCATCTACGCAAAAGTTATTCTCTTTTAGAGCTGCCTTTAGTGGTGTGACGATATTTTAATAAGCATTATGAAATTAGCATTGGTGGTGTGATAATATGTTATTGAGCATATGTAAATTACACAAATGCTATTCCTTTAACAATTCAATTTTTTGAAATGACAATATGTTACTTGCAACATGCTAGATTCATACATTTTTGTTTCAATAATTTGAATTCAATGCATCTCTCCTCCCCATGTAGTATTATAAATTGGCATGGTAATCGAAAGGGAAGAAAGTGGGTGATTACAATTCATAATATGACCATTTGAAACTTTATTAGCTCCTGGGAATCCATATGTTTCTTCTCAAATATGCCCTTTGTTTGAATAATATTTATTTTCACACATTACTTTATCTTCATCTCCATGTGACAATCTATATAATTCTTGTAAGAGAGAAAAAATTCCCCTACGCAAGTATATCCCTTTCATTATTAGATAGTGTGATCCATTGGTATATCCAAGGGACAAGAAAGTTGGTATATCCCCTCGACCTTTAGACCTCTTAACACCATCTGTAGCTCGTTGAGATCTGTTAAAGATCCTGTTGACCCTAAAGACATGAAAGGGGTCTATGTCATTCCCTGTTCCTGCGGGGCCCCATACATTGGTGAAATTGGTCACTCAATTAATCAAAGGATCAATGAGCATGCAGCAGACTTGAGGCATGGTAGGGCCAAGTCTTCAGCCCTGGCTGAGCATGCTGAGAAAACTAAACATCAAGTCTGTATCGAAGAGGCTCAAGTTATCGCAAGAGTGGCACAATTTCACCATCGAAAATTGAGGGAAGCCCTTGAGATCGAGAAAAGACCTTTGAATCTCAATAGGGATGATGGCTGGAAGATTAGTAGGTGTTGGATCCCAACCCTTTTACCTTAGCCTCTTCTTCGCCTGACCCCTCTCTATTTGTTTAGCTGGTCATTGTTTTCTCTTGATATCATTGGTTTAGTAATAGTAATTTCACCCTTTTAATTATTCACCCTAGACCTAGATTATTAATAATTAACTAATTGCAATTTTATTCATTTTACTCATATATTAATTAAAAAAAATAATAATAAATAAAAAAAATAAATAAATAAATATATATATATAAAAAAAAAAATGAAAAAAAAAATAGAAGAAGAAGTAAATAAATAAATAAATAAAAATATTAAAAGAAAAGAAAAAATAATAATAATAATAATAATAAATAAATAAACAAATAAATAAATAAATGGAAATTAATAATAATAATAATAGAATATAAAAATAAAATATAAATTACCCTAATCTATTATTGATAATAATATTCAAAAATGTTAATTTAAAATTAATATAGTAATATTAACTTGAGGTTAATATAATATAATAATATTACTGTAAATAAATAAATATTAATTAATTAATTAAAAAAATAATAATAATAACTAAAATAATAAAAATAAATTATATATATATATATATATATAGATATATATATATATATATATATATATATATATATATATATATATATATATATATATATATATATATATATATATATATATATATATATATTTTAACTGTTAAAGGACTTTTTAACCGTTGCCTGTTCATATAGCCGTTTATATAGCTGTTGAAGGACCTGCATACTCTATTTAACGGATCGCTCAAGTTTGTTTCTCAACTTGTCCTGATGATGAACCACACTAGTTGGTTTGAAACGCGTCGACAAATGATTCTCTATGTGATTTTGCTGAAATCTCTAACAAACTGTTATTGTGTTAAAATTTGGAAGCACCCATCACTTATAAGTTTCATTTTTTTGAAAACATGATAAAATGGACTTAAACCATATTTCTTATAATTGATGTCACATAGTGAATTTTACATAAATATCTTTGATAAACTTTATACTTTCCATGGGACACATTGACCCATTATCCTAAAAACTACACGCTACTTTATTTTACAATATATCCACCCTTTATTCTCTTAGACGTCTGCTTCCCCTCCTTCGAGGGTATACTAAGCTTAATTCAGTATTCAATTTTACCACTAACATCAATTATTTTGTTATTCTTAACCTACATTAGATGTATATTTTTATTTTTATTTTGCCTTCATGTTATATTATATATTTTTAAGGTCATATTTTTAAAAAACATATATTTTCTTGTAAAAGCTCATAGATTCAAATTCAAATCAAGTAAAATATTTACACTTCTCTAAACTTTAGCAACATGTGCCCCTTGTCCTGCAAAAATAGATATAATATACCAATTTTTACTATTGTTGAGGGATCGAATGATGGGTTCCATGGCTTCATGAATAGGCCTGAGTTTTCCCAAAACCAAGGGTCGGAATCTAGAATACATTGTCTACTTTTAGGGTTTTCAAAATACACTAAAAAGAAACCCCTAGCACACGGGTAGATATTAATTTCATCAGAAATGTCAAGCTTCCGTACCTCTGAGATCCAACTGTGGAGAGCTGTCATTCGTGGCAAACAACCATTGAACCGACAGATTAGGGCACTTTCAGAAAACTTCAAAGCCTCATCAAGTGAGGCCTGGACCATCTGGATAGTGGGAGTTGGGGCTTCACTAATGATATGGGCAGGAGCTTGCCCCCCAGAGGAAAACATAGTTGATCCAGCAGCTATCTTCGCGAAGCTGGGAGTCATTTGGAATTAAAGTCAAAGTGTTTCTTACAATGTTGTCCCTCTTTCATTTAATGAAGTCCAGATCGCCAAGCAGAGAGCTCAGGAGATCATGGTGAGACTCATTATTGGGCAGATCGCTACCCAATAGAGACCCAAATGCAAAACTAGAATCAGATCGCAGCAGATCCCAGCATAAATCAATAGATACCCAAATGAAAAAGTTATTAGATCTCGCGGCAGAAATCAATAGATACCCAAATGCAAAAAGTTATCAGATCTCGCGACAGAATGGTCTGCCAGGTTGCTAGATTACGCAACAATATCCAATATTCTAGACCCGTATAGATCGTAGTAGATCGCGACAGAACGGAAGAACCCGGATCACTATTACTGAACGGAAAGAGACCCAAATTCAAAACTAGAATCAGATCACGGCAGAAATCAATAGAGACCCAAATGTAAAAAGTTATTAGATCTCGCGCTAGAACGGTTTGCTAGGTTGCTAGATTATGCGATAATATCCAATATTCTAGAACCCATATAGATCGCAGTAGATCGCGGCAAAACATAAGAACCCAGTAGATCGCAGTAGATCACGACAATAATAATAGTATAATGGAAAAAACAAAACGACTATAGTAGTGGCACCTTGCGAGAATAAAAATAGACGGTAGTAGACTGCAGTAGATCATAGTAGATCATACCTTAGATCGCAGTAGACTGCAGTAGATTTGCTTCTATATCTAGCTTAACTACAACCTTAAAATGATTTTATTATTATAATATTTATTTTATCCAAAATAATATATATATATATATATATATATATATATATATATATTCAATTTTTTATTGATTATTTATTAATGAAAATTAAAATAAACAACCTTAAATCCCATATCCAAAAATATAATATGCATTTAGCTTTAAAAACCAATAAATTGCTCGTAAACAAGTAATATGAGAAAAACCAATGCGAAAATAGAATTTTGGTTCAATTTATTTAGATTAAATTCTATTAATTGTTCTCAAAATAATAAAAACAATGTTAGAACCATTCGCTAGTACACGAAGCAACATCGCTACCATTTTCAAATTTTATGATAATATTGGACTTTTTGATTATGAAAAGAAAAATGTGATAATATTGGAGATTTTGGTTATGAAAAGAAAAGTGTAACATAATAACTCACATAGTCATATTAATAAATATGATTGATATATGTTGTAGGTTTATATCAATAAATTACGATTTCTAGTCAAATGGATTAACTAGAAATACATTAGTCAAATGGATTAACTAAATTGTCTGTCAATACATATAAAAGCTACTTATAATCATGTTTTTGCATTGCACTTTAAAGACCAACACTTATAAGTAAAATATTAAAACACAGAAGCACTTATATTCATTGTCTAAAAGTCTCTAATTTCTTGTCGATCATACCTAAGAAGTTTATTGCTATGCATTTATTCATTTCCATTTTTTAATATAATTGATTAAATGCTACATAACCTAACTATTCAATAATCAATTTATCATTCAATCCTAAAATCTTAGAAATATTTCTAATGATGGTGGAAAATGCAAAACACTCTAAAATTACATGGGAAATGAAGATTTTATAAACTGCAAATGTGGAACCAGATTTTCCCAAACAAGAGAAAAGAACGGTAAACGAAAAGTATCTAACTTATTTGGAGAATATTAGGTGAATTGAACACAAGAATCAAAATGTATTTCATTTTGAGTTAACATGAAAGTCATTTTAAATCCATACATATATTCAGAAAAGCTAAACATAAATAATAGCAATGCATCAACCATTAAACGTTAGGTGTAAAATAAGCATAAATGGAATATGTTCACGACAATAAAATACACATCATGAAAAAAATTTCCAAAAAGAACACAACAATAAATAAAAACATTTATTTACATGCACAAATTCAACCGCAATGCAATATATTTAATAGTATTTACTAACACAACCACATTAATAAATGTGGTTAATATAGTTCATAGGCTTATATCAATAATCTACCACTACTAGTGAAGGAATACATTAGTCAAATGGATTAAGTAAATTGTTTGTCAATACATATAAAAGCCACTTGTAATCATATTTTGTCATTTCTCTTCAAAAACCAACGTATATAAGTAAAATATAAAACAATGAAAACATCAAAGCACTTATATTCATTGCTTAAAAGACCTCTTTAATTTCTTATTGATCAAACCTAATAATTTTACTGCTATGTGTTTATTCGGACCATTTTTTAATATAATTAATTAAATGCTACATAACCTAACTATTCAATAATCAATTTATCATTCTATCCTAAAATTTGAGAAATATTTCTAATGATGGTGGAAAATACAAAAAAAAATATAAAATTACATGGGAAATGAAGATTTTATAAGTGCAAATGTGGAACTAGATTTCCCCAAACAAGAGAAAAGAAATGGTAAAAGAAAAGTATTCAGTTTATTTGGACAATTTCATGTGAATTGAACACAAGAATCAAAATGTATTTCGAGTTGAGTTAACATAAAAGTCATTTTAAATCCATACATATATCCAATGGATTTCTCAATGAAACTAAAGATAAATACTAATAATGAGTCAACCATTAAATGATAGGGATAAAATCACGATAAACGGAATATGTTCACAACAATAGAATATGCATCATAAAAAAATCTCCAAAAAAACACTACAATATATAAAACATTTCTTTTACATACACAAAGTCAACCACAATGCAATACATTTAATATTATTCATTATAAGAAAAACATGTATTAATTATTTAAAAATAAAATACATTTAATTAAACTAGTCCATTGTTGTACTTTAGTACCAACATTTTGGATTTTAATCAACTACTACAAAGGTATTTGCATTTTGTCATGGTGTTGAGCATCTCGTCGAGATTTGAGCTCCATCTTTTGTTTTTGTAAATGATATTCTTGAACCTCCGTTTTCACCTTGGGTCTCATCTACTTCTACTTGGGGTTTTCTTAGCTAGTAATAATATTGTATCTGTGAACATTGAGATCCATTAGAAGTCGATCAAACCGAAAGCAAAAATGCAGGATCGAGAATATCATATAAAGGTAGAACTTAACTTCCATTTATGGGGAAAGATTCATGGGGAGTAGGTGCTCCACGCCACGTTGAGATTTATCCACTATTTCACTGCATCGATTTATGGCTACCATTCCCTTCCCTCTGAATCATGTTTCAAATTGCAACTCAAGTCTTGAACACTGAAATCTTAGACATTGAAATAACCTATAAATGAAAATTTCGTTACACATGTTTTAAAACCAGATTTATGGCTACCATTCCCTTCCCTCTGAATCATGTTTCAAATTGCAACTCGAGTCTTGAACACTAAAATCTTAGACATTGAAATAACCTATAAATGAAAATTTCGTTACACATGTTTTAAAACCAGACCGGAGACCAAATTAGAAAAAGGTTCTCTAACAATCAAACATTTAACTATAATTGATCTGATTAAGAATATTAGTTTGATATGCTAAGATCCTCCTGAGATTAGAAACAAAATGTTATTCATGTGCTTAAGGGTTCATGGATTTTGCAAGTGAAAAATGAACTTTTACGTTAATGTTATGAGCAACTTTAACATAAATAAGAGACTGAACAACGACAAAAAAATGTACAGAACATCACCCAAAACACATCACAATAGGAACATGATGAATGATTTCACCCCTTTTGGGCAACATCTCCTTGGTCCAGCTTCTAATGGATTGGGCCTCTCTTTTATTCTCAACTGTGTAAAAATATGTGTTTACAATACTCAAATGCTTCTGAAACCTACTCCAATGAGTCGAGAATGTCCAAAAATGGCTACCTAGCCTCTTTCGACACCCAATTTGGTCGAAAACTCAAGAAGTTATGACCTCTCTTAGTTTCGCCACTATTCGCTCGACAATTTCCACAATTTTTGGCACCAGACCACCAATTTAGCCTACTAACTTGCCCACAAATCTGCCAGAATACGGGCGGATTTGTCGGGCGGTTGAAAATTCTGCCATGGGATGAAAAAACTGCTAGTGGTTATCCCAATGATCACATGCCAAACTTTACGTGTTATGGTTACGTTGGCGGTTAGCTAGCCTAACCGCTTATTGTTGGCCCTCAGTTTTGGTCTATTTTTGCTTAGGGAAACCTACTTAATCCTTATATTTTCCATCACATCCATCTCATTTTGATGTATTTTATGCATATTCAGGTGTTTAATTTTAATTTTTCAATTTCTAGAAGTTTTTATGAAAATTGAGTTTCAAGTGCAATTTTGGACTGAATCAGAAATTCCCTTAATAGCTATGTGGATGACATATTTGCAGGACACTTGGGCTCGAGTTTGATGCATGGATGGACAGCTTGGGAACTAGGACTAAGCTAACTCCACTTGATTCGGCCAGAACAAGCTTTATTAGGCCCGGTCAATGCTGGTCAAACATGACTAGTCACCAGAAAATCCCTAGGAAATAGGGCAGTTTTGAGATTTTATGGGATTGACCATATTTCTTGGGATGAATTGGATGAGTTCGACTTAGATAGGTGAATATGAATAGATATGAGTGTTAGAGATAATATAGATCAGTTTGTTTCATTAAACCTCTATTTAAAGCCAAGACTTTGATGGCTTTTATAATGGAATTTGTATGTAACTTTTGTACAATTGGAGTTGGGAGCTAATTTGAAGAACTTGTTTCATTCCAATTTGTTGTTCATGCTTGGTTGAATTATTGAAGTTGTTGTAGCTGAGATTTCTTCAAGTGTGCAAGGCAAGGGTGGAGGGCCCCCACACCAAGCTAAGTGCACTTCTTGGTTCAATTTTCATAGTTTTCATAGACTAGTTTTTGTTTCAAATGTATTTAGATGTGTGATGATTTCTAAATGAATATTGGTCTAATTCTAATCTACATATGAAGGGACACAAAGGAATTTAAGTTAAATTCCCCTTCTATTTGATCTTGAACTAAAACTGAATTTCATTCTCCTTTTCTTATTTGAAGTTATTTATGCATTTCTGGTTTGAAGCAATGGTGATTGTGATATAGTAGGATTGTGAAGGAGGACAATCTGGACCTCCTTAGTTAGGAGCCTCTTCTTTTACATCTTCTGCATCATAAACCATTGTTAATTAGTGCTCTTAGATTTATCTTCATGAAAGTAGTATTGTAGGGAAGGACAACCTGGTTCTCCTAAGTTAGGAGCCTCTTCCCTCATATATTACATAAATGAATTAGAAATTGTTAAAATAGGTTTATATTTGTAATATGTACTTCTTTAAATCTTCAAATTTTATCTTCTAAACTTGATTATATCTGATGTCCATATACAGTGGATTTGCCTCCAAGTTTTACAAACCCGGATTGATAATTAAATACTTGTGTTAATTTAGTCAAAAAATTAGCCCAACACTTATCTCTTAACGTCGGTGGTTAGTAAACTTTAAGCGCGTTCACATGTTTCAAAACTGGTGGTTAACATTCATCCGGTGGTTATATTTTATGTTCTTGTTTGCGTGTTCACATGAAATGGTTTTGGGGACCACCAGGGGAAGGCCTGGTGGTTAGCCCCCCCGGCGCTCCTGATAAACTTTAACATTAACTCGTTCCACCATATGGTTAAGACCTATGGTGTAGGTGGTGTGGTAAGACGTTGTGTTGTGTGTTGGAAGGTTATGGTTTTGAATCTCGTGACCTCCACTTGGTCATTGAACCAACTTTTAGTGGCCTCCTGGGGTGCCACATGGTGGCCTCTTGCTGGGCCATGTGTCAGCCCATGTTTCGCCACTATTCCAACCAATAAAAACCATAAATTTTCGACCAATCAGAGTGTGCCACTTGGCACTATCTAACTCATTATCAATAAACCTAGTCAACACCACATCATCATGCCCTGTCAGCGTCACATTAGTAGTACGGACTGTTGATTAGGTTGTCCAATTTTTTTGAAAATTTGTCTATGTGACAAAGTGGACAAAACTAATTCTAGAGTCATATAGAGTCTGTTTCGCACGAAATGAGTTGCGCCCGATTCAAGACGATGAGCACTACGCGATCGTTCATGTTCCACACCGTTTTGACAACTTTGATTTTTTAGCATAATTCTGAGCACCTGATGAGTATCCATAAATAACTATAGAAAATACTTATAACCCTAATAATCCTTTTGGTTCATGGTTTAAATACTGGACATGGCTCCTATAATTGTGGGTGGTAACCTGAATCACCTCGCATGGAGAGCCAAAAGAGTTTGTTACCAGAGGTAAGGGGCTTCTTTCAAGGGCTTTGATTGTGGTTAAAAGGCTACAAATGAAACCAAAGTAATTTAAATGAAAATAGACAAAATTGCTCAATTCTACTTAGAATAATGGTTCCACTTCACCTAAGAGGTGGCAAAATATATGATATTTATATTTAATCTATTATTTATTGGCTTGAAACTGAAAATTTGTTCAAATCCTTTTCATATCAATCATGTATAAGACGAATAATATTCTCTTGAAATCAAATCTTGTGCATTCATTTATTAAAAAATCAAAATTTCTCAAATCTACATCTACAAGTTGAATTAGGTACACCTACAACATAACAAATTAGGTTGCTTAGATTTTTAAGCTTTGTAATTTTACTATTCAAACATACTTTTAAGCTATGTTGTTGTGTGTGTGTGTGTGTTTAAAAAGTTGTACAACATCGTAATTTATCGGATTTTTGTGTTTATGGATGCAAGTTACAAGTATTGTATACAAACACATATTTTAAGAAAATTTATTAAATATTTCTTTTCGTTTTAATGATGGTATTTAGAGTATAAAATGTCATTTGATGTAATTAAGTTGAGATGGAAAGATAATAAAATTATTTCTAATCACTAACAATGTTATTTAATTATGTCTATTGGGAATAGGGTTATCAAAATTTTAACTTTATTATTAATAATTATTAGCTGGATGGTAAGTATTTAACCTTCAAGGAATATTTTAGAATATTCTTAGTAGTATTCATAAATTAATAATTGAAATCTATCTCCAAATTAATTATGTTTTTTTAATTGAATTAATTAATTAAAACAAATAAAAGAATAAATCACATAAACATGTGTTATGATTTTTGGACGTATGGTATTAGTAAGCCATAGCATTGGAACAAAGCCTATAAACAAATTAAGAATATTTATAGGAAATTGGAGATGAATCTCTATAATTAATAATCTCGTTACCTATTTTTTTTAATATGGGTATGTTTAACTCATATTATAATAATAATAAGGTTAATTTTTAACTTTTTACCTTGATTTTAACAATATAAAATGCATCATAAAATAAATATTTTAATGTTTATCAACTTTATAGTCTATTTAATTTATATAATTGTACTCACTTTTATATAACACCATTTCTTTTACCATTTTAATTTCAATTTTCAATTTAAAATGCTATATTTCATAAATATACTGTGAGTTATAATTTTTTAATTGATAACATCACTGACATGTTGACATGTTGTTATTGGACAACATCAATACATTTTTTTTGCAAAAGAAAATGACTTTGTATTATAAAGCAATTTGCATGTCTCTGCGACCTCTCTCCACCTGCCCACTCTTTCAACACATTACACTAAACAGTTGAGAGGCCTGCTTTGATGTTGCTATTGTTTACTAAATTTTTTGGTTTTTCCTTTCTTCAAAAGAAATGTAAGAGGAATTTTATCATTTGTCATTTTTCCTCCCCAAAGCTCTGTATTCTTAAATTTTATCATGTATCATTTTTACGCCAAAGCTATGTACACTTAAATTTTATCATTTATCATTTTTAATTTTATCATGTATCATTTTTACCCCAAAGCTATGTACACTTACATTTTATCATTTATCATTTTTCCCAAAGCTATGTACACTTATGAAACACCGTATGTAAAAGATAGTGGCATAACATAAAAGGATGGCAGCCCCGGGATTCTTCAGAAGCAGATCCAAATATAATCGTACATGGGTTGCATCCCAAGATCTGGCTACTCTTATGGTTTAGCTTAAGGACAGACATGAATTTGTTTACCACCATGCGCAAATTTAAGTCCTCTACTCCATAACCACCTGGAATACAATATATCTGGAATGCTATGAAAACAAATCCATGTCATAAAAAAACATACTGTGATTGACTAATGACAGTGTAGCAAAAACCATGAAGACATAAACAACGGGGTTCGAACCTGAGCAGGCGAAGCACATCAGATTTCAAGTACCTGTAGCATGCAATCCCTCTTACCATACTCAGATTATAATTATTTAATTTAAATGAGAATGAGTTTTAATAATTTGTATGAGTTCTATAATATAATGACATTTTATTAAAGTATTTTATGCTGAAAAGGTTATTGGTTTGAAACTTTGTTAGTAGAAATCTAGTCATGGTAAAGGCTGGCGTGGCCTAGATCAAATATAATTTTTAGTGATTTTGAAGCTTTAGATGCCTCAAAGTTAAAATGACTCAAACTACAATTTAGACATGCTAATGATTTCAAAACTTACATTAATTTACAAACAAATAAAAATAATAATATTATTTTATTAATTATTATTATTATTATTATTCTTATTATAATAATAATTAAAAAAATCAAAATAATTTTAATACTTTTTTTAATTAACTAGATGTAACTTAAGTATCGAGGAGCATATGATTCTTCAAATTTTATAAATGTTGTTTTAGAATTTTAATAAATATATTATTTTAATTACTTTTAATTTGTTTTTCCCTAAGATTTTACTATAATTATTTATTTATTTTTCCATTTAAAAAAGTTTCATTTTATTATCAGATAAAATAAGTTACATTCTGAATATTGAGAATTTTTTTGGCAGTAATTATATTAAAAATATTTTGTCCACATGTCTACAAAATATTTCTAATGTGATTATTGTAGAAAGATTTCACAATATTCATAATGTAGATCACAAAAGCCTAAATTCATATAAAATTACATTCTATTGATACATGTGAATTGGATGATGGTTGATAGATGTCAAACACACATTTGGATGTTATTTCAAATCTTTAAAGATTTTTCCTATAATTTGACAAGATTGTCATTAAATAAAAATGTCAAAAAAAAAAAAGAGAGAATATGTTCAACGAGTGTTGCCATAAAAGAAACTATATATCTACCAACAAGTGATAAAAGAAAAGAAAATTATGAAAGAGTCACTTGTTGGTGAGGTAATAATGAAACAATGAATAAAGGAAAAAAGAATAATTTGTGTTGTTTTTCTTGATGAAAGGTCGATGGTACAATTCAACGGAGAGGCCATTTTGTGAGTATGTGATCATCCATGTCTCACGATCCATCGAAATACCCTCCTTAGAGAGGGTGTCTGCAATGGTGTTATGATCCCTATATACATGTGAGGCAAAGAAATAAGTGAGAGTGAATTTCAATCGAATTATTTCATCCACCAGGGGTTGAATCCTTTGATTGTGACATCTGTATGAACCATTTATCCAAATGGTAGCTCAGAGTCCTCGAAAACTTGAAGAGAGAGGATATATTTTTCAATAGCAAAAGTTAGTAGAATTTTGAGAGCGATTAGTTCAACAAATTATTGGTTCCCTCTACTAAACCCATTTTGATGTAAAAATAATGATTTGCATCTATGTGCAGTAATGCATGCCAGTCACAAACCTTTGGATCTCCCTAAGAGGCACCATCGAAGAAGGCCAAGGCATGGATCTGTAAATTTGGGACTCAAGGGAAATTATGTCGTGTTGTGCAACCTTAGGTTTGGGTACGAGGTTGAGGATGACAAGAGTTTGAGATGCTTAGACTTCTGAGGAATCAAGATGCCATTGAAAATGATATTGTTTTTGGCAAGCCAAATGCCCCAGCAGGTGAGAAGAGGAAGGACAATGAAATCTTTGACTTTTCTGTTGATGTACCATGATTATCAGGTTTCTATGATGTTCTCCCCTAGGCATAGACATGTTTGGCCAATCTTGGATGAGAGAAAATGACATAATTCCTTTGTGTATGAACATTCAATGAGTAAGTAGGGGGTAGATTCTTCATAATATTTGCACAATGCACCAACAAGGCCCCCCTTTTTTTTCTTCTATGTATAATCATTTATTTATTGACATTATTATAATTATTATTTAATATAAATAGAGATATATTATATATTGTTATAATGATTTTTAATCTCTCCTTTTCTTTTAAAAAATGATTATAATTATTTATTATTCAAATTATTGTTTATTTGATGAAATATGTAAATATTTTATTTAAATTATTATAAGGTTTTTGGTTAAATTAATTAATTAATTTTTTTAGTAGTAGGTATAATGGTAATTGATCAAATCAATATTCAATTCACAAGTATAAAACCACTTTAATTATTTGTTCTATTAATAATATATGTATTATACTAATATATCATAATTTTAATAAAAATATATATATATATATATATATATATATATATATAATTGGAAAAAATTAACAAATAAAAAAATAATTTATTATTTAAAAATTACATAAGTGAATAATTTAAATCATTGAATTCTATTTTAATGTATATCTTAAATTTCATTAACTAAGGGCTTAGTGACCTTTTTCTTTCTTTTTTTTTCTAAGTATTTCGATATCATATTTAATACATGCAATTATATTCATTATAATTTTGACTCAATGAAAAATGAGCATTCATGGTGATTATAACGCTTAGTTTGATTTATTTATTATAACAAGAGCCATGTAATAGCAATGTCATTATTCTTGTATTTTTTAACAATGCCACTAAGTGACATTTGTTTATTGTAAATCCCATTTTTATATTGAATCTCAAGTAAATTGTATTTTTTAACATTGCCACTACGTAACATTTGTTTATTTTAAATCCCAATTTTATATTGAATCTCAAGTAAATTGTATATTGGCTATGTTGAATATAGATATTAAAGCAAAGCCATATAAAGACACTTCTAAATTGAGTTCAATTTGGCCTATTGAATGCTATAATGAGTTGGTAGAAGCTTAACTTGTTCATTTCATACTTTGTCCTCCTAAAAAATTGTATGTGTAGCGCATAAAGAGTTTTTGGGCAATGTGTCTGCAATATATAGTTTTTGTTTCCCTTGGTTGTATATATTAAAATGGGTTCTTTTATTTAGACAACGGAACCCTATTTGACCCCTAGTTTTTGTTTCCCTTGGTTGTATATATTAAAATGGGTTCTTTTATTTAGACAACGGAACCCTATTTGACCCCTTCTTAGAGTAAGAGTAATTGTTCTAAACTAGTAAGTGATTTCATTATTCGATTGGCAATTTTCCTTCACATTGATGGGTTGTAGGTTAATGATTCAAGATCCTTTAAAACTTTTGAGGCGGTCCATTATCCTAATGGGCCTATAATATTTCATAATCTCTTCGACACATAATACACTACCATAATGTTTAATGGTCACAACAACCAATAATATTGTTAATCTATTATTGGCATTTCATAATATGTTTCACAAGGAAATGATACGTGGTAATTGCTTTCCTCTCATATTTGGGATATGTAACTGTTTATTTGAATGTACACGTGGCTTTATTTGTGAGGGCCACATCATTCAGTCCCATGTGAAATCACATGGATCTTCTAGTGAGCACAATATCGACGACTTAGATCTCAAGATCTTGATCCAACGATGATAATGCATTTAGGGTTTGATTTGAGATGTAACCCCTACCCTTAGCTCGTCTGTTCATTTCCATTGCTTTGGTCCTGGCGACTCGAACAGTCCTCTATTGCCTCGTTGTTATAGTTCCAGCGTAGATTCTCTGCCACACGGCCTACACTGCACCTCCTATGAACTGCAATGGCATTGTCTGCAACTAATTCCAAATTCCTTTGTGTTATTCACACAGGAACTGGCAGTTTTCTAATATTTCACTGGATTTCTTTTACTTAAATTTTCCACCCTTTCTACTTTTCTCATTGACATTCCTTTTGTTAGGTGAGGCATTTACTGTCAGGAGAATGGTTCAATAAGACAATGCACCTAGGGTTTTCTAGGACAATCCCGTGTAGCGTCAATTCTTTCCTTCATTGCAATTTCAATTCATAATGTTATTAATTTTTTCTTGAATTTATTAGGGTTTACAATTGAAACCCTTGGTTGATTTCAGGTTCCAGTTTGAGAGCTACCCCCACACTTTCTAGGTATCGTTCCGGCTACCTCTCTGGTGATTAAATTTATCGTTAATTTTTCTTATACATCTATTCTAAGATTCAAATTCACACCTCATTTTGCAGTTGAGTTGACCACCTTGATATTGTAACAGTTTTTCTTAACCTGGCTTCCTATTTTGTGTATTTGTATGGAACTTATTTCTATTCTGTAACGAAATTAAAAACTTTGAGTGTCCCTTTTGGAACTCATGGGTTTTCCCCTTTCTTGTATTGGTATAATTCATTATTAACGTATCTTTGAGTCACGATGACCATGACTAAGACTTCATGCTTGCCAGAACAGTCCTTCTCATATGGGTTTTTTTCTTTTTCTTTTTTCGCTCAGGGTTTTATTTTCCTTTCTTGCCAAAACCCTGAAACGCCCAGAAGGAGTCGAGGTCTGCTCTATTGGGTACAATTTTCTAAGAGGGTTGTTATTCTTCTAGTAACATTTGCGTTTTGGTTTTGGTTTCATATGAGGAAAGGCATGTAATTGGGCATTTTTCTGTTATTGCTGAAACTGTCAAATTTGCATTTACATCTTACATTTCCCTTCAATGAGAATTTTATTCGGTTGAGAATTTTATTCGGTTGAAGTGTGATTGAATTTTTTTTGGTGGGTTAATGTACATTTTTCCTTGCAATCAATTTACACAAGTGGTTTACAACCTGGAAATGTTCATTTTTAGAGGGCTTTAGATCCTGTTTGTATCATATCGACACGAGGGCGGCTATTTTCGAGCTTAGTAAGTGTCAAAATTTAGGGCTTTCCCCTCCCATAGGTTATTGTGCAGAGATAGTTACATTTAACTAAACTGTCGTTTCTTTTTATTTTTCTTTTATCACTGCATTCACTAGTTGTTGTGCCATGGAGTTTAAGGTGCTATACAGAGCTTGTAATCTCTTCTGCTGACGCAATTGATCTTGTTTACCAAGAATCAGCACCCGTAGCAGAGTCAGTTCATGAAGGAAAGGCACTTTTGGTCGTGCCTTGGAGTTTAAGTTGCTATAGAGAGCTTGTAATTTCTTCTGATGACGCTGATAGAGATTGTCTTATAATAGATGATAGGAAAGAGGTAATCTTCTTTCCTGAATCTGCGTATTTTTTTATTCATGAATTGATTGCGAGTTTCGAGAGCATGTTTTTTCATTATGGGATTCTCTTGTTCTTCCGACTGTGGTTTTCTATGGTGTAATTTAGAAAGGGTTATAACCAAAAAATTGTGCATGCGCGGCACGCTCGGTAGGGTTTATCCTAAATTATAATGGCGAGAGTCATGGCAACCAGCTTATCCAAGAGTTTGAATACCCCATAACTAAAACCAAAGCCATTGATATTGTTTCACACTTAAAGCTTTCCATTCCTTTTATCTAAAGAGAGACGCATCCCCTGCACCCAGAACATGAACCATCATCAGAGACAAACCATTGTAAAGAGGACATAACAAAGAAAAAAACCAGGCAAACCGACACATTAAAGCTTTTCTGTAATATGGGATTTCTGTGATATCATATCGGCCGGTGTTGCTCAATACACATGCATACACCATAAGTTGGTATCGGGAGGTGAGGTCAGGCGAGAGGCCCATCAATACGTACACCAGTGGGCTGACTGTTCTTAAGAAGATCCATGAAATTAGATTAGCAAAAAAAATAAAAATCTGATATCATTCACTTTCTTCCAAGTTTGAACTTCACAGTCTCATTCAGGTCATCTTGTCTGTGATAAATGTAGTCTTTAACAAAAAAATATGAGTGGCAGAGATATGTTATCTTGTCTGTGATAAATGTAGTTTTTAACAGAAAATATGAATGGCAGAGATATGATTGATAATTATGGAGATTTTTAAATATATAAATAAATTTTGTTATAATTAGTATAGATTATATGAGTTCAAAGGGATTTATTTTATTTATATGTAAATTTAAATGTTTTGTATGATTATTTAATTTTTAGATTTTAAATTTTTTTTTGTGGTGATACAAAATTTAATTTTGTTGATGATCAGATTTACACATCATATTCTGTTGTAGACCTTATGAGCTGTAAAAAAAGCCTCTTAGCTCAGCTTTACACATCATACTCTGCTATAGACCTTATGAGCTGTAAAAAGAGCCTCTTAGCTCTTAGCTGAATAATATGACTCAATACCACTACTTATCAATATTATATGACAAAAAAACAATAACTCTACTCTCACTTTACCATAAAAAAAAAATTCATATGTAAATTGAATGTATTACTAATAATTTAATAAACTTCTTTAAAATTGACCTAAAATTAAACAAAATCAATAAGGAATCTTTAAAATTACAAAAATCCCCTAAAAAAAAATCTTTAAAATTCCCAAAAATCGCTACAAATCAAATTCAGATTTTTTGGTAATTGGTTAAAATTTCTTTAGCTAAACCACATATGATTGAAATCCAAGACTATGAGTGTTGTTTATCTGAAATTTTAAAACATCCATGCTAGTTTTCGCTTTGTGGCGTTTGCTTCATAGGCAACCGACTTGTAGTAATTTGCTTTTCCACCATTGACGTCTCTATGATGTCCTTAGGCTTTTAGTACTTTGCTTTTCCACCATTGACGTCTCTAATGATGTCCTTTCATCGAGGGAAATGGAAAAGACCGAATTCAATGGTGTTTGCTTTTGAAGCACTGGTTTTGGTGTTTCCCTCTGAACCACGTTGTTTCCCTCTGAACCACACCATTTGATTTCGCCCTTATGCACGAAGAATTTTCTTTTCCATCTTTCTCTTCGTTGCCCATAATTTTTGTGCCCATAATTTTTGTGAAGCTCGCCTTTTGATTTTTCTCTTTCACACAAATAATTTCCTTTCCGATTTTCCTTTCCTTGCCCACAATTTTCTTCTCCGTCTTGCGAAAGCGACATCATTTGAAAAAGTGGACATTTTGATGTCAAATGTCGGAGCTAAACATCTTTGTCTTTAAGGTCCGTGCTTGCCGATTTCAAATTGCTCTCCAGCTCCCTAATTTTATTCTCCAATTCCCTTATTTGATAGGCATGTACTTTTGCAACTATTTTATTTTTATTTAAATCTCTCGATAACAAGTGATTTTCCTCCTTAGTCTCTGAGAGCTTATATACTAAATCAACAATAATGTTCTTTTTCTCCATTGTTGACGCCCTAAAGGAATCATGATCCTTCTCCACAGAGTCTAGGGTTATTTCCAGCTCCTTTATTTTTCTCTACAAGCTTAGCTCATTTTCTTTGGAAACCAAAGCTCTTCTATCCATTTTATAGACTGAAAACAGATAGAAGAGCTTTGGTTTCCGAAGAAAATGAGCTAAGCTTGTAGAGAAAAATAAAGGAGCTGGAAGTAACCCTAGACTCTGTGGAGAATGATCGTGATTCCTTTAGGGCGTCAACAATGGAGAAAAAGAACATTATTGTTGATTTAGTATATAAGCTCTGAGAGACTAAGGAGGAAAATCGGTTGTTATCGAGAGATTTAAATAAAAATAAAATAGTTGCAAAAATACATGCCTATCAAATAAGGGAATTGGAGAATAAAACTAGGGAGCTGGAGAGCAATTTGAAATCGGCGAGCACGGACCTTAAAGACAAAGATGTTTAGCTCCGACATTTGACATCAAAATGTCCACTTTTTCAGATGATGTCGCTTTCGCAAGACGGAGAAGAAAATTGTGGGCAAGGAAAGGAAAATCGGAAAGGAAATTATTTGTGCGAAAGAGAAAAATCAAAAGGCGAGCTTCACAAAAATTATGGGCAACAAAGGGAAAGATGGAAAAGAAAATTCTTCGTGCGTAAGGGCAAAATCAAACGGTGTGGTTCAGAGGGAAACAATGTGGTTAAGAGGGAAACACCAAAACGAGTGCTTCAAAAGCAAACACCATTGAATTCGGTCCTTTCCGTTTCCCTCGACGAAAGGACATCATTAGAGACGTCAATGGTGGAAAAGCAAAGTACTAAAAGCCTAAGGACATCATCAGAGATGTCAA
Organism: Pinus tabuliformis; assembly: GCA_031772625.1. Taxonomy (NCBI): domain Eukaryota; kingdom Viridiplantae; phylum Streptophyta; class Pinopsida; order Pinales; family Pinaceae; genus Pinus; species Pinus tabuliformis. The sequence goes on from CM062817.1 coordinate 211,956,482, forward strand.
TGGTGGAAAATCAAATTACTAAAAGTCGGTTTCCTGTGAAGCGAATGCCACAAAAAATAGTGTCTGAAAAGCGAAAACTAGCATGGATGTTTTAAAATTTCAGATAAACAACACTCATAGTCTTGGATTTCAATCATATGTGGTTTAGCTAAAGAAATTTTAACCAATTACCAAAAAATCTGAATTTGATTTGTCGCGATTTTTGGGAATTTTAAAGATTTTTTTTTAGGGGATTTTTGTAATTTTAAAGATTCCTTATTGATTTTGTTTAATTTTAGGTCAATTTTAAAGAAGTTTATTAAATTATTAGTAATACATTTTGTTTACATATGAAGCATTTTTATGGTAAAGTGAGAGTAGAGTTATGGTTTTTTTGTCATATAATATTAATAAGTAATGGTATTGAGTCATATTGTTGAGCTAAGAGCTAAGAGGCTCTTTTTACAACGCATAAGGCCTGTAGCAGAGTATGATGTGTATAGTTGTCATGATGTGTATAGTTGTCTGATCATCAACAAAATTGAAATTTTGTTCATCACCCCAAAAAATTTAAAAATCTAAAAATTAAATAATTATACAAAACATTTAGATAATGTACTCATAAAAAAAATTGCATATAAAAAAAAAAATCCCTCTCAACTCATATAATCTATGCTAATTATAACAAAATTTATTTATATATTTAAAAATCTCCATAATTATCAATCATATCTCTGCCATTCATATTTTCTATTAAAAACTACATTTATCACAAACAAGATAACATGAATGAGACTGTCAAGTTCAAACTTGGAAGAAAGTGAACGATATCAGTTTTGTTTTTTGTTTTGTTTTGTTTTTTTTTTTCTAATCTAATTTCATGGATCAAGTTTCTTAAAAACAGTGAGCCCACTAGTGTACGTATTGATGGGCCTCTCGCGTGACCTCACCTCCCGCAATATGGCCTAGATTGGTAACAACTTATGGTGTATGCATGTGTATTGATCAACACCAGCCGGTACGATATCACAGAAATCCCATATTACAGAAAAGCTTTAATGTGTCGATTTGCCTAGCTTTTGTCTATGTTATGTCCTTTTTACAATGGTTTGTCTTTGATGGTTGTTTTTATTTTTGCTACAATTGTTATGTCCTCTTTACAATGGTTTGCCTCTGATAGTTGCCTGCACCTTACATGAACCTGTGTTTGCATCCACACACCACTTAGGTGTGTTTTTATGGATGTGTGTATAATTTTCTGAATATAAATATAATTGCAACGCAAGAAAACAATGTTTAAACTATAAAAAATCACAATTTTGTAAAAACAAGAAAACGATGTTTAAACTATAACAATTCACAATTTTGTAAAAACAAGAAAACAAGGTTTAAACTATAACAATTCACAATTTTGTAAAAACTTCTCATAAAATTTGAGAAAAAAAAGGTATTTAGCCATTCCAAATATAAAATATACTCTTAAATATATAACATCAAAATATTGAAATTGTATTTAAATTTTAATTATTCAAGAAGAGTATCACTAGGAGTATAGATTTTCTGCTCAATTTCTGTACAGAGCACAAAATGTTAATTTTTTTGTGTCTTTGTCAACAAGGACTAGGGTCGAATATCATGGAAACATGCAATTGGAAGATATGGAAAGACTTACTCTTCCAAATTTTGGCATTCACCTTTTTAGTTTATCATGTTTCTGGGGAGACTAGACATTATCATTTTGGCATTCACCTTTTTAGTTTATTATGTTTCCGGGGAGACTAAACACTATCATTTCCATGTGGGTCATATACATTTTATCAATATGCTTTCTGATTAACTTTGCCTCTTTTTTAGAGATGTTTTTCAGCGATAATGACATCAAAATTAATTCGTCTCTGTTTTGAACCAGCGAGTGTGGAAGAATGAGATCATGGTAACCAGTTAAATCGATGAAGAATCAGGGCAAGGTAACCAGTTAAATAGGGACCATTCAAACGGCTAGAAAGAAACTGCTATATTTTTCCAAAAGAAATTGCTACATTTGACAGCCCAGTGAAATGCAGTGTTTGTCGTTTCTTTTGGTAAAAAATAATCGTTTCTTTCTAGTTGTTTGAATGGTCGATCTCCCTATTTAAATTCCCAGTCAAACGTAGTTGTTTCTTTTGGTCGAAAATAGATGTTTCTTTCTAGCTGTTTGAATGGTCGGTCTCCCTATGGTTACCATGATTTGATTCTTCATCTTGTCCTCATGATGAACCACACTTGTTGGTTCGAAACGCGTCGACAAATGAATTTTGTGATTATCGCCCAAAAACATCTCCCAAAAAATTAATATGGATCACAGAAGACTTAACTCAATAATAACTTCCTTTTATGCAAAATAGGATGCCTTATAACTATGAGGTTATATGCAGGACTTCGATCGGATAGAGAATTTATATCCAATTTTCATAGTTCGTCTAATTTGTAGAGAATTTATATTGAATTTTCATAGTTCGTCTAATTTGTTAATTATAGTTTGTAGATCCCACTAAAAATATATATAATATATAACTCACTTCTGCCATATGAAACCTACCTTAATCATCCATGGACAATATGTAAGACCTCGAGTAATTGCTCTCCTTTAAGACCTAGAGTAATTGCTCTCAAAGGAGAAGTGAGGTACATACCAAGAGAAAAAAGCCACCAATACCAAGAAAGTTGAGACACACAGTCGAGCAGCAACAATAAGCCGCCAAGCACAATAGTCAAAATCAAATGAACAATGCAGCAAAATTCACTAATAAAAAACACTCAACTCTTAACCTAGGCTACTTCTAAATGGAGTCGTCTACCGAAGGAATTGCCCAAATGGCCAAACGTGGCAGGAATCTAGGCAAAAAAATTTCAAAAAATCTTGTAAAGGCAGTGTTTGAATGGTGTTTTTGATGGTGGAAATGGGTTCAGCGCCATCAAAAATGTTTAGGATACCTAAAATTTTGAAGTTTAACAACTATAACTTAGATTTCCATAACTTTTCATATTTTCTCGGAATTTCCATAACTTCCCAGATTTTCTCTAAATATGATCGGAATTTCCATAACTTTCCAGAAAATTCTTCAGCGAATTAGACTACGGCCTTCTAAATGCTACACAACTCCTAACCTAGCTTTCTAAATGCCACATGCATCAATAGTTTAAATGTACAGCGACCCGAACCAAACATCTAATAGTTGTCATCTCTTTTAGATTTTAATTTGTTGACGCATTGCAGTTTATTTACTTTTCATTAATCTAGCAGTCACCTCAAATGCGAACTTAGGGCAGTTGACTTTCCTCAGGTTAGTTCTCCCTTGACATTATTATGGAGTTTAAGCCAAAACTTTTCTTATGAACTTAAAATAGTTATTGTTCATCTTAAAATATCTATGACAAACCAAGCACAAAGTTTGAAGTTAATTTTTTTCATTTCAATAGAAAATAAACAAGTCTGGATGCACTTAAACATAGATCCCAAATGTTTCTTATTATAATCTAAAATTAATTATATATTCAAATTGATGAAATCGACCATGTGTACTAGAATTTTTACATGATTTTTATTTCTATTAAAATGTGTCGTACTTTATTTACATTATTTTTATCATGTCTTTTGGGAGACACAAATACAAATCATATCTTTATGTCTTTGAGGAATGACGCACAATATTGGACTCGGAGCTTTGGTGGTGTCGCCGAGCAGGGTTGGAATTTTAAATCCTCTCTACTCATGAAAATTTAATGACATTTTTGTATTTTTCATGCTTTTCATTTTACATTTTGGGCAAATTTGAGAGTGTCAACTTCTCTTATCCTTTTTGTTTTGACATTTTTTAATTAAGTGATTATTTAATATACACTTGTCAATAATGCTACATTTTTTTAGAACCATTTATTTTTGAAGAGTTAGATGAATATATTCCTTTCCAAATAAAATTAAAACCAGTGTCAATCTTGTGGTCTAAAGCATCCCACTACATTGAATAATTTTTAGATTTTGTCGTTGAAAGTTATCTAACATCCCACAACACTCAATATCTTTTAGATTTTACAGTGGAAAATTATCTAAAGCATATCCCTATCCAATTTAAGTCAAAGTTAACCAAAAAAGAGTTGCCCAAAAAAAAAGAAAAACTCAGGAAAATAACCTACGTGATGATAGAAGAAAAAATCAACATTAACCTTTTTTATAAAATCACATAGCACTAAATAAATAACAAAAGCAATAAATATAATTTAAGTCAATAATTATTTAGTAACAAAAGTCCCATGAGGCATTAAAAAAGCTAGAATTTATTTGATTTTCTCCATTTTTTAATAATAAACAACAAATTTAACTTATTTAAATAACCATTTATCTAGACATTATTGAGACAGCTAAGTGACTCTTTTATATTTTATATTTGTATTATACAAAATTTTCACTACACACTTATAGAGGTAACCCTTTATTAACGTAAACGATTATAAGGATAAGAATTTAGGATAAGAATTTCTCTTTCCTTAAAACTTTTTAGATCCAACAAGGAAAAACCAGAATTTTAACAAGTAAAACACCTACATTACAACATAAATCAACCTTTAGTCCGGGGTAAACACTTGTTGAAATTAGTTAGATGTCTTTGAACAAAACACCATAATAAAGACAGCACAAACATTCGTTGGATTGAAGCCAGAAATTATGCATTTTTGGTTTTTCAAGTTATCACTATCCAACTTTGCTTTTGTTAGTCTATTAACAGTGGTTTTTAACTATGACAAAACTATTAATTTCACTTCTTGTTGCTTTATGCTAACTTCTACTGTTCCAAAATCTTTGTTTATTCTCAATTATTTTCCCAAAAGAAAAAAAGATTTATTAACCACATTTCAAAAATGCTGCCATGCATATGAAGTTCATTTTCACCACTGTCACTCCATTTAAAATAAACTTACAATTATAAGTCTCTCTGTCAAAATCTTTTATTTCTGCAGCTTCAGAGACAGCATTCCCAAATCTTTCTCTAATGCGGGAGTCGACCACCAGATGTTTTCTTCTCTTTGAGCATGGTAAGAGATGAGCATAGACTCCATTTTTACCCTCATCTAGCAAAGCTCTGAAGGCTTTGACGTCGTAGAAGATAATAAGTCAATCGATTGAAAACAAAATAACAATGAGATCTGGCTGATTTTTGAAATTCTTGTTTCATTGAAGAAACTGAAACACTGATATATAATTCATTTTTCTTACTAATAAATTATTTTTTGATAGGTGGATTAAAGGAAGCGAAGTTTCAACAATTCCCTAGTCACTGCATTTTCGAATCAGTGGTTGACTTGATGTTAGGCATTATAATTTGAAGGGTAGATACTGCGATGGACCATGGTAGCTCCCGATTAAATTTGGTCATAAATAACATCATTCGTATGGATAATGGTCGGATCATGGATGGTAGCTCCGTGCAAGGAGGAGTTACTCCCAACTGTCAAAAGAAAGGAATGGTAGGCACTAGGCAGTTACAACTAGGAGCATTTAAATAAATTTAAGATCGAAGTCGAATTCTTACGGGCCCACCACTCCATCCTCCCATAATTTCAAGGCACTTGTAATTTTAGGTACGACAGAGGTATCATAGTTTTTGACGGTTTACGTTTCAAATTAAACGTCAAAATGACGGGTTACAGGGGCATAAGACATGTCAAACTTGACGTGGAAAATTTTGTAATCGTCGTCAAATATGTCTTACAACTCAAAATACGTCCTGTAAGACATCAAATTTCAGCAGAGTATATATCAAATATGATCACTAAATTATTAAATTAGATTTTATAATAAAATAATAACAAATGCAATATTTCAAATATATTGATAACAATATAATCAAAATAAAAATAAAATTATTATTATAAATATAATAATAAATTTAAAATATTTTTAATATTTTTATTTTTTATTTTTTCCCAAATATTTAAATGTTAAATTAACAGTTTATTTATATGATATAACATATTCAAAATCAAATGTATATCTCAAAAACCCTAGTCAGTTATAAATATTGTATATTTCATTACATGAATTCATTTATAAGTATTGGTAAATTCTATTATAGGAGAATAATGAAAGAGTGTTGAGTAGGATATAGAGTTTCAATTGTTATAAAGGTTAACAACATGAATATTGGTTTGTGAAGTGAAGTAAAAAAAAATAAAAAATAAAAATGGAAAGAGCATTGAGTAGGATATAGAGGGTTAACATTATGAATATTGGTTTGTGAAGTGAAATGAAGTTAAAAATAAAAATAAAAGGTTAAAGTTTAGTTTTTAAATTTTTAGTAAAGGTTTTTTATTAATTATATATATATTCAAGAGGATTAAAATGCAGGAGATATGTGAAATTAACAAGTTACCTATTAAGAATAAAAAAATAGAAAACTATTACTGTAATCATAACAATATAAAAAACTTTTTGAGGATTTAAGATTTTAGGGGATATTCATTGTCTCAACCCAAAGGATGAGTTATGAGGAACTTGAGCTCAATTGTTTGCTTCAAAGGTAGGTTTTATACAAATATTATCCTCGTGAGTTGGCATGTTTATCACATCTTTTCCATGCTATGCTTCCAAAGAGGCAATTAGTCATGGGTCAACCAGATCCATTTTTTGCTTCAACTTCTTCTAAAGGGGAGCTAATGCTAATCATCACTTGTGGTAATGGATTTTTCTAATGTTCTTCATGAGAATTTTTCATGACCTCAGTGGGGATATGGGATTTACATTTTTCTTAGTGCATACTTGATTAAATGTTGGCTCGCTGTGGAGACTCCTTTGGAGAAGAGAGAGACTCAAACCTCTTTCTAGATCTAGGGATTCAGTTAGGATTTGAAGTACCCTGGAGATTCAAATTGGCTCTTTATAAGATGGGTTTTCTTCAAACATTTCTTTGGTATTCATCATACAGTGCTTAATAAGATGCTTATATTGATCACAACCTCTGCATCTAAAGGGAACTTTTTGATAATCTAGAGACTTCTTCCAAACACTATCTTCATAGTAAATATCAATAGAGGCTAGAAGAGGCTAACATATATTCATATAAACATAGATTTGTGCATATTTAGTGTACATCCCACTCTTGGTTTTCTCTGATACTATGACAAAGTTGTTGATGGTATTAAGGATGCCTTCAAGAGTTTCCTCCTCCCATTGTTCTTTAGGGATAGAAAAATGATAAACCCTGTGAGAAATTATGATCAATTTTGACAGAAAAAGGTCGTGGAGATAAACAATGCAAGTGGAAAAGCAAATAGTCAAAAAAGTCTGAAAAATGAAAAAAAAAAAATGAAAATGACCAGAAAGAAAAATGAATAGTTACATTGGAACTCTTCCAAGGCCATGGAAGAAGGAAGGGCCGAGAAGTAAGTTTGAAGGAATTAAGTGAAAGTGGACCAAGCAGTTGATTTCCAGCAAGCTGTCTAAGTTAGACCAAATCAAGCGAGAAATTCTATATAAAGCTACATCGATCAAGCTGCAGGAAAGAGACGAAGGACACAGATGTCATGTTGCTGGAATGAGAACTGAAATTCCCTTTTATGCATTTCATTGTAAACACGTTGTGCGTGTCCATATAGTTTGAAGAAGTTCTGAAAAGCTTTGGCATAGCATTCGCAGATCTCTGATGTAATGACTTGGATTTCGGAGTTTAATATAAAGAAGGGTGTCGTGGGGATTTGTGTATGTGATATATATTTGAATATGTCTTATTGTATAAGACCTTTAAAAGTTTATAATACTTTGTTAAATTCATTATTTTGTATTATTTTATTATCATGCAAGAGTTATTTGAGATCTATCAACGATTGTGAAATTAATGAGATTAATGTATAATTTAATTAATGGAATGAATCATGTTCATTTCTAACACCCCAACACATCACTTTACAGTCTTGGCACACACATTTCCAAAACTCCAACATATCACTTTACACTCGTGTGAGACTTCCTTCCCTTGCAGAGGATTAAGAATGTGGGCATTGCGGCACTAAATTATGATGGGCACCTTTGCCGACACCCTGCGGTCGAACTAGATCCATACAATAAAAATTCTCGCCAACAAATGACTCCGCTGAATGTGGGCATTGCGGCACTAAATTATGATGGGCACCTTTGTCGGCACCCTGCGGTCGAACTAGATCCATACAATAAAAATTCTCACCAACAAATGACTCCGCTGAAACGATCAATTAGAATAGAATTCTAAATAATAGTGATAAACCAACTTAAATTTTATATATATAAATTTATATATATATATATATAAAAAGTGATGAAATTTATAGTAATTTTTTTAATATTTTGTTGGGTAAAATAGTCACATGCAAATTCAATCAATGAAATAGCATGGAAATGTATCTTTGTATTTCATTAATAATGGTGGTGTAAGTTAAAACCATAGATTTGCAAGATGAAGTCAAAAGAATTTGTGCATGCTTATTTTAGTCTATTTTTTTTTTCTATTTCAGTAAGGTTTGCACATTTTTCCTTAAGTATATTCTTAAAAATAAGTTTGCTATTTGTGTAATAAGTTTTGCACATTTTTTTTTTAAATATAGTTTCAATAATATATTTGCTATTTGTCTCTTAACCTTTTTTTAACTCAATGTTATGTTCTTTTTATAAATATTAATTTTATAAATATATCTAGTTCCTTTTGCTCAGTGAAAATGATGAAATGGGAATCATGCAACATGACAGTCTGTTGAAAGAATTCATCATCACCCTTTCAGTTTCAGTTAGTTTAAAGTTATAATTATAATTTGTGTTCCTTAAATATATTTTTAATATACATTTATCATTAATCGTGTAACCTTATTTTTAGTTGTTTTTATAAATATTTTTTTTAATAAAATACTAACATACATATTGAGATATTATTTTTTTTCCACAAACTTATTTTTAGCTCAGTGAAAATATTTTAGTTGTTTTTATAAATATTTTTTTTAAATAAAATACTAACATACATATTGAGATATTATTTTTTCCCACAAACTAATTTTTAGTTCAGTGAAAATAAGATACATGTTTAGATATTATTATTTTCTCACAAATTTATTTATAGATAATAAGCTAACTTTAATGGAAATAATTATTTTTCTTTATTATTTAAAGACATCCCTGGGAATCAAAGCATGCTGCAAGGGGAAATTGAAGTAAATTTTAGTGGTGGGTATGAGGAGAATCAATAGATAATGCAGCAATAACAAGAGTAGATTAAGGAGATGACACTGTTGTTGGAAAATACATTATTTAACAATGACTTAAATGAAATTGAAGATTCTTGGATTCTAAGATGATTGATATACACAATATTTTTTAAATTTTAATAATTGAGGAGATTGTACAAGTGCATACTCCTAAGTTATGCTACTACCTATATTTGACTTGGATTATTTAACACTAACTTAAATGGAATTGTAGATTCTTGGATTCTAAGATGATTGTTACACTAAAAATTTTAATAATTGAGGAGATTGTACAAGTGCATATGCTACTCCGTATATTTGACTTGGATTATGGAATAGAGGACATATTCACTCCTTATATTTGACCTGGATTATGGAATACAGGACACATTCAATTTCGAATGTTCAAAAACAAATAGTAATAGTTATATATTTAATGGTCTATGGATCAATTTTTCTAGATGAAAATCAATAAAATTCGATGATACTGTGAGGGTTTGGACAGATAATGTGAAAAAAATAATGTGCATCAATTGCTCACCTGCCTCCGGCAGTACCTCAAGGGGCACTGGCCGTGTACATGAAAATGGAAATGCCTTTGGCCACGCATCATCTTCTTCATCTTCATCAGCGAGTGATATGTCAACCAATGCCCAAATGGCGGCTTCGTCTTCTTCTTCATTAGCAAGTGATGTCAATGCTGATACCCAAATGGCTTCGTCTTCTTCTTCATTACTTGTTACATTAATCGATGGTTATTCTTTGTTACGCGAATAATTATTACTATCAAAAATTTGGAAGTTTGACTTTATGAATTTATCACCAATTTATTTTGAATTTTGATTTTAAAAACAAAGATTAATTAAACAAAATATAGGGACCTATTTTCATTCTTCTATACAAGCATATTCTTTAACAAAAATGGATATAGATCAATATTGAAAACATGGAAATGCTATATTTAGACACTTGGTTGGCTGAAATTTATTCCACCTTTGGGTAATCTCTGTGTTGTTGAAGTCCAGCAGGTGGCCCTAAGTTATCAGTCTTTGTTAGTGTGTTTATCTCTTTGATTGTTTGAATCCTCATCAACTCATAGGATTTGTTTTTTTCAATTGAAGAAATCATACTTGAAGTAGTTCTTAGACATACATAGTCTTGCCCGGGATTGGACAACTAGATTTGTAGGGACCAAATCTCCACACATAGTTGTTAGACCATAACATCGGGATTCACAGCTCGTAGATTTACCAACTAGATATGATGATATGAACCCTCACCAACTACTAAGTTTACTAACTGGTATGTTACATGAATTATAGATATCCTTTACCTTTTTCAATAATTGCTAAGAAGTGAATTACATTTTTTTATAATATAATTTCATGTAATATAATGTTAATATAATAGGTTTAATAGTTAATGACATTTTTCTTGGTTTAAGAAACTATAGATTTAAATAGAGAAGTACAAGATGCATACCACTATGAATTAGCGGATCCCTTATTATGAGTAAGAAGATATGATTATAAAAATAGATTATTATTATTAATAATATAGTTTAATTAATTTTAATTAACTTTGAAATCAAATATGATAAATATAAATTATAGTATCATTTAGTGTGCGTTGCATGACAGTTATAATATAAATTACAATGTGGCATTAATTAGTGGATCCCTTATTGTGAGTAAGAAGATATGATTATAAAAATAGATGATGATTATTAATAATATAATTTAATTACTTTTAATTAGCTTTGAAATCAAATATGATAAATATAAATTATAGTATCATTTAGTTGATTGCATGACAATTATAATATAACTTACAATGTGGCATTCCTCTCTGTTATAATATAGCTTAAATTTTTTTAATTAGCTTATGATAATCATATTTCTATTATAATATAACTTAATTAAAAATAATATAGCTTAATTTTTTTTAATTAGCTTATGATAAGCATATTTCTATTATAATATAACTTAATTATTTTTAATTACCTCATATGATAAGCATATTAAAGTATTATGAAGTAAATTAGATTATCATTTACAATTGGTTTATTATGGACACTTGTTAAGATGTATCTTTAAATTAGTTATAGTGATAGCTAAATTTTTTCACAAGTTCAAAGATGTTATTAGATTTGATCAAAATAGATTTTTTGTTTTATTGTATCAAAATTATAATGTATTAATGAAATATATATATATATATATATATATATATATAGAGAGAGAGAGAGAGAGAGAGAGAGAGAGAGAGAGATAAACTTAAACCATCTTTTAAACTTGTGTTTTTTATGTATTTCTTTTCTTTTTTTGTTTACCAGATTTTCACACTCATCACATTGGGAATTGATCACGTCGACTAAACACTACTATGGGATCCACCCTGGGACCACTTGAAAAGGTAATGATAATGATTTGGAAGTTTACTAATGCATGTAGGTTTTGGTGTAACGAAAAACCTAACTTGGTATCAGAGCCTTGGCCCAGGTTTGATTCCCCAATTTGCATTTGAGGGGGGTGTTGAATTTTCACACTCACCTCATTGGAGATCGATCACTTAGACTAACCAACACTCTAATTGATCTTAGCTCTGCATATTTACAATGTCGTCGCCATTTCTTCCAATTCCTCATCCTTCACAATTTCAACATATTCTATGGATTCAAAATTATCTGAGTCACTTATCCAATAATGTTACAATGGTTACCTCTAAATGAATACAATGACCCTTATTCCATGCTCAATGGAGCCTATCTGCATTTATTATTCATATTTTAAACCACTTCCCAATTCAATTTTCCAAATCAACATCAACACCACATAGAGGATTTGAATTAAAATATCCAGAGTTATAATTTTACCAAACCCACCCCTATAAACTTTACATCATACATGTTTTGATAGTGAGCCAAGATTTGATGATACATGTAGAGACCTTATTTTTTCCACTGATTCCTCCCACTACATGTGAATGCCAATTTTTTGTGGATTTTAGGGAATTATTTCCTCTATAGAGAATGGACCCTAAAGGCATGTTTCTCTTTTTATACTCAATACTCTCTTTGCTCAAATAACTATATCAAAATTTCTTATGGAATCATTTCTAAGATGGAATACATGCTAGGAATAAAGTTACTCCTCAAATTAAATAAGGAGAACATTTATTGTTGGTGCACACACTAGTTCCCACCATTTGAACATTTGCTACGAAATTTGTCTCAATCTAGCTTCTCATCTACCACATTTGGGCAAGGTATCACCTCTAAACATTGAACTTCCTCTAGGGAATATGGTACTTTAATGAGTAAGGAAATAAACAAATTCTCCTTTTGTGAGTTAACTCATATGTGTATCACAATAAACATAGTTAGTACTACAAAGTATTTAACCCCAATAAAAAAGGCTAATTAGCATCCTAATGCTAACATTTGTTATTCAACTTTGTTATGCTACTTGTCTCTTTATGTTATATAGAAATACAATCTTGTAAAGGAGTATAAGAACAATGGAAATGTGGATGATAAAGGAAGTGGAGGAGTACACTAGGAGCCACCTAATGCAACACTTTTAACTTGGCATTTCCTAAATGGATATGGCAATATGTGTTTACGATAATGTCTTCCACATTATGATGATGACCTTAAGTTGTGACTTATGAAAACATACATTTCAAAGAAAAATAATTCAAATGTGGATTAATAGATGTTACACGTAGTGTTGTCATTGATGACAACAATATTTCCTTGATTTCAAAGGGATATGGGGGAAAACAACATTAGGACCATCATTGATGATCAAAGAAGCAGCATAACTTTTTGTGAATCAATATGACAATTTGACCTTCTGCAAGGTCTCATTACATGAAGACATGGGTGCTTGAAGTTATTCAAGTTTTTAATGAAATTATGTTGCTAAACAAATCTTACAAATAGCTTGGTTCTGTAGATATATTCGATACCTTTGCAATGGTATATCCTACTCAAAAAAAATCCTCCATGATGAAAGTTATGGCCAGTTGAAAATCACATTATATTGGGTCAAATTGCAAGGGAAAACTTAGATAGGACGAAATCCAAATTATTAAAGGAATAAAAAGTGTGTAATTTCAAGGCAGATCCACCATTGAACAAACAGATCAATGGCCATGATCATATGGAGTTGCACACTATTTAACTCCATTAAAGGATGTGCAAGTTTCAGGTTAACCAGTGGCACTCCCAACAACCTAATGACTAGATAAATGTGAAGATTCTCAATGTTTAACTAGTCCCATTGGACCAACTAGATGATGACATGTGGCAGAGTTTTGTTTGACGATGACGTGGGCCTATTGATGAATAACACATGACACGATTGCATAATTGACATGACACGTCAATCGTTGATGAAAACACAATGATGTGGTGCCACATGACAATAAAAAATGACACATTTGGATTGGAAAAAATCCCAAAAACAGGTGTCACATGGTGATGCAGGAGCATCCAACTAGGGGTGAACAAGAGGAAGTGTTTGTCTCACAGGTTGACAAGTTCACAGGTCACTGTACTTAAGTTTTTTTTTAATTTCTTAGTTACTAGTATTTAGGACGTGATAGAAAGTTCTGTTTTATTTTCATTATGACTTCTTCTTTTTTTTTAACTTTCTGTTTTAAATTAATTCCAAAATTTAGACAAACAGAAATTAACAATTACTCACGGTAACTACATGTAACTGTTGACAATTTTTAAAATTGTTCAACAAATCATACAAAGGGAAGAAAACGAAACATTGTAAGGGTTGATTTTCATCACAACAGAAGAATAATAGAAACATACAAGATATTTTCAAAATCATCTGAGTCCATTAACAGTGAGATTATATTTCCTTTCTGTTCTTAAAAATGAATTGAGTGTATTTCAAAACAGTGACAAGAACTGGCAGATTAATCTTTTTTAATAGGCATCTAGAATATTAGAGTCAACAAAACAGAGATCTGGTGGAAGCATTATAACAAACACACAGAAGAAACAACTGCTGAAGAACCAATGATTATTCACAACAACTATCTACAGTTCCTGAAGAACATCGAGTGTGTGATAAAGAAAACTAATAGAGGGTTCCACAACAACCACAATCAAATTTCCAACGAGAAGAAAACATATATGACCACGTACCACATAAATTAACACACGTTACTTTTCCTTGCAAATACTGTTTGAAGCAAATCTATAGAAATATTTAAATTCATTTACAGTCCAAAGTTAGGACAAGTTCATATTACAAACTTGACAGAGGAACCTAGGTTCGAAACCCTGAGGACTTAAATTCTTACAACCCCAAGTTCAAACCAAAAGATCTGTCTACCTATTACAACGATGGAAGTGATGACATAAGCGATGGACAGAGAGGCCGAAGCCTGTAACCAAGACCCAGAACTATCAACAAATGCCAAACACAAGTTTCATGGAAGACCCTACCCGGTCTAACAAGTCGCAAGAGGAGCCAAAACTCATAGCTGTAGTGCCCTACAAACCACCTGCAACCACAGTTCATAACAGTTAATAACAGGACAAATAAAAACCCTAACTGAAGAATTTGAATAGAGTAAGGGTTTGTAACCCACACTTACCAGAGTAGGAGCCGAAATCGTAGGATGAGAGGTCTCGACAGGCCATAAACCAATAAGGAACCCCTATTCACAAGGAGCACAACTTGTTAGCACTGATAGAAGATGAAAAGTGGGAAGTGAATCAAAGAGGGAAAGCTTACATGTGTCTAGCCAACAAGCAGAGGTTGAACACCGGGTCACCTCGTGGCCGCGACCTAGAAACACAGCGACCAATGGAAAAATTAAATAGTGAAGCCATTGAACCAAAAATTAAAAACAACAATGATACAAATACACTCAAGAGGAAGCAACCATTAACCGCGCCCATAGATCCTTTAGAACAGACGAGGTCACTTGCCGGACGCCGAGAAACAAGCTCGGAAACCCTCAAATAGACCAGCGGATAGAAAGCCACAGACTGCGCCATTACACCAATAGAGCCCAGTGAACATAGCAGTGTCATGGTCGGGAAACACAAACAGAGTGCCACAAAGAAACCCTTACGAAGTCACAGGTGGAAACCGGAGCAAGGAGTCTCTCACCGCAACCGAGTGAAGTTGAAAATGACATAGTAAGTGGAGTGTTAGGGTTTCAAAGTGCAACATAAGGTGGGAGGATGGAATCCGAGGTAGAGGCAGGTGTCTCCCTCATAGGCCAGACTCGTACCAAACAAATAAATACAACATAATAACAAAAAACAATCAGATATCCCTAAAAAATCATTCCATTAATAACTCATTTAATCAAACCTTTACATTCGGACAAAAGGACAAGGGCTGGCCCCATCAATTTTGGTATCAGAGCATGAACGATTAACTGATTTTATTATAAAATGCAAGCTGGGAGAAGAGGTCGTGGTAGAGCTATTCGAAGAGTAGTAGATGAGGGATTGAGGGAAGAGATTAGGATCATGAATGCTCGTTTGGTGGTAGTAAAAGCAGGAAGGAGAAGGGATCTAGAAGTAGGAGATGACAATGAGGAAGAGGCTGTAGTTACAATAGATGGATCAAATGAAGAAGGACCTGAGATCAAATTCTTATGGTCAGTTTTGTTGGCTAGCAGTAAGCGAAAGCCTGAAATTCTGAATTATGATGGCAGTTTGTCCACAGAAGTGCTATTGGACTGGATTAGTGAGTTGGACAAGTATTTTGAATGTGAGGAGGTTAGCGAGGATAGGAGAGTCAAATTCGCTACTACCAAGCTGAAAGGACACACGGCCTTATGGTGGGACAGTTTCCAAGAAAAGAGGAGAAGATTGAATAAGTTACCAATTAAAAAGTGGACCAAAATGGTCGCCAAGATGAAGGGCAGGTTTTTCCCCAAAGATTACCAAATTTTGCTATCCATCGACAGGTACAGAATTGGAAGCAGAGAAGAATGACGGTGAAAGAATATATTGAAGAATTCTATCGGGTGAACTTGAGAGCTGGTTATACTGAAGACACCCTAGAAAAGACAGCAAGGTTTGTGAATGGCCTAAGGCTAGAGATATTGGACAAGATAAGTATTCTTTCTCCGAAAACCATAGAGGAAGCATACCAGAGTGCCTTAAAGGCAGAAGAAAAGATCACTGGAAAGCAGAATGCCTGGAGAGGATGAGGAACTAGCAGAGGGAAAGTACAATCCTTTGGCAGAGGAAGAACTGCCAACAACAGTGAAGAGGGTAGCAATTCAAAGACCTCAGGGACAGCAGAAAAGGAAGGCAGCACTAGGGGAGGAAGGCTATACCAGAGAGGAAGTGGAAATGGTAGAAGCAGAGGAGCTGCCTACCAGTGCTACAAGTGCCACAAGTGGGGGCACAGATCCTTTGAGTGTCTTGAAGGAGAACGGGTTGGTCAAAGAGGAGCATACATTGCTCAAATTAGAAGAAGCAGAGGCACTGCCTCAGGAGGTAGAAAATGTACTGGAGAGACGAGAGGCCTTAGTCTTGAACAAGGCACTGCTGAAATCAACAAAAGAAACTGTTGAACAAACCCAAAGAAAGGAATTATTTCGCATTGTGTGCAAGTCACATGGTAAATGCTGCAAACTGATAAAAAACAGTGGAAGCACTAATAATCTGGTTGCAACAGAGATGGTGGAGAAATTGGGTCTAAAATGATTGAAGAATTCAACTCCCTATAAGGTGTCGTGGTTACAGAAGGGTCATCAACTGCTAGTTGATGAGCAATGTGAGGTGCAGTTCCATATTGGAAAATATAGGGACAAAGTTATTTGTGATGTCATGCCCATGGACGTGTGTCATATTCTGCTAGGTAGATCATGGCAGTATGACCAGAAAGTTGTTCATGATGGGAAAACAAACTGTTACAAGTTTGTTAAGGATGGGATTAAGCATACGCTAGTGCCCGTCAAGGAGGAAAAAACAGAGACTAGTGGAACCAAAGTATTACTGGTGGGTGGAAAACAATTTTTGAGACAGATTGAGGATGACGAGGTGAAATATGTTGTTGTAAGGAGACCAAGAACAATGTTGTTGCACGTTGAAATTTTTTATTTACTTGAAGAAATCCAGGAAATGTTGTGGGAATTTAGCGACATTGTGGTGGACGATATACCAGATAAATTGCCACCAAAGCGGAGTATCAGTCATCACATAGATTTCATTCCTAGAGCTAGTTTACTGAACAAAGCTGCTTACTGGATGAGCCCCAAAGACAATGAGGAGATTAGAAAATAGGTACAGGAGTTGCTGGATAAGGGATTGATTCGAGAAATCTTAAGCCTGTGGGCAGTTCCGATAGTTTTAGCTCCCAAGAAAGGAGGAGAGTGGCGGATGTGCACAGATTCACAAGCAATAAACAAAATTACGATCGGGTACAAGTTTCCATTGCCACGAATGGATGATATGATGGACTGTTTGAGTTTCGAAGATAGATTTGAAGAGTGGATACCACCAGATTAGAATCCGGGAAGGGGATGAATGGAAAACAACTTTCAAAACTAATGGAGGGCTGTATGAATGGCTGGTGATGCCATTTGGGTTAAGTAACACCCCTAGTACTTTTATGCACCTGATGAATGAGATGTTGAAGGATTTCATTGGGAAATTTGTGATTGTGTATCTTAATGATATATTGATTTTCAACAAGACCAAGGAGGAACATTATTGACATGTTTGATATGTTCTAGAGAAGTTGCAGCAAAACAAGTTGCTGATAAATCTGAAGAAATGTACTTTATTTCAGAAGGAGTTAGTTTATTTGGGTTTCGTGATTGGAGAAAATGAGCTAAAAATGGACCCAGAAAAATTTGCAGCTATACTTAGCTAGCCATCCCCTAAGAGTCTTTTTGAAGTTTGAAGTTTTCATGGGTTGTTAAGTTTCTATCGCAATTTTATAAAGGATTTTAGTGGAATCTGCACACCTATGTTGGATACAATCAAGAAGGCAAGTCAACCTTTTAAGTGGACTGAAGCTGCAGAAAAGAGCTTCCAGATATTGATGAAGAAGATCATTGAGAGGCCAATTTTGAGGCTACCTGACTTCAATAAACGTTTTCAAGTTTGTTGTGATGCCAGTGGTACAGCCATTGGGGCCGTACTCAGTCAGGAAGACAAAACAGTAGCTTACTTTAGTGAAAAACTGAATGAAAGTAGACATAAATACTCATCTTATGACAAGGAGTTCTATGTTGTCGTCCAAGCATTGAAGCATTGGAGACACTATTTGTTGGGTAATGAGTTTGTTTTGTTTTTTGATAATTTTGCATTGTAGTATGTTATGCAGCAGCATAAGCTGAACCATAAGCATGCAAAGTGGGTTGAATACTTGCAGATTTTCACGTTTGTGTTGAAGCATATTAGCGAATAGGCCAACAAGGTAGCAGATGCATTGAGCAAGAGAGTTTTTCTCTTGCAAGAGAGCACGATACAAGTACTAGCTTTTGAACACCTGAAAGACTTGTATTAGATAGATGCAGATTTTAAGGAGGCTTATGAAGCCTGCCAAAACCCTTTGTTGAGGAATAATAGTCTGTGGTTGGACTATAACTTACAGTAGAAGCTACTATTTAAGGGAGGAAAGCTATGTATCCCCGATTGTTCGATGAGGGAGAACATCATCTGGGAGTCTAAGCATAGCGGAGGTCTAACCGGACATTTCGGCATTGACAAGACCTTCGATCAGCTTAGTCACTTTTATTACTAGCCGAAGATGCGAAGGGATGTGCAGCGATTTGTAACCAGGTGTAAAGTGTGTCAGTTGGCGAAAGGACACAGCCAGAATACGGGACTCTACACACCACTGCCTATTCCAAGTAGACCATGGGACTCAGTTACCTTGGACTTTCTTTTGGGTCTACCAAGAACATAGTGAGGTTATGATTCTGTTATGGTGGTAGTGGACCAGTTTTTAAAAATGGTACATTTCATTCCTTGTAGGA
Source organism: Pinus tabuliformis (assembly GCA_031772625.1). Lineage (NCBI taxonomy): Eukaryota > Viridiplantae > Streptophyta > Pinopsida > Pinales > Pinaceae > Pinus > Pinus tabuliformis. The sequence goes on from CM062817.1 coordinate 211,975,688, forward strand.
AAACCAGTGATGCCACTCACGTAGCACACTTGTTTTTCACGGAGATTGTCAAGCTACACAGCTTACCTAAGTCCATTGTCTCTGACAGGGATGTGAAATTCACAGGACATTTCTGGTGTACCCTGTGGAAGAAGCTGGACACACAGTTGAACTTCAGCTCCGCTTATCACCCACAGACTGATGGGCAAATGAAGTTGGTGAACAAAAGTTTAGGAAACCTGTTGCGGAGTCTAGTGGGAGAAAATTCACGAATGTGGGATCGTGTACCTGCTCAAGTAGAATTTTCTTACAACGATTCACTAAATCGAAGCACAGGAAGTAGTCCTTTTCAGATCTTGTATGGAATGCATCCCCGAGGAGTGCATGAGCTGTGGGATTTGGGATAGTTGGAGAAAAGAAGTGCTGACAGGGAAGACTTTGCAAGAGCAATTAATGACCTACATGAGCAGGTGAAGATGAAGTTACAGGACAGCAGTCAGAGGTACAAACAAAAAGCTGATTTGAAATGACGTGAGGTACAATTTAATGTAGGGGATCAAGTCCTAGCACATCTGTGCAAGGAAAGATTTCCTAAGGGAAAATACAATAAGCTGAAATTCAAAAAAATTGGACCTTGTAAAATTCTATGTAAGTTTTCTACAAATTCCTATGAACTGCAATTGCCTCCAGGTATAGGAATATCGCCCATTTTTAATGTGGCATATTTGTTCCCATACATTGCCAATTTGGAAGAGGATAGTTCGGCAGAGCCAAAGCAGGACACCCAGGAAAAGAGTAGTTCGTGGATGAGACAAATGCCTTCAGCTCAGCCACTCGAAATCAAAGGAATCCTCGACACACAAGTGGCCAGGCAGACATGGAAGAAGGAGTACCTACAGTACCTCGTCAAGTGGAAGAACCGCCCTATTGAGGATAGTTCATGGCTTGATGCAGGACAGATACAATGTGCAAGGTATTCAATCGAGGAGCTCATGGACCGGAGCCATGAATTTTTGTTACCTCGGGAGCCTGATGCAAGAGCATCCAACTAGGGGTGAACAAGAGGAAGTGTTTGTCTCACAGGTTGACAAGTTCACAGGTCACTGTACCTGAGTTTTTTTTTAATTTCTTAGTTGCTAGTATTTAGGACATGATAGCAAGTTCTGTTTTATTTTCATTATGATGTTTTAAAAATTAAAAAACTTTATGTTTTTAAATTAATTCTAGAATTTAGACAAACGGAAATTAACAGTTACTCATGGTAACTACATGTAACTGTTGACAATTTTTAAAACTAATCAACAAATCATATAATGGGAAGAAAACGAAACACTGTAAGGGTTGATTTTCATCACAGCAGAAGAAGAATAGAAACATACAAGAGATTTTCGAAATAATCTGAGTCCATTTACAGTGAAATTATATTTCCTTTCTGTTCTTAAAAATGAATTGAGTGTATTTCAAAATAGTGACAAGAACTGGCAAATTAATCTTTTTTAACGGGCATCTAGAATATTAGAGTCAGCGAGACAGAGATCTGGTGGAAGCATTATAAAAAACACACGGAAGAAACAACTGCTGAAGAACCAACGATTATTCACAACAACTATCTATAGTTCCTGAAGAACATCGAGTGTGTGATAAAGAAAACTAACGGAGGGTTACACAACAACCACAATCAAATTTCCAACGAGAAGAAAACATCTATGACCAGGTACCACATAAATTAACACACATTACTTTTCCTTGCAAATATTGTTTGAAGAAAATCTACAGAAATATTTAAATTCATTTATAGTCCAACGTTAGGACAAGTTCATATTACAAACTCGACAGAGGAACTTGGCTTCAAAACCTTGAGGACGGATTAAATTCTCACAACCCCGAGTTCAAACCAAAATGCCTGTCTACCTATTACAATGATAGAAATGATGACATAAGCGACTGACAGAGAGGCTGAAGCCTGTAACCAAGACCCAGAACTATCAACAGATGCCAAACACAAAGTTTCATGGAAAGACCCTACCTAGTCTAGCAAGTCGCAAGAGGAGCCGAAACCCATAGTTGTAATGCCCGACAACCACCTGCAACCATAGTTCGTAATAGTTAATAATGGGAAAAATAAAAACCCTAACTAAAGAATGGGAATAGAGTAAGGGTTTGTAACCCACACTTACCAGAGGAGGAGCCAAAATCACAGGAGGAGAGGTCTCGACAGGCCACGAACCAACAAGGAACCCTTGCTCACAAGGAGCACAACTTGTTAGTACCGACAGAAGATGAAAAGTGGGAACTGAATCAAAGAGGGAAAGCTTACCTGTGTCTAGCCGTCAAGCAGAGGTCGAACATTGGGTCACCTCGTGGCTGTGACCTGGAAACAAAGCAACCAGTGGACAAATTAAACAGTGAAGCCATTGAACTAAAAATTAAAAAAAACAATGATACAAATACACTCAAGAGGAAGCAACCATTAACCGTGTCCATAGAGCCTTCAGAACAGAGGAGGTCACTTGCAGAATGCCGAGAAACGAGCTTGGAAACCCTCAAATAGACCGACGGACAGAAAGCCAAAGACAACGCCATTACACCAACAGAGCCCAACAAACAGAGCAGTGCCGTGGTTGGGGAACACAAACAAAGTGCCACAAAGAAACCCTTACGAAGTCACAGGTGGAAACCGGAGCAAGGAGTCTCTCAGCACAACTGAGTGAAGTCGAAAATGATAGAGTAAGTGGAGTGTTAGGGTTTCAAAGCGCAGCATAAGGCGGGAGGACGAAATCTGAGGTAGAGAATGGTGTCTCCCTCACAGGCCAGACTCGTACCAAACAAATAAATACAGCATAATAACAAAAAACCGTTGAATATCCCCAAAAAATCATTCCATTAATAATTGATTTAATCAAACCTTTACATCCGGACAAAAAGACAAGCGCTGGACCCATCACATGGGACCCCTCAAGGGCCTCCATATGGAATGATGATGTCATGTTGTTGTCATCACGCAGAGGACCAATGGCCATAGGGACTAAGTCATATGATTTTATGGATACAGAGGGATATATGTTGCCTAAGTTTGGTTTCTACCCCTCGTCACATTATCGACTTCAAACAGTCATATGGGAATAGGTGAGTGTGATGTATAGATTTTTATTAACAAATGTGGTCAGCCCCTCCATGGCCCAAATGCTATAAATATAGCACTATTGAGGGCTTGATAACATGAAATTGAATTGGTTTGTACCAATTGATTTGATTGTTGGGCTTAAAAAACATTATGATATGATTGGACTAGTTTTCAAAATCATTCAATTCAGATTGGTTTGCAGTTGAATTCTATGGTTTGCTTGTTTCGTTACGGTACTATTCTTGGTTTCATTCATTGGCAGTGTTCTATTCTATTTCAACAACATATCTCTAGTATGGCACAAGTCTGATTAAGGGTGTCAGATTGTTCAATTGTTATGGTTTGATTGAATGAGGTTATTGTTTGGATCGAATGTTGAGTTGGAAATTAAACATTTATAGCTCTGGTGAATAAAACATAGTGAAAGACCAAATTTTGTGGTGATGTCACTTTGGTAGAAGTTTTGGTAGAGTTCCAATAATACATAGTGGAGATTGACCACGATGGCTAATTATTTTGTTTGGCCACATAAAGAGAGAACTATTCGTTATAAATCATGTTGGAAGGGCCGTGAAACGTTGATTGACATGATAAATGACATGTTGTTCTAACAAGGATTGACCTCTCCCTCTACTCATTGGAAGTTGACTTTATTACAATAAAACAATTTGAGTGGACAATCATTGCAAGGCTATCAAGAAACCAAGTCGGTAGAGGGTGTGTAATGCACAACTAAGGTCATGGATTCAAACTCCTGCATCTATTAGATCTAGTTATATTTTTTATTTTATTTATATATAATTTTGTCGAATTATTAGCACTTTCCAGTGACCAGCACCACAATCTGGCAAATCATTTGGAGGTCACACAGAAAAGTTTAGTTTTTATAACATTTAACTACTTATACAATTATATATATATATATATATATATATATATATATATATATATATATATATATATATATATATATATATATATATATATATATATATATATATATATATATATATATATATATATATATTGTTATTTTTTATTTTATTTTTTCAGAGAATTATTTGTCCAAATTAAGATCCAGAAGAAGTTGGACGATCACAGTTCAAAGATGAATGTAACTAGAGGGGTTTAATGTTGTTTTGACTCATATTTGACAACAAAAATCTTTTATGTTCATTCTGAATGTCCATGAGAATGTTGCAGGTGTTTTAGATATATGAACAAATATTGTTCTGAGGAAGAGTTTGAATGACCATATTGAAGTTTTGGTTGAAGAAAAATATGAGAAGTATGAAAACCAATGGGTGTCATTGATATAAAATTTCGGTGCGAGATTGTATGACAGTGCAATGGTTACAGGTTTTATGGCAATGTATTGGTTTCCAATTTGAAGATGAGATGAAATAAAGGTCCACAAGGAATTTGAATAAGGAGGTTTGAGCCTACTCATTTCTAATGTTGAATACTAGAGTACATTGGATCCTACTCTTTGTTAAGGTTGGAGCCTCAATCCTATGGTAGCCTATAATGAGTAGTAGTTTGCATCATTGTGGTCAGTTCCTCAATCAAGTTATATCCTACCAATACGTCAAAGCCTGAAAAGTGGTGTAAATGAATTGAAGATAAAGAAGAAGATGATTGGTAGTTTGGATTTCCACCTAAAAACAATTGTCTCTTTGTGATGTGATAGCTTCTTATGTTTTTTAATACTTCTTATATTATTGATATAACTAATGATGTAATGATTATGGTTCATTTCTATATGGATTTATTATTAAGATTTTTTTATTAAATTGTGAAATTGACTTCACATTGATTCACCCCCTCCCCTCTCAATGTGACTTTTTGGGCCAAGAGGTGGTATTAAAGCTAGTGCCTTTTAGGAACAACTAGTTGTTGGAAGGTAGATCAAGGAATCTATGGAAAATAAATTAAAAATAAAGAAGAAGCTATCTTAGAGAAAGTAAGGATGCAATCATATAAGTAGTGTATGTGATCCCTATAATGCTAAAGAATCAGATATTTTGTTTTGTATAAATTGTATTAAAGAAGGTCATTATACACATAATGAAGAAGATGTTCCTAATCAAATTATCTTCATAAAGGAAGAATTTGAAATAAAAGTTGAAGTGAAGTTTCAATTAGAAAATGTAAGAAAATCTGAAGTTTCTTTAATGGATCAATTAAATGATCATAAGAAGGAACATATGGTAAAAAATAAGCTCGCTTCCGCTCTAGAAGAAATAAGGAATCTTATAGATATGAATAAAGAGTGAGAGAAGCTATTGAAGAGATTTGAAAATTAAGCCCAAGAAAGAGAAGTCATGGAAAGCCATCAGGAAGAAGTAAAAAAAAAAAAATGGAATGTGGCAAAGAAAATTGAAAGAAAAGGAAGTCTATTGTGAAACCCTAAGAGGAAAATATCTCCTTGAGAGATAAGCTACAAAAAAGTCATGAATAAAAGAAAATGGCAACATGAAACTCTAGAAATCAAAGTCCATGATGCAACATCCTTAAAACAATAACTGGAAGAATTTGAAATAAGTAAATATGTCTTGGTGAATTAGCTAGAAGAAAAGAAACGAGACTCTGAATAGAAGAATTACAATGTTTTCAAACAAGAATAATGTTAGGTTTGTGGTATATTCTTTCCACGACTTGTGCCACGTGATCTATGTTGTGTTGGGCATAGCAGGGGGGGCAGCAGGCGCCCCCCCCCGAGTCGGGGGGTTTGCATGGGGGTGGGGTTCGGGGCAATGCCCCAGGAAAAAAAATTTGCAGACCGAATAATAGTTGGGCAAACCCAAGGATAGGGGCAGACCCAAGATATTGGGCAGACACTCCCATGGTTTTGTGCATGATTTTTACACATGGTTTTGGGCATGATGGTTTTCTGCCCATGGTATTTTGTAGATTCAGTCAAGGGAACTATGGTTATGTTCTAATCCAAGTGATAAACTAGGTATTGGCTATACAAATAAGTCTTCTTGCAAAAAAAACTCAAGAGATGAAATTGAAGAAAAGTTTGAAGACAAAGATGAAGACCAAACTAGAAGGTTTGCTACTCTAGATCGTTGCATCAATATACCCCGTTAATAAAAATACAACAAGGTAGTGAAGCATGAGCATCATCAAAGGTTCAATTCTCCTCCAAGACATGATGACTTCAGAGGATCATCAAGGGAATCTTTCCCATCAAGGTATCAAAGTACTTTTTGTATTTATTTCTTTCTATGTACAAAATTTGAACATAAGGCTAGGGATTACAGAGCCTATCAGATAAATTCCTATTAGTCTTCCAGAAACAAGTTTATAAACAAATTATATTCATATGGTTTCAAGGGCAGAAAGAATGCAATAATTTCTCCTCCATGCAAGTATTATGCAATGCCACAATATTGGTCACATTGAACGAGAATGTAGCATGAGTTTCCCTAAGAAAACCAAGAAAGGAGGACTTACTAGATAAAGAGAAATTCACACCATGGTCTGGAGGAAAAAACATTGTGAATCAAATGTTGAACCTACCTTGAGTGATCAACACCCTGACATGAGTTGTTTGATTATGTTATGTTTCTAATTGTTCCATTTAAAGTTCCTCATGATAGAGGAGTTCCTTATTCAAAGATTGTTATGAAATGCATGCTTCGGTTGCAACAATAAAAATCATGGGTGATGTAAAATGAAGAAGGTAGCAAGTAATTTACAAGGAAGCAGTTATTATATGTGCAAGTAAAATTGGACTTGCATAGTGAATGACCCTATTCTTGTCCTTATCAGTGGGAATTATTAGTTGTGGGAGGAGAAGGATATTTTATAGGTTACTGGTTGTCCACATTGAATCGGAACTGAGGCCTTCCTTCTTGGTGTGGATTTTGATTTTATCCTCATTTTTTATTTTGATTACACCCCCATTTCTAAGAGTTTGAGGGGTTCACAAAGTTAATATGCTTGAAGGATTGATCCTGAGCTTGGGGCCTTAGTTGAAAAAATTTAACTGATATATGGAGCTACGCAAGAAGTTGAGGGGATTATTAGAAAGGATAATGTGTTAAATGTGCTAGGACATGTCTGAATAGTGCATGTCGCTCCATGAGTATGAGGTATATCCTTGGTGTAAGTGATAGGGGGCTATTAGGGTGGAACATAAGGTTGGCGTGCTAGAATGGTTTGTCCCTATAAAATGGTTTGAGCCATGCGTTTGGCAATTGAGCTGATGAGACCATAAACCACATGGGATGCGCCGTGTGTATTTGACTTAAGGGTATGATGTCAAGGTGCATCAGGAAGAACAATATATAAATTTCCTAGTTGGGAGTAAATCATGTCATATTGTTGGGCTTTATTCATGGTCTCAACTTCATTAGTGAGCATGGTAAAATTTGGTGATCGGAGGGAGGAGGAATTTCAAAAGCCAATTAAGGAGGAACAAGTCATCGATTTTCTTTTTACAAAGATTAATATGTCACTTCCATTCGTGAGTGTGGTCGAAATAGTCATAGTATGGCATAAATTTGAGATAATTTTGATCCAAGTATCATGGAAGATAGGAAATTCGTAGTAGTTAATGAACTCTAGTGCCAATGAATTGAAAGTGGTATGATTCATGCTAGGTTGATTAATGTTCCATTTGTTGGAGTCATTGGTCATGGTTAACTAGAACAAGTGAAGGAGAACATAGTCTTTTGTGTAAGTATTGGATGAAAACCAAAGATGAAATGACTTCACATGATTAGTGATGCCTTCCCATACTTGGCCTCAAATTTTGGAATATATGCGAGAATCTTGGTCGGCATAGCAAGCCAAGCTACATCATGAAGAATAGTATCATTAACAAGTTTAGGCAAGTACAAAAGGTTCACAAGTGCCATAGAGAGCAAAGCAGCGGGACCGAGAGGATTTCATTGTTGTTTGGCCATACTGGTGAGTGGGGATGCTCTTGAAGGAGTCAACACTAACGTAGAGATGGAAGGTGACTAAGGAGGAGTCCCTTGAATGGATATAAGTAGTGAAGATACTAGCAAAGAGGAACCAACGACCAATGCTTGAGATAAAATTTGTTTAGTTTCCTTTTAATGGATGAGAAGAGGAGAAACTCCCCCTTCAAAGCAAGGAAGAATTTGAAGTCTCTAGGACCGATGTAATGGGACAGGGTCTACAACAGTGATAAGTAGATTGAATGTGGGGAGATGTCAAGTAGATGTAGTTCTTTTTCCCAATAATTATGTTTTTGAAATGACAAGTGAAACTTATGCAAATTGATGCAGTAAAGATGCTATAAACAAATGTCAAATACTCTGAATTCACTCATCCATGCATTAGGAAAAATAAAAGCATTCCTAGACAACTATATGTCATGTCCACTCAATAATAGTCACTAGAACCTTTCAACAAGCCACCACTGACAAGGGTCTCAAGTCTGTCACATGGATGGCACTAACATACTTGGTGAAAAACCAATTATAATAATGGAGACTAGGGTCTGTACCAACAACCATCGAAATCTTATCTATGTGTCATTGCTTCCCTCAATGGTTGCCTATAGGGTAAGATAAATTTCCTAACACTAGTCACTATGGGACCTTTTCCAAATGGGGAAGAAGCAATTGGCCCTCGAATAGTATGTGATCAACACAAAACCAAAGTGGTGGGTAGCCATTAAGTGAGTACACCTCGGGTTTAACCTCTTAGTGACATGACATCCCTTCTCCCAGGTAGTCTTTTTTATCTAGTTATAAAGGAGTTTTCAATTCCCTGCTCATTTGACTTATGCTTCATATGTAAATGAAAACAGGATATCTTTTGGATGCTTAAGCCTAATGTTTGACCTAAACTACTCAATTCTTTTGTGCCCCTCCCGTGGAGGTTTAATAATGGTGAATTAAGATTATGGGTTGATTTTAAAGGGAAATTGAATTAACGAGTGATTTGTGTGAATAGTGATATGTTTCTATAACCAAGAATCTAAAAGAAATTTAATAAATAAGTACTAACTGTTTAAACAATTTTTCCTACACCAAAAATTTCTTATTTGTTGAAATAGCACAAAGATCTAACTACGTGAGGGAGTCAGGATGAAAAAAAAAATATGATCTTGATTTGCAAAGGTCACACATAGGAGCGTATGGAAAAGAGAACACATGGTATTTTGTTTTGGACTGAGATGCCTTTGTGTGTGCAATGTTTAAACTAGAATTGTATGGTTTCATTGAAACAAAATATGTACTTTTTTTGTAAATGGAAAGAAAAAATAACTCTAGTTAGGGTGGCGTTGGACCACCAATTAAATAAAATTTATGAGTGTAAGTGAATTTTTCCCTACTTAGACTAATTAAGGTAAATTTTATTTAATTGTTTCTAATTGTGGTTGTTGATTCTATTAGTTGAAAAAAAGCATAAATAAAGGAGTTGTAGATCTCAAAAAATACAATGGCCATGTTGTGGCGGCTACAACCAGCCTCCAAAATTTTTCCTATGCTTTGTTTTGGAGCCTCCCTCCTAAAATCCCAACAACTTATCTCACACGGACCCAGGCACTTGTGCTTTCATTGAGTTCTATCTTTTGCTTATAGCTTGAGTTTGCTTATTTGCTTCACTGTCTAACCACAACATGACCTCTTGACTTGGTTGCAATCTGGTTCTAAGCTTTCCTTGGTGATTTGTGCAATCCTAGAGGGCAACCAACCTTGCTCTCACGAAATGCACAGTTCAAGCCAACAATGAGATTCAACTCTAGAATTGCGCAGACACAACAATTAGCCTGCCTTCAGCTGGGAAACTGTGGAGAGCATGAGAGGCAGCCATAGCCACTCAACCCGGGAATTGTGTAGAATATTTTCCTCAGCAGATGCCCAATGCATGTGCCATTGAGTTGCCCAGTTCTCCCCAAAACTACGCAATCTCTCCAAGCATGCATGGCAATTTTTTCTTGGAAAAAGAAAAGAGAGAAAAAGAGAAAAAGCATCCCTAGAAAATAGGGATCTATTTTTAGCAGTCAGAGTTACACTTGAGTTATTTTTGGAAACTGCCACCAAGTGTCACTTTTTCCTATATTTTTGGCCTTCACGTCATAAACCCTAAATCGACCCAATCTATTTAATGGACACCACCAGAGCTCATTTTCACATTCGATATTCAAGCTCTGGAATTCTCGAGGACATCTAGGAATCTTTGGCACAGGCTTTGCAACTTTTCTGGGTAAGTCTTGCTTTTCTAGTCTTTTGTTGCTTTTTCTATTGCTTTTGTTTTCTTGGCTTGTGAGAGTGTTGTTTTACCCATTTTATTGAATGATCGCTGGAATTTTGATTTGTTTTAGCTTGTAGAAGTGTTTTTTTAAGTTTTTCATTGCCTTTCCTAAGTGTCGCATGCATTAACCATTTTTTCACTAACGGTCTACATTGCGATGAATCTCTCCACATGCTTCATTGTTCATTGATTTGATTGATTCATGCACATGTTTTGATCGCATGCATCATCATTCACTCAGATCTGCACCAACCATCACTTATACTTTCAGCTTTGCTCATTTTCATGTTTCCCTTGGGCAAATTTAGGCCTCCTTGGCCCAGATCTTGCTCCTCCCTAGCATGCACTACACATTTCTAGATCTCAAGGCTCTGCCTTGGCTCTAGCACAAAGGCTACCAAGGCCTAGCTCCAACTATGAACTACGTAGTTCCAGGAGCTAGTCTCGGAGCCTTGCCCACTGGAATTGTGCAATGCACACTCCCAACCATCACAACCCAGTCTGAACTACACGTTGTGCAATTCCAGTCATCATCACCTCCCCACTGGAAGCTGTGACTCGGCAATGTGTAGATCTGGCTGGTAGTCAGTCGCCTTTGAGAGCCAAAATTGCACAATCCTTCCCAACAGTTGCCCAGTTTGTTGCTTGATCTATTCTTGAAGTGATATTGATTTCAAGCTAACATTTGCATGCCATCAATGTCCCCTTTGTCTCCAGGCACAGCAGTTTTTAAGTAGCTCTCCAGCAGTACATGTAACATGGCTTCTAAGAAAGTTGCATCAAAGGACACCCTCAAGAGTAGCACTGGAGAAGAAATTAAATAGGTCTTAGTGAAATTGCCAGTCTATCCAGACACAAAACTATTCATAGAGAAGGGAATGAAGATAACATGGTAGGAAATCAAGGATATCTTTGCAAGGAAGTTCAAGGAAGATCTAGAAGATCGGCAGGTCTATGTCAACATCCATCGGTTAGGCTTACATAAGGTTGCATGAAGGTACCTTCCTTCCCATGTGAAGACATCATTCACTGGATTATCTCAAATACAGATCCCAAGACGATGACATTGATCAGTGCCAGTGGAACACAACTTGCTACTTTTCGAACGGAAAATTATCATCATATGTATCACTTACCACAGTTGGTGATCCGCATGGATGCACTTTTCTATGCGCCCCATAGAAATGTGAACACTAGAGACATCATAAAGCATTGGGTGAAAGAGTCGTCAAATTTCAAAATGGCACCCAGTCATGTTTACGAGGCTAAGTCACTCAGAAAGGCCTACCAACTCTTGGTCATCTTTGCATGCCCGTTATATGGTCAAGAGAGCACGGAGACCTTTCCGCAAAACTAGGTGATTGTGTTGGACTAGTTGGCGAATGACGGAAGGTCATTCAACTGGTCAGATATGTTGGCTCTTCAGATGAAATTGCATGTGATTAATGCCCAGAATCTACCTAAGGATGAGAAAGTGAGATTATATATGTCCGCGTACCTACTTGATGCAATTTGTGCCCAACATCAGTTTCCTGGCATGGGTTGGACATGCACACCATCAGAGAATGTTGTGAATATTTACTACAAGTTTCTTTCTAAGTGGAGCTACAGAGAAGTCATGGAAAGGTTATTTGACCACTTCATCATCTCGATTTAAAAGTTGAACTTTGAACATGATCCACCTTGCATGTCCCGAGAAGCGATGGAGACACTACTTAACATTGCAGATTGGTATGCCTCACCTAGTGGCACCTTCATCAAGATGTTTGGCAGAGGTAAGCCTTCACATGTGCTACCAAGGTTTTCCATGGATAAGTTGGTCATGTAAGAGGTTACATATCACATTCCCACAGGGTTATCAACAAGACTACATAGGAGGAAGAAGGCACCATGTCCTGCTCTTCCTTTGCGAATTGGATTGTATGAGATCAAGAGCTTGAAGGATGCGGGTGTCGAGGCCAAGGACTTAGAAATATTTGATTTTGGTACCAAAGACTACAATCTATATGATCCACACTGTATATGTGAGAACCATTGTGTGAAGGTGTATTACCCATGGATCCATGAGACATTTCATTGTGTGGAGGAAGATCCTTGGAGGTACTGTTACAACTCCTCCAAGCTCAATGAACCAATCAGCATGGATATAGAATGGAAAGTAGCACCACAGGAAGCAACAAAAACAACAACAGTGAGTAGCAAATTGATGCGAAACAAAGGCAAAAGGAAGATATTCGAGAACCCATAGGCTGAGCAAAGCTACAAGTTCAAAGAAGATCCTCTCATTGAGAAAGAAGCTTTGGCAATGGAGGCGAAGAGGCAACAACACATAAAGAGAGTAGAGTGGAGGAAGAGAGAAAAAAAAAGGTTGGAGGAAGCAGAAAGGAAGTTGTAGGAAACATAGAAGAATCTTAAAGAAGAGTACGAGCTAAGAAGGAGAGAGAGGGAAGAGAAGTAGAAAGAAGAACAAGAAGAAGGGTAAGGCGTAATGACAGAGCAAGTTGTGCCAATACAGGTTAAAGAATCAGAATAGCCAGTAGAAGAAGAAGAGGGTGACCAATTGCAGGATCAGGAACTCGCTCAGCAGATTGAGCAAATGGTTAAAGAGATGGATATGGAGTTGGCACATGTGCCACAAGACCAAGACATTGACCTCATGCTGATAGTATCCGAGGTCACCTCGCAGTCTCCACCACCTCCAATATCAGAACCAGTCCCGAGTGAGCAAGGAGAGGTTGTCCTTCTTGATGATGATCCTGGGAAGGATGTATACAATATATCCTTTGATGAGTTGTAGAAAAATATTGTACGGGTGTGGAAAATCATTCCCCGGATGATCACGCATCACCTGCATTTATGAAGGAAAGGGTGATAGTGTCAGATGTTAGAAATTATTCAGATGCCATGGCAGATGCCACTAAGGCTTATGTAGAAGCCACAAGTTCAAGTGTCAAGTTCCTAATAGTAGAGAATGATCAAATGGCTAAGGACTTGCAACCGACCAGGCAGAGAGCAGAAAAATCAACACAATCCACTATGGCAGAGATGTGAAAAGTGATACTTGTTGAAGTATCGAATCTTGAGAACACCATACGGAAATTGTATGATGGGTTTGTCACCATGCACCAGGAAGTTGTCCACCTTTATGGTTTTTAGCAGCAATGCATCAAGATTTTCCAAACTCTCAAGGACATACATGTTTCTATTACACACGTACAAGAATGGACAATGAGATACATGGAAGCCCCACTTTACTTGAATAAGATTATGAAGCCATATGCAAAGCTAGAAAAATCATGGATTTGGATGTTGATCAAAAAATATGAGCAACTCCCATCGTTCGTAAGTAACATATAGGCTTCCTATGCATGGTTGTTCAAGAGTCTAGATGTCGTGAGGACACACAAGATCCCTTCAATCGGTTCCCTCACCCAAGCCATTGAGAAGAACCAAGTCCAACTAGAGGTCAATAGGTACATGGAGCAATTGATGCAAGAGGCCACCAGTGATGACTTGCAGTCGAGCGTAGAAAACATGCAAAGGTACATCAATGGTCTTGCCATACTCGGGACAATGTTGCATATTCTTTAAGATGAGTTGGACAAAGGTTCCAATACCATATACCCAGAAGCCATGGAGGCAAGATTATGTTTCCATAAATAAATCACCAAATAGTATGGGGACACCATAGCACAATACCAAGCTTGGTATCAGTTTGTCACCAAAGATCATCAACAAGATGTTGACGAGTTGGTCTTTCCCCAAGCTTCTGAGTCTTAGTGTTTGTCTTGTTAGGCTGACTTTAGCATATTTTGTCCCACATGGGTATATGTGGAAAATGTATATTATTTGTAAATTGTTGTAAGTGAAATTACAAGTGTCATTGGTGGAATGTGAGCAATCACTATGTAATGTAAAGAGTTATTTGTAAAGAAATTGAAGAGTCATGAGGGTAGTCAAAGAGTCAAAGGGGAATGTCAAGGATCACCCCACCCTTTGTTATAAATAGAACCTCATAACTCATAGAAGAGGCTTTTGGGGGCCCAACTTTTAGCTAGGCTTAGGCTTAGAGAAGGCTTGGAGAGTATTGTGACAAGCCTTGGCTTCTCCATAGTGTAGAGTGACTATACTTCTTTGGAGGAGTAGGTTGTGTTGACTGTAATGTTCCACTATTAGGGCTAGTGGTTGTCAATGGTGTATGTATGGATGGAACTTTCACTTAATAATAATATATATTAGCCAACACATTTTCATGCATATGTTGTTATTGTAGTTCAACTATTCCGGTTACTTTATCAATGTATGTTTTTTAACTTACACATTTTCTTATGAACTATTTTGTATGCAATTGTATGAATCTTGTTGAAGACATGTTGTTGGATTAACCCATCACTTTGTTTTGTCAACTATTCCACTTCCATCTTGCGATGCCATTTCACTTGTGCGTTCCTTTCAGGCTGCGTACTATTACAGGATTCTAAGGGGCACACTTCCTTTTCCCTTTCATGTGTTAGAACGCCCATGCATCTCACTTGGCCCATTGCAAGGTCACACACCTTATTTTGACCAAGCTATCATACTTACCTCTATGCACTACTATGGTCAAGGCATTACATTACCACCCACTGCTGGAAATCCTAGTCCAAACGGTCTGAGGTCTAGTTGGGACTTCTTACTAGGGAGATCCCCTTAAATGTTGGCAGATCTAACACTGTCAACATTTTTGGCGCTAGAAGGAGGTCTAGATGACAAGCTGAGCCCTCAAAGTTTGTTGTGAATGTCTGCACATCATTCATAACTTACATCACAATCTCAACTCCGGCATGTTTTTCTCATGCTCATGATTTCAAGTGTCGGAGGATGTCATAGATGACTTGTCATGAATCAAATATAATCATAAAGGCAGAATAGCCTTGTTAAGATATGAAGTTTCCTTTTTAGGCTTCTGTGGCAGGAATGAAATCCTCTCGGACGACATTGCCTGTGGGATGGTCATTTACACGTTTGGATGGAACGTTCAACAATGGTGTCTCACATTTCCCGCAACATCTATTCACTCATATAATTACATGGTTAGATATTTATGCCATGATTTCTTTCATTATGACCATAAAGCACTTAATCAAAAAAATCTTAAATTTACAAAAAGAACCCGATGAATCTGTTGCCCAATTTTGGAAACGCTTCCGTAATCCCAAAAGATGAAGTTGATTGGAGATTTATGTCTAAAATATTTCAGTATTTCTTCACATATCTGACAACCACATGAGTTAGAATCATTCAAACTCCTCACAACATACCTCAGTGTTAGAGCTTCCAAATATAAGGTGGACATGGTTATTGTCCCAAGTGACCCTTCATCCTCTTCTCATCAAACAACTCTAGATCCAGAGGAAAAGGTGGGGGAAGTTACAAAAAAATCTATTGAATTGTCACCTCCTCCCACCCCACTTGCTCTTGATATCTCCATAGAATCTACTATAGGATCTTCCTATAGCAATTACAGTCTTCCTGTAGCAATCCAGAGGGAGGTCAGAAATTGACTTTGAGCCACTGGGATGACAAAGAGTGGTGAGTACATGATATGCACACAACTTGAATCCTATAGAAATTAATGTTTGCATGCCAAGAGGTGGTGGGTCCACCTTTTTTCTTTTTCTTTTTTCAAATTTTTTTCTCGTTTTTGTTTTTCATTGCATGCAAAATAAACTAAAATTTCTTTGAGTTAACTGAATTGGCCCTCAATTATACTTTCGCACTCCTTTTCCTCCATCACTACTAAATTATTACAACCCACTTTCTCAATTCCTCGTCACTTTTGTCTTGTTCCTGTCACACACATGTGGGTGTGTTGGCAGAAAGCTGAAGTTATTTGCTAGATAAGCTCGAGGTTACTTTGCTACTTATTTTCGCTATATATATATATATATTTTTACTTCATACACTTGCAACGTATTTCAAGCTAAAATAAGTTCATAAGAAATTTCTAGAGGATTTCATATTTGAGCCTTACCCTTGACATGTTTTTGCAGGTGATATTGAGGCTATTGATATGAGTGTTGAGGCTTCCTTTGGTGGTCATAAAGTTGCTAGTGATGATCCTTTGGTGGTTACATGCTACTTATGAACAATGGTAATGGTTGATTTGTTGGCTTCTTCAAGTGTCATCTTCTTATTCTTTTTCTCCATGCATTGACTTTTCCCTAAAAAAATTCTTCATAAACGTGTTTGGCTGATCGAAGTTGTCACTGTAGGTCTTCTTGATGGTGGATCAAGTTGTTGTTGTTTAAGATGATCAATGACCCTATAGTAGCCCTGTAGAAGTTTTATGGTTTCCTAAGATCAAGGATATGATACCTCAATGCTTAATGATGGTTAATTCTTCATTCATGTGCTTCCAAGCGGTTTTGATTGTGGTTCTAGAGGGCTTGTGCAGATAACTACAAGATTGTGTGTCTTCCTGTAACAATAAAATAAACCCTCATAGGATCATTATTTCCTTCAAGTGATACCTTTAAAAATATTGATAATTCATGAGTAATCTTTTGACAAGGACCAAAGGCCTTTTTTTATGGTGAAAGGGATGGAAGAATGGGTAAGAGCGAATATTTTTCATGGACATGGATGAAAATGACAGTGGAGAAGGGGTCAAGCGTGGTGGAAAATGAATTATGAGGCTATGATGGACCTATCTCAACCTTCCCTAAAGAAAACATGACCTTTTTACCCCTTTCTCCAATCAGATTGCCTCCTGTAGCTTCTTCTCGGCCATCCTATAGCAATTGCGAACTTCTTGTAGCATTTCAGAACAACCTCTTGTAGAAAAATTATTTTATGCATATCTCTCAAATGGTAGACTGGATTGACCTTAAATTTGGTGAGCATGTTTCCATCATCCCTATGCATCTACCCATTAAAAATCTTGGCCAATGGATGCACGAATATTGAGAAATTTTAAAAATAGTTGTAGGTGATGGTGGTCTATTTCTCGAAAAGTGTCCACTCGAATTTGCTGAAATTGCTTGAGAATGTTACCATAATCCATATGCATCTCTTTGTGAAACAACTCAGAAAATGGATGCATGGATATCAAGAAAAAATAGAAATGGTTGTAGGTTATGGAGGTCGATTTCTTGAAAAGTGTGCACCAGAATTTGTTGAAATTTCTTAGTCATGTTACCATAATCTTTATGCATCTCCCCTTGAAACAACTCAGCAAATGGATGCATGATTTTCAAGATATGAAAAAAATAGTTTTTTGCTCTATGTATTTTGACTTCCTGTAGCAACACAGAGCCTTCCTGTAGGAATTTAGCACAACAAGGAAAATGAATGGGAAAAGCTTGGGAACGATTAGTGGAGGGTAGGAATAGATGAGGGTCATGGATTGGCATGGATTTGGTCCTATTGTAGCATTTGAGAAAAGGAGTACAAAATCCAAGTTTGACTTTCTTTGACTAGGCTTTTGATCAACTTTTCTTTTGGTAGCTTACTTGTTTTTGTTGCTTGCAGAGGTTGGAGAGTACCTTCATTTATCAGAGAGATACATGAGGAAAATGATTTTTCGTTTTTTCGTTTTTTCATTTTTTTCTTTTAGGCCTACTAGCTGCCTCAATGAGGTTTCCAACTAGTAGGTCTACCTAGGTACCTCAAAGGAGGTTTTCACGTAGGATCTTTTATTTTTTCTAATTTTTCCTATTTTTTCCAACCCATTGACTGCCTAATGGAGGTTTTCAATCAATGAGCCAATCTTAGGTGCCTCTAAGGATGTTTTCACTTGAGTTTTTATTTTTTCCTCTTATTTTTCATTTTTTCTTCCTATCCTACTATACTTGAAGAAAAACAAAATCATTTTAAATTGTACGAATACTTCCAATGTAGCCACTTGCATAATTGGATGATATATGAAATCATGTGTAGGCTCGAAACATATTTTTGACATGTACTTGAATGTAAGAGTCTTAATGCTTTGACTGAGATGAGATTAGGAATTGTTGAACAAGAGCGTTTTGTTGTGACTTAACCATTTTTTGGAACCATACTTCAATATATTTTTGATGCCCCTAGTCCAATTTCTGATTTGGATTATCTTGGATGTCTTCTTCTTCCATGAAATTCAAATCTTCTTCTTTTTGTCGATTATTCCCTTGAACACATAGAGGATTTGATAGTAAACAGTGAGTAAACATGAGGTAACTTTCTCAATATATGATTCTAATGTCTTCTCTTCATCAATTGTAGCCCATGATTCTTTCGTATCCTGATTTGAATCTTCTTTTTCTACATGTTGTCCTTCAATGGCATTAAGAGAATCTCTTTTTTCAATACTCTTCCCAAGTTAAGATGACTACCATCTAGATCAAGAGGGGATGTTAAGAAGTGTTGTTCCTCAACATTGTAAGTGGGTTGAGCTACTTCCTTATGTGGGTTTGGAAATGGTGGTATAGGTAGTTGAGTGGGAGTGGATCTTTAATATGGATGTGGTTGGGGTTGTGGTTGTGGTGGAGGTGTACGGTAAGGATAACATGGAGTTGAGTATGGAGAACATTGAGGATATTATGGATGGATCCCATAAGTTCCTTTCCAACCTTATTGCCAATATTTCTTTTGGGGTTGAGATGACCAAAGTTGCTAAGGAAAGGGTGTGTTCCAATTAATTTGAGATTGATGTGCACAAGCTTGAAATTGTAAATCAAGCTCTTGCATCATACTAAGCTGACTAGGTTGCAATGATCCTCTTCGAACTACATAACATAGTTTCTTTGGTGATTGGCTTGCTCCATTGTATCTTGGTAAAATTCCTTCAACCTTGGTAATTATAGAAAATATTTAACGGCATGTGATTTTGCATGGACAACACAAATAACAGTATCTTCTTTTTTCCTCATATTGCATTCTTAACATTTATACTTGTTTTCTTAGATTACGAATAATTTATGTTTTAAAGTCATTAAACCAATTTCCAATTTTAGCTTGACTTACGAATGTTGATGTTGATTTACTCACTCTTGCCCTTCCTCTTGATATGTGTTTGCATGTTTCACAAATTTCTTCAAATCATAATTGGTATACATCACCTCTACTCATGAGATCAAGAATATCAATCCACTCATCCCTAATTGTTCTAAGTAAGAGGATTTTAGTGTATCAGATCCAAAATGATGTAAATTTCCTCTCTTAACATTATACATGAGCCTCTCTGTTAGATCCTCAAGGATCTCATCTTCTTTTTGATTCATTCTAAAGATTTCTTCTTTAAGATCATGATCTTTATATTTTTCTAGAAATACCTTGTGCATATCATTCTATGATCTTATTGAATTAGTCCCTAAACGCATGAACCATTTCAAAGTTTTGTCCTTCAATGTTGCCGGAAACAATCTCAATTTTTGAATGTTTAATAAGTAACCATAAGATCTACAAACAATTTCAAATTCTAGGAGAAAGTTTTTGGATCCTCTTACCTCATACCATGGAAGTTAGGAAGGAAAGATGGAGGGATGTCCTTCACATGCACACTGGAATCAATATCTTGAATGAAAAATCCCAAAGGATCTTCTTCATTGTCATCATCTCCATCCATTTATCCTACCTTCTCTGTCATCTCTCCTTCTTGTGCCTACAAAAATGAATGGTGATGTGCCTCTTACTGCACCACGTGATCAAATTGGGGGGGGGGGGGGGGGGGTTGTAGTTGGTTAATTTTTTTGTTTAAAAAAAGTAAAAAGTTGAATTGGAATGTTAATAAAATGAAATATGCATAATGATTTTTTTTTGTTTTTGTGGAAACTAAAAGAAATGAAATAACTAGGGAAGAAAACAATGCATTCTTTGACACCTCTCCAGCAACGACGCCAAAAAGTGATGAGCCTCAATATTGCAACAAGAATATTATAAATCTGAAGGCTACCGACTTTAATTATAAACCTGGGGTTTGTACAAACTTAAGAGGCATCGACACTATATGTGCAACATACAATGTGTCCTTCCTTCATTGTCATGATGTAATGGAGTGAATGTAATGAAATCAAATCCTAAACTAATTGTAGAAATTGAAATGCTCGAAATGGAAACCTTAACCTATTACACGAAAGAAAATACAAGGAAGGAAAACCTATTCTGAATAAAGTAAAGATCATGAAATAAATATCACTCATTACATTTCAAAGAGTTTAGACCCATTGACGAAGTTCATTGGTTATGGAAATCAAGAAAACCATTATTGCATTATCCAATTCATAAATTTGTCCAGATTATTGAGATGCTTTGTAGGGGTAAAAAGACAACTCCTAAGTTGTGTTTATTCCTCCTCAACCAGTGAATTAGAGCCTAGGGATCATGATTCAACCCTAAGGGGAAAAACCAATTTTTGAGAAAATATGGGCAAGTATATACACACTGGAAGAGTGTTATAGGAAGTTATGGTGCTACTGTAGGAAGTTATAGGTTGCTATAGGAAGTTATGAGATTTGATAGGGGAATATATAATTCACCAAATGAACAAGAAAATCAAATCCAAATTGGATGAGAATTTTTTTATTAAATAAGATTTATCAGGTCTCCATTCAAAGTTGAATCACTTAAAAATAACCTTGTTAATACATGCTAAAAAATAGCATAAAATTACTACTATTTGCCACAAGGGACCTCTAGAAATTTAGATTTGGGAATAAGAAAACTAATCCAAGTAGCTCAACGATCATTGTGACCTTCCAAAGATGTTCCAAGGATGAAATAATGATTTTTATCTTGAAAAATAACTTACTTCAACCATTTAACCCAATCCTACAACAAAAATTCATCAATACTAAATGTAGAAATAGAAAAAACCAAGAACAAGAGATGCATGTGAATAAGAAGTGAAAAGAAGAAAAATAACTTATACAGAAGCACTTTGAGGCTCTTGGGAATGAAAATGCAAAGAAAATTCAGTCCTATAAGGAGACCAATATTTTGTTGAAAATGCAACAAGATGATGGATCTTAGTGGAAAGGAGTCGCCTTCACTAAGTGGGCCTGCAGGCTATTGTTGGCTCAAAGTCTATTTTTAGACTATGTCTATTTTTAGACATATGGATCATGGTCTATGAGTTGCAGTATGTTATTTGTGGATGATTGGTCATGTTGGTAAAAACATATGGACTTCTATTTTTGGTTCACATCGGAGTGATCAGAGTCTATTTTTAGACTACCAGGCTAAAAATAGAAACAATCAAATATTATTATCCCTTAGTAATATTTGGACTCTAAACATTATCTTATTCTCTTGGAGCACTTCAGTTTGAGCTACGGATGTGGCACATGCAGCTGAAAAAAGGAATCACGTGGTTTCTTATGTGTTAGTTGAGCTATTGCATGGAGGACTTCAGTTAGAACTCATGCATGTGAGTTTTGTGAACTTGGATGTGGAGTTGATGGAGTTTTGTTCAGTTTGACTTAGTTGAACTAGTTGTATTTAGTCTAACTAAAGAATACACTAGTGATGAGTTGTGTGAATAGATTGTTAATTAATTCACTAATTATTAACTCATAAAGAAACTAAAGAATACATCAGTTAACTCAGTGCATGGACAGTTCAACAGAGACAAGTGTTAGAGGTAAGTGAAAGGGTGAGTTGTGACTATCAGTTGTGCATGAGATTTGCACATGCATGGATTGATTAATGCTAATGAGAATTGCGCAGTGTGGGCCAATACCAAGGAAATTGTAGCTTGTGCTCACGTGATTTTCACTTTGGATTGTGCAGCGGAGGCAGGCAAAGCAGCGGAGGAGATTTGAACCTGTGACTTGTTCGGATCTGAGCTAGTTTTGTGTGTAACAGGTGGAGATAATACTGAGTACTTGCGAAGAGTATCGTACTATGTATTGTTACATGTTCTCAATAATTATAATATACCGATAGTGTGGGGTTTTCAGCTGTATGATTTCCCTGGGTTACATACTGTGTTGATATGTGTGATTGATGCTTCAATGTGCGCATGCTATTGTTTCTGAATACTACAAATTGATGATCAACGTAGAGGAGGTTATGTATTATGCATGCATTCCAAAAATAGTGTATAATTGGGATAATCTCTGTGAATAAGTGTCATATTATTCAAAATTTCTACAGATTTATAAGGTGAAAATGGTATCAATTTTCATTATTTCCATCAATACAATTACATCCCTGCAAGAAATGAAAGTGGAGAAGTAAAAATGCAAGTTGTATCCACAAGAAAACTAAGAAAAACCAACCCCCAGAGGAAAATTCGAATTGGTACTTATACAATATGATGAGTAAGCATTCTCCTTGAAAGGAGGAAGCTTTCCCCTCCAAATTCCCTCAAATAGTGGATCTGGTTCCCAACATTAAGAATCTGCATTAAATGACAGGGAACACATTCCTAGATTTTCTCAGTCATTGGAGCTCTAGAATTTGTGCAATAATCTCATAATATATTGTTGATTTACTATCCAATATTGATCCTCCTGTAGTAGGGAGAAAGTCCCTAAATTATGTCTTCCTCCAAATTTTCATAATTTTCCCAATATTCTCACAATATTCTACAAAAATAAATAATATTAGGCACAAATATGAAATCATCTCTAAACCTTCATAATGAACATATTAAAGCTATAAAACATTATTAAGTGTAGAAGAAGAGGTTTAATATAGCCTTCATGTGCCTAAGAAAGGTTATATGGGCCTTAATTTGTGTCTAATTTGGAGGCCCATCAATCGTTACTTTGGGAAATCCATGGTGGTCCTTTTCTCTATGGTGGTACATACCCCAGGGGGAAACATCCATTTACCAGTCATTCTGGCCCAAAATTATCTTATATTGGGGTGAACCTGTTGACGCCTCGAAATTCACTACAACATGGGGGAAAACCACCGGTCGGGGATTTGAATACCACCCCATTTCCGTTTGGATTAGTGGCTCCAGTTGGATATAATGCGACCAATTTCCCAATAAAAATGTGATAGGATGGATAGGGTGGTCGATTACTAAACACTAAGTGATAAATGGGGTGGTTTTCAACTGAAACATATATATATATATATATATATATATATATATATATATATATATATATATATATATATATATATATATATATATATATATAACCTATCTATATATTACCAGGGTTTTTCCTTATACTTGTACGATCTACAGTTATTATCTTTAGTATATGGTAATGAAGATTAACCAAATACTAATAGAAATGAAAAGTATTTTGAAATAATTATTTTGATTAAATAGTTAATCAAAATAATTTATAAACATATATTGCATAAAATATTGTGTAAACGTGTGCTCTTCAATGTATTAAAAATAACAATCCTAGTATGTTCAAAAGTGAATGGATACAACATTGTATGAAAAAGATACATATGATAAATAATATAATAAAATGGTGGTTAATTCATGAAAAAATAAATACACAAATATAGAAGTACTCGATGCATATCAATCTCCTCATAAAGTAAGTAGCTCCAGTCCAGTCTTTCTTATTAAGATGGTTTGCAAAAGTACAAAAGTGAAAGATTTTGTAAGCCTTCTTCACAAAATTTTAGGACTCTGATCCAAGGATTCTACCAAGACAAATTTTAAAGTACAAAAGTGCAAGTTTATAAAGATTTTCTTTATAAAATTCTAGACCGTTTCTTAAAATACATGAAAGGGTTTATATAATAAAATAAAAGTACAAAAATAGGCATTGCATGAAGTTCTGAGGAGGTTTAAACAACTCTCCTTAAAATAAGTGATAGAATTACATAAAAGAAAAATTATTGAAATCACTAGTTCTAGCATGCAATGATATCTACTCTTTCATTTGTTGTCTGAGCTTATATATATCCATCATTAGATTGAGTTCAGGAGGTTGTTTCATCCTTGTGTGCATCTGGTTGGTATACACTGCATCTGAAAGGGAAGGCAACATGTGCATGGTTGAGTCAGCTATCCATCATAATACTACCCACTAACTTTGTGGCTTCACCAGATATCTCCAATACACTTCCGAGTCTAGTTTTGTAAGTTGTTTAATCACTTCTTATTTTGTTGTGGAGGTTTCTTGCCATTTTTCTTCTAGGGTTTTGATATTAGGGAGACTCCCAGGTGGTCATTCCTGTGTCAGATTGGCATTATGAAAATTGTCATTGATGGTCTACCCAGCTGTGGGACTAGCAATGATGAAGTTTCCAGATGGTTTTGATGCTGACATGGTGTACCAATTAAGAGAGAGAGAACCGGCTACAATGGAAGACATGCAGAAAATTGCGGTCAGCGTTGAGGCAAATCTGTTGTCCAAAAGAGCAAGAGCGAAAGTAGAGAAGAAAACCACTGTGAAAGAAGAATATTCTTAAATGGATCAACTACTCAAAAGGGTAGAACAGATGCTTGAAAGGGTAAAACTTGAAAAGCCAGAGCCACAAGTTAGGAATCCTAACTTTCGTGGCCAACAACAACCACAATATAGGATAAGACAAAGAGATCAGCGAACTCAAGAGCAGACAGCACAACAGTCGGTACAAACACCTTTGCAGCAGAATTTTGTACATGGAACGGAGTTAGATGAGGATGGGAATGTAATAGGTGAGGAAAACCATCTCTTTACTCCAGATGAGATGCCTACTTACATCACCGAAGAGGAAGAATGTGCAGTAAATTCAGCTACACACCAAGACACTGATTTTATTCTAGCTAGAGAAACTGTGTTGGAAGAGGAATCAGAAGAATATCAAAGGGGGTATATGAATGCTTTGTCCGCACAACAGCAACGATATTCTCTTAGAAACAGAGATGTGCCGGCCAAATCAATTCAGAAAAAGGAGGGTGAAACAACAAAAAATGATCCATCAGCTACACAAAGAAAAGGAAAGGAGGCGGTTGGTCCAGAGAGCAGCAAATCAAAATCAGTAGAACAATCACAACAAGCAGCCACATCAAAAGAGAAGGAAAGGAAAGAGATCCCAATCAAAGAGGTAGAAAGAACTCCCACTTTTAGCCTAGAGAATGAGATTTCTAAGTTAAAGGTATCCATCCCCTTGACTGAAATAATGAAGAACAACAGTTATAGAGGACATATTTCTAAAATGTTGAATTTGGACCCAATGTCCGACATGGTAAATGTAGAAGATGATCAGCCTAAAATGATTTTTGGACCAGCAACAAATGGTGAGTCTCCTGATAGTGATATGCCACCCTTCTATATCAATTTACGATTGCATGATTTTGTGCTACACAATGCCATGTTCGATTCTGGAGCTTCTCACAATCTCATGCCCAAGGCTATCATGGATAAGCTTGGTCTGGACATCACCCGCCAATATCATGATCTCTATTCATTCGATTCCAACAGAGTAAGGTGTATAGGCCTCATCAAAGACTTAGTTGTGAGTTTGGATCAGCTTCCTATGAAAAATGTTTTGATGGATGTGGTGGTAGCAGATATTCCTCCAAGGTTTGGCATGCTTCTTTCCAGGTCTTGGGTAGCGAAATTGAAAGGGACACTACAGCTGGATTTCTCCTATGCAACAATCCCGGTGTTTGGACAAATGAGGAAGTTATATCGGGAACAAAAGATGAAATATATGATCACAAGCAAGGATAAACCTATGAATCATCCTATCAACTATGTACATACAGATTTAGAGTCTTTTGTTTTGTTTTCAAATAGTTTAAATGAGATAGATAGTCAGATAGTAGAAGCAAATGACATTCCGAAAATAACAGAAAATTTAAGAGAAATCTTGAAGAAAGAAGGACAAGAAAAGCAGCAAAAGATTGGGCAATCAGCTGAAAACAATGGACAACAAATAGTCAAGGCACAACAAATAGATTTCCAGCACTTGCAAGAAGATGAGGAAGGCTTATGGACCATGGATTTTGATGGAGCAGTAGGGAATGATGGCGCTGGTATTGGTATTTGGGTACGCAGTCCTTTCTCCGTCCCAAACAAAGTGCCTAGCAGCGTGAGAGTTTGCTCTTACAAGCTGGCCTTTGAATGTTCAAATAATGAAGCTGAGTATGAAGCTTTCATCACTGGCCTGAAGATTCTTAGAAAGCTGAATGCAAAGAGGATTTCAGTATATGGCGACTCCGAGTTGGTAATAAAACAGGTCAGAGGTGAGTATCAAGCGAAACATCCTAGGATGCGAGTCTATCGTAATGCAGTTTTAGACATCTTGAAGCAATTTTCAGAATACACCTTGACATGTGTGCCACGTATACAAAATAGTGTTGTTGATGCTCTTGCCAAGGCAGCGAGGAGCTTGAAGATCCCCATGAACTCCAGTAATAAATTTGAAATCCATGTCAACCACCGTCCAACCATTCCTGACAATCAGCGATATTGGCAAGCGTTCGAAGATGATGAGGAGATTAAGGATTTTCTGCTCAACAAAGGAAAGTTCAAAGAAACTCAATTGATGTGGAAAACGATGACGGCAAAGGAAATGGTACAGATGAAGTGCAGATCAATCAAATGGACGTATTACAGTTGAAGAATAACATCATTCCTAAAGGCTTGATACCCTTAGAGGAACTTTTTGATCAGGATGATGTAGCCCGCAAGCCAACATTGCAGCCAACGGAGAAGGGGGTAGAAGAAGTCAACATCGGTACAGCTGCTCATCCAAAGTTGGTAAAATTGTCCAAAGCATTACCACCAAAGATCAAGGACAAATACATCAGTTTGATGGCTTCATTTGCAGATGTATTTGCTTGGTATTATTTTCATTTAAAAGACCTATGATAAAAATATTATTCAGTACACAATACCTATCAAGCCCAATCAAAAGCCATTTAGACAAAAGCTGAGAAGGATAAATCCAAAGTTGCTGCCATCTATCGAAAAGGAGGTAAATAGGTTGTACAAGTCAGGTATCATTGTGCCCATCAGATTTTCAGATTGGATATCTAACTTAGTGCCTGTACGCAAGAAGACTGGTGAGATCCGCCTATGCATCGATTTCAGAAATCTAAATAAGGTCTCATTAAAGGACAACTATCCGCTGCCCAAGATGGACCATATACTTCAGCGAGTAGTGGGGGCATCTCGTATGTCACTGCTTGATGGTTATTCCAGATATAACCAAATTTCTGTCCATGAAGATGATAGGGACAAGACAGCATTCACCACTCCATGGGGAACCTTTCACTATGCCAAAATGCCATTCGGTTTAAAGAATGCAAGTGCCACATTTCAGCGGGCAGTGGACTTGGCGTTTGCAAATGAGAAGGATGTGTTTTTGGTGGTGTACTTGGATGACTTGATGGTGTTTTCAAAATTTGATGAAGAACACATGCACCATCTAAAAATTGTCTTCCAAAAATGCAGAAAATATGGTTTATCGCTAAATCCAAAGAAGAGATTGTTCGCCATGGAGGAAGGCAAATTACTTGGGCACATCATCTCAAAGGATGGCATTCGTATAGACCCAACACATGTGCAAGCAATTCAGCAAATCGATCTGCCCAGGAACAAAAAGGAAATACAATCATTCAATGGTAAGATGAATTTTCTGTGTCATTTTGTGCCTAATCTTGCAGAACAATTGAAGGAAATGACCAACATGATTAAGAAGGACAGCCAGGTGAAATGGATGGATGAGGCGGTAAAATCTTTCAACTTGGTCAAATTGGCCCTTTCTTCAGCTCCAGTCCTAGTCAGCCCGGACTACACTCTAGATTTCATATTGTTTTCATTTGCTTTTGAGCACACTATGGCAGCGGTATTATTGCAAAAGAGAGGTGATCATGAAAGACCCATTGCATTCTTCAGTAAGGCTGTAAGGGATGCAGCTTTGAAGTAAAACATCATTAAGAAGCAGGCCCTGACATTGGTGAAGGCATTGAAGAATTTCAGGGTATATATCCTACACTCTCACATTCTGGCCTATGTTCCTAATACTGTTGTAAAGGATGTTTTAGTGCAGACCGATCCGGAAGGGAGAAGAGGAAAATCAATTGCAGCCTTGCTGGAATATGATGTGGAGATAAATCCTACAAAGCGGGTCAAAGGGCAGGGGATGGCGAAGCTGATGGCCGAATCGAACTTGCATGCATTGGACATAAATCTGATCGCTGCCATGTCCGATGAGAATGAGGAAGGAATGTCAATTCAAGTATCCGAAATGTTTGCTTTGTCCCCATGGTATTTTGAAATAATATATGTGCTGAAAAATCTATCACCACCGCCCGGCATGACTAGAAACAAAGCGAGAACACTCAAATTGAAGGCTTCCAGGTTTTGTATTTTGAATTCTGCACTGTATTGGAAAGAACCCAGTGGCATTTTGTTAAATTGTCTGGTGGAAGAGGAGGCAAAGAAAGTCATGGAGGATTTCCACGGAGGAGAGTGTGGTGGTCATCTTTTTTGGAAATCAACAGCGAACAAAATTTTGAGAGCAGGGTACTACTGGCCTACTTTGTTTGATCATGTGCATAATATGGTCAAGCGTTGTCATAAATGTCAGATTTTCGAAGGAAAATAGAAATTACAGCCTTTTCCACTTAAGCCTATTGAAGTGAGCGCTCCTTTCCAGCAGTGGGGGTTGGATTTCATTGGGGAAACTCATCCTACCTCTTCCGGACAGCATAGGTGGATCCTTACAGTGACGGACTATTTCACAAAATGGATTGAGGCAGCCCCTACCAGACAAGTGACGGACACGGTAATCATTTCATTTCTTGGAAATAACATCGTGTCTCGCTTTGGTTGTCCAAACAAATTAATCACTGATAATGCAGCAGCTTTCAAATCGAAAAGGATGGTGGAATTTTGTCATAAATATCACATAATTTTGGGTCATTCAACTACCTATCATCCACAAGGCAATGGATTGGCAGAATCTTCGAATAAATCTTTGGTCAACATCATTAAGAATCTACTGGAAATAAATAAGAAGAGCTGGAACAAGAGGTTGTTCCATGCACTTTGGGCAGATCGGATCAGTCAGAAAAAGTCCATCGGGATGTCACCTTTTGAGCTTGTTTATGGAGTTGACACAGTATTTCCCACTTCTCTTGCTACCCCGGTGGTCAGACTTCTTCAGGAGGCCGGCAGCGAAGAAGATCCCATGCAGAGAAGGCTGAATCAAATGATCCACTTGCAGTAAACAAGAGAAGAAGTTTTCAAAAACACATCCAAGTTGCAGGAGAAGATAAAGAAAATCTATGACAGAAAAGCAAAAGAAGATAAATTTTAGTTGGATGATGTAGTGCTGAAGTGGGACGCAAGGAATGAAGAGAAAGGTAAGCATGGAAAGTTCAAAAATCTGTGGAAAGGTCCTTTCAAAATTTCAGCATATAGGGGTCAGAATGCCATCCTTCTGAAGGAAATGAACGGGGAAGATTGTCCTGGAGGTCCGATTAATGGTCGGCTGCTCAAGCGGTATCACAGTTGATATATCAATGCTGCTTCCATTGTCATTGTAAATGCCATTTTTATTTCAGCTTGGTTTCAGTCTGTAAAGTTAGTTTTTGAGTTATTTCAATGTCAAGTTTGAGTCAATTCCTTGGTTATTCCAGTTTTATAAATTAGTCAAATTCTTGTGCTATTTATCAAAATGATGACTCCATAGCCCAATGGACAAAAGGCACTATCTAGCTCCTCCAAAGATCTACTGTTCTTGGCACCTCCAAGGAGCTACCATCCCCCATTGGAGCCAATGTTAGAGTCGGTTTGGTCAGCCCTCCGTCAGAGATCAAAACTCTTTGTGCATTTCAATTTTAGGTGTCCCGCTCCATTTACCCAGCTGCATTTCGCTAGGGACATGCCATGATCTGACGGAGAAAGTCATGTTAGTCATTTTCCCTCATCTCTGGCCCCTGCTGGCTCAGGTATTTGTCCATAATCACCAAAGCTCATGACAGTCCAAGTCTGGTCCTTTACAGGACAAAGTCAATTTTTTATGATTGGGTCTAAGAATTTATCAATTTGGTCTTTGAAAACATGTCCAGAACAAGTCATGCAAGCCAGAGGGAGACCTTATACAACTATGGTTCAGAAAGCTTCATCATCACCTGAAGAGACATCGACTCTTCTTTAAAACTCTGTTTTGAAGAAAAGTCAAATAAGGTCATTTATGACAAAATTTTCCAAAAATGCACAAGTTGATTTTTCAGATGCAGACACGGTTTCTATGGCCAAATTCCTAGTCACACAGTCCCCGCAAAGAAATGCTGAAAATCCCATCGTGAGAGCCAAAATTTCAAAGAAAAATGAAAATCAGGGTGTTTTAAAGTCAATGAAAAAAGTGCAAAACACAAACATTAGAAAGTGGGTTTTCAAGGAAGAAAAAAAAATCAAACCCATCTCTCCCAAGCCTATATATACTTGTTGTGGCCCAAAGCAAAGTCATTTGTGCTCTTGCAAGCTTGGGAAAGACATTGTTAAGGTAAGAGAGCGAAGTTTGAGGAATTTGAGTGAGTGAGAGCCGGTTTCAAGGAGCGCGGCGCATACACCAGGGAGCGCGGTGCACACAGAGGGCGTCGCACACTAACAACCAGCCCGCAGTGGAAAAATTGCAAAGGCGCGATGCACACCCAGCGCGCAGTGCATTGGGCTTGGCGCGCGATGCACACATCCAGGGGCATAAAAATTTGCCAAAACTACTTCAAATCTCGGTGGAGGCTAGCAAACAAGAGGTAGGCCCAGTTGAAACCCTTTCTCTGTCAATTTTGTCTATGCTTTGGGGTTTGTAAGATGTTTAATGTTACCCAAAAGCACAATGGCAATCCATGGAAAAAATCACCAAGGAAAGCGATAAATGGGGTTGCAAGTTTGCGATGATGCCACCAAGGTTTTGCTCCCCTCCCCTTGTCCCCTCACTCCGCATCGTTGCTACCTCCATTCCATCATGTTTCCTAAGGAAACCACCCTAAAAACTGCCACTAAAACCCTCTCCCTTGTTTTTCAAGCAAATTTGGGTGAATTTACAGTGCTCGGTGCACACACGAGGGCGCGCGGCACACTGGGAGCACGACCGCAATGTAAATATAACACTAGCACAACACATACCCGGCGCGGTGCACTGGGCAGAGCGCACGGCACACAGACATATAAGCCCAAAAATTTACTAAATTGCCCAAATTTTTTGTGAATAACCCTCAAAATTGGAGAGGTAGCCCAACTACCTTCACCATTGGCATTTAAATTGAAGAGGAATGTGATTTCGATGACCATGAATCAAATGGAATTTTTCTTTTTAAAAAGTAAAACAAAGATGGCACAAAGAAGGTCAAGAAGCTAGGG
Source organism: Pinus tabuliformis (assembly GCA_031772625.1). NCBI lineage: Eukaryota > Viridiplantae > Streptophyta > Pinopsida > Pinales > Pinaceae > Pinus > Pinus tabuliformis. The sequence continues at coordinate 212,007,284 of CM062817.1, forward strand.
TTTTGCTACAGTGACATTATTGCTAAAGTATGCTCCTACCCTACCTCTATCAACTAATTCCCTTGTAGCAGTTTCCCCTAATAATCACCCTAGCTCCACTGTAATCATATCCATTTGTTCCCTTTATTCCTATGGCTCAAAATATCCAAACCCTACCCCATCAACACCATACCCAAAACGCTCCCAAATCCCTGATAAATTTCTCCTTTTAAACCCCTATTCCCCTTTTCATCATTCCCCTCCTAACACTCCCTGTTTTATTGTCCCCTTGGTGACAGATTTTCAGAGCATCTACCAGTTCCATTTGATTCAGAGGGCAGCATAAAACTCAGGGCACAAACAACAGTAATGGCATCAGAAGTTTCATCAGAGTATGAGGAAGGGACCCACAGTGACACATCTTCAGGAGAGAGGACCCATAGGAGACATCACCATAGTGGCAGACATCTTCGAGATGAGCCAAACACCCTCACTGAGCTGCAGGCATGTCCACTTGCCATGTCTTGTTTCCAGCACTTGGCATGTTATGAATTTTTTCAAAGGGTGGCAAATGTCAGAGTCCATCATGAGTTGGACCGCCTTTTTGCACTTCATCTACAGGGAGGTCAATCTGTTGTGGTAGGGGTCACCTTCACATTGACACCGGAAACCATATCAGTGGCAACAGGAATAGCGAACATTGGGGAACACTGGCATAAGAAAAGGAAGGTGGAGAGGCATCATTATGAGCCTTACATCAAGAACAGCTGCTTGAGCCAGCTCACCAAAGTTTTTCCATTCAGTTTTTTGAGGGATGAGTATGCCCCACTCATGAGGTTGATCATGAAGTATTTCAGTTGTGAGGGAAGGTTTTCCCGCCTCTATGCCTATCATATCAGGTTGCTCATGCACTTCACCAGGGTGTGGATGATGAGCCTGCCATTTTTCATCTACGGGAACATAGAGAGGATGAAGAATTTCATGTAGCACAAGATCCCTCGACAGCAGCTAAATAGTGTGTATCATTTTGCTCTCATCCGGATTTTGGTGGACCATCATTTGGGATTGCAGGGTATTACTTGGGAGGACTTCATCTCCCGTGATTTCTTCAGCGCTCCACTGGTGATATCAGAGGCAGAGCATGAGGTGGGGGGTCCTTCACATCAGTTTGAGCATGAGGTGGGGGGTCCTTCACATCAGTTTGAGAGCCATGAGACTGCCACCATGCCAGTATACATCACATACCAGAAGGGTAGTAGACCGTTGTTTGTAGCAGCAAAGCGAGTGTTATCTCCACCTGGGGTGGAAGGGGACTCGCTTCCGACATCAGCACCACAAGAGTAGGGTAAGGGAAAGGAGCCAGTTCAGGAGGAAGGGCCATGAGGTGAGAAAGAGACCGAGTTTGTTCTCCTCCAGGCTGATGAGACAGATGTAGAACCAACAAATGCAGATCTTATAGAGATCATCCGGGAGTAGCAGTCAAAGATTGAATACTTATCCATTGATCTAGAAAGGGCCAAGTGGAACATGAACTACCTGGAGTAGAGAAACAAACAGCTTGAGGACCAACAGATGATCATGGAGCTGCAGAACATCCGTGAGCATCGCCAAGCAGCTCAAAGAAGAAGGGTTGCGTTCACATCTTTGAAGCAAGCAGTCAATGAGGATCAGGAGGCCAACCTTGAGAGGGTCAACCTTCATTTGGAGAGGCTGCTAGACAAAGTTGATCGGAACCTTTCTATATTGAGACACATGAATTTCCGTTACAGGGTGTGAAACATGAGTGCACAAGCCTAGATAAGAAATTTAAAAGCAAAATTGAGGAAAACAACAAGAAGGGTAAAACGGGAAAAAGAGCAAGATAGGCTTAGAATCTTGGCTGAGGCTTCCTTGGCTCAGCATGGCACCCCATAGAGATCCTCCAGCTCAAATTTCAAAAACTTTGGGCAAATTTTGGTCACTTGGCAAATTTTTGGACAAAAAACAGGAAATTCCTCCCTGTGCGTCATGCCACTAGCACGACGCTAAAATTCTAGGGCTCCAATCGAGGAATGGCTTGCATATTTGGATTTAGAATCGAAAATTATGACTACTAGTGTCCAGGCAAGAAATTTTGACAAGATCTGGGTTTCCTAAATGTCAAAAAACACCCAAAAATGGCCTCTCTGCCACTTTTTGACACACAGAGAGCAGTCTTGGGAGAATGAAGATTTGGAGGTGAAAATGAGCACCAAATTTGGAAATTCTAGTGCGGTTGGAAATTAGACAGGACAGGCTTTCCAACAAGCCCACTTGGGCACATTTTGGACACTTGAAAGTGCCCGAAAACAGGCTCCAAAGTGGCGCAACGCACAGAGAATTTGGCGCGGCGCATAGAGGAAAAAACTGCCAATTTGCTCCCGTTTCGCGAAATTTCAGGTCGCGACTTCTCCAAGTGGGCCCGGTTATCTACATTTCGGTTTTTTGGCACCAAAGGCAGCATTTAAAGAGTCTTTTCTCTAGATGGGCTTCTATCCAAGTGGCAAAGGAAGGCAACTGGTCACCCCAATGCCAAATGTTATGTTTGCAACACTGCACGTGTAGCTGATGGTTGGCTCTCCATCTCCATTTTGCCATGATTCGAGTAACTCCCCAACCCTTGGGCATTCTATCTCTTCCTCACACATTCTATATATTGTATGCAAGTTATTTGCAAAGGGTTGGCTGTCTTGTAACTTCTGCAAGACTGTGGGAAAGAAACCTTGTTTCTTCAGTGTGTATTTTTGACAGAGAATTAATGAAAGGCAACAGCTCTGTTTCATGAGATTCTTGTGGTTGTGAGTGTAGCAAGTGTATTTATTATGTGTTCATATGTATTTAGTTATGTTTCATAATTCATTTCATGCTCATTTCCAGTGAAATTCTCTGAGTGAGATTAGGTAGAATCCAATTTTTATTGCTCTGCCTGTGGGAATATTTCATGTTTCAGTGTTATTTCTTCTGTTGAAAAGGATTCATGTCACTATGCCCTTTTCACCTTCTTCAGCAATCTATTCATGTCGTGGTGCCTCAAACTTAATTGTTACATTTTCCACCTACCTCGCCTCACGGAATAATCTGTGCCTTCATATTCAATTCTCTATTCTTTGCTGAGCGCCAGTCCCATAACATCCTAGAAGCTTGGTCATTTCATAAAATCTTTTTCCAAAATCTCTATCCACTTACTAGCCTAAGGTAAGCAGTGTATTGTAAGTCATCTCAAACCTTTTTCGATCATTTATTCACTGAGTGTGACTCGGAGAGAGCCCTCTCCTACTCTTGTAGGGCTAGCTACCAGACTGAGCGTGGTGTTTGGTTACCCTAGTTTTTGCCTTCCTTCAGCCTAAGGCAGATTTAGGTGCTAACACCTCCTTAATTCGTCATGCCATTCCTTTCTTCATGGAAAGTGGCCTTCTTCATATCTAAAACCTTTGTCATATGACTACTTCTTTCTCATCATGCTTCTTCCATTCATCACGTGAATGCTAGTTGTACTTGTAAGTAGCCTTTCATCAACTTATCCATATATTATTCAAGAAATCAAATATATCGTTAAATCAAATTTTACCTTACTATGTGGCTCTTCATCATGACATCTTGTAGGTATCGGCATCCTACATTCATGTTGACACATCTCCCAAAGATATCTGTTGTGAAGGGTCTACATATTTTCCATCAGATTCTTCATATCTTTCAGGTAGATTTTCTATTCAAGTCTTCTTGATCTTTTGGATGTTGATTTCCTTCATCATGGTTGCATATCTCATGACCTCTTCCTTACAGATTCTATTTCCAGGTTCCTTTCAATCGAATTTTATTAGTTGTGATCAGCCACCTCATATTTCTATGAGAACATAATATGTTGATTTCATCTAGTGTGTCTTATGTTTTCCTACATCCTTTCAGAGGAGGAGATCCTTTTTCTCTTGATCATGCTTCTAAAGATAGAATTAATGATTTCTGTTACTTGCAAACATATCACATGTCATTATAATATTAAACACAAGAATACATACCTTATTTTTACCTTCAAGTCATCGAGGCTTCTTCCAATAGCTTCCTTGGTTGAACATATCTTCAATCCACTGATATGCTTCATGTCATCACATCATCGTCTCATGGATTCCATACGTTAGAGTTCATGTTGAAACGCTTGTGTCCTCTCTATATTAGTGAATTCTACGATGAGGATTCCATTAGATAATTTTGAGGATTTGGTATATCCCCAATCGGTAGATGTTTCCTTTTTGACTTGATGTATGATGAGCCTTGTCCTAGATGACTTCTTTCTTTCCTTCAATGTCCACTGAGGTTTCTAAGAGCTATATCCTTCATTTTTTTGTCTATCATGGACTTTGTCCTTCACGAATTCCATGGAGATGTCACGAGTTCTTGTTTCTAATTCTTCCATGATGCCACGATGCATCTTATCATCGTTTTCATATCTTATAGAAAAAAATTATGATAGGACCCTTTTGTGAGGGATACTATCCCAATCATAGAGATATGTTACTCCCTCTTTCCTTGGCCATTTTCTTTAGCTTCCTCCATCTATTCGGTGATATGAGCTTCCATTATTTTAGTTATACCTATTCTTCCTTGTTTGAGTACCAAACTTCTCTTTCCTTTCTGCACATGGTTTAGTCCATTACCCTTCAATACTTTTTCCATCAACTTGTCTTTCTCTATTTAGCATAGAGACCATAAGTTGTCAAATGAGGTAACCTTCTCATCTCATGGAAATTTTTTACCTTGATTATCTGTTAGCGCATTATGGTTATCTTCCTTTCTAGGTCTTGTAGATGGAAGATATCCTACATCCTTTAATACCCTTTACTTTCATTTAGATTATATTTCATGTGAACTTTTTCAATGCCTCTTTAGAGAATGAGTTTATCATCTAAATCACTTTGATGTTTCCAATTTTTCTATGTGAAGGGATCTTTCATAAGCATCCCTTTCCATAAATTCATAGGAGACCTTTTGATATGTTTAATGACTTCAGCTTCTTAGAGGACTATGACTATCCTCCTTCTTCATGCAAGGAATCTTGATGACCCAACAGATTTATAGATCTACTTGAAAACATGAAGTCATTTAACTAAAATTGATTATAAAAATGAAAAATACTTACTTGGCATGTGAAGATAAAATCTTCACCTTGATCAATTTGATGCCGGTTGAAGAAGATGTATGAGGGCTTCTTCTTGGGTGATATTCTTTCAAATGAGAGAGCCTTTCGTCAATAGAAAAAGGTTGCTCCTCTTGATGAGGATGGTTTGTTGCTTCCTCAAATGATCTTCTTCTAGGGCAAGGAAATGATTCTTGCTTTTATAACCTTAAAGATGATGGCAATGATTTTTCTTCTTCAATATGCTTTGCCTTCTTTTGTAGATCAAGATTGCTACTAGGGTTTCAACTTTCTCCAAGTTGATGTGATCTTCATTTTGAAATTCTTTAAGCTATCATGTTTTGTAGACATGTTGATGAGGGTCTTGGTGGCCTTTTGATGATGACTGTGGAGACACAAGTTCTTGTTGTTGTACACTGTCTCCTTGATTGCATAGACAAAAACCCTTGCTGATGTAGACTGTTGTTCTAGATTTCTAGGGTTTGATCAAGATTAGGGTTTGTTTCTCTAATGCAGATCTTGATGTCCTTCAGCTTTCTTTGATGCCCTGCTAGAAACTTGATCCTTGAAATGTCTCTTTTTTGTCCTTCCTTTGACTGTGACCATAGCTCTGATACCATGTTGAAGAATCTAGGACAGTTAGAGTTAATGTGATTCTTCTTAGCCTGATAAATATTTGTGAGGTGTTTTTAAATTTTCTTCTTATCATAGTCCTCACTTGTTATTATTAGAGTATGTCTTCTTAGTTAATCAAATAGCTACCAAAAAAGAGAAAAGAACACAAAATGTTGGCATTCTACCAAGGCCAAAACCTCTCCCTCTTGGAGATGAAAACTCATACAAAATTCTTCTTATAGAGATTCCAATTGATGAACACCAAGACCATGAACCTTGACCTACTATGCCACTCCAAGACCAAGACATCAATCCTCTTCTTTGTCATTGTTGAGATCATCATCATTGCTACACCATTCAGATCATCATTACTACACTATTGAGATTTACATTGTTGCACCTTCATGGAGTACTTCATCATAATGACGAGATCATTCTTGATGCACCATTGTTTCATCTTCACATAGATATTGTTGCATCTCTCAACAACACCATCATTACTAGCACATAGATCTTCCACAGAACATTACCGAGACTGTACCTAGAAGGTATGTCGAAACTGTATAATCCTCTTCATCATAGATACACCAAGACTGGGAGGCCAATATTGTGACTATGTTTATAATGCATATAAGCCAAGAAAACGTATGACTGAGATCCTCCTTATAGCATGTATGCCAAGACTGTAACTTCTGAGGTAGCTGAGACTGTAGTCACTGAAACCGTCAAGAGACTATGGTCATGAGGTTGTTGTAATTCACTGTAATCATCACCAAAGATAGGAGAGGTATCTGAAGTTATTCATCACACAAGAATCTAAGATTATGTGTCACTGTGTTTGTCTGAGGTCTGTACTTATTGTTCCATCTGATCAGTTTTGATGTGGTTTCCCTGTACACTTGCATCCCTATAATTGAGGCCATGGAAGTAATCTACCATCTACCCGATCCTGATACCGCTCGGTCGATTGATATCTGCCTCACTTTGACCTTTTTTTTTTTTGAAGGTGAGTTCTTTGAGCAAACCTGTGGGGTTGCCATGGGCTCACCCCTTTCCCCTGTTGTTGCGAATCTTTTTATGGAGGATTTTGAATCCAAGGCTCTTAACTCAGCTCACCTCTTGCCTAAGATTTGGAAGAGATATGTAGATGACACTAATGTCATCTGGTCTCATGGCCAAGAGGAGTTAGACCTCTTCTTTTAACATCTCAATAGTCAATCCTCGGCCATTAAGTTCACAAAGGAGCAGGAAGTCGATGGTTGCCTCCCTTTTCTTGATATTCCTATCTCAAAGAATAATGATGGTTCCGTCTCCCACCATGTGTTTCATAAGAAAACTCATACTGAGCAATATCTTCACGCTAGTTCCCACCATTTCCCGGCTCAGAAGTTGGGGGTTCTCAACACCCTTGCTACTCGTGCCTTAAGGATTTCTGATGAAAAGAGCTTCGAGGAGGAGAAATCCCATCTCCTTGATGTCTTTGTTGAGAACGGTTATAGTAGGCACTTGGGTCAGAAGGCTTTCCTCAAAGCAGCTAAGAATTCAGTTGCTAAAAGAGATAAGAAGGAGAGGATTCTCAGTGTCCATCTTCCGTTTGTTCAGGGGACTACGGATAGGATTGTGAGGATTCTTAAGAAGCATAATGTCCCCTCGACCTTTAGACCTCTCAACACCATTCGTAAGTCTCTCAGATCTGTGAAGGATCCCATCGACCCCAAGGACATGAAAGGGGTTTATATTATTCCTTGTTCTTGTGGGACCCCCTATATTGGTGAGACTGGGCGCTCCATTAATCAAAGGATTGGTGAGCACGCAACTGACCTTAAGCATAGGAGAGCCAAGTCTTCTGCTTTAGCAAAGCATGTTGAGAAAACCAATCATCATGTCTGCATGGAGGAGGCTAGTGTGATTGCTAGAGTGTCCCAATTCCATCACCGATAATTTTTGAATTATAATTATAATTTTGGTTCTTTATGTTATTCTTTTCTCATAAACTTATTTTTAGCTAACTGGAAATAAAATATATATTTAAATATTATTATTTTCTTATAAACTGATCTTTAGATAATAACAAACTTCTGTTAGTTTTGATTATAATTATAATTTTGGTTCCTTATGTTATTCTTTTCTCATAAACTTATTTTTAGCTAACTGGAAATAAAATATATATTTAAATATTATTATTTTCTTATAAACTGATCTTTAGATAATAACCCACTTCTGTTAGTTTTGAATTATAATTATAATTTTGGTTCTTTAAGTTATTCTTTTCTGATAAACTTATTTTTAGCTAACTGGAAATAAAATATATATTTAAATATTATTATTTTCTTATAAACTGATCTTTAGATAATAACCCACTTCTGTTAGTTTTGAATTATAATTATAATTTTGGTTCTTTATGTTAAATATTATTATTTTCTTATAAACTGATCTTTAGATAATAACCCACTTCTGTTAGTTTTGAATTATAATTATAATTTTGGTTCTTTATGTTAAATATTATTATTTTCTTATAAACTGATCTTTAGATAATAACCCACTTCTGTTAGTTTTGAATTATAATTATAATTTTGGTTCATTATGTTATTCTTTTCTGAAAAAACTTATTTTTAGCTAACTGGAAATAAAATATATATTTAAATATTATTATTTTCTTATAAACTGATCTTTAGATAATAACCCCCACTTCTGTTAGTTTTGAATTATAATTATAATTTTGGTTCTTTATATTATTCTTTTCTCATAAACTTATTTTTAGCTAACTAGAAATAATAAAAAAGTCATATACAATTTGGAGCTAACTTTAAGTTATGAATCAAGGAACTAAGGGTAGTAGTATATATATTTAAATATTATTATTTTCTTATAAACTGATCTTTAGATAATAAACTAATTTTAAAATCACCTTAAAATAGCTAATTTTTTAGCATTTAAAGAGCTCCCTTTCTCATTATCAGCCAAGTTGCCCTTGGTAATGCCTCTGTGTGAATTATATTATGAGAAATCCCATATCTCTACAATATACTGAAATTGAAGATGTCTGAATTATATTTTGTGGAAAATTGAAGTCAGTTAATATTGCATAAATCCCGTATCTCTACAATATACTGAAATTGAAGTTTAGTTGTTCGTAGTGGGAATAAGTGCATTGTTGGGCAGGAAGAGGAGAGGAGATTGAAGTAAAGTTGGGCAGCTTGAGAATGATGCACCAAGAACAGGTGCAGGAAATTGAGGAGATGGAATTGTTGTTTGAAAAGATATTGGAAAAAAGTGATTTAAATGGAAACTGTAGATTCTTGATTCCGAAGAAAATTGTTATTAATAATATTTTTAAAAATTTAACACAGGAAGAGATTGCACAAGTGCATACTCCTGAGGGTATGGTGTTCCCTATATTTGACTTGGATGATGGAATACAAGACACATTCATTTTTAGACACTGGGCAAGCAGTAAGAGTTATGTGTTCAATGGTGTATGGATCAAGTTTGTGAAAAGAAAATCACTAAAAGTTGGTGACACTGTAAGGGTTTGGAGAGATAATGTGAATAACAGATTTTGCATCAATTGCTCTTCCGGCAGTACCTCAGGGAACACCGGCCTTGTACGTGCAAATGGAAACGTTTCCGGCCACACATCGCCATCAGCAAGGGATGTGGCAGCCGCCAATGCCCAGATGGCGGCTTTTTCCTCGGCAAGTGCGCAGGTCAATAATGGCAATACCCATGACAGTGACATATGCCTCTGCATTCGACTCAGGTGTGCGCATACAAATGGAAACAGAAATGCAGAACATAACGTGTACGGTGCCTCATCTTCTTCCAAGAATGCCCAGAACGTGTACGGTGCCTCATCTTCTTCCCAGAATGCCCAGATGGCGGCTGCTTCTTGTGGGATGGTCAATGGAGTTTGCGTCTGCCTTCGACTCTCTGGGAATTGCAAATAACAAAAGATGAACTCCACATCTTCTTGCTTAGCCACTTCAATCATCCTTTCATGTTTATTAATAGTTCTTCTTTGTTGTTACCCTAATTTTATTTCAGTTCGTTTTTACCCTAGCATTGTAACAGTCGGTTACATGGTAAAATAATTATTCTTTGGTATTAAAATAAACATTCTATTATAATATAATTTAATTATTTTTAATTCGCTTGTGGAAGATTTTTCCGAGAGAAAATCATCATATATTATATTAAGAAAATATAATGAGCTGTTACATAAAAGGCCATAACATTTCGGCCGGCTGATCCTGTAGATATCCTGTAGATAATAGCTGTAGACTAGCAGATGCTAGAAGATCTGGGATAACAAGATTGAGCTGATACAAAATCCATATGTCTAAACCATATATATCAAAACATGTCCTTGTTAACCATCCAAAAAGGAGAGAAGAATTCTATGAAAAAGGATCCACATAGAGCACAGTAGAAAAACTGTGAGAGAAGAAAAGAAAATTCCTGAGAAGAAAGAAATCATGAGAAGAAGAACCAACAATATCAAGCCGGACCAAGCATAGCAGATATATAAACCAGCACAGAGGCAATAGGAGCCTTGGATTCCTGAAAGATGCAGGAATTCCTCCATTTCCAGAGACACCAACACGTGATGATGAATAACGATCTCCATGCTGGACGTTGGGCACTCCACCACTTGAAGCCCTCCTGAACAGAAGAGAAACCCTGGTAAGGAAAACCATGAGATAAGGAGATCATACCAGATTTGGGCCGATGCCGGACACTGAAAAAACATGTGGACATTAGATTCGGACTCCTGACAACACATGACACATCTACCTGGACCCGTCCATCCCTTTCTTTGAAGGACCTCCCATGTGAGGTTCCGATTGGAAAAAATCAGCCATCAAAATAAAATTGCCTTGAGCGGGCAGGATGCTTTCCAGAATTTGGAAGGAAAGATGGGAGAGGGAAGCGGCGGAAGATTTGTCGAGGCAGCTTCATATAAATCCTTTACACGAACAGGCTGAGAGGAATTCGGCATTGACCATACCAATTCATCTTTGTGACCTGTCTGTTTAATACCTTTATCAGCGAAATTCTTTACCGCCGATACCCATATTTGTCGCAGAGAGAGAGGCAGACTGAGATCCTCTGCTTCCTTCAAAGTTGGCGAAGATGAGGACCAAGACAGAATCAATTTATTCCAAGTGAAGAGACCCCTTGTGTGCAGGAAAGAAATCAGTTCGGGAGTGAGCATTGCTTCCAGACCAAATACAGTTGAATCCAAACCGATAAGGATGCTCGAGCCGGTAGAGATATGCCATCTTAGAAAATCCATGAAGAGATGCTTGTGGAATATAAGCATATAAAAGTATTATGAAATTGGATTATCATTTTAATCTTATCAATTTTGACCTAATTAAAGCCTGGAAAATTAGAAGCTCTTTCATGCATTTCTTTTTAAAAAATTAGAAGCTCTTTCATGCATTTCTTTTTAACTTTATTTTAAAGTGGTCGCTATTTATTTTAATTATAATTTATAATTAAAATTAGTAAAATTAATAAGTCTCATAGCTTATCTGAAATAGAGGGTTCGAACCTCTCTCACCCCAAGACTTTTCTTTGGAAATTGCCCCATTAGCTTTCTAACAGTCGATCACATAAATATGCAATTGCCACCAACATACTATTATTATCACATAGATATGGAATTGCCACCAAAATAATAATAATAATAATAATAATAATAATAATAATAATAATAATAATATTATTATTATTATTATTATTATTATTATTATTATCATCTTCTTCTTATTGTTTGAGTAATCCACATAAATATGCAACTGCCACCAAAATATTATTATTATTATTTTATTGTCCCAGTAATTATTGGTAGTCTCTGCATGTGCCTGTGCATATCTTTATCAAATTTTAACTCACCATTTTAATTTTGTTCTCCTGAATCTATTTCATAATCTCCCCTAAATATCTAATTTTATTAAATTGCATAATTTTTTTAATAACATAGTTTTAATATTTAACCTAATATTATTATTAAGGTTTAATTATTAACTTTAATTATAATCAAAATTTATACTATATTTTCATTTAAAAAAAATATTCTATAATATAGTTAATATTTCTTATTACATTTAATTGAAAATAAGAATGAATAATAAAATAAAATTCAATGAAATTAACCTTAATTTTGTATTACTGATTATTATTGCCACATATTTATAATGGAAAGTCATATACTTTAGGTACCCAATTTTTTAGAATAAATTAAAAACTATTATAAGCTTTTGCACTTAAAAATGTTACATGTCTTTCCCGTTGTCATCACTATACTCTATCAAAAATCTAATGAGATCATATTTGTGTACTACCTTCATGAATATCAAGGATTTGATTTAGTCTTAGGTTTAAGTCCAACGAGATACAACTTAGCTAGCCTCTAAAAAATGCAATCAAATTTCTACCACCTCCAAAAATAAAACAATGCATGAACATGAGGAGTCAATCATATGCTTGGGTCATTTGTGGGACAAACAATGTTTATATATAAGGGAATCAATCTTATTCTTGTTTCATTCACACAAAGATAAGGGACTCTCGCAAGTTAGGGATTTATCACATGTGAGTTGATGGTTGGGATGTCACGATGAGGAAAGTAATCCCCACATAACTAAACATGTAAATTGCATTCGTGTGCCTTTGTCATATAGATATCGAACCACCTTCACAAGTAGAAGTTATGATTTAAATGGCTTGCAACTCCCACAAAGTCATATACAATAGTGTTTCCTCTAACTAGTGACAACTTTGACCATGAACCTTTTGTCCTAGAACTTTTAGTCCAATTTAAGACGATCCAAATTGTTCCAATTTTGAAACAATGAATAAATCAAGTGGAATTTCCCCTCATTAGAGTGCCATAATTTTTGAGCTTATGTACATGCTAACACACTACCTACTATATCCTTTACTAAGTAGAAAATAAGAAGATAAACAATATATTTCAATACCCTGTTATATACATTTTAATTAAAATGACACACTGGTACATATGCTAGAGAAAATTTATTTATGAATAATTTATTTTTGTATTATAAATTTCTATTTTGAGTTGATTTGGAGACTTCAAAAATTGGTAAATTATATTTTTAAATTTTTGAGTTTAAATTTTTTGATGATGAGATTATGTATTTTGAATTTCAATCCATATATTATTTTAAAAGGACTTTTCCATAATCCCAGAGAGCCTAGTCGAGTTGACTAGAGCTCAAGGAGACGTAGCCAAAGAGTTTTGGGTGAACTCCATATTATATTGTTGTTATGTGTGTTTTTGTTGTTGCATTGCATTGCTGCTTTATTTGTTGTTATATGTTTTTCATATCAGTTCAAGCAAATAAACTTAAAGCACATTAACAGTTAAAAATAAACACAAGCATACACCTATTTCAAGCATTATTAATTCCGCGCTTGGTTAATCATAATATCTTGGGAATATTTAAGCTTTGGAAGTGGGAGAGGTTCTTGTAAGCTCACAAGAAGCCTTTAGATCCCATTTTCAGATCATTTAGTCACTGAAACCGTGAAGAGACTATGGTCATGAGGCTGTTGTAATTCACTATAATCATCACCGAGGATAGGAGAGGCATCTCACACAGGAATCTGAGATTATTTGTCACTGTGTTTGTCTGAGATCTGTACTTATTATGTCATCCAAGATTTCAGAGTAATCCGAAGTTCTATGCTTCCTGTGGTGACCCCAATGGGGTATTTATAATTGTCATGTCTCCATAAATATGCGGACATTACAGTGTGAAAGATTGTGTCTATTAATTGAGCTGAAATGCAGTTATATATATATATATATATATATATATATATTGAGTTTAGACTTCTATGATCCATATTAATCATAACAAATTCTTTCGGAAACAATCACATAGGAGCAATTTAGTCGATGTGTTTCGAACCATCTAGTGTGGTTCATCTTCAAGACAAGATGATGAATCAGATCTAGGCATTGAAATAAATAGATGAAGAGAGAAACTAAGTAGCCATTAGAAAAAACAACTAGTTTGACTAAGTTATTTATTTTCTATTTTTTATTATTTATTTTCTATTTTTTATTTTAATTTGTTTAATTTTAATTAAAAAGGATTTTAATTATTATTTATTTACTTATTTATTTATTTTAATTCAACTCCTTCCATCTATTTGATGATATGATCTTCCATTATTTTATCTATACCTATTCTACTTTGTTTGAGTACCAAACTTCCCTTTCCTTTCTACACATGATTTAGTCCTTTACCCTTCAATACTTTTGCCATCAACTTGTCTTTCTCTATTTAGCATAGAGACCATAAGTTGTCAAATGAGGTAACCTTCTCATCTCATGGAAATTTGTTATCTTGATTGTCTGTTAGTGCATTATGGTTATCTTCCTTTCTAGGTCTTGTATATGGAAGATATCCTACATCCTTTGATACCCTTTACTTTCATGTAGATCAAATTTCATGTGACCTTTTTCAATGCATATTTAGAGAATGAGTTTATCATCTACATCACTTTTGTGTCTCAAACTTTGCTATATGGGGGGGATCTTTCATAAACATCCCTTTCCATAAATTCAAAGGAGACCTTTTGATATGTTTAATGACTTCGACTTCTTAGAGGACTATGACTATCCTCCTTCTTCATGCAAGGAATCTTGATGACCCAACCGATTTATAGATCTCCTTGCAAACATGAAGTCATTTAACTAGACTTGATTATAAAAATGAAAAATACGTACTTGGCATGTGAAGATAAAATCTTCACCTTGATCACTTTGATGCTTGTTGAAGAAGATGTATGAGGGCTTCTTCTTGGGTGATCTTCTTTCAAATGAAAAAGCATTTCCTCAATAGAAAAGGTAGCTCCATTTGAAGAGGATGGTTTGTTGATTCCTTGGATGATCTTCTTCTAGGGAAAGGAAATGATTCTTGATTTTATAGCCTTGAAGATGATGACAATGGTTTTTCTTCTTCAATATGCTTTTCCTTCTTTTGTAGATCAGGATTGCTTCTAGGGTTTCAACTTTCTCCAAGTTGATGTGATCTTCATTTTAAAATTCTTTGAAATATCTTGTTTTGTAGACATGTTGATGAGGTTCTTGGTGACCTTTTGATGATGACCGTGGAGACACAAGTTCTTGATGTTGTAAATTGTCTCCTTGATTGCATAGAAAAAAACCCTTGTTGATGTAGACTGTTGTTGTAGACTGTTAGGGTTTGATCAAGATCAAGGTTTGTTTCTCTAATGCAGATCTTGATGTCCTTCAGCTTGCTTTGATGCCCTACTAGAAACTTGATCCTTGAAATGTCTCTTTTCTTCCCTTCCTTTGACTGTAACCATAGCTCTGATACCATGTTGAAGAATCTAGGGCAATAGAGTTAATGTGATTCTTCTTAGCTTGATAACTATTTGTGAGGTGTTTTTAACTTTTCTTATTATCATAGTTTTCACTTGTTATTATTAGAGTATGTCTTCTTAGTCAATCAAATAACTACCAAAACAAAGGGACAAGAACACAAAATGTTGGCATTTTGTTGGGGCCAAAACCTCTCCCTCTTTGAGAGGAATACTCGCACAAAATTCTTCTTATAGAGATTCCAATTGACAAACACCAAGACCATGACCCTTGACCTACTATGCCACTCCAAGACCAAGACATCAATCCTCTTCTTTGTCACTATTGAGATCATCATCATTGCTACACCATTGAGATCATCATTACTACACTATTGAGATTTACATTGTTGCACCATCATTGTTGCACCTACATGGAAGACTTCATCATAACGACAAGATCATTGTAGCTACACCATTGATCCATCTTCTTATAGATCATTGTTGCATCTTCTGAACAACACCATCATTACCACCACATAGACCTTCCTTAGAACATTACCGAGATTGTATCTAGAAGGTATGTTGAAATTGAATAATCCTCTTCATCATAGATACACTAGGACTGGGAGACCAAGATTGTGACTGTGTTTATAATGCATATAAGTTGAGACAAAGTATGACTGAGATCCTCCTTATAGCATGTATGCGAAGGTTGTAACTTTCGAGGTAGTTGAGACTGTAGTCACTGCAATCGTGAAGACACTATGGTCATGAGGCTGTTGTAATTCATTGTAATCATCACCGAAGGTAGGAGAGGCATCTGAAGTTCTTCATCACACACAGGGAAAATTTTAAGGACCCCCCTAAATTTATATATATAATAAATGGGTGAATCCCCATGATACATAGGAAAAATGGAAGGCAATTTTATCAATAATATAATATGTATATATAATTTTTTTGGCAAGTCTCTCACCAAATTATATTATCTTGTAAAATCATGGCCAATCTTTCATTGGATTATAAAATCTTGTAAGATCTTGGTAAATATTTCACTGAATAATAAAGGCTTTGTAAAGGGCTAACAAAGTTCATAATGAGTATTTCTTGTAATGGCTTGAAGCCTTGCTAATCAATCCATCAAGAACCAAAACAAGTATATTCCTTATAAGTATATTCATTATATGGAATATAAAGATATTTCTCATGGAAATTCAATTAGGTTTAGCGCAGGTGGTAGGGAGAAATCCTACATGTGACAATGTGTTGGACTCATAATGAGTATTTCTTGTAATGACTATGAGCCTTGTTTTCTAAGAAATCCCTCGAGGACTAAAATATGTATATTACTCATATGGAATATAAATATATTTCTCATGTATTGGAATATAAATATATGAGTGAGGAGTGGGAAATGAGCCACAATAAGTCCTTAGAAAATTGACATGAAGAAGATAAGTGCAAAAAATAAAAAAGGTGAAAATGGAAAAATTGAGAAGAAATATAAGGGAAAAATGGTGAAACAACAAATTAATAATCCATGAGAGGAACAATGATTAGAGATACTGAGGGAAGATGTTCCCTCAGCCTAGAGGTAACAAAGGTAGACATTAGAACTCTCACTTATGCAAGTGTAGCTAAATAAACATGAAGCTCTATGCCAATCATGAGAGGGAGGAAATGTTAGGCCCCTATACTACTAGTGTAACCCCTTATTGTTATTAGTAAAACCCACTTATTATATTGATGTACCCATGTAGTGCCCATATTGTTACTATTGTGCCACATAGAAGCCCACTATTGTTATTATTGTGCCCTTACATTATTGTTGTTATGTCGGCTCTCATTATGTTATGACCCCTTAGACTCCTATATATAGAAAGGAGGTCTTTTCATTTGTATAATCCAAGTATTGTTCATTTATGTAATGTAAAGGAGGTTGCCCCCTCGAAGAGGCTAAATTCTAAGGCGTTGATCTATCTTTTCTATCTTTTTCTTGAGCTGGTTTCATAACATTTGGTATCAGAGCTTTGGATTCTAGGGTTTCGCTGCTCCAAACAGGTCATCGTGGCATTTTCACTATAACGTTTTTTCTGCGACGTTTCAGAAGTTGCAAAAAAAAACCATTTGAGAAGAAAGCATGCTGAACCTCGGGTCCAAATTTCAGAGCTTTTTGCGCTATATTTGCGGAGATATGATCTGAGGAACTTGGTCTTTTTGCAGACTCCTGAATTACATTCCAAATAGGTCACCTAGGGAAAATCGTCATAACTTTCTCTCTGAGCATCGGATTGAAATTTCGTAAGAAGGTACAGAAAGTGGACGGACTGTAGTTTCTTGCATAGCTCTTTCGGATCCATAGGTCAAAACAGTGACACATGGCACTTCATACAAGTTCGCTCTTCTGGAAAGGTCTATAATCAGGTCATCTTGGGAGATTGTGCATAACTCTTTCTTGGAGAATCCAATTTGGATCAGACTGGTGGCATTGGAAAGTGGACATAGAGGGATACTACAGGTCACAATTTCAGAACTAAAAGATCCAAAAGTACATAGTTACAGTCGTTTCAAGATCGAGCTCCTAAAATCAAGAAAAAGCAAGATGAGGAAGTTTGATGGCAAGGATCCGGTAAATTGGATACTTCAGATGGAGCAATATTTTGATCTACATGGTGTACCACTATTACAAAAGGTATGTATTGCATCTTCATATTTAGAACCGGATCAATTTTTATGGTATGAAGGGCTTTGTTCTCGTAAACAACTTGTTACGTGGTCAATTTTCACAGAGGAAATGATAGCACATTATGAGGATACAAAGAGCAACAACTTCTTTAGAGCAACACCACAACAATTGGAAAGAGTAAAAGGGCTTTGTGACATATTGGAAAGAAAAATTATGGAAACTAGGAAGCATACCCCTCACAACTATAAAGATGGAAGTGTTGTTTCTCCCAGCCTTCCACAACCTACAAGGGTTACACCACAACAATTGGAAGAAAAAAGAGAAAAAGGGCTTTGTTACAATTGTGATAGCAAATGCACTAAAATTCATAAGTGTGCTGAGAAGAAATTATTTTACATAGAATACATAGAAAATTTTAGGGGCGAATGTTCGCCCTTTGGCGAAATTAAGGGGTTTTAAATTTTTAGTGGGCGAATATTTTGTATCATAGTACATTTTTACAAATCACCTCAAATAGCCCACCTTATTTTAAGGGAGAGGGTAAAAAAGGTAAATTTAGCCCTTGAAATTAGGAGTTACAACCTTCCATTCGCCCATTTTCAAGAATAGGTTTTATTTAAGTGAATCCAATGGGCCAAAGGCCCAAATACCATATTTATAAAAGAGGTATGGTAAATAAATAAAACATTTTTTATATTTACTCCATAAGTCACCTTATATACATGCAAGGGTGTAAACAAATAAAAATATAAGTAAAGTGGAGGTATGGTAAATAAATAAACAGTCTTTTTATACTTACTCAAAAGGTATGGTAAATAAATAAAAATATAAATAAACTAGACGCATGGTAAATAAATAAAACCTCTTTTTATATTTAGTCCATAACCCTCGTTCTATTTATGAAGGCTCACGAAAGAGGTTTTATTTAAGTGAATCCTATGGGCCAAATACCATATTTGTAAAAGAGGTATGGTAAATTAATAAAAATATAAATAAACGAGAGGTATGGTAAACAAATAAAACATTTTTTTATATTTACTCCATAAGTCGCCTTATATTTACGAACACTCAAAAAATGCGTTATATTTAGGTGAAACCTGTGGGAAAAATACTATGGGACAAATACCATGGACTAGATTGTTATTAATACTATGCAAAAAAACATTATTAACCCTAATATTAGTATTAATAAAAATAAAAATGGCACATGGTATTGACCCATGGTATTCACCTGGAATGTAGCCTATTTAAATGGGGAAATTAAACCAGCATAGATCCATCTTTACTCTGGATCTACTAACCCCCGAGAGGTATCAAATATCATGATATGCAAAGTAGCATAGAGTGAAAAAATATTTGATCCGATCAAGAGTAAAAATGGATGTTGTAATTTAATGTATGTTAAACATTTTAGCTTGGTTAAAATAAAAATCAGCTATTAATTTTATTAATTTTTATAAATTACTAATAGTAATTTTTAAGCTCTAGGTTTATGATAACCCATGGTATTGACCCATGGTAATACCATGGTATTCATGTGAGCATATACTATTTAAAGGGGAAATTCTATCATCTTAGATCCATCTTAATTCTGGGTCTACCAGGTGCTCAAAGGGATAAATAGATTTCATCCCCCTAAGAGTGGTAGATGTGGAGTTAAGATGGATATAAGTTGGTTTTTATGATAATGAAGATATTAAATAGACTTAGGAAATTATATTGTAAAAACATCTTAAGGTGAATGGTTAAAGCATAGACATTGGACAAGTATATTTGTATACTTTTGTTTTAAACTGAAACAAATCCAGGGCTAAAAGGAATGGATTGATTGCACTAGTCATCCTTCTATAACTTTCCAACATATGCTGGAGTAAACAGATTGTAATTTGGGTAATTTTTGTAATTGCAAATAGGAACATACTTGTGTATTGGCAAGGTGGTTACGAGGTCCCTAGAAGTGATGAATTTGAATTTTTCTTGGTTTTATATATAGTATTAGGTTTTTTCTCATGCTTTCTATGAATGGCACGGGTGAATTTTATCCTACACCCACTAGGTTATCGATATGTAATTTCGGTAATTTTGATTTCAAAAGATATTTTAAAGAAATGCAATGATTTCATTTTTGTATTCAATAAACACAAGATTTTATAATTGAGTAAAATATTCGCCATGCCTGGTGAGAGATTCACCAAAAAATTATATATACATATCATATTATTGATAAAATCACCTTCCATTTTTCCTATATACCATGGAGATTCGCCCATTTATTATAAATGTAAATTTGGGGGGGTTCTTAAAATTTTCCCTGATAGAATATGAAGAGGAGGAAGAAAAGGATCAAGAAACATCAAAAGAAGAGGATATACACCAGGACCCCACCCCAGAGAAAGAAGAAATGAATCAGACCATATCCTATAAAGCATTGGCAAGAATTACCACTCCTCAAACTCTCAAGATAGAAGGACATATCAAGAAGAAAAAGGTGCAAGAAGTGAAAGATCACATCGAGAAAGAAGAAATGAATCCAACCATATCTTGTAATTCATTGGTCAAAATTACCACTCCTCAAACTATCAAGATAGAAGGACATATCAAGAAGAAAAATGTTCAAGAAGTGCAAGATCACATCGAGCATCAAGAAATGAATCCGACCATATCTTGTAAAGGATTGGAAGAAATTATCACTCCTCAAACTCTAGAGATAGAAGGACATATCAAGAAGAAAAAGGTTCAAGCAGAGAAAGATCACATCGAGCATCAACAACAAGTTCTCCAACTTTTAAAGGATAACGCCACTTCGGTGCAAAATCAAACAAAACAACAAGTAGATCAACGTCATAGTAAAAAATGTCTTGATGTAGGTGATTGGGTATTTTTACTGCTACATCTCAAGCAAGCTATTTATGAGAAGGAAATGTTGGCAATACTACATGCACTTAAAAAATGGCGACCTTACCGAATGGGAAGACTCTTCAAGGATGAGGATGTGGAAGCACTGTTTTGTGCTATTCCTATTATCCAGCCAGATTGAATAAACGAAGCAAGGGATGAATGGAAGTAGGACGAGGAAGTATGGCCACTTATTCAAAAGTTGCAAAAGATCTCAATTCAAAAAATATTGCCAGAAATTGAAGAGGAAGGAAAAATCATATTGGAACCTGGAGCAGTCACAGAAAAAAGAACTCGACAACTACGAAATCAATCAATTTCAGAGTATCTCATCAAGTGGAAGAACTTACCTGCTGAAGATTCCACATGGGAGGCCATGAATTTTATACATAAGCATCAAGAACTACTCAAGCGTTGAGGACAACACTTTTTGAAGGAGAGGGGCATGTTAGGCCCCTATACTACTAGTGTAACCCCTTATTGTTATTAGTAAAACCCACTTATTATATTGATGTACCCATGTAGTGCCCATATTGTTACTATTGTGCCACATAGAAGCCCACTATTGTTATTATTGTGCCCTTACATTATTATTGTTATGTCGGCTCTGATTATATTATGACCCCTTAGACTCCTATATATAGAAAGGAGGTCTTTTCATTTGTATAATCCAAGTATTGTTCATTTATGTAATATAAAGGAGGTTTCCCCCTCGAAGAGGCTGAATTCTAAGGCGTTGATCTATCTTTTCTATCTTTTTCTTGAGCTGGTTTCATAACAGGGAATCTGGGAAAGATATGTGAGAACAAGAATTTAAATGGAACAAAGCATTGGGATTACAATCCTTACTCGTTGAGTTTGGGTACTTCCTTTGAGGCCTATTGAAAAATTAGGAATGATCTATCTATGTATCTTGTTATATAATTAGTTTGTAAAATAGTTTCCAAGTAGCTATGCTAGAGCATGGATTTTGTGAAATGTTTTTCATTCATCCTACCTATCTTTAGATGGAGATGAACAAATATGAGTATTGGAGATAGAATTCTCCCATTTTTTTGTTGTAACAAATTGTACAGGTATAGCCATGTCCATCATTAAGTATGCCCCAACTGTATCGACAATATTCCCAAACCAAAAACTTTTTAGTACTAAAAAGCATAAAAAAATCCAACATTACATACTAAAAGAATATATTAATAAAATTTGCATGGTGAAAATTAGCACGAAAGGTTATAGCGCATAAAGGTTTGCAATAGAAATCAGCCTTAAAACTTCTACGGCCAAACGCGTCTCCCTTGGAATTTTATGTATCAAGATGAAACCCCAAAATGCAAAGCCCTAGCCAAAAATAAGTGAGAACCCCTCGCATCAATCAAAGAAGAGGTTTCTGCCCTGCAAAAATGCTCAACATTTCAAAGCGACGTCCTTAAAATGTAGAGCCCTACATATATTCGCAAGAGCTAAGAAGGAAGATGAGATTTTACTATTTGCGAGTAGGTAAATAGCCTCATCGTGATTTAAGTAATGTTTTGTTAAATTTTGAGGGTTGCGACTTGCAATTCAACTCAAAAAAATTATAATGTAATTAACTTATTTATTCTTTATCTTACAGTATTTTTTGAATTACCAGTTTTTACATCTTAGTATCATCCTCCCAGCAATCTGAGTGCAAAGAAGCCTATCATGTGGCAAGAAATATTTTGCCTACTAGGGTTTTGGATTTTAGACCATCATTGGAAAACTTGGCTCGGTGTGAATAAAAATAAGTTTTAAATATTTAGTTTTTAAATATGTACTAATTAAAAAAGATTTTATATAACATTTGAAACTAAGGAGAGATTTAGTTTTCAGTTTTGAATATTTATTTTTTAAATGTATATTAATTACAAAATTCTAGGGAGAGATGTATTTTTGAGAGAGATTATTAGATAAGTGTTGTTATGATTTTGCTTAGTGAATTTCAGTTTTAAAATTGTGTCTATATTGACAAAAATTATTACAAAATATTTAAATTTTAAAATGAATATACATTGTCACCTTAGGTACTATGATTGTTTCCTTAACATGATAAAAAATGAAGTAGCTAGAATCTAACAACACTTTAGGATACCTCTAAGGACACATATAAAATAATAATTATAGTTATCATATTAAAATAATAATTTATGTTTTAATTTAACGAGTCAACATAATATTATATTGCATGATGGTTAATTTTCATATATATATATATATATATATAAGACAAACCCTTGTAACTTGAATTGACCTCTTTAGTTTTGGAATTAAATAATATATATATATTTTTTATTATGTTTTGTGAGTGACCTCCTTGTGGAAAAATATCATGTTTGAGTGATGATTATATAAATAAACCATTACAAATTTAATTATATCTGAAAGTGAAGATAATCATTCACTCACAAATTTGGACAACTTGTAATTATAATTATCAAATCACTTTCCCTTTATATAATAGTGTCTCATCAATAATTTTTATATCCAGTTAATTAATTATAATTTAAATGAATTTTAAAAAATTAACCATTAAGATAGAAAGTGATTAAGTCATTAATATACCATATTTTACTGTACACAAACTATAAAATATAAAGCAACAAAAAAACATTTTTCTCATGATATTAGAAAACCTGAAATCTCCCAACAACTACTAGTGCTTCTAGCTTTTTTCCAGCCCCATAAATGATATTTTTCATATTATTGATTTTTATTTTAATTTAAAATGAAAAAAAAAAGATTAATTAAGTGGATAGATGTATTTGTTTTGGAATAGGGTTTCACAATCATGATCAACCTATGCAAACCTCCCAAGTGATATGTAGAATATGGGCACTTAATAGGCAAGGGTCATAGATGCTTCACCTAATCAAAACCATAATCAAAAGTAAACCATATCCCTATATAAAAAAACCTTACATTTTGCAAATCCAATAAACTATATGTCTATGTAAAAAACCATACATTTTGCAAATCATAGTATACTACTTTAAGAATTCAAAATATACCTCTCTTTTGATACACACCAACCTAGATCCATCCTTAGTTAATGTGAATGGGAAATGAGAATCAAAACCTAGTGAGTGGGAAATGAGAATCAAAACCTAGTGAGTGGGAAATGAGAATCAAAACCGAGGGTTTCGAAGGATACCCAGAGGAGGAGGGAGAAGATGGATCTAGGCTAGTTTATGAGAATCAAAACCTAGCCAGTGGGAAATGAGAATCAAAACTTATGGTTTCGATGCATATGAAGAGGAAGAGGGAGAAGATGGATCTAGGGTAGTTTAATTCCCCCTTTAAAAAGACCATATTCCACATGAATATCATGGGAAATACCATGGGTCCTCATAAACCTGGAGCTCAAAAACCGCTGGTGACTTCACAGAACAAGACAACATCCTTGGATGCAATAAAAGAAACCTCCCAAATGATAGCTAGAATATGGACACTTACAAGGGTCATAGACGCTTCACCTGATCAAAACTAGAATATAGACACTTAATAGGAAAGGGTCATAGACGTTGCACTTGATCAAAACCATAATCAAAACTCATCAAAACCAGAATATGGGCACTTAATAGGCAAGACCATAATCAAAAGTAAACGATATCCCTATGTAAAAAAGATATTACATTTTGCAAATCTAAGTATACTACTTTAAGATATCCATATGTAAAAAAAATCTTACATTTTGCAAACCCAAGCATAATGACTTTAAGAATTCATAGCATACCTCTCTTTAGATATACATGAGCCAAGATCCATCCCTCTCTAAGCTTGAGAGATCAGTTAAGGCTAATGCGAAATGTGAATCAAAACTGAGGGGGAGAGAGAGAAAGAGGGAGAATGAGAAGATGGATTTAGGATGGTATAATTCCCCCCTTTAAATAGACTATATTCCACATGAATACCATGGGTTCTTATAAACCTTGAGCTCAAAAAATAGTAATGGACAAAACAATATCTCTTGATATAATAAAAAAATAATAATGTAGAATTTTCATTTTTACATAGAGTTATTTTTATTTTTATTTCAAATTTACCTTTACTCAACAAAAATTGATTAAAAAAATAATAACCTAAAATTTTTACATAAAATAATAACATAACATAGGGTTATTAATTATCAAATCTCTAGATAGATTCAAAGTTAAAATGGATCTAGGTTTGCTTAATTATTAATTATTATAACTATTAATTTTATTTTTTAATGTAATTTCTATTTTTATGTAATTTCATTGAGTCAAAATATTTTAATTTTTAATTAATTAATTAATCAAGTTTTTTAATTTGATTGAGTCATAATGTTTAGATAACATAACATGACATTACAATATCTTTTCCATACCAAAAATGTAATAACATTAAATTATATATATATATATATATATATATATATATATATATATATATATATATATATATATACATACATACATACATACATATATATATAATATTTTGATTTTAAAATGGATCTAGGTTTGTTTAATTATTAATTATTATAACTATTAATTTTATTTTTTTAATGTAATTTCTATTTTTATATAATTTCATTGAGTCAAAATATTTTAATTTTTAATTAATTAATTAATCAAGTTTTTTAATTTGATTGAGTCATAATGTCTAGATAACATAACATGACATTACAATATCTTTTCCATACCAAATATGTAATAACATTAAATTAAATATATATATATATATATATATATATATATATATATATATATATATATATATATATATATATATATATATATATATATATATATATATATATATATATATATATATATATATATATATATATATATATTGTAAAATGAGAGATGGTTTTTGGGCACGTGGTATTGATAAGTCATGGTATTGTAACAAAGCATGTTCACAACTTAATAATGTCCATGGTAAAGTGGGCATGAATATCCATGGTTAAAAAAATTGTTATATTATAAGTATTAAATTTTTATGTGCTTATTAATAAAGTTTAAATATGGTTACAAAATTATTAGACTAACTTATATGGTAAAATGGATCTTAATTTATAACTATTATTTATATCTCATATATTTGAATGTGATAAGGGATTTAGATATATCTTAAAAGTAATTATAAATTAAATTCAAATAAAATATTTATAAATATTTTGATTGTGAAATGAGAGATGTATATTTGGAAGTAAAGTGTATTGAGAAAAAATAGCGGGTGAAGGAACTGGGGCTAGGGTTGAAGTTGAGGATAGGGTTTTGAAGTTGGGAAGCAAGGCGGGACGCGCAGGGGGGGTTGTTGCTCCCTCCTATAGTCAGGCAGTTACGGGCATAAATAAGGAAGCAGGAAAACAACATTTTAAAAAACCTCTGGAGAAGGTAGCAGAGGCAAGAGGCAAAGGAACAGTGGAAGGAAACGGACCTCAGGAACAAGAAGGGGATCAACCGGTAACAAATAAGGAGAAGGAGAATGAGGGCAGCAATGGAAAACATACTTCCACAAGGTCAACAGGGGTTTGCAAACCCAAATTGAGCACCATTCCCTGGGTCATATTAAGTGAACCAACGCTTCAAGCTCATAGGGATCATATGATGGAACATGCAATCATATGCAAATTTATGGGGTTATGGCCGACGAAGAGGGCACTACACATCTAGATAAGGATTCATTGGAAACCAAAGGGGGAAATACACCTACATCTGGGCTCTAAGGGCTTCTTCGCAGTGGTGTTCACGAGCCTAGAGGATAAGGATAGAGTGTTTGAAGGAGGTCCATATTTCTATGTGGCGGCAGGACTCTACATGCAGCCATGGAAAATGAACTTTTTCCCGGAGCGTGAAACCTTCACATCAGTACCGGTATGGATTAGACTTTACTCCCTTCCTCTGGATTATTGGCTACCAGAATCTCTGAAAATAATAGGAAATAAGCTGGGGCATTTTTTAAAGATATCAGAGGCAACTCTGAAAGGAAAATATACCTCCTTCGCTCGAATCTGTGTGGAAATGGACTTATCTGGAGCCCTTCCAAAAGCGATTATTTTAGAGGTATATGATGAAGAATGGGTTTAGACTGTGGACTATGAGCACATCCCATTTAGGTGCCAAAAATGCCATGAACATGGGCATCTATTCAGAGACTGCCCAGATTACATTGCGGAAGGGAAGGCGAAAACTACTGAGGATAGGAATCATGAGGGTTTCACCAAGGTTGGGAGCAAAGGGAAAGGTAGTAAACGTCCATAGAAGAAGATTAATGAGGATAGATAGTCAAGACACAATAGATTCAAAATCTTAGAGGAAGAAGAGGGGAACAAGGAAACAGTCCAGGATAAGGAAAACTTAATCAATGAAAAGGAAAAGGAGGCTGACATGGAGGTGTTGTGGCCAGCAACAACCCCCCCCCCCCCCTTTTATTTTCAATCTAGTATCAGCCACGATGCTAGAATGAATGGGGACCCTTAGTTAATTTTTCGAAAAGCAAATATTTCATTCTAAAGTACAAACATACACTTAGAAAAAGGTTTCTTCAATGACTTAAGCCTAAACCTGTGTTCATGAAAATCTTTAAGGTTGCATCACAAAAAAGAATGAGAAACACCTTCATTTCCCTTCTAAAAGACCAATATGCGCACCGCCTCAGTGTTAATAACAACATCGCATCGCAACATGTTTGTACCCATAAAGAAAAGCTTACAAACCCGCCGATCTGCGATATTGCGATCGCATGTCGCATAAATGAGGTAGGCGAAGATTAACAAGCATTGAGTTATGGCGATCTGCGATATGGCAATCTGCGATATTGCGATCAATACTGTTTGCGATCGCGCGACATGCAAGGGTACATTGGCAGATCATAAAAGCACCTTAATACGGATCCCTCGGGCGCGCCACCCAAATAAAAGCCACTTGCTATAACCTGACTTGGAATTATGCGCTTTTAATGATAGTAATAAATCAGTTGTCAGTTATTAAGTGGAATAAAGACGCGTGCCTTAATGCGGATTTGCTTCACGTAAGGTGGCGTATCTGATTTATCTCTTGCATTTAAAACTCTCCCATCACCTTTCTGATCAATCTTTCCATTTTACTCATAACCTGCAGGAGCAAAGTGTGAAGGCAAAATTAGATAGAAACGCTAAGCGAAATGGGGAAGAAGAACAAAGCTCAAAGCTCAGAAACAAGAGAGAAGACCAAAGAGATGGCGCCCCTGTACACAGATACTGCATGCAATAAAGATGTAGGTATCTCAACATGGGAAGGCATGTATAGGCTGTTAGAAGAAGAGAACCCTAGAATAGTCAAGGTAACTGTTGTTGTCGCGGGTGCATCACATCCTTCAGAGGCATCCCTGGAAGACCTGGCGTGTTCTTTCCTCCATAGAATAGCGGCAAGGCCGAAGATTCTACCGTATACAGACATGATCAAATGGATTTTAGATGATGCAGAGTTACATCATAGACAGTTCAAAGTCCAGGGACATGGGCTCGTGGGATCGTTTGCTGCCTCAGACCTGAAGCTCATGTATCATCTTCCTGAACCAAAAGCGACCTATAATGCGGAGTTTGTCAGGAAGTTCGTAGTGGAGAATCTGGACCTATCAGACACCACTAAGGAATGGTCGAGAAGAGATGAGCCGTTGAAAATAGATAAGAATGGTATGTATAGCACTAGTTCCCTTACCTCTCCATATTGTTTTGCTGCCGCCATGCTCTGAAGGCTATTCGGTAGGCCTGATATCAATAAGTTCTCATCTGAATGGCTACCGTTAATTGATTCCGCGACTAGTTCTGAAATAGTGGATTGGGCCAAAATCCTTTCTGACACTCTATACACGGCGGTTCTCCACTACCGTTCTAAGAGATCCTTCTCCCAAAGGACCTATCCTCCTTTCTATCTGTCTGCCTATATAATGGACTCTGTCTGTCTTGTTTCGAAATTCCCTACTATGGGTTGGAAATGGACTACCCAAGACCCATTGCCCATTCATGTCTATCATAAAGTCTTATGGGATTCCCAGTTTGCCCCTCATTTTTACCAGATCTGCCATGGCTTATATTGCCCATCCATAGAATGATATATAATAAGGACCCCCCAAGGTGCTCTCCCGAGGCCCAGGTTGATATCCTCCCCATCGCAAGATGGTTTGGGGAAGAATGGTTTACCTATATTCGAGTTTTTGGAAGCAATGTACCTCCACATGTCCTACCTTTGTATGTTCCTAATAAATTGTTGGCCCGGAAAATAGCTTATCAAACTTGTTCTGAAGGCGGCCTAACCAAGGAACTAAAGGACAAAAAGAAGGCCATTTGGCCTCCATTCCCCGTCACTTGTGGGGTCTTCTCTTTATTCGATGTGGGACATGCTTTTGATGAGGTGGAGAATGTGACGTGTCTCCAACTATTTAAGTTCTCATCGAGACCATTCGACCCGCATAAAGTGGCCCAGGAATTTACAACCAATGTCAAGATAAGGGTATTCTTTGGGAAGAAAGATCTATTTGACGATCTCTTCCTGAACAAGCACTCGCTCAAAGAAGTTTTGCAAGAAGCTCAGTCAAGATTGTCTCCAGAGGACTTTCGGAAATTCACGTTGTTCAGAGAAAGGAGACTGGCTAGTATTCCACTGGAAGGACTGCGGGTAGCTACTAGAGAACCGACTCCGAGCATCAGCCTCAGCGGAAACTCCAGCGCTTCCAGATCTAAGTCCAACGCTGCAAAAGAAATATCTGAACATCCTGAAGAGTCTGTTTATAACAAAGAACAGAACGAAGAAACAATCAAAGACACAGCTCAATCAAGCACGATGTCTCAGCCGCAAGTTATCACTTCGCCACCGAGAGAGGTTCCCCCTCCTGTCATTGAAACACCTCCTGTCACAGTAGAGTTGGATAAAGAATGGGACACCTTCAATGAGTTAATTAATCTTGAAGGTCAAATCCCAAAGACACCAGTGAGCAATACACAGGTGGTGCAAGAGGTCGTCTCAACTGTGGTCAGTAGTGCCGCAGAAACAGAGCATCTCCCTATCGCTCCATCCTCAGAACTTCTACTCAGCGTAGAAGAAATTCCTCCACTGGACGTATTCTACAGCCCCCAGCACAAAGCAGTTGTAAGGAGACAAAGAAAGAAGAGAAAACTTGAGAATGTACTATCTCAAGATGCTGAACATCTAGATGTTTTGTGGAAAGACCCAAATAGTAATCCAACCGAGAATCTCACAAAACTGTCTCAGATTGCAGGAGCATATGCTTCTGCAACCATCGACAAGGCCTCTGAAGTCCAGCAACTTCTGAAAGAACATGAAAATCAAATACAACTGCTACAACAACAGTTGCAGCAAGCCAATGCGAACACTAAAGCCTCCAGACAGCTCGAAAAACTACAAGAAGACTTTCTCCCGATGCAGGTGAGCTATCAAAGAAGCCTCGAAGAAAAAGAAAAGCAGCTGCAGACGGTGGAAGAAATGCATAAAGATGAACCCAAGCTGTCAGAGTTCATTTCAGAGTCCATCAGCTTGAACGACCAACTATCACACCAACAGGAAGATATGGTACGTAGAATATCACAGTGGAGGCATTTTTGTGAATTAAGCGACAAAATCACCAGCCAGGTGGTTGAATTGCGGAACGACTATGACCAGGCCAACAAAAGAGTAACAGAATACCTAACTTGGCAAAATGAAGAGGAAGGGAAAAGAGCAGGAGCACCCAAGATTAATGAAAATCATAAGGAGCTGCTCTTTAACAAATGGGACGAACAAATTACACAGGCGGAGCAAGCAGCAGAGACAGCAGCGACACAAGCGAGCATCCTTATTGATAGTGTAAATGAAAATTTACATAGGGCTAATTTGATTTCAGAAAGCACCCCGGGGTACCTACCGAGCACGTCGCAACTGGAGGCAGAATGGAGACAGAGAACGCAGGCAAACGGGAAACCAATCCAGGCATTGGCTAGACTAAATTGGGAAAGTTACTGGACTTTCTTAGTTAAGCCACACAGCCAATGCATGACAGTAAGATGCATCATAAACGCAGCCGAGAAGGTAGCGCCAGCTCTTATGGATGCTGTTTTCGCAGCCCAGCTAAGCACAGAAATCAGCCAGCCTACTCTTCTCAAGCCTATGCTTGACAGCTGCAATTTTAGAGACCAGATTCAGAAGTAATTCCGTTTAGAATGTTGTTTTTTCCTTTTTGACTAAATTAGAAAAAGGGCGATCATTTGAGAACCGTATCCTCAATTTTGTAAACATACTATTATTAAGATTAGGTAGTAGTATTTCAACCCTTCTCATTGCATTGGAGAAGGGTCCATAAATTTGTCAAGAACTTGTCCTCATAACATGCACTTCTGCACCTCATAGGAGGGTTTGATGAATGGAAGGATCGGATTTATTTATATTTGCATTTTAATGTCTGCTACTGATGTTGCATTTTTGTACTCTTAGTAGGCGTTTTAAGTAAGTAGAAGTAGATCATTATTGCTTGAAGTTGTGAGTAGAAATGAATCATAAATGGTACTTTTATCTCTTGACGAATTTCTGTTGATTTGCTTAAAGTGATATACAGCTGATATTATTTGCATGTTAATGTATAGATTTATGGTTACCATTTGGCACTTTTGTACGGTGGAATCATCTGTTTATGTTTGACATATAAATGATTTATCATGTGATATGCAGTCCACAACCGTCCTGTTTAACTTCTTATGCAGAATGGTTTATCTCAAATGGTTTATATTCTTATAGTAGCTGAATAATCTTCATTACCAGTTATTATATGAAATCTTTTTAGATCGCATGATGGAAAGGATATATCCCGGGTTAGCGTAGGTTATATATGTTATTTTTATTCTGATTTTAGCAGCTTATAGTCAAATAATGAGTTAGATTAAAATTAGTTCTCAAAAGTTCTCTAGAAACAGCATAAATCAAAACTTACACACACGCACACCCCTTACATCGGGAAACTGGTCCCGTTATCCCCAGTCGGACCCGCTACTCCAAACGGGCAAGGAGCCGCCAACCAGGTTCCGGACCGGGTGGGTATCCCCCTTGTTGTCGACCCGATTTCGGGGCCCTCAACATATTTGGCGCTAGAAGGAGGGCCTGAGCACATTGTCTGATTGGAATGTTTTTAATTATAAATCTCGAAACAGGATGGCTACTCACAAAATTCCTATTTGGAGTTGCATCCATGTTCCTGCCTCTTCCAACACTCCACCAGATGTGGTAAGGCTATTGTCTCAGGTAAAATTCAATGGTAAGAATAATTCTTTTGCATTTCATCACGCCCTGCAATTCATTCAAAGAGTTTTGAGTTCTGATATTCAAAAAATTGACGAAGGCGTTTTGTGCAGGATTTTTACTCTTACATTTATAGCGAAAGCTAGAAGATGGTGCAGAAGCCTCCCAGTTGCATCAGTTCGCAGCTGGGACCAATTCGTTAGGATTTTCATCTTGGAATTTGATTGCTATGAATACGACCAGGTATATGATGAAATCGACTATCTGCGGAAAGAAGACGAACCCGTAAGGGATTTCAATATGCGATTTCATCTTAAGTGTCTACAATATGACCTCGAGAATGAGCTCACAGATGAAGAATCTTCAAACTATGATGAGTATTTCCTACCTCCTATACCTGATCAAACAGAATTCAGCCTAGGAGTATTGCATGCTCTGACACCAGAAAACAAAGGCGAAAGTACCGAAAGGGAGAATACCTTAGCACCAGAAGATGACTTCGACATCGATTCAGACAATATCATTTCAAACCAACAAATGATGATGCCAAGGTTAGATCCACCTACTGTTTCTCTCTCGAAAAGTATCG
Source organism: Pinus tabuliformis (assembly GCA_031772625.1). Taxonomy (NCBI): domain Eukaryota; kingdom Viridiplantae; phylum Streptophyta; class Pinopsida; order Pinales; family Pinaceae; genus Pinus; species Pinus tabuliformis. The sequence continues at coordinate 212,039,818 of CM062817.1, forward strand.
GCACAAAAAGGTATGATCTAAAACCCGATGCTTATAATGAATCTGATGAACGAGATTTAGTTGATTCTATTAGATGCGTTGTTCCAGATTTACATTTTTCTCTTTACCCCAATGTTTTTAGTGATGACGATAATTCCCCTCATAATATTAAGCATATTTCAATGGAAACAGAGGGTTATTCGAACGAACCATCATTGGGCCTTCAAAATAAAGAGACCACTTTAACACAGCCTTTGACCCATATTAAACGAGAGCTGCCTCACCTCCCTCGTCTGAAAACATATAATGAAAAAGAGGAACCTAGGGGACACTGTAAGGTCTTTTGTGATAGTTGCTTTGCCGATCATGATGATGATGAGTTATCACAAGTAACTCAACTAGGGTCAGATGATAAATAACATCTTAGATCAGGAATTATACCAGCTGACCCTCACCTCAAAGCAGAAGCTCATTTGAGTAATTTTACTATCCAAGACGATACTCCAATCTATGATTCATATCAAGAGGAAAGCTTCATCCCTGTTTGCAATCATAACTCAGTTCCTGATTCACAAAACTTGGTCAGTTCTTGTGAAAAGCAAAAAGTCACAAATAACTCCCAGTTGTGCGATACCACAATTTATGTAGATACCCAATCTTTTCTTTCTCACTCACGTTCATGTTGTACATAATCGAATCTCTTTTTTAATTTTCAAATTATTGATAGATTAGATTTCAACGATTTACATATAAGAACTTTCATTTCAAACGAAATCGCTAAAAACTCAACGACAACAAGCAATGGGTTACAAGCCATCGAAACCAAAAAACCCATTTCACAATTTGACTTGTTATCCCTCCTATTGAAAGATCACCAAATCACAAAAGAAATCCATCCCGATTTTTATGATCCAATAGGTACTCAGTTAGAAAAGACCTCTCATGAGAAAATAAAATCAGACAGAATTCCAATTGAGTTTGTAAGTTCTTATTCCCTAGCCAACAAATTCAATCCAAGAGAGATTCGATTCTTTTTACCAATGCTTGGGAAATCCATATGGCTAGGGATAATAATGAATTGTTGGTTCCATTGGAAATATCATTTTACCTAGTTATTTCCTGTATATAGTTAGAATAGGAGTAGGAGTAGTTTAGCTAGGTTAGTAGTTTTGCTTTCAATAATTGATAGGCAAAGTTAGTTATATTCTCTACGTAACCCTAGAGAATGTTTACCTCTCTCAAATAAAGTTTGTTCTGACTAAACAGTATTTGACATTTACTAAAGAAGCCTCGTCTCTGTTAAAGATTTTGAAACTTCGGCTCCTATTAACAGCAAGTCTTTTGAGAATTTGATCTTTATTATCAATAGAACTTTAACCCAGAAATGATGATAGTTTCAGCTCCAAAAAACTAAAAAAGCTATCTCAGTATGGAAATCGTTTTAGGTCAGTGCAATGAGAGGTATCAATATTAAAATAAAGATTCTCTGTGGAAACAGCCACTATCAAAAGCAGCCCTATCATTGTCGACCAGAACTTTCTTAAGGAAAGAGAATTTGATTTCCTCCCTGCTGAAGAAAAACGCGACATTCAGAAGAACGACCTAAAATGATGCTATATCTCAAAGAATAAGAGGTCTCATCACGAGCCGACTTATCATAATCATAGATATTATAACTTGCTGACTTTGCCAAAACTGTCTACCAAAACAGGGCAATGACTCAGGATTGTTGCAATCAAGAGACAAGGGGTCTCATCACGAGCCAGCTTGTTCAGCAAAAGTGTAAATCAAGTGAATGACTCTGTCATAATTTGGCCACCAGACCAAGACATTTTTCTTTAGAGAATAAAAAATGAAAAAGCATCAAGAAGGGGATTTTTCTGAAAGAGTTGCAAATAACCTTAAGCAGGATAAAGGATCATTCCTGGATAATAGGTAACCCTGTCAAGGCTATGGATGCCTGCTGGCAGCAGTGGCTCTACCTGCGACAAAGGAGCATTCTTTAAAAAGGATTGATACATAGAGATCACTTTATTTTTATTTTTAAAAGACCAAGTAATGACTGACCTGAATTCGAAAACTATATGGGAATGCAAATAATTGAAATAGAATGGGGCTGAAACAAAACGTCATTAATGCTTTGAAGTATCATTTGTTTTTATCTTTTATAATAAAGTTCAAAATTTCTGAGAAAATTTTTTAGGAAGTCTGAAGAAGTCAATAGAAAAAAGAACAGAGATAACTGGTTCTCCCAAGTGAATCGCCAATTGTTGTGGCCAGCAACAACCCCCCCCCTTTTTATTTTCAATCTAGTATCAGCCACGATGCTAGAATGAATGGGGACCCTTAGTTAATTTCTCGAAAAGCAAAGATTTCATTCTAAAGTACAAACATACACTTAGAAAAAGGTTTCTTGAATTACTTAAGCCTAAACCTGTGTTCATGAAAATCTTTAAGGTTGCATCACAAAAAAGAATGAGAAACACCTTCATTTCCCTTCTAAAAGACCAATATGCGCACCACCTCAGTGTTAATAACAACATCACATCGCAACATGTTTGTACCCATAAAAAAAAGCTTACAAACCCGCCGATCTGCGATATTGCGATCGCGCGATCGCATGTCGCATAAATGAGGTAGGCGAAGATTAACAAGCATTGAGTTATGGCGATCTGCGATATGGCGATCTGCGATATTGCGATCAATACTGTTTGCGATCACGCGACATGCAAGGGTACGTTGGCAGATCATAAAATCACCTTAGTACGAATCCCTCGGGTGCGCCACCCAAAGAAAAGCTACTTACTATGACATGACTTGGAATTATGCGCTTTTAATGATAGTAATAAATCAGTTGTCAGTTATTAAGTGGAATAAAGACGCGTGCCTTAATGCGGATTTGCTTCACGTAAGGTGGCGTATCTGATTTATCTCTTGCATTTAAAACTCTCCCATCACCTTTCTGATCAATCTTTCCATTTTACTCATAACCTGCAGGAGCAAAGTGTGAAGGCAAAATCAGATAGAAACGCTAAGCAAAATGGGGAAGAAGAACAAAGCTCAAAGCTCAAAAACAAGAGAGAAGACCAAAGAGATGGCGCCCCTGTACATAGATACTGCATGCAATAAAGATGCAGGTATCTCAACATGGGAAGGCATGTATAGGCTGTTAGAAGAAGAGAACCCTAGAATAGTCAAGGTAACTGCTGTTGTCGCGGGTGCATCACATCCTTCAGAGGCATCCCTAGAAGACCTGGCGTGTTCTTTCCTCCATAGAATAGCGGCAAGGCCGAAGATTCTACCGTATACAGACATGATCAAATTGATTTTAGATGATGCAGAGTTACATCATAGATAGTTCAAAGTCCAGGGATATGGGCTCGTGGGATCGTTTGCTGCCTCAGACCTGAAGCTCATGTATCATCTTCCTGAACCACAAGCGACCTATAATGCGGAGTTTGTCAGGAAGCTCGTAGTGGAGAATCCAGACCTATCAGACACCACTAAGGAATGGTCGAGAAGAGATGAGCCATTGAAAAAAGATAAGAATGGTATGTATAGCACTGGTTCCCTTACCTCTCCATATTGTTTTGCTACCGCCATGCTCTGTAGGCTATTCGGTAGGCCTGATATCAATAATTTTTCATCTGAATGGCTACCGTTAATTGATTCCACGACTAGTTCTGAAATAGTGGATTGGGCCAAAATCCTTTCTAACACTCTATACACGGCGGTTCTTCACTACCGTTCTAAGAGATCCTTCTCCCAAAGGACCTATCCTCCTTTCTATCTGTCTGCCTATATAATGGACTCTGTCTGTCTTGTTTCGAAATTCCCTACTATGGGTTGGAAATGGACTACCCAAGACCCATTGCCCATTCATGTCTATCATAAAGTCTTATGGGATTCCCAGTTTGCCCCTCATTTTTACCAGATCTGCCATGGGCTTATATTGCCCATCCATAGAATGATATATAATAAGGACACCCCAAGGTGCTCTCCCGAGGCCCAGGTTGATATCCTCCCCATCGCAAGATGGTTTGGGGAAGAATGGTTTACCTATATTCGAGTTTTTGGAAGCAATGTACCTCCACATGTCCTACCTTTGTATGTTCCTGATAAATTGTTGGCCCGGGAAATAGCTTATCAAACTTGTTCTGAAGGCGGCCTAACCAAGGAACTAAAGGACAAAAAGAAGGCCATTTGGCCTCCATTCCCCGTCACTTGTGGGGTCTTCTCTTTGTTCGATGTGGGACACACTTTTGATGAGGTGGAGAATGTGACGTGTCTCCAACTATTTAAGTTCTCATCGAGACCATTCGACCCGCATAAAGTGGCCCAGGAATTTACAACCAATGTCAAGATAAGGGTATTCTTTGGGAAGAAAGATCTGTTTGACTATCTCTTCCTAAACAAGGACTCGCTCAAAGAAGTTTTGCAAGAAGCTCAGTCAAGATTGTCTCCAGAGGACTTTCGGAAATTCACGTTGTTCAGAGAAAGGAGACTGGCTAGTATTCCACTGGAAGGACTGTGGGTAGCTACTAGAGAACCGACTCCGAGTATCAGCCTCAGCGGAAACTCCAGTGCTTCCAGATCTAAGTCCAACGCTGCAAAAGAAATATCTGAACATCCTGAAGAGTCTGTGCATAACAAAGAACAGAATGAAGAAACAATCAAAGACACAGCTCAGTCAAGCACGATGTCTCAGCCGCAAGTTATCACTTCACCACCGAGAGAGCTTCCCCCTCCTGTCACAGTAGAGTTGGATAAAGAATGGGACACCTTCAATGAGTTAATTAATCTTGAAGGTCAAATCCCAAAGACACCTGTGAGCAATACACAGGTGGTGCAAGAGGTCGTCTCAACTGTGGTCAGTAGTGCCGCAGAAACAGAGCATCTCCCTATCGCTCCATCCTCAGAACTTCTACTCAGCGTAGAAGAAATTCCTCCACTGGACGTATTCTACAGCCCCCAGCACAAAGCAGTTGTAAGGAGACAAAGAAAGAAGAGAAAACTTGAGAATGTACTATCTCAAGATGCTGAACGTCTAGATGTTTTGTGGAAAGACCCAAATAGTAATCCAACCGAGAATCTCACAAAACTGTCTCATTTTGCAGGAGCATATGCTTCTGCAACCATCGACAAGGCCTCTGAAGTCCAGCAACTTCTGAAAGAACATGAAAATCAAATACAACTGCTACAACAACAGTTGCAGCAAGCCAATGCGAACACTGAAGCCTCCAGACAGCTCGAAAAACTACAAGAAGACTTTCGCCAGATGCAGGTGAGCTATCAAAGAAGCCTCGAAGAAAAAGAAAAGCAGCTGCAGACGGTGCAAGAAATGCATAAAGATGAACCCAAGCTGTCAGAGTTCATTTCAGAGTCCATCAGCTTGAACGACCAACTGTCACACCAACAGGAAGATATGGTACGTAGAATATCACAGTGGAGGCATTTTTGTGAATTAAGCGACAAAATCACCAGCCAGGTGGTGGAATTGCGGAACGACTATGACCAGGCCAACAAAAGAGTAACAAAATACCTAACTTGGCAAAATGACGAGGAAGGGAAAAGAGCAGGAGCACCCAAGATTAATGAAAATCATAAGGAGCTGCTCTTTAACAAATGGGACGAACAAATTACACAGGCGGAGCAAGCAGCAGCGACACAAGCGAGCATCCTTATTGACAGTGTAAATGAAAATTTACATAGGGCTAATTTGATTTCAGAAAGCACCCTGGGGTACCTACCGAGCACGTCGCAACTGGAGGCAGAATGGAGACAGAGAATGCAGGCAAACGGGAAAACAATCCAGGCATTGGCTAGACTAAATTGGGAAAGTTACTGGACTTTCTTAGTTAAGCCACACAGCCAATGCATGACAGTAAGATGCATCATGAACGCAGCCGAGAAGGTAGCGCCAGCTCTTATGGATGCTGTTTTCGCAGCCTAGCTAAGCACAGAAATCAGCCAGCCTACTCTTCTCAAGCCTATGCTTGACAGCTGCAATTTTAGAGACCAGATTCAGAAGTAATTCCGTTTAGAATGTTGTTTTTTCCTTTTTGACTAAATTAGAAAAAGGGCAGTCATTTGAGAACCGTATCCTCAATTTTGTAAACATACTGTTATTAAGATTAGGTAGTAGTATTTCAACCCTTCTCATTGCATTGGAGAAGGGTCCATAAATTTGTCAAGAACTTGTCCTCAGAACATGCAGTTCTGCACCTCAAAGGAGGGTTTGATGAATGGAAGGATCGGATTTATTTATATTTGCATTTTAATGTCTGCTACTGATGTTGCATTTTTGTACTCTTAGTAGGCGTTTTAAGTAAGTAGAAGTAGATCATTATTGCTTGAAGTTGTGAGTAGAAATGAATCATAAATGGTACTTTTATCTCTTGACGAATTTCTACTGATTTGCTTAAAGTGATATACAGCTGATATTATTTGCATGTTAATGTATAGATTTATGGTTACCATTTGGCACTTTGGTACGGTGGAATCATCTGTTTATGTTTGACATATAAATGATTTATCATGTGATATGCATTCCACAATCGTCCTGTTTAACTTCTTATGCAGAATGATTTATCTCAAATGGTTTATATTCTTATAGTAGCTGAATAATCTTCATTACCAGTTATTATATGAAATCTTTTTAGATCGCATGATGGAAAGGATATATCCCGGGTTAGCGTAGGTTATATATGTTATTTTTATTCTGATTTTAGCAGCTTATAGTCAAATAATGAGTTAGATTAAAATTAGTTCTCAAAATTTCTCTAGAAACAGCATAAATCAAAACTTACACACACGCACACCCCTTACATCGGGAAACTGGTCCCGTTATCCCCAGTCGGACCCGCTACTCCAAACGGGCAAGGAGCCGCCAACCAGGTTCCGGACCGGGTGGGTATCCCCCTTGTTGTCGACCCGATTTCGGGGCCCTCAACAGGAGGGCATCATGGTAGACAACCAGCAAAAGGATGAGCCACCAAGTTGTATGGAGATAAGTGGGGTCCAGGAGATGACTCCAAGTGAAGTGGGAATGGAGGACTATGAACTACAGGAGATTTTGGATAAGGAAAATTTGGATCTAGAAAAATTTCTGGAACAAGGGATGACCATAGGAGTGGACTCCCTGCCAAAATAAGATTATGATAGGGTACAACAGCTCTTTCTATGGAGATCACAAGTGAAGGGAGCTGGGGTAAAAAGAAATCATGAAAATAAAGAGCATAGTGGGGTTGTAATGATGGAAAATGGACAGGCACAATCTTCAAAGAAATCAGGAAAGAAAAGAGGAAGGAAAAGACAGAATGAGTTGCTCAACGAATGTGGGAAACTACTGATTAACTCAGGTAAGATGAAAAATCTTACCAGTTACTCCTTTACTAACGTTTCTTAATGAAGCTCACAACCTGGAATATTAGAGGCATAGGAAATAAAAGGAAACAAAGGACTCTCAGCAATAGAATCAAAGAAGAAAAACCAGACATGATTTTTATTTAGGAGACAAAATGTTCTATGGAAAAGATTAGAGAAATTCACAAGAAGTGGCTAATCAAATATGAGTATCTAGAGGATAAGGCATACAACTCAGCGGGGGGATTCTCACAATGTGGTATCCACAAACATTTGGGACCCTGGATGCTGAAGCATCCAGAAACTATCTTTCTGTGGCTTGTCAACCTATAGGTGACAAGGAAGTATACATGATCACAAATGTTTATGGACCACAAAAACAAGTAAACAAACTCAAGCTTCTCATCTCCCTGGAGGATCTCAGAGCAAGACACCCCAATATGCCCCGGATTGTCGCAGGAGACTTCAATATGATAAGATCCCTCTCAGAGAAAAAAGGGGGCATTAGACAGTTAGGAAGAGATTCCTTTGCCTTCTAGAATTTTATAATGAACATGGAGCTAGTGGACACTGAAACAATAAATGGAACCTTCACCTAGAACAACAAGAGGGGAGGGGATTTTCAAGTTGCCTCCAAACTGGATAAATTTATTATCTCAGAGTATGTCCTTCTCACAGGCCCAGCTATTATAGCTTCTATTCTGCCCTTCGGAGGATTGGATCACTGGCCTGTACAGTTGGAAGCCACCTTTATGGGAACACCAAGAAACAGACCTTTCAGGTTTGAAAATGCATGGCTATCTCATCTTGAATTCACCAGTAATATTGAAAGATGGTGGAGAGAGGATTTGAACATTCAAGGAACTAAAATGTTCATGCTCAATCAGAGACTCAAATACATCAAATCCAAACTTAAAGAATGGAATAAAAAGGAATTTGGGGATATCTTCAAAGCCAAAAGAGAAGTTGAGAAGAAGCTCAAAGAGATCAACCAGATAAACATCACAGAGGGCTATACCGAGGAGCGGCAAAAGCTTACTGACTCTTTACAGGAAGAATGGGAAGAGTGATGCTTGCAAGAGGAAATTTTCTAGCGGCAAAAATCAAGGATACAGTGGATTAGGGAGGGAGAAAGGAATACAAATTTTTTTCATAAGTCCACCATGGCTCACAGGGCACACAACATAATCACCAAGCTTAAAGATTCTCAAGGGATAGAGCTTGTCTCTCACAACAATATGGAAGAAATCCTTGTACAACACTTCCTCAATATTGTTGGGTTGTGTTATATTCTTTCCACGACTAGCCCACGTAGTTAACCAGGGGGTTAAAGGGGTGGCGGAGCCCCCCTTCATTGTGCCGATTGTGTTAGGGGGGGGGGGGGGGGGTTCATAGGGGGTTTGAGGCATACCTGTAACCCTACTTTATGGGGTCCGGGACAGTACCCCGGGAAATTTTGGTTTTGTACCCTATGTTAGTATGGGCGAACCCACCTATGGTTTTGTGCATGATTTTCGCACATGTTTTTTAGACGTGATGGTTTTCGGTCCATGGTATTGGATGCTTCGGCATGTATAAATATGTATTATAACATTGAAAGGAACATAATGAAAAATCAAGCTGGTAGTCCCGGTTTTGGGATCTAGTGGGAAAATCTCTATGTATATGTGTTTTATGTGTTATGCTCTCACATTGTTTATTTTTCTGTGTTTTAGAATTCGTATGCAGGTAATTTTTGTATGGGATTAAAACCTACATTTGGTATCGAAGTTGTTTTGGCTTCAAGGGGACGCCTTTGTTGCTGAGGGGTTTTGCTCGGGCCTATGGTAGACCCTGTTCAGTGGGAGATCTGCGAGATCGATTCTGGTGGTGAAAGAAGATGGAAAGCAGTGGAAAGATAGAGATCAAGAAATTTAATGGTCAGAGTTTTGAGTTGTGGAAACTCAAGATGAAGGATCTGTTGGTGGATAAGGATCAGTGGATCGCAGTAGATCCGGGTACTAAACCAACGGGAGCGTCTGATGAAGAATGGAAGAAGTTGGATCAAAAGGCAAAAAGCACAATACGGCTGTGTGTCTCAGATTTAGTATTGTTGAATGTATCAAGGGAAGCTACGGCAAAGGCTTTGTGGGACAAGTTAGGGACTTTGTACCAATCTAAGTCTCTGATGAATAAATTGTTCCTGCGGAAAAAGTTGTATAACCTAAGGATGAAAGATGGAGACTCTATGACAGAACATCTAAACGCATTTAATACTGTGGTAAGTTAGTTAGCATATGTTGATATGAAAATTTCAAATGAAGATAAGTGCATCAATTTGTTGTGTTCTCTACCAGATTCATGGGATAGTCTGGTTATTGCAATAGGTAACAATGCAACTACCTTGCAGTTTAATGAAATAGTCTCATCCTTGCTGACGGAGGAGATGAGATGGAAAAATATGGAGAGCCAGAATGGTGATGCCTTGTTTGTACGAGGATGGTCCCAGAACAGAAAAAAAAAAATAAAAAAAAATAAGTCATCGAGTGGGAGATCTAAATTTAGAGGGAGATCTAAATCTCTAAGAAAACCTGTAAAGGTGGTGTGCTAGAAATGTGGAAAGGAAGGGCACTACAAAAGGGATTGTAAATCTAAATCTCTTGATAAACGAAAGGGATCTGATGATGCTCTTTCTGCAAAGGCGAAAACCACCTCAGATGAAGGTGGGGATGTGTACTTTGCTTCTTCAAGTACACATGTAGATCATAAGGCATGGTTGATTGACTCGAGTGCATCCTTTCACTTCACTCCCCATAGAGAGTGGTTCTGCGAGTATGAGAAATACGATGGTGGTGATGTCTTCTTAAGGGATGATAGGAAGGCTAGAATTACTGGTCGTGGAAAAGTAAAGTTGAAGTTGCAAGGTGGAAGGGTTAGAACACTTCCGGGTGTTCTGCATATTCTTGCATTGGCTAGAAATCTAATTTCTGTAAGCAAGCTGGATGATGCAGGTGTAAAAATAGTGTTCGAGAAGGATACCTGCAAAATGGTTCGGGGAGCACTGGTATTGATGGGGGGAGTTCGAATTGGAACTCTCTACAAGCTGCAAGGTAGCACTATTATTGATGGGTGCAACAGTTCTGTGGTTCCTGAAAGTGGAGAAGAAAATCTAGTGGTCTTTGGAGAGAAGACCATGTCGTGGCATCAAAGGCTTGGACATATTGGAGAGAAGGGCCTTCAAATACTTCATGGTAAAGGTATGGTAGAAGGTATGACTAATAGCTCTCTGGATTTCGATTTCTGTGAAAATTGTGTATATGGGAAGCAGAATCGGGTGAGTTTCCCCTCTAGTAGTAAGAGGGCGAAACAAATATTAGAACTTGTGCACAGTGATGTGTTCAGACCTGTGAAGGTTCCATCACTAAGTAAGTCTGTGTACTATGTATCATTTATAGATGAATTCTCAAGGAATACATGGATATATTTCCTTAAGAAGAAATCTGAAGCCTTTGACACATTTAAAGAATTTAAGGCTCTCATGGAAAATCAGACAGAGAAGAAGATAAAGGTGCTGAGAATAGATAATGGTGGAGAGTTTTGCAGCAAGGAATTTGAAGAATTTTGTAAGAAGTGTGGTATAGCACGATAGAAGACTACTCCATATACACCTCAGCAAAATGGAGTTGTAGAAAGAATGAATAAGCTGTTGATGGAAAGGGCAAGAAGCATGCTCAGTGGTGCCAGGTTAGGATAGGAATTCTGGGTAGAGGCAGTGGATACTGCATGTTACCTGGTCAACAGGTCACCTGCATCAGCGTTGGAGGATAAGACTCCACAAGAGGTATGGACTGGTAAGAAACCCTCTCTTTCACATCTGAGGGTATTTGGATGTGATGCATATGTACATGTTCCAAAGGAGAAACGAACCAAGTTGGATAGTAAATCTGAAATGTGCATCTTTATTGGGTATAAGGATGGTTTAAAGGGTTATAAGCTTTGGAACCTAGTCACACGGAAGGTTGTGTACAGCCGATATGTGGTGTTCAGAGAGGTAAAAGATGTTATTAAACATGAAGTCCAACCAAAGGAACCTGAGAAGATAGAGTTTGAGCTTAAGGAGGAAGAGTCAAACTCTATAGCAGAGGAGGAATCAAAAGATGAAGAGCCACAAACTCCAGGTGTGAGAAGATCAGTTTGAGAAAGAAGGCAGCCATAGAGGTATAGTCCATCCGCTTTCTGTTCGAATTGCTTTAACTATTACTGATGATGATCCCAGAACTGTGAAGGAAGCAGTAGATTCAAAGGATGGCAAACTCTAGAAAGAGGCCATGGTTGATGAAATGGCATCTTTGCAAAAAAATGAGGCTTGGGATCTGGTGGAGTTTCCGTCTAGAAGGAAACCCATTGGCAGCAAATGGGTGTTCAAGAAGAAGACAAATGCAAAAGGAAAGGTGGAGAAATACAAAGCTTGGTTGGTAGCAAAAGGTTATTCCCAGGTGTCAGGAATTGATTTTGGTGATAATTTTTCTCCTGTTGCCAAGGTAACTTCTATTAGATTACTTTTATCTGTTGTTGCTGCTTTTGATTTTGAGGTAGAACAGATGGACGTGAAGACAACATTTCTTCACGGGGCTCTGGAAGAGGAAATCTACATGAAGCAACCTGAAGGCTTTGCGGTGAAGGGTAAGAAAGAACTGGTATGTAAGTTAAATAATTCTTTGTATGGGTTAAAACAGTCACCAAGGATGTCGTATCAGAAATTTGATACATTTATATGGGGACTTGGCTTCACCAAAAGCAAAGCATATCACTATGTGTATTTTAAATTAATTGGTGACCGTGTTATTTATCTGGTCTTGTATGTGGATGATATGTTGCTGGTTGGAAATGACAAAGAAATTATGTTATGAAACCAGCTCAAGAAAAGATAGAAAAGAAAGATCAACGCCTTAGAATTCAGCCTCTTCGAGGGGGCAACCTCCTTTACATTACATAAATGAACAATTCTTGGATGATACAAATGACAAAACCTCCTTTCTATATATAGGAGTCTAAGGAGTCACAATATAATCCAGCCGACCTAACAATAATAATATAAAGCCACAAAAATAACAATAGAGGGATTCTATGGGGCACAGAAATAACAATATGGGGGTAATAGGGGCACAACAATATAAATAAGGGGTATAACTACAATAGTAATGGGGTAATCACTAGTATTATAGGGACCCAACATGCCCCTCTCCTTCAAAAAAGTGTTGTCCTCAACGCTTGAGCAGTTCTGGATACTTCTGCATAAAATTCTCATCCTCCCATGTGGAATCTTCAGCGGATAAGTTCTTCCACTTGATAAGATACTCTGAAATTGATCGATTTCGTAGCTGTCGAGTTCTTGTTTCTGTGACTGCTTCCGGTTCCAATATAATTTTTCCTTCCTCGTCAAGTTCTGGCAATATTGTTTGAACTGGGAGCTTGTCGCCTATAACCTTCTTTAAACATGAAACATGGAAAACTGGGTGCAATCGAGAAGCTGCAGGAAGCTCCAATTTGTATGCCATAGTACCAATCTTTTCCAACACCTTGTACGGACCATAATACTTTGGTGATAATTTATTATCCTTCTTAGCTTGCTTTAGGGACATTTGCTTATATGGTTGTAGCCGTAGGAATACCCAATCACCTACATCAAAACTTCTTTCACTGCGATGTTGATCTGCCTGTTGTTTCATTCTATTTTGTGCCAACACGAGGTTATCCTTTAAGAGTTGGAGGACTTGTTGTTGATGTTCGATGTGATGTTCCACTGCCTGAACCTTAGAATTTTCTCTTAAATATGATGTGATGGATGGTGGTTGATACCCATAAAGTGCCATAAATGGGGTCATTTTTGTTGTTGTATGGAAGGAAGTGTTATACCACCATTCAGCCAGAGGCAACCATTTGACCCATTGTGTCTGTTTATCAGATACAAAGCAACGAAGATATCCTTCCAAACATTTGTTTACTATCTCAGTTTGCCCATCAGATTGAGGATGATAAGATGAGCTATGAGCTAACTGAGTACCAAGACAAGAAAATAATTCTGTCCAAAAATTTCCAGTGAAAATGGGATCTCTGTCACTTACAATAATCTTTGGGTTTCCATGTAGCTTTTGAACTGTTTCCATAAATGCAGTAGAAACTGTACTGGCTTTAAATGGATGTGATAATGCACAAAAGTGTGCATACTTGGTAAGTCTGTCAACTACCACCATGATGACACTCTTTCCCTCAGACTTGGGTAAACCTGTGATAAAATCCATTGAAACCTCCTCCCAACGTTGGCTTGGAATGGATAAAGGTTGTAATAGACCCGGTGTCTTAATTGTTTCAACTTTATTTTGTTGGCAAACCAAACATTCCGCCACAAACTTTTGAATATCTGATTTAAGGCCATCCCAAAAAAATTCCTTCTTAACCCTGTGGTAAGTTTTTAAAAATCCTGAGTGCCCTCCTAAGGGAGAAGTGTGCAATTCCATAAGAATCTTTTGTTTTAGCTGGGAATTCTTACAGAGGTATAAGCGATCTTTGTACCATAACGAATCATTTTTCCAGCTAAATGTATCAGAAGTACTGGAATCTTGTTGTAGCTTTCGAATAAGTGCCCACACTTCTTCGTCATTCTTCCATTCCTCCTTTGCTTCGTTTATCCAATCTGGTTGGATAATAGAAATGGCACACAACAATGCTTCCACATCCTCATCCTTTCTTGAGAGTGCATCTGCCACCACATTTTGCTTCCCTTTTTTGTAGATGATTTCAAAGTCATAACCCAACATCTTTGTGACCCACTTTTGTTGCTCTTCAGAGGATAATCTTTGTTCTAAAAAGTATTTAAGGCTATCATGATCCGTTTTTACCTTGAAGTGTCTTCCCATTAGGTAGGGTCGCCATTTCTTAAGTGCATGGAGTATTGCCAACATTTCCTTCTCATAAATAGCTTTGCTTAAAAACTTTCCCTTGATTGGACGACTTTCAAAAGCAATGGGTCTTTCATCTTGCATTAGAACAACACCAATTCCATTTCCTGAAGCATCACATTCCACAATAAAGGTTTTTGTGAAGTCCGGTGTAGCTAAGACCGGTGCTTGGCACATTGCCTCTTTAAGATGTTTAAAGGCCTTTGTTGCTTCCGGGTCCATGAAAATGAATCTTTCTTCAATAATGTTGTTAGAGGTGCTGCTATTCTCCCATAATTCTTAACAAACTTGCGATAATACCCTGTCAACCCAAGAAATCCTCGCAGATGCTTTATGGATGTGGGGATTTTCCATTCCTTAATGGCTTTAATTTTGCTAGGGTCTACCTTAACTCCTTCATGAGATACAATATGACCCAAATATTCCACCTCCTGGACTCCAAAGAAACATTTGGATCTTTTTGCATATAATTGTTTCTCCTCCAATAGTTGTAGCACCTTGTCAACATGTTCAACATGATCCTTCCAAGACTTGTTGTAGATTAGTATATCATCAAAAAATACTAACACAAATTTTCTAAGGAATGGTTTGAAAATTGAATTCATCAAACCTTGAAATGTTGAAGGTGCATTGGTAAGGCCAAAAGGCATGACCAAAAATTCATAATGACCCTCATGAGTTCTAAATGTCATTTTCGGAATGTCTTCAATCTTCATTCTGATTTGATGATATCCCGAACGAAGATCCAACTTGGTGAAGTAAATTGATCCATGCAATTCATCCAGTAATTCATCAATGACAGGAATGGGGAACTTATCTTTAATAGTGAGCTTGTTGAGCTCCCTATAATCTGGACACATGCGCCATGATCCATCCTTCTTGTGCACCAATACTACTGGAGCTGAGAAAGAACTTTGACTCGGTTGAATTATACCAGCCTCTAGCATTTCTGCAACCATACGTTCAATTTCACTTTTTTGGACATATGGATATCTGTACGGCCTGATGTTTGGAGGAACACTTCCTGGAATCAGATGAATAGCATGATCATGATCACGCATAGGTGGGAGACCTTTGGGAGTCTCAAATACCTTGGAATGATTGTCCAGGACTTTTTGGAGATCTGGAGAAATAGATGATTCCAATGTGGAAACATCTAGCGAACATAATTGTGCAATTACACCTCTTTGCTCCTTTTTTAGAAGCTTTGTCATGCCATTAGAGCTGATTATCTTTCCTGGTTTCCCTGCAATACCCCTTAATTCAACTTCCTTTCCTTCCATAGAAAATTTCATGAAAAGTTCTTGAAAATTAAAAGCTATTGTACCCAAGGATTGTAGCCATTGGACTCCTAGTACAACATCAGCACCTCCCATTGGAATGGAAAGCATTGGGCTAGTCAATACATATTCTCCCATGGATAGCTTGATATTATGGCACTTTCCAGAACAATTTATTGTTCCTCCATTTGCAATCATCTCTTGTATCCCACTGTGGAAAGAAAACAACAAGTGGGAGAATGTTGGGTTGTGTTATATTCTTTCCACGACTAGCCCATGTAGTTAACTAGGGGGTTAGAGGGGGGCGGAGCCCCCCTTCGTTGCGCCGATTATGTAGGGGGGGGGGGGTGTCACAGGGGGTTTGAGGCATACACGTAACCCCACTTTATGGGGTCCAGGGCAGCGCCCTGGAAAATTTTGGTTTTGGACCCTATGCTAGGATGGGTGGACCCACTTATGGTTTTGTGCATGATTTTCACACATGTTTTTTGGACGCGATGGTTTTCGATCCATGGTATTGGATGCGATGGTTTTCAGTCCATGGTATTGGATGCTTCAGCATGTATAAATATGTATTATAACATTGAAAGGAACATAATGAAAAATCAAGTTGGTAGTCCCGGTTTTGGGATCCAGTGGGAAAATCTCTGTGTATATGTGTTTTATGTGTTATGCTCTTGCATTGTTTATTTTTCTGTGTTTTAGAATTCATATGCAGGTAATTTCTATAGGGGGTTAAAACCTACAAATATGGCAAAGGAACCTCTGGAGGACAAATCCAGATTCATTGAACATTTCACCCAATATATCCCTCAACTGGTCACTAGACAAGATAACCACAATCTTAACAGGCCGGTTTCGGAAGAGGAGGTCAGTGGAATGATCAATGAAATGCAGAATGGAAAAGCCCCAGGCCCAGATGGGTTCAATGTAGACCTTTTCAAAGCCTTCTAGGAAACAGTCAAACAGGATATTCTTGAGGTTGTGGAAGACTCAAGAAAAACTAAAATGGTTATGAAGGCTCTTAATACTTCATTTATAACTTTGATCCCAAAACAGAAAAATGCCATGACTTCGGATGGTTTCAGACCCATAGCCTTATGTAACGTGGTGTGCAAAATCATTTCCAAAGTGGTAGCCAATAGACTCAAGCCCCTTCTACCTTCTCTCATCTCGGAGGAGAAAACGGGCTATGTGGAAGGAAGACAAATCCTCAACAACATCATCCAAGCTCATGAGGTGGTACACTCTCTCAAAAGCAATAAACAATCTGGCATTATCATTCAGTTGGACCTAGCTAAAGCCTATAACAAGCTAAGTTGGTCTTATATAAGAGCAATTCTAAGGGCATATGGCTTCGACCATAATTGGATAAGATGGGTTATGGCACTCGTCACCACAACCAGTTTTTCTATACTGCTCAATGGGGTTCCATCAAGACCCTTCACACCTTTCAGAGGTCTCAGACAGGGAGATCTGCTTTCACCTTTCCTCTTCATTCTCATGATGGAAGGGCTAGGTAGAGCGTTTAAAATGGCAAATGCAGAAGGACAAATCCAGGGTATCAAACTCACCTTAGATGGAGAGGCAAACACACATCAACAATTTGTGGATGATATTATGATACAGGGCATACCCACAGTCAGGGAAGCCAGAGAGATCAAACACATCTTGAATGACTTTGCTATGGCGACAGGCACAGAGGTAAGCCTCATCAAATCCAAATTTTTTTCATTAACACCAACATTGCTATTCAGAGAAATATTACTAGAATTCTTAGGTTTCAAAGGGATCAACTACCTTCTAAGTATCTAGGCATACTGCTTACTGACAAACCTTTGAGAAAACGGGTGTGGGAGACTATAATTAACAAACTTCAGGATAAGGTCAGGAAATGGACACACAAATCTCTAAATTTGGCAGGGCGCCATGTGCTCACACAAGCGGTCCTGCAGGCAATTCCCATTTTCATGCTCTCAGCTCTTCCCGCTCCTAAAGGTATTATGCAACATATTAGAAGTCTACAAAGGGATTTTTTGTGGGGTAGAGGTGAAGAGAAAAAAAGTGGGCTTTAGTAGCCTGGGAAAAGATTTGCAAGCCCAAAAGTCATGGTGGCTTGGGGCTTCATGACCCTGAAACTCTCAGTAGAGTTTCGGGAGCCAAAATTTGGTGGAGATAGATTAAGGAGTTGGCTGCTCTGTGGGCTAGGCTTTGGAAACAAAAATATGCCAAGTATTGGTAGGAGAAGGACCACATTAGAATGTCAGGGCAAATTAGGGGTTCCCATATTTGGAATCTGGCCTGGGAAAATAAAAGCATTGTTCAGCAACATAGCTTCTAGGAAATTCGAGCAGGGAATCTAGCAAGATTTTGGGAGGACAATTGGCAACAGGAGCCCAACCTTTATAGGGATGAATTAGCAGCCCTCAAGAGAGACATAGATAACTAAGGGCTGATCATGGTTAAAGACTTCTGGGACCATGATAGAAATATTGGGAAATGGAGGAATTAGAAGGATCTAGGCTACAGTGAGGAGAGCCCGTTGAAGGTCTTGGCAAGAGCCCTAGTCCAGGAGCTAGAGCATAGAAGGATTTTGATATCCTACTCATCTAACCAATTAAGATGGGGAAAGAACACCGAAGGTAACTTTAACCTTAAAGAAGCTAAAAGGAAGTAACAGGTTTTAGCTATATGAATCCTGATCAAGTCTGGAGGAAACTATGGCAAATCCCCCATTAGATGAAAATAAAGTTATTCATATTGCTAGTGCATCAAAAGGAAATTTTAACCTGGGATAATCTCAAAAAGAAAGGATTTATTGGTCCCTCCCAATGTTACCTGTGTGGTTCTCAAGAGGAGATGATGGAGCACCTTCTCAACCTCTATCCTTTCACATCAATCGTTTGGGACTGGGTGGCCTCAATCTTCAGGCAAACTGATAGGGATAGACTAAGCATTTCCAATACATTGAAGAATTGGTGGGTAAACTTCTCAGGGAATGAAATTATCAATAAAGCCTGGATTCTAGTTCCAGGCTTTGTTATTTCGAATGTCTGGAAAGAGTGCAACAATCAGATCTTCAAAAACAGAGCAAGTGAGCCCCAACACATAATTGCCCAAATTTTGAGGCAGCTCAAAGACATAGTAAGAATTTTGTTGAGAAATCTTCCTAAGGATCTGCCTTAGCCCCAAGAGGTGAGCATTATTTTGCATTTGGGTCTCCAGTCTATAAATCCACAGGGCTTAATCAGGGGAGTAAACCAAATTAATGCTAATAGTATCATTTGGAAACCTCCTCCTCATGGCTTTCTAAATATTAATATAAACGGAGCTTCTAAAGGAAATCTAGGGTTAGTCAGCTTTGGAGGTGCTATAAGAGATGAAAAGGGTCAAATAAAGAAAATCTTCCATGGCCACTTGGGTAGGGCCACTAACAACATGGTGGAGCTCATGGCTCTATAACAATGCTTGGAAATTTTGTTAGATTCGAATTCGTTTAATGTCATCATAGAAGCAAACTCTGAACTGATAATTAGAGCGGCCAAGAAAATATGTAATGGCACTTCTCCAGACAAAGTATCAAAGAACTCGAGGCTTATACAGGTCTTTCACTGTATCCACTCCCACCTACAATCCTTAAAACCTGTTAGCGTCGTCCATGTGAAGAGGAAAGCTAACATGTTAGCGAACCGCTTGGCGAACGAAGGAGCCACCAGTTTGGATAGGGATTCGCAGTATGATTGGGATCTGGTACCCCCAGGCAGACTGATGGAGGATTGTCTCAGTTAGGCGGACAAAGATATAGAGCTATGGATTCATAGGCAGGACTGAGGAGGTTTAGGAGACAAGCGGGTAGACAAGGCATCTTAAATTTTCTGCCCTTTCTGGGCAATCTGCAGCTCACTAGTCCTTCGAAGGTGTGGCAAGAGGACCGACAATGGGAGTATCATGGGTTTGTTCGTCCTTGGAACAAAACTCTAAGTTGAAATTTTGATGATGTTTTGGGTTTGACAGAGTTCTTGGGAGGACGGCACAAGAATTGTCTGATGCACGAAATCAATGGCCACCAAGGGGTGAAAGAGCGCACTAGTTATTCGGCAAGGAGTAGATTTCTTAAACCACATGTGGTTTATCGGACGAGGGCTAAGTGGTATCGGGTTTTCTTGAGGGAGGCTCTGATGCTACTCTTTGATCGACACATAGAAAAGAGATGTGAGAGAATACCGCTCTCATTGGGCGGTTATACCTTGCACAACTTGTCCTCCCGATATCGCCATAAACCATTGGATCCTTGAAAGGAAATCAATGGTGTAGGTTTAAGTGTGCAAATTGGCCTGTCTCGTCGGGTTTGTAGGTAGGGTTAAGGTGTGGATCTGTTGTGGGCCCATAAGCTAGGCGTGTCCATTGGTTCCTAGCAGAACGGAACGTACGGTTTGCAGCTCGACAAGCTACTGGGAATTTTGGTTGTTCTTTTTAGTAGTTTTGTGGACCCTCAATTGTAATTGATATTTTTGAGCTCCAGGGTTCTTTTGGTGCTAGTTAGTTTGACCAGATGGTCCTCTGCTTGCATTTTGTGTTTGGGTTCATTGTCTGCAAAGCTGCCTTCGGAACTCTCTCGGAGCTGGCGTGGCTACTTGTAAATTATGTATTATTCTCTTGATTAATAGAAGGTTCTACTCTCACCTGATAAAAAAAAAAGAAATGAGAGATGGTTTGTGGGCATGTGGTATTGGCCCATGGCATTAAAAAAAATTGCGCCCAATGTAAGGTATTATATCATTTTAATCTCCCAAACCAGAGGCAAATATCAAATTTCAGCGATTTTAAGGGAATACGATTTCCCAAAACCAGTGAATCGGGCCAAATGAAATGAAGGTTCGGTTAGTTTATCCGCCCATTTTTTATTTTGGGCTAAAATAAAAAAATTATTTATTTTTTAAATAAAATTGGGGCTAATTATATGAAAAGGGTTTTTAATAAAAAATTAACCCTCTTAAAATGTAAAAGCCCTCAAATTTCGCCTTTGGGCTATAATTCGCCCCTAAAATTTACCATGATCACACAAGAATTTGAGATTATGTGTCATTGTGTTTGTCTGAGATCTGTACTTATTATGTCATCTAAGATTTCAGAGTAATCTAGAGTTCTGTGCTTCCCGGGGTGACCCCAATGGGGTATTTATAATTGTCACGTGTCCATTAATAAGTTGAAATTACAGTGTGAAACGTTGTGTCTATTTATTGAGCCGACATGACACTTATATATATCTATATATATATATATATATATATAGAGAGAGAGAGAGAGAGAGAGAGAGAGAGAGAGAGAGAGATCAACAACAAATTAATAAGATTTTGAAGAATTGCAATTTTAGATTTTTTTCTTTTTCTTCTTAAAGTTCATTGGTCTTAATAGACATTAATCATCATCATTTATAAATAATTAATAATCAATTATAATAATTATTAATTATTAAATTAATTAATTTAATTTAATAATTAATTATATTTAATTATTAATAATTAACTCTATATAATAAAATTTAATAATTAATAATTATTTATAATAATTAATAGTTAATTATATCTAATATTTAGAAATATTGTAGTGTAAAATTTAACATTTCGAATAAATCAAATAACATAAAAATTAAAATTAAATAAAATCTAATTAAAAAATGAAGTTATATATTATAAATATTAATAAAATCGTTAATGACCAAAATAGTTGTTTTCCTCCTTTCCCAAGATACTCATAACAATGGGCATGTGAGCGTCTTTAGCATTTAGAATTTATGAGAAAATCTAAATTAAATATAACATAAAACATTACATTAAAGACATATAAAAATGATATTTATAAAAAAAATATCTAAAAAAGATGATATTTAAAAATTTGTTAATAAAAATATTATTTCAAAAAAGCCATTAAAGATATATAAAATTGATATTTATAAAAGAATGGTCCAAAAAGGTTAATATTTAAAAATTTATTAAAAATAAATATTTCAAAAAATCTAATGGTGTTATAGATATACAAGAAATTAAATATCATATTTATGAAAAATCAGAATAGCAAAATATTTCTACAAATTCCAACATAAAACCAAATTAATTAATGGGCAGAAAAAGTTGTTCTACGGCCGTGCCTCGTTCCATTAACCATTAGTTATGGACAGGTTGATCCAAATAGAGTAGGTTTCCTTACCTCATTATTTGCCACGTGGATTATAGATCCCAATATAGTGAATTGTGCTCTCTAATTGTTTACGACGTCAGATTAGGTTTACCACTTTCCATGTAACTATAACGTCACATTAGACTTACCACTTTCACTGTAACTAGAAATTCAGAGGAGTTTTTAGTATATTTGATTTATTAGTTTAGAAGTATTAATATATTTCCGTTATTTATGGATAATTTCCACTAACGTATCAAATTATATATAGATAATTAAAAATATTTTTATTTATTTTATAAAATATATATTTATAAAATTTTTAATTATAATTAAATATTTAAATTATAAATATAAACATAAATACAAATATTTTTTAAATTTTTTTAATAGTTAGCAAACACACAGTAAATGAAATAGCATTAAATATACTTCTACGTCTATTTTTCATTAATAATGGCGGTGGAAGTTAAAACAATAGATTTGCAAGTCGAGTTTACTTTTTCGGTGGAAGATAAAACAATAGATTTGCAAGTCCAATTTAATTTTTCTATTTCTTTAAGTTTTTGCACATTTCTCCTTAAATATGTTTTTAATAATATATTTGATACTTTTTCTACTTCTTTAAGTTTAAGTTTATGAGATAGAAAAACACAATTGTCACTCCTTTTTAATCAGGGGTGATCTAATCCAATCTCCCTCTTGATTAGGGACCTGTGAGAGCCCCCTCTTAGCTAGGGACTCTTCTATACATCAAAAACTTCTTCTTCATGGGTCCTTCAACTCCTTGATCAACTTCTCTCCTTGATGTCATGAATGTTAGTTGAGCTTCTTTCTTATATGGAAACGACCATCGATCACTTTCCTCCTTAGTTCACCATGTCATTCCTTTCTTCATGGAAAGTGGCCTTCTTCATATCTAAAACCTTTGTCATATGACTACTTCTTTCTCATCATGCTTCGTCCATTAATCACATGAATGCTAGTTGTACTTGTAAGTAGCACTGCATCAATTTATCCATATATTATTCAAGAAATCAAATATATCATTAAATCAAATTGTACCTTACTATGTGGCTCTTCATCGTGACATCTTGTAGGTATCAGCATCCTACATTCATGTTGACACATCTCCCAAAGATATCTGTTGTGAAGGGTCTACATATTTTCCATCAGATTCTTCATATCTTTCAGGTAGATTTTCTATTCAAGTCTTCTTGATCTTTTGGATGTTGATTTCCTTCATCATGGTTGCATATCTCACGACCTCTTCCTTATAGATTCCATTTCCAGGTTCCTTTTAATCAAATTTTATTAGTTGTGATCAACCACCTCATACTTCATATGAGGACATAATATGTTGATTTCATCTAGTGTGTCTTATGTTTTCCTGCATCCTTTCAGAGGAGGAGATCCTTTTTCTTTTGATCATGCTTCTCAAGATAGATGTAATGATCTATGTCACCTGCAACCATATCACATGTCATTATAATATTAAACACAAGAATACATATCTTATTTTTTCCTTCAAGTCATCGTGGCTTCTTCCAATAGCTTCCTTGGTTGAAGATATCTTCAATCCACTGATATGCTTCATGTCATCACATCATCGTCTCATGGATTCCATAAGTTGGAGTTCATGTTGAAATACTTGTGTCCTCTCTATATTAGTGAATCCTACGGTGAGGATTCCATTAGATAATTTTGAGGATTTGGTATATCCCCAACCGGGAGATGTTTCCTTTTTGACTTGATGTATGATGAGCCTTGCCCTAGATGACTTCTTCCTTTCCTTCAATGTCCACTGAGGTTTCTAAGAGCTATATCCTTCATTTTTTTTGTCTATCATGGACTTTGTCCTTCACGATTTCCATGGATATGTCACGAGTTCTTGTTTCTAATTCTTCCATGATGCCACAATGCATCTTATCATCATTTTCATATCTTATAGAAAAAGTTTATGATAGGACCCTTTTGTGAGGGATACTATCCCAATCATAGAGATATGTTACTCCCTCTTTCCTTGGCCATTTTCTTCAGCTTCCTCCATCTATTCGGTGATATGAGCTTCCATTATTTTAGTTATACCTATTTTTCCTTGTTTGAGTGCCAAACTTCCCTTTCCTTTTTGCACATGATTTAGTCCTTTACCCTTCAATACTTTTTCCATCAACTTGTCTTTCTCTATTTAGCATAGAGACCATAATTTGTCGAATGAGGTAACCTTCTCATCTCATGGAAATTTGTTACCTTGATTATCTGTTAGTGAATTATGGTTATCTTCCTTTCTAGGTCTTCTAGATGGAAGATATCCTACATCCTCTAATACCCTTTACTTTCATGTAGATCAGATTTCATGTGAACTTTTTCAATGCGTCTTTAGAGAATGAGTTTATCATCTAAATCACTTTGATGTTTCCAATTTTTCTATGTGAGGGGATCTTTCAGAAGCATCCTTTTCCATAAACTCATAGGATACCTTTTGATATGTTTAATGACTTCAACTTCTTAGAGGACTATGACTATCCTCCTTTTTCATGCAAGGAATCTTGATGACCCAACCGATTTATAGATCTCCTTGCAAACATGAAGTCATTTAACTAAACTTGATTATAAAAATGAAAAATATTTACTTGGCATGTGAAGATAAAATCTTCACCTTGATCACTTTGATGCTGGTTGAAGAAGATGTATGAGGGCTTCTTCTTGGGTGATCTTCTTTCAAATGAGAAAGCATTTCCTCAATAGAAAAAGGTTTCTCCTTTTGATGAGGATGTTTTGTTGCTTCCTAAGATGATCTTCTTCTAGGGCAAGTAAATGATTCTTGCTTTTATAACCTTAAAGATGATGACAATGATTTTTCTTCTTTAATATGCTTTGCCTTCTTTTGTAGATCACGATTGCTGCTAGGGTTTCAACTTTCTCCAAGTTGATGTGATCTTCATTTTGAAATTCTTCAAGCTATCTTTTTTTGTAGACATCTTGATGAGGGTCTTGGTGGCCTTTTGATGATGACTGTGGAGACACAAGTTCTTGTTGTTGTAGACTGTATCCTTGATTGCATAGACAAAAGCCATTGCTGATGTAGACTGTTGTTATAGATTTCTAGAGTTTGATCAAGATTAGGGTTTATTTCTCTAATGCAGATCTTGATGTCCTTCAGCTTTCTTTGATGCCCTGCTAGAAACTTGATCCTTGAAATGTCTCTTTTTTGTCCTTCCTTTGACTGTGACCATAGCTCTGATACCATGTTGAAGAATCTAGGACAGTTAGAGTTAATGTGATTCTTCTTAGCTTGATAACTATTTGTGAGGTGTTTTTAAATTTTGTTCTTATCATAGTCCTCACTTGTTATTATTAGAGTATGTCTTCTTAGTTCATCAAATAGCTGCCAAAAAAAGAGACAAGAACACAAAATGTTGGCATTCTGCCAAGGCCAAAACCTCTCCCTCTTGGAGAGGAAAACTCGTACAAAATTCTTCTTATAGAGATTCCAATTGATGAACACCAAGACCATGACCCTTGACCTACTATGCCACTCCAAGACCAAGACATCAATCCTCTTCTTTGTCATTGTTGAGATCATCATCATTGCTACACCATTCAAATCATCATTACTACACTATTGAGATTTACATTGTTGCACCTTCATGGAGTACTTCATCATAATGACGAGATCATTATTGATGCACCATTGTTTCATCTTCACATAGATCATTGTTGCATCTCTCAACAACACCATCATTACTAGCACATAGATCTTCCATAGAACATTATCGAGACTGTATCTAGAAGGTATGTCGAAACTGTATAATCCTCTTCATCATAAAAACACCAGGACTAAGAGGCCAATATTGTGATTGTGTTTATAATGCATATAAGCCAAGAAAACGTATGACTGAGATCCTCCTTATAGCATGTATGCCAAGATTGTAACTTCCAAGGTAGCTGAGACTGTAGTCACTGAAACTGTCAAGAGACTATGGTCATGAGGCTATTGTAATTCACTGTAATCATCACCGAAGATAGGAGAGGCATCTGAAGTTCTTCATCACACAGGAATTTGAGATTATGTGTCACTGTGTTTGTCTGAGTTCTGTACTTATTGTTCCATCTGAGATTTCAGAGTAATCCGAAGTTTTGTGCTTTTGTGGTGACCCCAACAGGGTATTTATAGTTGTCATGTCTCCATAAATAAGCCAACATTACAGTGTGAAACGTTGTGTCTATTTATTGGGCCGACATGACAATTATATATATTTTGAGGCCGACAACAAATTAATAAGATTTTGAAGAATTGCAATTAGATTTTTTTCTTCTTATGGTTCATTGGTCTTAGTGGACGTTAATCATCATCATCATCATTATTTATAAATAATTAATAACCAATTATAATAATTAATAGTTATTAATAATTAATTAATTATTAAATTAAGTAATTTAATTTAATAATTAATTAAATTTTATTATTAAAAGTTAACTATATTTAATATTTAATAATTATTAATTAATTGATTTTTATAACTAATATTATATTATAAAAAATAATTATTTATAAATAATTGATAAGTAATTAATAATTAATTATAATAATTAGTAGTTAATTATATTTAATATTAGAAATGTTTTAAGGTAAATTTTAACATTTTGACTAAATGAAATAACATAAAATATAAATTAAATAAAATAAAAAGTAATAAGGTAACATATTATAAATATTAATAAAATCATTAATGGCCAAACTAGTTGTTTTCCTCCTTTCCCATATCCTCCTAACAATGTGCATGTGAGTATCTTTAGCATTTAATATTTATGAGGAAAGTTATAACATAAAATATTAAGTTAAAGAGGTATAAAAATGATATTTATAAAAAATTATCCAAAGAGTTAATATTGAAAAAATTCTTAATAAAAAAAATATTTCAAAAAATTCATTAAAAATATATAAAAATTACCTAAATAAAAAAATTGTCCAAAAATTAATATTTTAAAATTTATTAATAAAAAAGATATTTCAAAAAAGCTAATGTTGTCATAGATATAAAAGAAATTAAATAGGGTATTTATAAAAAATCAGAATAGCAAAATATTTTTATAAACTCCAACATAAAACCAAATTAATTAATGGGCAAAAAACGTTGTTTTACTCCCATGCCTTGTTCCATTAACCATTGGTTAGGAGTAGTTTGTATAGACAGCTAGATCCAAATAGAATAGGTTTTCCACGTCCACTATAGATCCCAGTATAATGAAGTCTCGTTGTCTAATTAGACTTACCACTTTCACTGTAACTATAACGTCAGATTAGACTTTACCACTTTCACTGTAGCTATAAATTCAGAGGAGTTTTTAGTAATATTTGATTTATTAGTTTAGAAGTATTAATATATTTCAGTTATTTATGGATAATTTCAGTAGAAACATGAATTCTTAGTCATCACCCACTTTTGTTAGTTTTGAATTATAATTATAATTTTTGTTCTTTATATTATTCTTTTTTCATAAACTTATTTTTAAGTAATAAATTTTTATCTAACTAAAAATAAAATATATATTTAAATATTATTATTTTCTTATAAACTGATCTTTAGATAATAAACTAATTTTAAAATCAGCTTAAAATAACTAATTTTTTAGCATTTAAAGAGCTCCCTTTCTCATTATATTAGGTAATGCCTGTGTGTGAATTATATTATGAGAAATCCCATATCTCTACAATATCTCTGCGTAATTAGTTTGTTTTGCATTAAGAGCTTTACCACATGCCACGTATTGCCTACCAATACGTTGGCTTCCCTAACTTTATCATAATGGATTATGCCATAATACGTTGTTTTTATAACTTTATATGGTATATGGTTAAACCATATCCCTCCACCATAATATTTCGCATGGTTGGAATATTTTTACATGGTTGTTTATATTTTGGTTGTTATTTTTTTGATTTGGTAAAATATGTTTTTACTTATATAGTTAATTTGAATAATTATATGAAATTGTAGTTATAATCAAAATATCTCATGTTTCCTTGTGCAGGTTTAGGAAGCTAATCAAGGGCTGCCATGTGGGTCTTAAGTGCTGACTGGGATGCTATGTGGCGCATTATGGACCTCATTTTCCTCTGCCATACCAATCTTTGAAGAGCTCTATCTTTTGCATACGAGCTCAGATTGACAAACCGTTTGCGCCACCGCGATCATAAAGACGAGCCCTCTCAACTGATGCCATCAAATTCTCCTCTCTACCATTTTGAATTTTTGATCCTTTATCCATTCCCATGGTGTCTCGAGATCCTCCTGGATCACTCAAAGACATAGTAAGAATTTTGTTGAGAAATATTCCTAAGGATGTGCCTCAGCCCCAAGAGGTGAGCATTATTCTGCATTTGGGTCTCCAGTCTATAAATCCACATGGCTTAATCGGGGGAGTAAACCAAATTAATGCTAATAGTATCATTTGGAAACCTCCTCCTCATGGCTTTCTAAAGGTTAATATAGACGGAGCTTCTAAAGGCAATCTACGGTTAGTCGACTTTGGAGGTGCTATAAGAGATGAAAAGGGTCAAATAAAGAAAATCTTCCATGGCCACTTGGGTAGGGCCACTAACAACATGGCAGAGCTCATGGCTCTAGAAAAATGCTTGGAAATTTTGTTAGATTCGAATTTGTTTAATGTCATCATAGAAGCAGACTCTGAACTGATAATTAGAGCGACCAAGAAAATATGTAATGGCACTTCTCTAGACAAAGTATCAAAGAACTGGAGGCTTATATAGGTCTTTCACCATATCCACTCCCATCTGCAATCCTTAAAAACTGTCAGCTTCGTCCATGTGAAGAGGAAAGCTAACATGTTAGCGGACTGCTTGGTGAACGAAGGAGCCAACAGTTTGGATAGGGATCACGGTATGATTGGGATCTGGTACCCCCACGCAGACTAATGGAGGACTGTCTCAGTCAAGCAGACAAAGATATAGAGCTATGGATTCACAGTCAGGACTGAGGAGGTTCAGAAGACAGGCGGGTAGACAGGGCATCTTAAATTGTCTGCCCTTTCTGGGCAATCCGTAGCTCACCAGTCCTTCGAAGGTGTGGCAAGAGGACCAACAATGGAAGTATCACAGTTTGTTCGTCCTTGGAACAAAAATGTAAGCGGAAATTTTGATGATGTTTTGAGTTTGACAGAGTTCTTGGGAGGACAACACAAGAACTATCCAATGCACGAGATCAACGGCCTCCAAGGGGTGAAAGGGCGCACTAGTTATTCGGTAAGGAGTAGATTTCTTAAACCACATGTGGTTTATCGAACACGGGCTAAGTGGTATCGGGTTTTCTTGAGGGAGACTCTGATGCCACTCTTCGATCAACACGTAGCAAAGAGATGTGAGAGAATACCGCTCTCATCGGGCGGTTATACCTTGCGCAACTTGTCCTCCCAACATTGTCGTAAACTGTTGGATCCTCGAAAGGAAATCAATGGTGTAGGTTTAAGCGTGCAAATTGGCCTGTTGTTTCGAACCCGAAAAATGTGCAGAGGGCTGGAATAATGTTTTCATCGGGTCCATAGGTAAGGTTGAGGTGTGGGTCTGTTGTGGGCCCGTAAGCTGGGTGTGTCCATTGGTTCATGGCAGAACAGAACGTACGGTTTGCGGCTCTACAAGCTACTGGGAATTCTGGTTGTTCTTTTTAGTAGTCTTGTGGACCCTCAATTGTAATTGATATTTTTAAGCTCCTGGGTTCTTTCGATGCTAGTTAGTTTGACCAGATGGTCCTCTGCTTGCATTTTGTGTTTGGGTTCATTGTCTGCAAAGTTGCCTTCGGAACTCTCTCGGAGCTCGCACAACTACTTGTAAATTATGTATTATTCTCTTGATTAATAGAAGGTTCTACTCTTACCTGATTAAAAAAAAGAAATGACAGACAGTTTTTGGGCATGTGGTATTGGCCCATGGTATTAAAAAAATTGCGCCCAATGTAAGGTATTAAATCATTTTAATCTCCCAAACTAGGGGCAAATATCAAATTTCAACGATTTTAAGGGAATACGATTTCCCAAAACCAATGAATCAGGCCAAATGAAGGTTTGAATAGCTTATCTGCCCATTTTTTATTTTGGGCTAAAATAAAAAATTAATTATTTTTTAAATAAAATTGGGGCTAATTATATGAAAATGGTTTTTAATAAAAAATTAACCCTCTTAAAATGTAAAAACCCTCAAATTTCGCCTTATAATTCTCCCCTATAATTTACCATGATCACACAAGAATTTGAGATTATGTGTCACTGTGTTTGTCCGAGATCTACACTTATTATGTCATCCAAGATTTCAGAGTAATCCAGAGTTCTGTGCTTCCCGTGGTGACGCCAACGGGGTATTTATAATTGTCACGTGTCCATTAATAAGTTGACATTACAGTGTGACACGTTGTGTCTATTTATTGAGCCGACATGACAATTATATATATATATGTGTGTGTGTGTGTGTGTGTGTGGACAACAAATTAATAAGATTTTGAAGAATTGCAATTAGATTTTTTTCTTTTTCTTCTTAAAGTTTATTGGTCTTAATAGACATTAATCATCATCATTTATAAATAATTAACAGATAGTTAATAATTAATAATCAATTATAATAATTAATAATAATTATAATTAATTATATTTAATTATTAATAATTAACTATATTTAATAATTATTAATAGTTAATAATTAGTTATAGCAATTAATAGTTAATTATATTTAATATTTAGAAATATTGTACTCTAAAATTTAACATTTCAAATAAATCAAATAGCATAAAAATTAAAATTAGATAAAATCTAATTAAAAAAAATGAAGTTATATATTATAAACATTAATAAAATCGTTAAGGGCCAAACTAGTTGTTTTCCTCCTTTAGGAGATCCTCGTAACAATGGGCATGTGAGCGTCTTTAGCATTTAGCATTTATGAGAGAAGCTAAATTGAATATAACATAAAACATTACATTAAAGACATATAAAAATGATATTTATAAAAAAATATCTAAAAAAGATA
Organism: Pinus tabuliformis; assembly: GCA_031772625.1. Lineage (NCBI taxonomy): Eukaryota > Viridiplantae > Streptophyta > Pinopsida > Pinales > Pinaceae > Pinus > Pinus tabuliformis. The sequence continues at coordinate 212,070,594 of CM062817.1, forward strand.
ATATTTAAAAATTTGTTAATAAAAATATTATTTCAAAAAAGCCATTAAAGATATATAAAATTGATATTTATAAGAAAATGATAAAAAAAAGTTAATATTTAAAAATTTATTAAAAAAAATATTTCAAAAAAGCTAATAGTGTTATAGATATACAAGAAATTAAGTATCATATTTATGAAAAATCAGAATAGCAAAATATTTTTACAAATTCCAAACATAAAACCAAATTAATTAATGGCCAGAAAAAGTTGTTCTATGGCCATGCCTTGTTCCGTTAACCATTAGTTATGGACAACTTGATCCAAATAGAGTAGGTTTCCTTACCTGATTATTTGCCACGTGGACTATAGATCCCAATATAGTGAAGGCTGCTCTCTAATTGTTTACAACGTCGGATTAGGTTTACCACGTCCCATGTAACTATAACGTCAGATTAGACTTACCCTTTCACTGTAGCTAGAAATTCAGAGGAGTTTTTAGTATATTTGATTTATTAGTTTAGAAGTATTAATATATTTATGTTATTTATGGATAATTTCCACTAACGTATGAAATTATATATATATAATTAAAAATATTTTTTATTTATTTTATAAAATATATATTTATAAATTTTTTAATTATAATTAAATATTTACATTATAAATATAAACATAAATACAAATATTTTTTAATTTTTTTTAATAGTTAGCAAACACACAGTAAATGAAATAGGATTAAAATATACCTCTACGACAATTTTTCATTAATAATGGCGGTGGAAGTTAAAACAATAGATTTGCAAGTCGAGTTTACTTTTTCTATTTCTTTAAGTTTTTGAAAATTTCTCCTTAAATGTGTTTTTAATAATATATTTTGCTACTTTTTATGTTTCTTTAAGTGTAAGTTTATGAGATAGAAAAACACAATTGTCACTCCTTTTTAATCAAGGGTGATCTAATCCAATCTCCCTCTTGATTAGGGACCTGTCAGAGCTCCCTCTTAGCTAGGGACACTTCTATACATCAACAAATTCTTCTTCGTGGGTCCTTCAACTGCTTGATCAACTTCTCTCCTTGATTTCATGAACGTTAGTTGAGCTTCTTTCTTATATGGAAACAGCCATCGATCACTTTCCTCCTGTTAGAGTCGGTCTAGTCAGCCCTCCGTCAGAGATCAAAACTCTTTGTGCATTTCAATTTTAGGTGTCCCGCTCCATTTACCCAGCTGCATTTCGCTAGGGACATGCCATGATCTGATGGAGAAAGTCATGTTAGTCATTTTCCCTCATCTCTGGCCCCTGTTGGCTCAGGTATTTTTCCATAATCACCAAAGCTCATGACAGTCCAAGTCTAGTCCTTTACAGGACAAAGACAATTTTTTATGATTGGGTTTAAGAATTTATCAATTTGGTCCTTGAAAACATGTCCAGAACAAGTCATGCAAGCGAGAGGGAGACCTTATACAACTATGGTTCAGAAAGCTTCATCATCACCTGAAGAGACATCGACTCTTCTTCAAAACTCTGTTTTGAAGAAAAGTCAAACAAGGTCATTTATGACAAAATTTTCCAAAAATGCACAAGTTGATTTTTCAGATGCAGTCATGGTTTCTATGGCCAAATGCCCAGTCACACAGTCCCCACAAAGAAATGCCGAAAATTCCATCATGAGAGCCAAAATTTCAAAGAAAAAATGAAAATCAGGGTGTTTTAAAGTCAATGAAAAAAGTGCAAAACACAAACATTAGAAAGTGGGTTTTCAAGGAAGAAAAAAAATCAAACCCATCTCTCCCAAGCCTATATATACTTGTTGTGGCCCAAAGGAAAGCCATTTGTGCTCTTGCAAGCTTGGGAGAGACATTGCTAAGGTAAGAGAGCGAAGTTTGAGGAATTTGAGTGAGTGAGAGCTGGTTTCAAGGAGCGCAGTGCATACACCAGGGAGCGTGGCGCACACAGAGGGTGCGACGCACTGACAACCAGCCCACAGTGGAAAAATTGCAAAGGCGCGACGCACACCCAGCGCGCAGCGCACTGGGCTTGGCGCGCGACGCACACAGCCAGGGGCATAAAAATTTGCCAAAACTACTTCAAATCTCGGTGGAGGCTAGCAAACAAGAGGTAGGCCCAGTTGAAACCTCTTCTCCATCAATTTTGTCTATGCTTTGGGGTTTGTAAGATGTTTAATGGTACCCAAAAGCACAATGGCCATCCATGGAAAAAATCACCAAGGAAAGCGATAAATGGGGTTGCAAGTTTGCGATGATGCCACCAAGGTTCTGCTCCCCTCCCCTTGTCCCCTCACTCTTCATCGTTCCTACCTCCATTCCATCATGTTTCCTAAGGAAACCACCCTAAAAACCGCCACTAAAACCCTCTCCCTTGTTTTTCAAGCAAATTTGGGTGAATTTACAGTGCGCAGCGCACACACGAGGTGGCGCAGCGCACTCAGGGCGTGCGGCGCACTCGGAGCCCGACCGCAGTGTAAATATAACACTGTCGCGATGCATACCCGGCGCGCGGCGCACTGGGCAGAGCGCGCGGCACACAGACATATAAGCCAAAAAAATTACTAAATTGCCCAAAATTTTTGTGAATAACCCTCAAAATTGGAGAGGTAGCCCAACTACCTTCACCATTGGAATTTAACTTGAAGAGGAATGTGATTTCGATGACCATGAATCAAATGAAACTTTTTTGTTTAAATGTAAAACAAAGATGACACAAAGAATGTCAAGAAGCTAGGGTTTTGCTACAGTGACATTATTGCTAAAGTATGCTCCTACCCTACCTCTATCAACTAATTCCCCTGTAGCAGTTTCCCCTAATAATAACCCTAGCTCCACTGTAATCATATCCATTTGTTCCCTTTATTCCTATGGCTCAAAATATCCAAACTCTACCCCATCAACACCATACCCAAAACGCTCCCAAATCCCTGATAAATTTCTCCTTTTAAACCCCTATTCCCCTTTTCATCATTCCCCTCCTAACACTCCCTGTTTTATTGTCCCCTTGGTGACAGATTTTCAAAGCATCTACCAGTTCCATTTGATTAAGAGGGCAGCATAAAACTTAGGGCACAAACAGCAGTAATGGCATCAGAAGTTTCATCAGAGTATGAGGAAGGGACCCATAGTGACACATCTTCAAGAGAGAGGACCCATAGGAGACATCACCGGAGCGGCAGACATCTTAGAAATGAGCCAAACACCCTCACTGAGCTGCAGGCATGTCCACTTGCCATGTCTTGTTTCCAGCACTTGGCATGTTATGAATTTTGTCAAAGGGTGGCAAATGTCAGAGTCCATCATGAGTTGGCCCGCCTTTTTGTACTTCATCTACAGGGAGGTCAATTTGTCCTGGCAGGGGTCACCTTCACATTGACACCGGAAACCATATTAGTGGCAACAGGAATACCGAACATTGGGGAACAGTGGCATAAGAAAAAGAAGGTGGAGAGGCATCATTATGAGCCTTACATCAAGAATAGGTGCTTGAGCCAGCTCACTAGAGTTTTTCCATTCAGATTTTTGAGGGATGAGTATGCCCCACTCATGAGGTTGATCATGAAGTATTTCAGTTGTGAGGGAAGGTTTTCTCGCCTCTATGCCTATCATATCAGGTTGCTCATGCACTTCACTAGGGTGCGGATGATGAGCCTCCCATTTTTCATGTGCAGGAACATAGAGAGGATGAAGAAGTTCATGCAGCACAAGACCCCTCGACAACAGCTAAACAATGTCTATAATTTTCTCTCATCCGGATTTTGGTGGACCATCAGTTGGGATTGCAGGGTATTGCTTGGGAGGACTTCATCTCCCGTGATTTCTTCAGCGCTCCACCGGTGATATCAAAGGCAGAGCATGAGGTGGGGGGGTCCTTCACATCAGTTTGAGCATGAGGTGGGGGGTCCTTCACATCAGTTTGAGAGCCATGAGACTGCCAGCATGCCAGTATACATCACATACCAGAAGGGCAGTAGACCGTTGTTTGCAGCAGCAAAGCGAGTGTTATCTCCACTCGCGGTGGAAGGGGCCTCGCTTCCGACATCAGCACCACAAGAGCAGGGTAAGGGCAAGGAGCCAGTTCAGGAGGAAGGGCCATCAGGTGAGCAAGAGACCGAGTTTGTTCTCCTCCAGGATGATGAGACAGATGGAGAACCAACAAATGCAGAGCTTATAGAGATCATCCGGGAGCAGCAGTCAGAGATTGAAGACTTGTCCATTGATCTAGAAAGGGCCAAGTGGAACATGAACTACCTGGAGTGGAGAAACAAATAGCTTGAGGACCAACACATGATCATGGAGCTGCAGAACATCCGTGAGCATCGCCAAGCAGCTCAAAGAAGAAGGGTTGCGTTCACATCTTTGGAGCAAGCAGTCAATGAGGATCGGGAGGCCAGCCTTGAGAGGGTCAACATGCATTTGGAGAGGCTGCTGGACAAAGCTGATTGGAACCTTGCTATATTGAGACACATGAATTTTCGTTACAGGGTGGGAAACATGAGTGCACAAGCCCGGATAAGGAATTTAAAAGCAAAATTGAGGAAAGCAACAAGAAGGGTAAAACGGGCAAAAGATCAGGATAGGCTTAGAATCTTGGCTGAGGCTTCCTTGGCTCAGCATGGCACCCCATAGAGATCGTCCAACTCAAATTTCAAAAAATTTGGGCAAATTTTGGTCACTTGGCAAATTTTTGGACAAAAAACAGGAAATTCCTCCCTGTGCGTCGCACCATTGGCACGATGCTAAAATTCTAGGGCTCCAATCGAGGAACGACTTGCATATTTGGATTCAGCATCAAAAATTACGACTACTGGTGTCCAGGCAAGAAATTTTGACAAGATCTGGGTCTCGTAAAGGTCAAAAAACACCCAAAAATGGCCTCTCTGCCACTTTTTTAACACACAGAAAGCAGTCTTGGGAGAATGAATATTTGGAGGGGCAAATGAGCACCAAATTTGGAAATTCCAGTGGGGTTAGAAAGTATATGGGACAGGCTTTCCAAAAATCCCACTTGGGCACATTTTGGACACCTGCAAGTGCCCCAAAATAGGCTCCAAAGTGGCACGACGCACAAAGAATTTGGCGCAGCGCACAGAGAAAAAAATTGCCAATTTGCTCCCGTTTCGCGAAATTTCGGGTCGTGACTTCTCCAAGTGGGCCCGGTCATCTACACTTCGGTTTTTTGGCACCAAAGGCGGCATTTAAAGAGTTTTTTCTCCAAATGGGCTTCTATCCAAGTGGCGAAGGAAGGCAAACGGTCACCCCAATGCCAAATGTCATGTTTGCAACGCTGCACCTGTAGCTGATGGTTGGCTCTCCATCTCCATTTCGCCATGATTCGAGTAACTCCCAAACCCTTGGGCGTTCTATCTCTTCATCACACATTCTATATATTGTATGCAAGTTATTTTCAAAGGGTTGGCTGGCTTGTAACTTCTGGGAGACTGTGGGAAAGAAACTTTGTTTCTTCACTGTGTATTTTTGACAGAGAATTAATGAAAGGCAGCAGCTCTGTTTCATGAGACTCTTGTGGTTGTGAGTGTAGAAAGTGTATTTATTATGTGTTCATATGTATTTAGTTATGTTTCATAATTCATTTCATGCTCATTTCCAGTGAAATTTTCTGAGTGAGATTAGGTAGAATCCAATTTTCATTGCTCTGCCTGTGGGAAAATTTCATGTTTCAGTGTTATTTCTTCTGTTGAAAAGGATTCATGTCACTATGCCCTTTTCACCTTCTTCAGCAATCTATTCATGCCATGGTGCCTCAAACTTAATTGTTACATTTTCCGCCTACCTCGCCTCACGGAAAAATATGTGCCTTCATATTCAATTCTCTATTCTTTGCTGAGCGCCAATCCCATAACATCCCAGAAGCTCGGTCATTTCATAAAATATTTTTCCAAAATCCCTATCCACTTACTAGCCTAAGGTAAGCAGTGTATTGTAAGTCATCTCAGACCTTTTTCGATCATTTATTCACTGAGCGTGACCCAGAGAGAGCCCTCTCCTGCTCTGATAGGGCTAGCTACCAGACTGAGCGTGGTTTGTGGTTACCCTATTTTTTTCCTTCCTTCAGCCTAAGGCAGATTTAGGTGCTAAAATAGTGGCGACTCCACTGGGGAAAATTTGAAAATCAAGTCCCCTTGTTTCATAATAATTCTAGGCTTCCGGATGATGAGCTTAGGATTGGAAAGGCTGAGTAAGTTGGTTGTGTCCCGTAATTTCTCTCAATAGCACGCTGGCTTCGAGACGATATACTAGAGAAAATCCAGACCCGGACCCTCCTCATATTTACGAAAACCCCAATTTGATCCCAAGACTCCTTCGTCAAGAAAGCACCATAACTCCCGTGTTCAAATCCCATTCATGTCCCGACATTTTTGAGTATCTTGAAGAGCTTGAGTTTGACGAACGATTTGAAATATCTTTGTTTGAGTCTAAATCCGAAAGGGCTATTGATTATACCGTCCCCAATCCACAATTTCTTGTAGACCTTGAAACAGAAAGAGCCAATAGATTAATCGATAATTACATTGCAACACAGCCCCAAACTCCAATTTCAAGCCCCTTGCAAACTGTGCACACTCCTCCAACACCTCCAAGGCCAAATCCACCGAGAATGATGGCTGCCCGTTTCTCACCCCTTGTTCTGCCCCAAGTCCTAGATGACATGCCAAATGATTATCAAAGTAAAATCCCTTTTTTTGATGGCACTCCTAACAACATTACTGCTCAGCAGCATGTAGACAAAATGGCAGACTTCTATGAACTCCATGAGATCGATGCGGAGAACGTGGCAATGAGGCTCTTTGTACAAACATTTGCAGGTGATGTGAGGAAATGGTTCAGAGGTTTGATGGCTGCAAGTATCACCACCTTGGCTGAACTACAAAGAAAATTTTTGAACTGGTGGGAAGTGAAAAAGAATCCCCTTCAAATTCTGGCCGAGTATGAACAAATCAAACGGAATGCCGGTGAGTCGGTCCAAGATTATTGTGTTAGATTTAATGCAGTCTACAACGAAATTCCAGACCATCTAAAGCCACCTGTGGGACTAGCAATGATGAAGTTTCCGGATGGTTTTGATGCTGACATGGTGTACCAATTAAGAGAGAGAGAACCGGCTACAATGGAAGACATGCAGAAAATTGCAGTCAGCGTTGAGGCAAATCTGTTGTCCAAAAGAGCAAGAGCGAAAGTAGAGAAGAAAACCACTGTGAAAGAAGAATCTTCTTCAATGGATCAGCTACTCAAAAGGGTAGAACAGATGCTTGAAAGGGTAAAACTTGACAAGCCAGAGCCACAAGTTAGGAATCCTAACTTTCGTGGCCAACAGCAGCCACAATATAGGATAAGACAAAGAGATCAGCGAACTCAAGAGCAGACAGCACAACAGTCGGTACAAACACCTTTGCAGCAGAATTTTGTACATGGAACGAAGTTAGATGAGGATGGGAATGTAATAGGTGAGGAAAACCATCTCTTTACTCTAGATGAGATGCCTACTTACATCACCGAAGAGGAAGAATGTGCAGTAAATTCAGCTACACACCAAGACACTGATTTTATTCTAGCTAGAGAAACTATGTTGGAAGAGGAATCAGAATAATATCAAAGGGGGTATATGAATGCTTTGTCCGCACAACAGCAGTGATATTCTCTTGGAAACAGAGATGTGCCGGCCAAATCAATTCAGAAAAAGGAGGGTGAAACAACAAAAAATGATCCATCAGCTACACAAAGAAAAGGAAAGGAGGTGGTTGGTCCAGAGAGCAGCAAATCAAAATCAGTAGAACAATCACAACAAGCAGCCACATCAAAAGAGAAGGAAAGGAAAGAGATCCCAATCAAAGAGGTAGAAAGAACTCCCACTTTTAGCCTAGAGAATGAGATTTCTAAGTTAAAGGTATCCATCCCCTTGACTGAAATAATGAAGAACAACAGTTATAGAGGACAGATTTCTAAAATGTTGAATTTGGACCCAATGTCCGACATGGTAAATGTAGAAGATGATCAGCCTAAAATGATTTTTGGACCAGCAACAAATGGTGAGTCTCCTGATAGTGATATGCCACACTTCTATATCAATTTACGATTGCATGATTTTGTGCTACACAATGCCATGTTCGATTCTGGAGCTTCTCACAATCTCATGCCCAATGCTATCATGGATAAGCTTGGTCTGGACATCACCCGCCAATATCATGATCTCTATTCATTTGATTCCAACAGAGTAAGGTGTATAGGCCTCATCAAAGACTTAGTTGTGAGTTTGGATCAACTTCCTATGAAAAATGTTTTGATGGATGTGGTGGTAGCAGATATTCCTCCAAGGTTTGGCATGCTTCTTTCCAGGTCTTGGGTAGCGAAATTGAAAGGGACACTACAGCTGGATTTCTCCTATGCAACAATCCCGTTGTTTGGACAAATGAGGAAGTTATATCGGGAACAAAAGATGAAATATATGATCACAAGCAAGGATAAACCTATGAATCATCCTATCAACTATGTACATACAGATTTAGAGTCTTTTGTTTTGTTTTCAGATAGTTTAAATGAGATAGATAGTCAGATAGTAGAAGCAGATGACATTCCGAAAATAACAGAAAATTTAAGAGAAATCTTGAAGAAAGAAGGACAAGAAAAGCAGCAAAAGATTGGGCAATCAGCTGAAAACAATGGACACAAACAGTCAAGGCACAACAAATAGATTTCCAGCACTTGCAAGAAGATGAGGAAGGCTTATGGACCATGGATTTTGATGGAGCAGTAGGGAATGATGGCTCTGGTATTGGTATTTGGGTACGCAGTCCTTTCTCCGTCCCAAACAAAGTGCCTAGCAGCGTGAGAGTTTGCTCTTACAAGCTGGCCTTTGAATGTTCAAATAATGAAGCTGAGTATGAAGCTTTGATCACTGGCCCGAAGATTCTTAGAAAGCTGAATGCAAAGAGGATTTCAGTATATGGCGACTCCGAGTTGGTAATAAAACAGGTCAGAGGTGAGTATCAAGCGAAACATCCTAGGATGCGAGCCTATCGTAATGCAGTTTTAGACATCTTGAAGCAATTTTCAGAATACACCTTGACATGTGTGCCACGTATACAAAATAGTATTGCTGATGCTCTTGCCAAGGCAGCGAGCAGCTTGAAGATCCCCATGAACTCCAGTAATAAATTTGAAATCCATGTCAACCACCGTCCAACCATTCCGGACAATCAGCGATATTGGCAAGTGTTCGAAGATGATGAGGAGATTAAGGATTTTCTGCTCAACAAAGGAAAGTTCAAAGAAACCTCAATTGATGTGGAAAATGATGACGGCAAAGGGAATGGTACAGATGAAGTGCAGATCAATCAAATGGACGTATTACAGCTGAAGAATAACATCATTCCTAAAGGCTTGATACCCCTAGAGGAACTTTTTGATCAGGATGATGTAGCCCGCAAGCCAACATTGCAGCCAACGGAGAAGGGGGTAGAAGAAGTCAACATCGGTACAGCTGCTCATCCAAAGTTGGTAAAATTGTCCAAAGCATTACCACCAAAGATCAAGGACAAATACATCAGTTTGATGGCTTCATTTGCAGATGTATTTGCTTGGTATTATTTTGATTTAAAGACCTATGATAAAAATATTATTCAATACACAATACCTATCAAGCCCAATCAAAAGCCATTTAGACAAAAGCTGAGAAGGATAAATCCAAAGTTGCTGCCATCTATCGAAAAGGAGGTAAATAGGTTGTACGAGTCAGGTATCATTGTGCCCATCGGATTTTCAGATTGGATATCTAACTTAGTGCCTGTACGCAAGAAGACTGGTGAGATCCGCCTATGCATCGATTTCAGAAATCTAAATAAGGTCTCATTAAAGGACAACTATCCGCTGCCCAAGATGGACCATATACTTCAGCGAGTAGTGGGGGCATCTCGTATGTCACTGCTTGATGGTTATTCTGGATATAACCAAATTTCTGTCCATGAAGATGATAGGGACAAGACAACATTCACCACTCCATGGGGAACCTTTCACTATGCCAAAATTCCATTCGGTTTAAAGAATGCAGGTGCCACATTTCAGCGGGCAGTGGACTTGGCATTTGCAAATGAGAAGGATGTGTTTTTGGTGGTGTACTTGGATGACTTGATGGTGTTTTCAAAATCTGATGAAGAACACATGCACCATCTAAAAATTGTCTTCCAAAAATGCAGAAAATATGGTTTATCGCTGAATCCAAAGAAGAGATTGTTCGCCATGGAGGAAGGCAAATTACTTGGGCACATCATTTCAAAGGATGGCATTCGTATAGACCCAGCACGTGTGCAAGCAATTCAGCAAATCGATCTGCCCAGGAACAAAAAGGAAATACAATCATTCAATGGTAAGATGAATTTTCTGCGTCATTTTGTGCCTAATCTTGCAGAACACTTGAAAGAAATGACCAGCATGCTTAAGAAGGACAGCCAGGTGAAATGGACGGATGAGGCGGTAAAATCTTTCAACTTGGTCAAATTGGCCCTTTCTTCAGCTCCAGTCCTAGTCAGCCCGGACTACACTCAAGATTTCATATTGTTTTCATTTGCTTCTGAGCACACTATGGCAGCGGTATTATTGCAGAAGAGAGGTGATCATGAAAGACCCATTGCATTCTTCAGTAGGGCTGTAAGGGATGCAGCTTTGAAGTACAACATCATTGAGAAGCAGGCCCTGACATTGGTGAAGGCATTGAAGGATTTCAGGGTATATATCCTACACTCTCACATTCTGGCCTATGTTCCTAATACTGTTGTAAAGGATGTTTTAGTGCAGACCGATCCGGAAGGGAGAAGAGGAAAATCGATTGCAGCCTTGCTGGAATATGATGTGGAGATAAATCCTACAAAGCTGGTCAAAGGGCAGGGGATGGCGAAGCTGATGGCCGAATCGAACTTGCATGCATTGGACATAAATCTGATCGCTGCCATGTCCAATGAGAATGAGGAAGGAATGTCAATTCAAGTATCTGAAATGTTTGCTTTGTCCCCATGGTATTTTGATATAATATATGTGCTGAAAAATCTATCACCACCGCCCAGCATGACTAGAAACAAAGCGAGAACACTCAAATTGAAGGCTGCCAAGTTTTGTATTTTGAATTCTGCACTGTATTGGAAAGATCCCGGTGGCATTTTGTTAAATTGTCTGGTGGAAGAGGAGGCAAAGAAAGTCATGGAGGATTTCCACGGAGGAGAGTGTGGTGGTCATCTTTTTTGGAAATCAACAACGAACAAAATTTTGAGAGCAGGGTACTACTGGCCTACTTTGTTTGATGATGTGCATAAGATGGTCAAGCGCTGTCATAAATGTCAGATTTTCGAAGGAAAATAGAAATTACAGCCTTTTCCACTTAAGCCTATTGAAGTGAGCGCTCCTTTCCAGCAGTGGGGGTTGGATTTCATTGGGGAAATTCATCCTGCCTCTTCCGGACAGCATAGGTGGATCCTTACAACGACGGACTATTTCACAAAATGGATTGAGGCAGCCCCTACCAGACAAGTGACGGACACGGTAATCATTTCATTTCTCGGAAATAACATCTTGTCTCGCTTTGGTTGTCCAAACAAATTAATCACTGATAATGCAGCAGCTTTCAAATCGAAAAGGATGGTGGAATTTTGTCATAAATATCACATAATTTTGGGTCATTCAACTACCTATCATCCACAAGGCAATGGATTGGCAGAATCTTCGAATAAATCTTTGGTCAACATCATTAAGAATCTACTGGAAAGAAATAAGAAGAGATGGAACAAGAGGTTGTTCCATGCACTTTGGGCAGATCGGATCAGTCAGAAAAATTCCATTGGGATGTCACCTTTTGAGCTTGTTTATGGAGTTGACACAATATTTCCCACTTCTCTTGCTACCCCGGTGGCCAGACTTCTTCAGGAGGTCAGAAGCGAAGAAGATCCCATGCAGAGAAGGCTGAATCAAATGATCCACTTGCAGCAAACAAGAGAACAAGTTTTCAAAAACACATCCAAGTTGCAGGAGAAGATAAATAAAATCTATGACAGAAAAGCAAAAGAAGATAAATTTTAGTTGGATGATGTAGTGCTGAAGTGGGACGCAAGGAATGAAGAGAAAGGTAAGCACGGAAAGTTCGAAAATCTGTGGAAAGGTCCTTTCAAAATTGTAGCATATAGGGGTCAGAATGCCATCCTTCTGAAGGAAATGAACAGGGAAGATTGTCCTGGAGGGCCGATTAATGGTCGGCTGCTCAAGCGGTATCACTGTTGATATATCAACGCTGCTTCCATTGTCATTGTAAATGCCATTTTTATTTCAGTTTGGTTTCAGTCTGTAAAGTTAGTTTTTGAGTTATTTCAATGTCAAGTTTGAGTCAATTCCTTGGTTATTCCAGTTTTATAAATAAGTCAAAGTCTTGTGCTATTTATCAAAATGATGACTCCATAGCCCAATGGAAAAAAGGCACTATCTAGCTCCTCCAGAGATCTACTGTTCTTGGCACCTCCAAGGAGCTACCATCCCCCATTGGAGCCAATGTTAGAGTCGGTTTGGTCAACCCTCCGTCAGAGATCAAAACTCTTTGTGCATTTCAATTTTAGGTGTCCCGCTCCATTTACCCAGCTGCATTTTGCTAGGGACATGCCATGATCTGACGGAGAAAGTCATGTTAGTCATTTTCCCTCATCTCTAGCCCCTACTGGCTCAGGTATTTGTCCATAATCACCAAAGCTCATGACAGTCCAAGTCTGGTCCTTTACAGGACAAAGTCAATTTTTTATGATTGGGTCTAAGAATTTATCAATTTGGTCTTTGAAAACATGTCCAGAACAAGTCATGCAAGCCAGAGGGAGACCTTATACAGCTATGGTTCAGAAAGCTTCATCATCACCTGAAGAGACATCGACTCTTCTTCAAAACTCTGTTTTGAAGAAAAGTCAAACAAGGTCATTTATGACAAAATTTTCCAAAAATGCACAAGTTGATTTTTCAGATGCAAACACGGTTTCTATGGCCAAATTCCTAGTCACACAGTCCCCGCAAAGAAATGCTGAAAATCCCATCATGAGAGCAAAAATTTCAAAGAAAAATGAAAATCAGGGTGTTTTAAAGTCAATGAAAAAAGTGCAAAACACAAACATTAGAAAGTGGGTTTTCAAGGAAGAAAAAAAAATCAAACCCATCTCTCCCAAGCCTATATATACTTTTTGTGGCCCAAAGCAAAGTCATTTGTGCTCTTGCAAGCTTGGGAAAGACATTGCTAAGGTAAGAGAGCGAAGTTTGAGGAATTTGAGTGAGTGAGAGCCGGTTTCAAGGAGCGCGGCGCATACACCAGGGAGCGCGGTGCACACAGAGGGCGTGGCACACTGACAACCAGCCCGCAGTGGAAAAATTGCAAAGGCGCGATGCACACCCAGCGCGCGGTGCATTGGGCTTGGCGCGCGATGCACACATCCAGGGGCATAAAAATTTGCCAAAACTACTTCAAATCTCAGTGGAGGCTAGCAAACAAGAGGTAGGCCCAGTTGAAACCCTTTCTCCGTCAATTTTGTCTATGCTTTGGGGTTTGTAAGATGTTTAATGGTACCCAAAATCACAATGGCGATCCATGGAAAAAATCACCAAGGAAAGCGATAAATGGGGTTGCAAGTTTGCGATGATGCCACCAAGGTTTTGCTCCCCTCCCCTTGTCCCCTCACTCCGCATCGTTCCTACCTCCATTCCATCATGTTTCCTAAGGAAACCACCCTAAAAACTGCCACTAAAACCCTCTCCCTTGTTTTTCAAGCAAATTTGGGTGAATTTACAGTGCGCGGTGCACACACGAGGGCGCGCGGCACACTGGGAGCACGACCGCAGTGTAAATATAACACTAGCACAACGCATACCCGGCGCGGTGCACTGGGCAGAGCGCACGGCACACAGACATATAAGCCCAAAAATTTACTAAATTGCCCAAATTTTTTGTGAATAACCCTCAAAATTGGAGAGGTAGCCCAACTACCTTCACCATTGGCATTTAACTTGAAGAGGAATGTGATTTCGATGACCATGAATCAAATGGAATTTTTCTTTTTAAAAAGTAAAACAAAGATGGCACAGAGAAGGTCAAGAAGCTAGGGTTTTGCTACAGTGACATTATTGCTAAAGTATGCTCCTACCCTACCTCTATCAACTAATTCCCTTGTAGCAGTTTGCCCTAATAATCACCCTAGCTCCACTGTAATCATATCCATTTGTTACCTTTATTCCTATGGCTCAAAATATCCAAACCCTACCCCATCAACACCATACCCAAAACGCTCCCAAATCCCTGATAAATTTCTCCTTTCAAACCCCTATTCCCCTTTTCATCATTCCCCTCCTAACACTCCCTGTTTTATTGTCCCCTTGGTGACAGATTTTCAGAGCATCTACCAGTTCCATTTGATTCAGAGGGCAGCATAAAACTCAGGGCACAAACAACAGTAATGGCATCAGAAGTTTCATCAGAGTATGAGGAAGGGACCCACAGTGACACATCTTCAGGAGAGAGGACCCATAGGAGACATCACCGTAGTGGCAGACATCTTCGAGATGAGCCAAACACCCTCACTGAGCTGCAGGCATGTCCACTTGCCATGTCTTGTTTCCAGCACTTGGCATGTTATGAATTTTTTCAAAGGGTGGCAAATGTCAGAGTCCATCATGAGTTGGACCGCCTTTTCGCACTTCATCTACACGGAGGTCAATCTGTTGTGGTAGGGGTCACCTTCACATTGACACCGGAAACCATATCAGTGGCAACAGGAATATCGAACATTGGGGAACACTGGCATAAGAAAAGGAAGGTGGAGAGGCATCATTATGAGCCTTACATCAAGAACAGCTGCTTGAGCCAGCTCACCAGAGTTTTTCCATTCAGATTTTTGAGGGATGAGTATGCCCCACTCATGAGGTTGATCATGAAGTATTTCAGTTGTGAGGGAAGGTTTTCCCGCCTCTATGCCTATCATATCAGGTTGCTCATGCACTTCACCAGGGTGCGGATGATGAGCCTCCCATTTTTCATCTACGGGAACATAGAGAGGATGAAGAATTTCATGTAGCACAAGACCCCTCGACAGCAGCTAAACAGTGTCTATCATTTTGCTCTCATCCGGATTTTGGTGGACCATCATTTGGGATTGCAGGGTATTGCTTGGGAGGACTTCATCTCCCGTGATTTCTTCAGCGCTCCACCGGTGATATCAGAGGCAGAGCATGAGGTGGGGGGTCCTTCACATCAGTTTGAGCATGAGGTGGGGGGTCCTTCACATCAGTTTGAGAGCCATGATACTGCCACCATGCCAGTATACATCACATACCAGAAGGGTAGTAGGCCATTGTTTGTAGCAGCAAAGCGAGTGTTATCTCCACCTGGGGTGGAAGGGGCCTCACTTCCGACATCAGCACCACAGGAGCAGGGTAAGGGCAAGGAGCCAGTTCAGGAGGAAGGGCCATGAGGTGAGCAAGAGACCGAGTTTGTTCTCCTCCAGGATGATGAGACAAATGTAGAACCAACAAATGCAGAGCTTATAGAGATCATCCGGGAGCAGCAGTCAGAGATTGAAGACTTATCCATTGATCTAGAAAGGGCCAAGTGGAACATGAACTACCTGGAGCAGAGAAACAAACAGCTTGAGGACCAACAGATGATCATGGAGCTGCAGAACATCCGTGAGCATCGCCAAGCAGCTCAAAGAAGAAGGGTTGCGTTCACATCTTTGGAGCAAGCAGTCAATGAGGATCGGGAGGCCAACCTTGAGAGGGTCAACATGCATTTGGAGAGGCTGTTGGACAAAGCTGATCAGAACCTTGCTATATTGAGACACATGAATTTCCGTTACAGGGTGTGAAACATGAGTGCACAAGCCCGGATAAGGAATTTAAAAGCAAAATTGAGGAAAGCAACAAGAAGGGTAAAACGGGAAAAAGAGCAAGATAGGCTTAGAATCTTGGCTGAGGCTTCCTTGGCTCAGCATGGCACCCCATAGAGATCCTCCAGCTCAAATTTCAAAAAATTTGGGCAAATTTTGGTCACTTGGCAAATTTTTGGACAAAAAACAGGAAATTCCTCCCTGTGCGTCACGCCACTAGCACGACGCTAAAATTCTAGGGCTCCAATCGAGGAACGGCTTGCATATTTGGATTCAGAATCGAAAATTATGACTACTAGTGTCCAGGCAAGAAATTTTGACAAGATCTGGGTCTCCTAAATGTCAAAAAACACCCAAAAATGGCCTCTCTGCCACTTTTTGACACACAGAGAGCAGTCTTGGGAGAATGAAGATTTGGAGGCGAAAATGAGCACCAAATTTGGAAATTCTAGTGCGGTTGGAAATTAGACAGGACAGGCTTTCCAACAAGCCCACTTGGGCACATTTTTGACACTTGAAAGTGCCCGAAAACAGGCTCCAAAGTGGTGCAATGCACAGAGAATTTGGCGCGGCGCATAGAGGAAAAAACTGCCAATTTGCTCCCGTTTCGTGAAATTTCAGGTCGCGACTTCTCCAAGTGGGCCCGGTCATCTACACTTCGGTTTTTTGGCACCAAAGGCAGCATTTAAAGAGTCTTTTCTCCAGATGGGCTTCTATCCAAGTGGCAAAGGAAGGCAAATGGTCACCCCAATGCCAAATGTCATGTTTGCAACGCTGCACGTGTAGCTGATGGTTGGCTCTCCATCTCCATTTCGCCATGATTCGAGTAACTCCCCAACCCTTGGGCGTTCTATCTCTTCCTAACACATTCTATATATTGTATGCAAGTTATTTGCAAAGGGTTGGCTGTCTTGTAACTTCTGCAAGACTGTGGGAAAGAAACCTTGTTTCTTCAGTGTGTATTTTTGACAGAGAATTAATGAAAGGCAACAGCTCTGTTTCATGAGATTCTTGTGGTTGTGACTGTAGCAAGTGTATTTATTATGTGTTCATATGTATTTAGTTATGTTTCATAATGCATTTCATGCTCATTTCCAGTGAAATTCTCTGAGTGAGATTAGGTAGAATCCAATTTTTATTGCTCTACCTGTGGGAATATTTCATGTTTCAGTGTTATTTCTTCTGTTGAAAAGGATTCATGTCACTATGCCCTTTTCACCTTCTTCAGCAATCTATTCATGCCGTGGTGCCTCAAACTTAATTGTTACATTTTCCTCCTACCTCGCCTCACGGAATAATCTGTGCCTTCATATTCAATTCTCTGTTCTTTGCTGAGCGCCAGTCCCATAACATCCTAGAAGCTTGGTCATTTCATAAAATCTTTTTCCAAAATCCCTATCCACTTACTAGCCTAAGGTAAGCAGTGTATTGTAAGTCATCTCAGACCTTTTTCGATCATTTATTCACTGAGTGTGACTCAGAGAGAGCCCTCTCCTGCTCTTGTAGGGCTAGCTACCAGACTGAGCGTGGTGTTTGGTTACCCTAGCTTTTGCCTTCCTTCAGCCTAAGGCAGATTTAGGTGCTAACACCTCCTTAGTTCGTCATGCCATTCCTTTCTTCATGGAAAGTGGCCTTCTTCATATCTAAAACCTTTGTCATATGACTACTTCTTTCTCATCATGCTTCTTCCATTCATCACGTGAATGCTAGTTGTACTTGTAAGTAGCCTTGCATCAACTTATCCATATATTATTCAAGAAATCAAATATATCATTAAATCAAATTTTACCTTACTATGTGGCTCTTCATCATGACATCTTGTAGGTATCAGCATCCTACATTCATGTTGACACATCTCCCAAAGATATCTGTTGTGAAGGGTCTACATATTTTCCATCAGATTCTTCATATCTTTCAGGTAGATTTTCTATTCAAGTCTTCTTGATCTTTTGGATGTTGATTTCCTTCATCATGGTTGCATATCTCACGACCTCTTCCTTACAGATTCTATTTCCAGGTTCCTTTCAATCAAATTTTATTAGTTGTGATCAGCCACCTCATACTTCTATGAGAACATAATATGTTGATTTCATCTAGTGTGTCTTATGTTTTCCTACATCCTTTCGGAGGAGGAGATCCTTTTTCTCTTGATCATGCTTCTCAAGATAGAAGTAATGATCTATGTTACCTGCAAACATATCACATGTCATTATAATATTAAACACAAGAATACATACCTTATTTTTACCTTCAAGTCATCGAGGCTTCTTCCAATAGCTTCCTTGGTTGAACATATCTTCAATCCACTGATATGCTTCATGTCATCACATCATCGTCTCATGGATTCCATACGTTAGAGTTCATGTTGAAACACTTGTGTCCTCTCTATATTAGTGAATTCTACGATGAGGATTCCATTAGATAATTTTGAGGATTTGGTATATCCCCAATCGGTAGATGTTTCCTTTTTGACTTGATGTATGATGAGCCTTGTCCTAGATGACTTCTTTCTTTCCTTCAATGTCCACTGAGGTTTCTAAGAGCTATATCCTTCATTTTTTTGTCTATCATGGACTTTGTCCTTCACGAATTCCATGGAGATGTCACGAGTTCTTGTTTCTAATTCTTCCATGATGCCATGATGCATCTTATCATCGTTTTCATATCTTATAGAAAAAATTTATGATAGGACCCTTTTGTGAGGGATACTATCCCAATCATAGAGATATGTTACTCCCTCTTTCCTTGGCCATTTTCTTTATCTTCCTCCATCTATTCGGTGATATGAGCTTCCATTATTTTAGTTATACCTATTCTTCCTTGTTTGAGTACCAAACTTCTCTTTCCTTTCTGCACATGGTTTAGTCCATTACCCTTCAATACTTTTTCCATCAACTTGTCTTTCTCTATTTAGCATAGAGACCATAAGTTGTCAAATGAGGTAACCTTCTCATCTCATGGAAATTTTTTACCTTGATTATCTGTTAGCGCATTATGGTTATCTTCCTTTCTACGTCTTGTAGATGGAAGATATCCTACATCCTTTAATACCCTTTACTTTCATGTAGATTATATTTCATGTGAACTTTTTCAATGCCTCTTTAGAGAATGAGTTTATCATCTAAATCACTTTGATGTTTCCAATTTTTCTATGTGAAGGGATCTTTCATAAGCATCCCTTTCCATAAATTCATAGGAGACCTTTTGATATGTTTAATGACTTCAGCTTCTTAGAGGAGTATGACTATCCTCCTTCTTCATGCAAGGAATCTTGATGACCCAACCGATTTATAGATCTACTTGAAAACATGAAGTCATTTAACTAAAATTGATTATAAAAATGAAAAATACTTACTTGGCATGTGAAGATAAAATCTTCACCTTGATCACTTTGATGCTGGTTGAAGAAGATGTATGAGGGCTTCTTCTTGGGTGATCTTCTTTCAAATGAGAGAGCCTTTCCTCAATAGAAAAAGGTTGCTCCTCTTGATGAGGATGGTTTGTTGCTTCCTCAAATGATCTTCTTCTAGGGCAAGGAAATGATTCTTGCTTTTATAACCTTAAAGATGATGACAATGATTTTTCTTCTTCAATATGATTTGCCTTCTTTTGTAGATCAAGATTGCTACTAGGGTTTCAACTTTCTCCAAGTTGATGTGATCTTCATTTTGAAATTCTTTAAGCTATCATGTTTTGTAGACATGTTGATGAGGGTCTTGGTGGCCTTTTGATGATGACTGTGGAGACACAAGTTCTTGTTGTTGTACACTGTCTCCTTGATTGCATAGACAAAAACCCTTGTTGATGTAGACTGTTGTTCTAGATTTCTAGGGTTTGATCAAGATTAGGGTTTGTTTCTCTAATGCAGATCTTGATGTCCTTCAGCTTTCTTTGATGCCCTGCTAGAAACTTGATCCTTGAAATGTCTCTTTTTTGTCCTTCCTTTGACTGTGACCATAGCTCTGATACCATGTTGAAGAATCTAGGACAGTTAGAGTTAATGTGATTCTTCTTAGCTTGATAACTATTTGTGAGGTGTTTTTAAATTTTCTTCTTATCATAGTCCTCACTTGTTATTATTAGAGTATGTCTTCTTAGTTCATCAAATAGCTACCAAAAAAAGAGACAAGAACACAAAATGTTGGCATTCTACCAAGGCCAAAACCTCTCCCTCTTGGAGATGAAAACTCATACAAAATTCTTCTTATAGAGATTCCAATTGATGAACACCAAGACCATGAACCTTGACCTACTATGCCACTCCAAGACCAAGACATCAATCCTCTTCTTTGTCATTGTTGAGATCATCATCATTGCTACACAATTCAGATCATCATTACTACACTATTAAGATTTACATTGTTGCACCTTCATGGAGTACTTCATCATAATGACGAGATCATTATTGATGCACCATTGTTTCATCTTCACATAGATATTGTTGCATCTCTCAACAACACCATCATTACTAGCACATAGATCTTCCACAGAACATTACTGAGACTGTACTTAGAAGGTATGTCGAAACTGTATAATCCTCTTCATCATAGATACACCAAGACTGGGAGGCCAATATTATGACTTTGTTTATAATGCATATAAGCCAAGGAAACGTATGACTGAGATCCTCCTTATAGCATGTATTCCAAGACTGTAACTTCCGAGGTAGCTGAGACTGTAGTCACTGAAACCGTCAAGAGACTATGGTCATGAGGTTGTTGTAATTCACTGTAATCATCACCAAAGATAGGAGAGGTATCTGAAGTTATTCATCACACAAGAATCTAAGATTATGTGTCACTGTGTTTGTCCGAGGTCTGTACTTATTGTTCCATCTGATCAGTTTTTATGTGGTTTCCCTGTACACTTGCATCCCTATAATTGAGGCCATGGAAGTAATCTACCATCTAACCGATCCTGATACCGCTCAGTCGGTTGATATCTGCCTCACTTCAACCTTTTTTTTTTTTGAAGGTGAGTTATTTGAGAAAACCTGTGGGGTTGCCATGGGCTCACCCCTTTCCCCTGTTGTTGCGAATCTTTTTATGGAGGATTTTGAATCCAAGGCTCTTAACTCAGCTCGCCTCTTGCCTAAGCTTTGGAAGAGATATGTAGATGACACTAATGTCATCTGGTCTCATGGCCAAGAGGAGTTAGACCTCTTCTTTGAACATCTCAATAGTCAATCCTCGGCCATTAAGTTCACAAAGGAGCAGGAAGTCGATGGTTGCCTCCCTTTTCTTGATATTCCTATCTCAAATAATAGTGATGGTTCCGTCTCCCACCATGTGTTTCATAAGAAAACTCATACTGAGCAATATCTTCACGCTAGTTCCCACCATTTCCTGGCTCAGAAGTTGGGGGTTCTCAACACCCTTGCTACTCGTGCCTTAAGGATTTCTGATGAAAAGAGCTTCGAGGAGGAGAAATCCCATCTCCTTGATGTCTTTGTTGAGAACGGTTATATTAGGCACTTGGGTCAGAAGGCTTTCCTCAAAGCAGCTAAGAATTCAGTTGCTAAAAGAGATAAGAAGGAGAGGATTCTCAGTGTCCATCTTCCGTTTGTTCAGGGGACTACGGACATGATTGCGAGGATTCTTAAGAAGCATAATGTCCCCTCGACCTTTAGACCTCTCAACACCATTCGTAAGTCTCTCAGATCTGTGAAGGATCCCATCGAACCGAAGGACATGAAAGGGGTTTATATTATTCCTTGTTCTTATGGGACCCCCTATATTGGTGAGACTCGGCGCTCCATTAATCAAAGGATTGGTGAGCACGCAACTGACCTTAAGCATAGGAGAGCCAAGTCTTCTGCTTTAGCAAAGCATGTTGAGAAAACCAATCATCATGTGTGCATGGAGGAGGCTAGTGTGATTGCTAGAGTGTCCCAATTCCATCACCGATAATAACCCACTTCTATTAGTTTTGAATTATAATTATAATTTTGGTTCTTTATGTTATTCTTTTCTCATAAACTTATTTTTAGCTAACTGGAAATAAAATATATATTTAAATATTATTGTTTTCTTATAAACTTATCTTTAGATAATAACACACTTCTGTTAGTTTTGAATTATAATTATAATTTTGGTTCTTTATGTTATTCTTTTCTCATAAACTTATTTTTAGCTAACTGGAAATAAAATATATATTTAAATATTAATATTTTCTTATAAACTGATCTTTAGATAATAACCCACTTCTGTTAGTTTTGAATTATAATTATAATTTTGGTTCTTTAAGTTATTCTTTTCTGATAAACTTATTTTTAGCTAACTCGAAATAAAATATATATTTAAATATTATTATTTTCTTATAAACTGATCTTTAGATAATAACCCACTTCTGTTAGTTTTGAATTATAATTATAATTTTGGTTCTTTATATTATTCTTTTCTCATAAACTTATTTTTAGCAATAAAATATATTTTTAAATATTATTATTTTCTTATAAACTGATCTTTAGATAATAACCCACTTCTGTTAGTTTTGAATTATAATTATAATTTTGGTTCTTTATGTTATTATTTTCTGATAAACTTATTTTTAGCTAACTGGAAATAAAATATATATTTAAATATTATTATTTTCTTATAAACTGATCTTTAGATAATAACCCCCACTTCTGTTAGTTTTGAATTATAATTATAATTTTGGTTCTTTATATTATTCTTTTCTCATAAACTTATTTTTAGCTAACTAGAAATAATAAAAAAATCATATACAATTTGGAGCTAACTTTAAGTTATGAATCAAGGAACTAAGGGTAGTAGTATATATATTTAAATATTATTATTTTCTTATAAACTGATCTTTAGATAATAAGCTAATTTTAAAATCACTTTAAAATAGCTAATTTTTAGCATTTAAAGAGCTCCCTTTCTCATTATCAGCCAAGTTGCCCTTGGTAATGCCTCTGTGTGAATTATATTATAATAAATCCCATATCTCTACAATATACTGAAATTGAAGATGTCTGAATTATATTTTGTGGAAAATTGAAGTCAGTTAATATTGCATAAATCCCGTATCTCTA
The DNA here is from genome assembly GCA_031772625.1 of Pinus tabuliformis. Lineage (NCBI taxonomy): Eukaryota > Viridiplantae > Streptophyta > Pinopsida > Pinales > Pinaceae > Pinus > Pinus tabuliformis. Next base: position 212,093,526 of record CM062817.1, read on the forward strand.
CAATGTACTGAAATTGAAGTTTAGTTGTTTGTAGTGGGAATAAGTGCATTATTGGGCAGGAAGAGGAGAGGAGATTGAAGTAAAGTTGGGCAGCTTGAGAATGATGCACCAAGAACAGGTGCAGGAAATTGAGGAGGTGGAATTGTTGTTTGAAAAGATATTGTAAAAAAGTGATTTAAATGGAAACTGTAGATTCTTGATTCCGAAGAAAATTGTTATTAATAATATTTTTAAAAATTTAACACAGGAAGAGATTGCACAAGTGCATACTCCTGAGGGTATGGTGTTCCCTATATTTGACTTGGACGATGGAATACAAGACACATTCATTTTTAGACACTGGGCAAGCAGTAAGAGTTATGTGTTCAATGGTGTATGGATCAAGTTTGTGAAAAGAAAATCACTAAAAGTTGGTGACACTGTAAGGGTTTGGAGAGATAATGTGAATAACAGATTTTGCATCAATTTCTCTTCCGGCAGTACCTCAGGGAACAGCGGCCTTGTACGTGCAAATGGAAATGTTTCCGGCCACACATCGCCATCAGCAAGGGATGTGGCAGCCGCCAATGCCCAGATGGCGGCTTTTTCCTCGGCAAGTGCGTAGGTCAATAATGGAAATACCCATGATAGTGACATATGCCTCTGCATTCGACTCAGGTGTGCGCATACAAATGGAAACAGAAATGCAGAACATAACGTGTACGGTGCCTCATCTTCTTCCAAGAATGCCCAGAACGTGTACGGTGCCTCATCTTCTTCCCAGAATGCCCAGATGGCGGCTGCTTCTTGTGGGATGGTCAATGGAGTTTGCGTCTGCCTTCGACTCTCTGGGAATTGCAAATAACAAAAGATGAACTCCACATCTTCTTGCTTAGCCACTTCAATCATCCTTTCATGTTTATTAATAGTTCTTCTTTGTTGTTACCCTAATTTTATTTCAGTTCGTTTTTACCCTAGCATTGTAACAGTCGGTTACATGGTAAAATAATTATTCTTTGGTATTAAAATTTTAATTATTTTTAATTCGCTTGTGGAAGATAAGCATATAAAAGTATTATGAAATTGGATTATCATTTTAATCTTATCAATTTTGACGTGGAAAATTAGAAGCTCTTTCATGCATTTCTTTTTAAAAAATTAGAAGCTCTTTCATGCATTTCTTTTTAACTTTATTTTAAAGTGGTCGCTATTTATTTTAATTATAATTTACAATTAAAATTAGTAAAATTAATAAGTCTCATAGCTTATCTGAAATAGAGGGTTCGAACCTCTCTCACCCCAAGACTTTTCTTTGGAAATTGCCCCATTAGCTTTCTAACAGTCGATCACATAAATATGGAATTGCCACCAACATACTATTATTATCACATAGATATGGAATTGCCACCAAAATAATAATAATAATAATAATAATAATAATAATAATATTATTATTATTATTATTATTATTATCATTATCATTATTATCTTCTTCTTATTGTTTGAGTAATCCACATAAATATGCAACTGCCACCAAAATATTATTATTATTATTTTATTGTCCCAGTAATTATTGGTAGTCTCTGCATGTGCCTGTGCATATCTTTATCAAATTTTAACTCACCATTTACCATTTTAATTTTGTTCTCCTAAATCTATTTCATAATCTCCCCTAAATATCTAATTTTATTAAATTGCATAATTTTTTTAATAACATAGTTTTAATATTTAACCTAATATTATTATTAAGGTTTACTTATTAACTTTAATTATAATCAAAATTTATACTATATTTTCATTTAAAAAAAATATTCTATAATATAGTTAATATTTCTTATTACATTTAATTGAAAATAAGAATGAATAATAAAATAAAATTCAATGAAATTAACCTTAATTTTGTATTACTGATTATTATTGCCACATATTTATAATGGAAAGTCATATACTTTAGGTACCCAATTTTTTAGAATAAATTAAAAACTATTATAAGCTTTTGCACTTAATTTTGTTTTGTAAAAAGTCGTTAACCACTCTTGAACATGACACTTTTTGTTCACTAGGATTGGGAAAATCCTTTGCCTAACAATTAATCAAACTATATTGAAAGTCTTCAACCACTTTCTGGGTATTAGCTTAGGGTCAATTGTCACCAAATTATCTGCAGTGTCATTATGTGTTCAAGAGAACAGTTCAAACAAACCATTCATCTACAAAATATCTATCATCCATTTTGACCATCCTTGAGTCAGTCCTTGCCAATATATTTCTTCAAAACTTGATCTATGATTTCGTATTGTGGGCTTGTCTATGACGGATCACTTTCTATCAACTTCAGCTCATTATCTAGGAAGTTGATCTAGAAATCATCAATACCTTGAAAGCTACATGCCCTAATGGCAGTTTTCTCGCCTTCGACGATAGGTTGCATCATTGACCTTTGATCAAATGATTCTATGACATGTTCGACTTCAGTGCATTTATTCACATTTCATGGATTGCACTAAGTACTTTAAAAGCCATTGACATTACTGGTGGTTTCTCTCACACTTGTCAACAGTTCACATCATTGACTGGTAATCAAGTGGTTATTACCATGTTCAAATTTCACACATTCATTCACATGGATAGAATTGTCCTAGTTCGGGAAGCAGCAAATCAAGACCCTCAATCTAGTTTCTACCATCCAGGCTATGAGGAATTTTGTTATTCATTATACAATGGACTATTCATAAACAGATGGTTGCATCCATATTGTGTCTACACATGTCTATACTCTTGATGTATTACAAAATCATTCCTGTATCAGAACAGTTTAGTCAGTTTTGATCTGAGTATGGGAATGCTTACCTCAGCGATGATATCTATATATATATATATATATATTGCATTGAATGTTTTTACAGGTTCCAACTGGGGTGTCCACAGTATGATCCTTGAAATGATAAAGTACTTCACTCTTCATAAAAGACAGACTCTATCTTCATCTATTACAGACTTTGCACTTTAGGGGGCAATCTGTTCCACTAAAAATTGTCACCTTGACATTCTGCTATCTGTGTGAGTCCATTACCACTCATACTTGCCTCCTCTACAAGTCTTAAGCCTCAGTTCCTCATATCAAGCTTTGAAAATAAGAGAAAGCCCTCGAAAGTCTTTAAAACTCTGGTTCTGCACTTTCTCTTTGCATTACCTGCGGTCCCGCACCTAATGGTCATGTCCCCTGCGCACCTGACCGCTTTGTCTCTGTGTTATGGGTGCAGACCCCTGTAAAAGTTAAAAATACACGAGTACATTCTAAAAAACTCACTTTCAGTCATTTCTAGAAGCTTCTGGAAGGAATCTTGAGGTGGCAAGTTCGCTCTCTTAAGGTTCATGCATCCCATACTTTAAGGAGCTAACCCCTTGATGTGAGGAGCTTATCCCTTTGAAGGAGGATTTTATCCCTTCATAGATGGACCTGTAACCTCCTCCTCTGCACAATAAAATGAAGCATTGGGCTGGTTACTTGGGAGGTTGAAAGATAAATATTTTTGAGGCGAAATGTTGTTGGAACTTAGTCTTCTTTAGTTGAGTTTTTATGAGGATAGATTACATACCTCTAAGATCTCATTTGGAAGAGTGCAAGGCTTGTCAAAGTAAAGGAAATTCCTATTTCAGACCCCAGGAAGAGCTTGTTCAACATCAAGGCTGAAAAGGTTTTAACGTTCTTCTACTTCAAAGTTAATACAAATAAGTTTGCTTTTCTCAATAAGCTGTTCAGTTATAGTTTATTTTATGGATTCATTGAGCACCATAATAGACATCATTTATGATATTTGCTATGCAGGCGCTATTTAATGTTTTCTTGTTTGTGATTGTAGGTCTTTAAAGATAACTCTTTCGAATGATTGAGAGATGACTACAATGAACAAGCGTTGGATCTAAGGTAGGATTTTAACACCTTTGTTGTATTTATTTGTAAATCGCATATGTCTAGAGAAAGATAGGTTTGTTTGTCTATTTGTTGCTAGATTATCTTCTGATACTAGGGAGATCAATCTTGTCCTCATGAATCATTTACCCTGCCAACAAATTGCTTTCACAAGTCTGGAGCTCAAAAATAGCTTAGAGTTTTACAACAAAAATTTACATCCTAATGAGGCTCTAAGCCTCTCTACTTATAAAACTGAAGTCCGCAATGAATTCCTTAAAATTAGGGAGGCTCGACTCTCAAACTCGATATAAGCTAGCTCTTTGTCTCTCACTTGTTCGACTACCTTCTAATCCTCTTGGCTTGGTTGCTTGCACTCCGAGCTGGTGTGATGGATGGAGGAATATTCGAATGGGGGAGAAGTAACTGAGGAGGATTTACCTCCTACAATCCCTCTCCCTTGTCCCATTCGAGTTTTAACCTTAGTATTTTCCCAAATTCCTTGATTTTCTCCTTCAATCCTGCATTCAATGCATATTAGTCCACTAGGCATCATATCTAGCTCTAAGTCATCTCATAAACAAAATATAATAAAAAACATGTAATAAGTTATGAGAAGAGTTGGCTTGACTAAGCTAGGCGGTGAATTAAGGCCCACATAATTACCCAATTATGAGGCTCATCATCACCCCCTACTGAAAGTGTTGCTCATCCTCTAAGCAACTCAATGAATATCCATATCCTTCATAGCTCTAGTGGCTTTCCTGACATCCCATGCCTCTGTTGTGGTTTCCTCTTGTTATTCATAGAAGCCTGCTTTCCTTTATACCTCCTCCCACAACCTCTTTTCTTCTTCTTCCTTCCTTCCTTCTAGCATTTCTAAGAGTAGTGGTGGACCGAGTTTCAAGCCAATCCAATTGACTTTCATCCTTTGCATAGATTTCTTGTACATGGGTGTCCTGTTTCGTTCTTCTCTCAATCTTTGAGGAGAGTGGTACTCTCTTTTCGTTAAGTTGTATGGCAATGTCCATCTCCTTAGGCAAGCATGTATGCTATCATCCCTTAACAGCCTGAACATGTCCTCAAAATGTGAAATATCTTGCTCTTGGGTAGCAAGATATCTAGGTGCAAGTTGAGGATCATTGGTAATCAAATTATGGGTACTGATGAGGGCCATGGGATCTGAATTTTCAGCTCTGATCATAAGAGGTTCAGTTTTCTCTCTTGCCAATATCTTCTTCATCTCTGCAGCTCTTGATTCCTTATGGTTCATCCATGATGCCAAAGTGTTTAGTCAATTTAGTGTCCTAAATTGCTACATAAATTATCAATCCGGGTGTCGTAAACTAATGAAGTGTAGTGCACTATATGTGTTAAATAACCGTTTCCTACCTCACTATCTTCAATTTTATGTCTATTTTGGGGTTTTGTTCTTTTTATTCCTAAAGTTCTATTGCTGATAAGAACCTAGAAAAATTAAGTGATAGTCTAAAAGTGTTTTTTAGGCCAAGTTTGGAAGTGAGGTTTTCAAAACAAGAGAGTGAAAAACAAAGCTTATCTTCTTGTTGTTGTAATGATTTCCAAAATATAAGCTTGAAAAGACTCTTAAAACTGTTGTGCACTTATTTACAAAATCAAAACATAAGTGAGAAAATAGATTTGCAACTATCTGTAACAAACTAAAAATGAAACATTGAAAACAAAACTACTTCTGTTGTTTAGTCTACATGCAAAATTAAAGTCTTAATGAACTACTGCAATTAAACTAAAGGAAAGAAACAAAACTGAAACTGCAATTATTCTATTTGTGAAAGCAAAACTAAATGAAGTATTGTTATCGCTCTACCATATAATTTAGGGAGAAATTAGCTCCTTATGATAGCACATTTGAGAGATTCCATTCTTCACCATAAAAAGAAGTAAACATTAAAAGTGCAAGGAAAAACTTAGTCATTAGTAATGCATTTCACCACTTAGTCTTAGGTTCAACCATCAACAAAGGGCTTTTGGAAATATCTCTTTAAATCATGAGTTACTTAAATTGACAAGAAAATAGCATCAAGCGATCTAATTCTAAACTAATGAACAACAAGTAATCTCATTTATAAACACAACACTTCGCCATTTAGTTTGAAGATCAATCATCAACAAAAGGCTCTGGAAATATTTTCTTATATCATGAGTGACTATAATAAAAAGGAAAAGGTACTAAACAACAAGAATCTCATTCATAAATCCCATATTTCACCATTTAGTTTGAGGATAAACCATCAACGAAAGACTGTGGAAGCATACATTTATGTAATGAGTGACTATCCTAATAAGCAATGGCATGAAATAACTTAATTCAAAAACTAAAAACTAATGAGCAACAGAAGAAATAAGTCTAATGATGCTACTTGACACAATTTAAAAACTATAGTTAAGAAGCTAAAGCATAAGGGAAACTAAAGAGCTACTTCTACACTGGAATGCACCTATCAAAGTTGGTAGAAACAAGTGACAAAAGTTGCAATGAACATAGAGTTAGAAACGATTATGGACAAAAAAAAATCACAATAAATGTACAGTTGAACATAAGAAGACAACAAATGGAAATGTATAGGAATGAAAAGGAACCTCGACCACGCAGGGGCCCTCTGCATGGCCTAGGACTAACAATGCAGAATCACTTCACACGCTTAGGTAGCCATATAAGAAAAATAGAGTTTTTGTATATTAAAAACAGAGTATTGAATGTCTCGTGCTACAAATGGAAATTGCACTACTTCATCATAAAACATTAACTAGTTTTGTGTACATCCGGGAATTTAGTCTTCGGTTGGCTTGAACAGTAAATCTCTAAATAGTGGTCGTTGGATATTGGTTATGTAGGTGGCAAACGACATCATCAGCTTCAAGAACATGCCTCGGATTCATTTACATGCAAAAATAGAGTTCTAGTTGCTATAGGACTTCTCCATTGACTCCCCTTTGACCAGGGTCTTTCTCCTCGACTTTGATCAAATGGATAGGACACCATCCATGTACTGACATTTTCCCAGCTACCCATGTGGCTCATTTCTCTTCTCGACACCTGTAACCTGCAAAAGTATGAAGATGGCTGCGGAATGGCCAGTTAGCTGCGGAATGTGGCTACATTCCGTAGCTGAAAAACAAAACCCTATCCAAATAACACACATAATAATATAATTTGAAAATCACTGAAATGAACTCCTGAAGGCAACATGCAATGGCTTCTTATGGTTTAGGATGCATTGGCATGGGAAAACAAAGGAAGAAGGATGAAGAAATTTCTTAAGAAAGAGGCAGTTTTGGAACTCAACATACCCCCACTGTGAAGCTGTTGCATGTCCTCATGCAACCAAAATTGTAACAATCCTTCTTCTACTACATCTGCTCTGAAACCTTAGCTAAAACATCCAACCTTTTCTTGTTTCTCTTTGCTGCCACTGCCATTCTAGGCTTCCTCATAAGGAATCTAAATTTAAGGTTGATGAGGGCTCTGCTTAGCTTCCTATTTTTCCTCTTCAATTTTCTATTTTTCTTATGCCACATACCCAAATGAAGCATGGTATTATCATGAATGATTTTTTCTAGTCTATTTTGTTCCATCAAAGCTTCATTTTCCTTCTGAATATGCCTATTTAAGACCTCTAACTCATAGATTTCTTGCTTTAGTGAGTGAATCAGAGTTTGGTAGCTGGTTGTTCCAAAACTGCCTCTATATTAAGTAATGTATTCATCCTTCTTCCTTTGTTTTCCCATGCCAATGCATCCTAAACCATCAAAATCCATAGCATGTTGCCTTCAGAAGTGCATTTGAGTGATTTTCAAATTATATTATTATGTGTGTTATTTAGATAGGGTTTTGTTTTTCAGCTACGGAATGTAGCCACATTCCGCAGCTAACTAGCCATTCCGCAACCATCTTCATACTTTTGCAGGTTACAAGTGTCGAGAAGAGAAACAAGCCACATGGGTAGCTGGGAAAATGTCAGTACATGGATGGTGTCCTATCCATTTGATCAAAGTCAAGGAGAAAGACCCTGTTCAAAGGGGAGTCAATGAATAAGTCCTACAGCAACTAGAACTTTGTTTTGCACGTAAATGAATCTGAGGCGTGTTCCTAAAGTTGAGGATGTCTTTTACCACCTGCATAACCAATATCCAACAACCACTATTTAGAGATTTACTATTCAAGCCAACCGAAGACTAAATTCTTTGATGCACTACCTGTTCACGTGTCTGCTGTAGAAGACTTTTCTCTTAAAGTAGTTATGATTTTTTCCTATAAATATCAGCGTTTGGAACGTAGAACTAGTTAATGTTTTATGATGATGAAGTAGTGCAATTTCCATTTGTAGCATGAGACATTCAGTACTCTGTTTTTAATATACAAAAACTCTGTTTTTCTTATATGGCTACCTAAGCGTGTGAAGTGATTCTGCTTTGTTAGTCCTAGGCTGTGCAAAGGGCCCCTACGTGGTCGAGGTTCCTTTTCATTCCTATACATTTCCATTTGTTGTCTTCTTTTGTTCAACTGTACATTTATTGTGATTTTTTTTTTTTTTTATGTCCATAATCATTTCTAACTCTGTGTTCATTGCAGCTTTTATCACTTGTTTCTACTAACTCTGATAGGTGAATTCTAGTGTAGAAGTAGTTCTTTAGTTTCCCTTATGCTTTAGCTTCTTAGCTGTAGTTTTTAAATTGTGTCAAGTAACATCATTAGACTTATTTCTTTTGTTGTTCCTTAGTTTTTAGTTTTTGAATTTAAGTTGTTTCATGCCTTTGCTTATTAGGATAGTCACTCATTACATAAATGTATGTTTCCACGGCCTTTCGTTGATGGTTTATCCTCAAACTAAATGGTGAAATATGGGATTTATGAATGAGATTTCTTGTTGTTTATTACCTTTTCCTTTGTATTATAGTCACTCGTGACATAAGCAAATATTTCCAAAGCCTTTCGTTGATGATTGATCTTCAAACTAAATGGCGAAGCGTTGTCTTTATAAATGAGATTACTTGTTGTTCATTAGTTTAGAATTAGATAGCTTGATGCCATTTTCTTGTCAATTTAAGCAACTCATGATTTAAAGAGATATTTCCAAAAGCCCTTCGTTGATGGTTGAACCTAAGACTAAGTGGTGAAATGCCTTACTAATGATTGAGTTTTTCCTTGCACTTTTAATGTTTACTTCTTTTTATGGTGAAGAATGGAATCTCTCAAATGTGCTATCATAAGGAGTTAATTTCTCCCTAAATTATATGGCAAAGCGATAACAATACTTCATTTAGTTTTGCTTTCACAAATAGAATAATTGCAGTTTCAGTTTTGTTTCTTTCCTTTAGTTTAATTGCAGTAGTTCATTAAGACTTTAATTTTGCAAGTAGACTAAACAACAGAAGTAGTTTTGTTTTAAGTATTTCATTTTCAATTTGTTACAGATAGTTGCTATTTTCTCACTTAAGTTTTGATTTTGTAAATAAGTAGACAGTAGTTTTAAGAGTCTTTTCAAGCTTATATTTTGGAAATCATTACAACAACAAGAAGATAAGCTTTGTTCTTCACTCTCTTGTTTTGAAAACCTCACTTCCAAACTTGGCGTAAAAAGCACTTTTAGACTATCACTTCATTTTTCTAGGTTCTTATCAGCAATAGAACTTTAGGAATCAAAAGAAAAAAACCCCAAAACAGACATAAACTTGGAAATAGTGAGGTAAGAAAGGGTTATTTAGCACATATAGTGCACTACACTTCATTAGTTTATGACACCTGGATTGATAATTTATGTAGCAATTTAGGACACTAAATTGACTAAACATTTTGGGCACCATTGTCGGGGAAGTGTAACTAGGTAGCCTTACTTCTTACATTCATAAAAAGAATGACATGCATAGAGAAAGAGATTCTAGGGGTAGATTTATAGCTAGGGGCAGAAGTTCGATTTTCACAACTCCAACTACTCCACCAAGGATTAGAAAGGATACACCTCCATCCCAGACTCATACTCCCAGCATTAGGATTCTTGGAATTCAAGGGGCAGCAACTCAATTAGGAGATTATCCCACTTCATCTACTAAACCAGACTTAGGAGAGGAACCCTTTTTCACCTCTATAGGGGAGCCTATTGTAGTTGAAGAAGTAGGAATACCTAGAGAAGAAGAAGTAGAAACTCTCTCTCATCAGCCATTAATAGAAGAACAAGAAGATTCTGAGGAAACTATCATGGCAGAGGAAGAAAAGATGGAGAATTTTCACTATTTGGAGGAGGGGGTAGAGGTAGAGGTAGAGGAAACAATGGAGGAGGAAGAGGTAACAATGGAGGAGGTAGAGGAAATATGGAAGGGGATAACTCATTTGGATTCCCTATAGTAGATGAGCAAACACATACAACAATGAAAAGAATTTCACCATCTGTCCTCCCAAAATTTTATGGATTGAGAAATGAGGATCCTGAAACATTTTTGTTTGAGTTTGAAGTCTTATGCCGAACTTGACTATCTAGAAGACTCTCAAAAACTCAAATTTTTCCCTTCAACACTAAAAGGGGTTGCTCTGAAATGATTTATGGGATTAGTCACTCAATCCATTAGGACATGGAATGATATGAGGCAGGCATTTTTGGATAGATACTTGGATTAATGTATGCCTACCAATAATAAGGATGAGGTATTCAAAATGATTCAAAAGGAAGATGAAAATTTAGAGGATTTGCTTGAGAAGTTTAACTACAATTTGAAAAGAGAAAAAATGAACAATTTAGATGAAGAGACCTTGAAAGCTCTTTTGTTGAAGGCCATTAGAGATGAATGGATAGGTATCCTAAACATGATGGGGAAGGGGGACATCTCTTAACTTCCATTGAATGATATAGCAGAACTATGTTTCCATCTCTCAAGAGGGAAATCTAAAACTGGAAAAGGACCAAGAGATCTTTCTCTTATTAGAGCAAACAAATCTGCAACAGGATTTGTAAGTAGGGCAGAAATTGGCAATATGCTTGATGAGTTCAAAACTGATAATTTTAGGGAGCCTTAGTGAGTAGCTAAACACCCTCAAAATCCAAAATAGGCAGAAAATAGAAGCTGATGCTTTAGCCATCTTTTGCCCAAAATGTAGAAAGAAACGTGCTCTAAGGGAATGCCCTTTAGATGCAAAAATTGTAGAAACTTGTATGATTTGTTCAGAAAGTCATGAGACCAAGGGTTGTTCTTCAATCCCAGGTCTTAAATTTGTCTTTCAAGAGGAAGTAGTCCCAAATTCTGTAGAACCTCTTTGCTTTGTTGCAAGAAGACCTTGGCAAGGGCCACAAAATCAAGGATTTAACAATCCAATGAATTTTCAACCCCCACCAAATTGGAATTCTTGGCAACAACCTTGTTGCTAAGAATTCCAATTTGGTGGGGGTTGAAAATTCATTGGATTGTTAAATCCTTGATTTTGTGGCCCTTGCCAAGGTCTTCTTGCAACAAAGCAAAGAGGTTATACAGAATGTGGGACTACTTCCTCTTGAAAGACAACTTTAAGACCTGGGATTGAAGGACAACCCTTGGTCTCATGACTTTCTGAACAAATCATACAAGTTTCTACAATTTTTGCATCTAAAAGGCATTCCCTTAGAGCATGTTTCTTTTACATTTTGGGCAAAAGATGGCTAAAGCATCAGCTTCTGTTTTCTGCCTGTTTTGGATTTTGAGGGTGTTTAGCTGCTCACTAAGGCTCCCTAAAATTATCATTTTTGAACTCATCAAGCATATTGCCAATTTCTGCCCTACTTACAAATCATGTTGCAGATTTGTTTGCTCTAATAAGAGAAAGATCTCTTGGTCCTTTTCCAGTTTTAGATTTCCCTCTTGAGAGATGGACACATAGTTCTGCTATATCATTCAATGGAAGTTAAGAGATGTCCCCCTTCCCCATCATGTTTAGGATACCTATCCATTCATCTCTAATGGCCTTCAACAAAAGAGCTTTCAAGGTCTCTTCATCTAAATTGTTCATTTTTTCTCTTTCCAAATTGTAGTTAAACCTCTCAAGCAAATCCTCTAAGTTTTCATCTTCCTTTTGCATCATTTTGAATACCTCATCCTTATTATTGGTAGGCATACATTAATCCAAGTATCTATCCAAAAATGTCTGCCTCATATCATTCCAAGTCCTAATGGATTGAGTGACTAATCCCATAAATCATTTTAGAGCAACCCCTTTTAGTGTTGAAGGGAAGAATTTGAGTTTTTGAGAGTCTTCTAGATAGTCAAGTTCGGCATAAGACTTCAAACTCAAACAAAAATGTTTTAGGATCCTCACTTCTCAACCCATAAAATTTTGGGAGGACAGATGGTAAAATGTTTTTCATTGTTGTATGTGTTTCCTCATCTACTATAGGGAATCCAAATGAGTTATCCCATTCCATATTTCCTCTACCTCCTCCATGGTTACCTCTTCCTCCTCCATTGTTTCCTCTACCTCTACCTCTACCCCCTCCTCCAAATAGTGAAAATTCTCCATCTTGTTCTTCCTCTGTTATGATATTTTCCTCAGAATCTTCTGGTTCTTCTATTAATTATTAGAAATTATATATTAGGGAGCAATGGAACACATAAAATATTGCAGAAATATAAACACAGAAAACGCATAAAACAAGAGAGACACAGATATACGTGGTTCACCCAATTTGGGCTACGTCCACCCCAAATAGCCAATCCTTCCTTTCTATTATCCAGCAAAATGAAGAGACACAACCTACAACAGATCCGCTGTAATATCCTCTATTTTCTCTCACAGTCTCACCTCTCCGTTTCTCGCTTAGAGAATGCACATCTATGTCACAGCCTCAAATACAATGCCCTCATACAAAGAGAGGGGTTGCCTTCTAGGGAAAAAAACCCTAAAATAAACATAAGTTCTACCATCAGATCATCTGCCTAATGAACGGCCCAGATTGACTAGAAATTACTATACTCTTACAAGGCAATTTTACATCTATTTTTGGCTTCGAGGGCGCTGCCCCTGAACCCCCGCTGGGGGACTGCTGGCCCCTAGACCCCCCAAGCCAGGGGGGATCGGCCCCCCTGGACCCCAGCAGGGGGGAAAAGTCCCCCCCACACCCCCCCGTGTGGAGGGGTCTACAAACTTCCTGGGGTATACATCTGGCTAAAACAAAGACCTCTGAACAATCATGCTCCACACACAACAATCTCCCACTTGGAGAATGACTGTAGCAACTCCACCACTGCTTCATTTGCTGGAAAATGACTCCTCTTTGGACCTAGATGTTTCTCATCTTCATCGTCAACCTTGAAGACCAATTGAAACTGAGCATGTTCTCAGTTTCTCCCTAGTTACAAATTTTGTTAGCATGTCTGCAGGATTCTGGCTAGTGTGTATCTTTTCCAGCTTCAACTCTCCATCTTGCAACACTGATCGTATGAAATGGTACTTGAGTTGTATGTGTTTAGTCCTGGAATGAAATGTTGAGTTCTTTGCAAGATGAATGGCACTTTGGCTATCACTATATAGCGTGCCCATATCATGCTCCCTACCCAATTCACCCATAAACCTTTGTAACCAAATAATTTCTTTACTAGCCTATGTAGCAGCAACATACTCTGCTTCTATTGTTGAAAGTGCAACAACACTTTGGATTTTTGAAACCCAACTGATAGTTGTTCCACCAATAGTAAATACATATCCTGTAGTGCTCCTCTTGTTATCTCTGTCACCTGCCATATCTGCATCAACGTATCCCTGTAGAGAAATGTTTGAACCACCAAAGCATAATGCTTGATTTGTGGTACCTTTCAAATATCTGAGAATCCATTTCACTGCCATCCAATGTTCCTTTGGATTGTTCATGTACCTGCTTACAACTCCCACTGCATGTGTAATATCAGGCCTTGTGCAAACCATTGCATACATTAAGCTTCCAACTGCTGATGCATATGGAACTTTAGACATATAATCCATGTCTTCTTGGGTCTTTGGGCACATTCCTTATTAAGTTTGAAATGGCTAGCAAAAGGTGTACTAACTGGTTTTTCATTGTGCATATTAAATCTTTTCAACACCTTTTGTATGTACTCATTCTAAGACAATGTTAATTTGTGATTTTTCCTGTCTCTAGTGATTCTCATACCAAGGATTTGTTTTGTAGCTCCCAAATCCTTCATTGCAAATGAATTTGACAATTTTCTTTTGAGCACATTTATTTCCTGCATGTTAGACCCTGCAACAAGCATGTCATCTACATACAATAACAATATAATATAGCTGCCATAATTTTTCTTTTTCAGATAAACACAATGATCAAAGTGACATCTAGTATAACCTTGTTGAAACATAAACTTGCCAAATTTTAGATACCACTGCCTTGGACCTTGTTTTAAGCCATACAAGCTCTTCTTCAACCTGCACACTAGTTTCTCATTCCCTTTCACCTCATATCCTTGTGGCTGCTGCATATATATCTCTTCCTCCAAATCCCCATAGAGAAAGGTTGTCTTTACATCTAACTGCTCAAGATGCAAATATTCAACTGCTACTAGACTTAAAATAGTTCTGATTGAAGTCATTTTAACAATAGGAGAAAATATTTCATCAAAATCAATACCTTTCTTCTGTGCAAACCCCTTCACCATAAGTCTAGCTTTGTACCTATGTTTTCCTCCATCTTCTTCCTTCAACCTATAAACCCATTTATTCTTCAATGTAGTTTTTCCTACAGGCAACCTGACCAAGTCCCAAGTCTGGTTATGCATTAAGGAGTCCATCTCTTCTTCAATGGCTACCTCCCACTTCTTCCTGCTTTCAACCTGCATTGCTTCTTCATAACATTCGGGTTCACTAGAATTAGTCAACAATAAATAATATAATGAAGGAGAGTATCGTTCAGGGGATCTACTTATCTTGGTAGATCATATAACACCACTTTCAGGTGTTTTTGGTGCCTGTTTCTGTTGTGGTGGTTGTTGTTGTTGTGGTTGTTGATTATTATTATTTTCAGGCACCTTTACTTTTTCAGTGATTTTGTCAAGAACTGCATATTCCTTGTTTTCTTTTTCTTGCTTCTTTTCCTGCAACTGATTCTTATACAAGACCTTTTCATTGAATATTACATCTCTGCTCCTAATGATTTTGCGATTTTCATAATCATATAAGCGATAACCAAAATCATTAACACCATACCCAATAAAGGTACATTTCTTTGACTTTGCCTCAAGCTTTGTTCTATTTTCTTTATCAATATGGACAAAGGCCTCACAACCAAAAGGCTTTAAAAAAGAGTAGTTTACCTTTTTACCTAACCATGCTTCCTCTAGAACACCACCATCCAAGGAACTTGAAGGCCCTCTATTTATTAGATAAACACTAGTATATACAGCATCTGCCCAAAACTGTAAAGGAAATCCTGCATGCAATCTCATGCACCTTGCACACTCCATGATTGTTCTGTTCATCCTTTCTGACACACCATTTTCTTGTGGTGTTCTTGGAGATGTCTTCTCTCTGCAAATTCCATGCTCTGAACAATACCTATCAAACTCTTTGCTGCAATATTCACCTCCATTGTTTGATCTAAGACACTTCAATTTCTTTCTTGTCTCAATCTCAACCAAAGCTTTCCATTTCTTGAAAGTATCAACTACATCAGATTTATTCTTAATACAATAAATCCAAGTTTTTCTAGTTGCATAATCAATAAAAGTAACATAATAACGAGAGCCACCGAGAGATGATACCTGAGAAGGTCCCCATACATCTGTATGCACAAGCTCTAATTTTTTGCTCTTCTTTTCTTTCCCAACTCTGAGAAATCTGACTCTCTTTTGTTTTCCATAAATTCAATTCTCACAGAAGTCCAAATCAACATTCTTCAAACCTTGCAACAAATGCCTTGAGTGAAGAATCTTCATCCCCTTTTCGCTCATGTGTCCGAGCCTATGATGCCATAATGCTGCATCTGCTCCTTTGGAAGTTAAAGCATTAGCAGAGTTAGAAATACCATTTCATAAATACAATGTACCAACATTTTCACCTTTTTCTATTACCAAGGCTCCTTTGGTGACCTTCCAAGCTTTATCTGTGAAAGTTGTCACACAACCTTCACCGCCTAATTGCCCTATTGAAATCATATTTTTCTTTAGATCTAGAACATGCCTTACCTCCTTTAGTAGCCATTGGTTTCCATTCTACTATTTTACAAGAACCTTAACCATTCCAACAATTTTACAAGGTTTATCATCACCCAAACAAACTTGTCCAAAACCTCCTTGAACATAGTGATAAAATTATTTCTTATCAGGTGTGGCATGGAATGAGGCCCCTAAATCTACCACCCAGGAATCAGTAATATTTTTGAAAGAAAGAATCAAAGCATCTTGTAACACCTCACCTGTCACATTTGCTTCATGATTGTTTTCTTGTTGTGCATCTCCTTCTTTTCCCTTCCGAGATCTACAGTCTTTCTTTAGGTGTCCTTTCTTTCCGCATTTCCAGCACACTATCCCCGATCTAGACTTGGATCTGCCTTTCCTTGATTTACTGCGATATCCTGAGCTCTTTCCTCTTTCCATTTTTCTTCCCCTAGACTCTGCACTTAAAGCATTACCCGATGTCTCACCAGAGCTTTTCCATCGCATTTCCTCGCTAAGGATAGCACCGACAACATCATCAAACTTTAAAGTACTAGATCCAGACACAGAGTTACTAATGGCCATTACTAAACCATTCCAACTTTCTGGTAATGAGCACAAGAATAATAGAGCTCTAACTTCATCATCAAAGTTTACCCCTATAGAACATAACTGACTTGTAATAGTATTAAAATCATTTAAATGGTCTGCAACAGATCCACCTTCCGACATCTTCATATTAAATAACCGTTTCATGAGAAATACCTTGTTTGAGGCCAAGGGTTTTTCATATAGTTTCTCCAACGCCTTAATCAAACCCTCTGTCGTTGTTTCCTTCGAAATGTTGAACGCAACCGATGCCACGAGGCACAACCATATTGTTCCGAGTGCCTTTCTATCGAGAATGTTCCATTCTTCATCTGTCATACCCGTCGGCATCTTTGTTTTTCCACCCAATGGTAGGTACAGATCTTTCTGATACAAATAATCTTCCATCTGCATCTTCCACAGCAAGAAGTTTTGGCCATTAAATTTCTCGACCCTAAACTTACCATCTTCCGCCATTGCTCCCACTCGAATGAGGAACCCTTCTTTCCTGCGAGTTTATCAGCCAAATAGACCTTCAACTCCGATACCAATTGTTAGAAAATTATATATTACAGAGCAATGGAACACATAAAATATTTCATAAATATAAACACAGAAAACGCATAAAACAAGAGAGACATAGATATACGTGGTTCACCCAGTTTGGGCTACGTCCACCCTGAACAGCCAGTCCTTCCTTTCTATTATCCAGCAAAATGAAGAGACACAACCTACAACAGATCCGTTGTAATATCCTCTGTTTTCTCTCACAGTCTCACCTCTCCGTTTCTTGCTCAGAGAATACACATCTACGTCACAGACTCAAATACAATGCCCTCATACAAAGAGAGGGGTTACCTTCTAGGGCAAAAAACCCTAAACTAAACATAAGTTATACTGTTAGATCATTCGCCTAATGGACGGCCCAGATTGACTAGAAATTACTATACTTTTACAAGGCAATTTTACATCTATTTTTGGCTTCGGGGCGCTGCCCCCAAACCCTCGTCGATGGACTGCTAGCCCCTAGACCCCCCCAGTCGGGGGGGATCGGGCCCCCTACAGGGGGGACAAGTCCCCCCCACGTGGAGGACTGTACAAACTTCCTGGGGTATACATCTAAATTAAATAAAGACCTCTAAACAATCATGCTCCACACACAACATTAATGGCTGATGAGAGAGAGTTTCTACTTCTTCTTCTTCTCTAGGTATTCCTACTTCTTCAACTACAATAGGCTCCCCTATAGAGGTGAAAAATGGTTCCTCTCATTAGTAGATGAAGTGGAAGAATCTCCTAATTGAGTTGTTGCCCCTTGAATTCTAGGAATCCTAAGGCTGGGAGTATGAGTTTGGGATGGAGGTGTGTCATTTCTAATCCTTGGTGGAGTAGTTGGAGTTGTGAAAATCGAACTTTTGCCCTAGCTATAAATCTACCCCTGGAATCTCTTTCTCTATGCATGTCATTTTTTTTATGAATGTAAGAAGTAAGGCTACCTAGTTACACTTCCCCGGCAATGGCACCAAAATGTTTAGTAAATTTAGTGTCCTAAATTGCTAAATAAATTATCAATCCAGGTGTCGTAAACTAATGAAGTGTAGTGCACTATATGTGCTAAAAAACCCTTTCTTACCTCACTATTTTCAAGTTTATGTCTGTTTTGGGGTTTTGTTCTTTTGATTCCTAAAGTTCTATTGCTGATAAGAACCTAGAAAAATGAAGTGATAGTCTAAAAGTGCTTTTTAGGCCAAGTTTGGAAGTGAGTTTTTCAAAACAAGAGAGTGAAGAACAAAGCTTATCTTCTTGCTGTTGTAATGATTTCCAAAATATAAGTTTGAAAAGACTCTTAAGACTGTTGTCTACTTATTTACAAAATCAAAACTTAAGTGAGAAAATAGAATTGCAACTATCTATAACAAACTAAAAATGAAATACTGAAAACAAAACTACTTCTGATGTTTAGTCTACTTGCAAAATTAAAGTCTTAATGAGCTACTACAACTAAACTAAAGGAAAGAAACAAAACTGAAACTACAATTATTCTATTTGTGAAAGCAAAACTAAATGAAGTACTGTTATCACTCTGCCATATAATTTAGGGAGAAATTAACTCCTTATGATAGCACATTTGAGAGATTCCATTATTCACCATAAAAAGAAGTAAACATTAAAAGTGCAAGGAAAAACTCAATCATTAGTAAGGAATTTCACCACTTAGTCTTAGGTTCAACCATCAAAGAAGGGCTTTTGGAAATATCTCTTTAAATCATGAGTTGCTTAAATTGACAAGAAAATGGCATCAAGTTATCTAATTCTAAACTAATGAACAACAAGTAATCTCATTTATAATCACAACACTTTGCCATTTAGTTTGAAGATCAATCATCAACGAAAGGCTCTGGAAATATTTGCTTATATCATGAGTGACTATAATAAAAAGGAAAAGGTACTGAACAACAAGAAATCTCATTCATAAATCCCATATTTCACCATTTAGTTTGAGGATAAACCATCAATGAAAGGCTATGGAAACATACATTTATGTAATGAGTGACTATCCTAATAAGCAAAGGCATGAAACAACTTAAATTCAAAAACTAAAAACTAAGGAACAACAAAAGAAATAAGTCTAATGATGCTACTCGACACAATTTAAAAACTACAGTTAAGAAGCTAAAACATAAGGGAAACTAAAGAACTACTACTACACTGGAATGCACCTATCAGAGTTAGTAGAAACAAGTGACAAAAGCTACAATGAACAAAGAGTTAGAAACGATTATGAACATAAATAATAATAAATAAGTAAAAAACACACAATAAATGTACAGTTGAACGAAAGAAAACAACAAATGGAAATGTACAGGGATGAAAAGGAACCTCGACCACGCAGGGGCCCTCTGCACAACCTAGGACTAACAACACAAAATCACTTCACACACTCAGGTAGCCATATAAGAAAAATAGAGTTTTTGTATGTTTAAAATATAGTACTAAATGTCTCGTGCTACAAATGGAAATTGCACTACTTCATCATCATAAAACATTAACTAGTTTTTTGTTCCAAATGCTGAGATTTATAGGAAAAAATCACAACTGTTTTAAGAGAAAAGTCTTCTACAACAGACACGTGAATAGGTAGTGCATTCGGGAATTTACTCTTCGGTTGGCTTGAACAGTAAATCTCTGAATAGTGGCTGTTGGATATTGGTTATGAAGGTGGCAAAAGACATCCTCAGCTTCAGGAACATGCGTCAGATTCATTTACGTGAAAAAACAGAGTTCTAGTTGCTGTAGGACTTCTCTATTGACCCCCCTTTGACCAGGGTCTTTCTCCTCGACTTTGATCAAATGGATAAGACGCCATCCATGTACTGACATCTTTCCAACTACCCATGTGGCTCGTTTCTCTTCTCGATGCATGTAACCTGCAAAAGTATGAAGATGGCTGCGAAATGGCCAGTTAGTTGCAGAATGTGGCTACATTCTGTAGTTGAAAAACAAAACCCTATCCAAATAACACACATAATAATATAATTTTAAAATCATTGAAATGCACTCCTGAAGGCAACATGCAATGGCTTTTGATGGTTTAGGATGCATTGGCATGGGAAAACAAAGGAAGAAGGATGAAGAAATTGCTTAAGAAAGAGGCAGTTTTGGAACTCAACACAAAGACATCAACTATAAATCTCCTAGCTTGGTATTAGGGTCCCATACATTCATGTTTGTTAAGGCAATGCTGTGAAAATAAAACTCAGACATCTTGGCCCTATCTTCTAGTGTGCTCTGATCACAAAGATCAACGAACTGCCTATAGTCCTAAAATCGCATGGTGCCTCTCTATGCTAGTGTCTTGGTCTAGAACTACAGCCGCTGTTCCTTGAGGTATAGGGCAGAATACTTAGCTGGAATCCTACACTAGAGTTCTTCCAAAGAGAGACTGGCCATCCATGCTAATTGATTCTCTCTTTCTTGCATTTGTCCTCTCAACCATGCATTTTCTGTTTCTAGTTGATTTTTCATTATGGCCTCTCTATCTCTCAAGCTACTTATCTCTCTGCCCATCTCCTTGAGCTTCTCCTCCATGTGCCCAATGTCTTCCACCCCCTTGGATTTTGCAATCTGCATCCATCGGTGAGTTCTGGTTCTCTCCTTCTCAAGCTTGAAGAACAGTGGAATAGAAAAATTTTGAGGTATGACCCTGCCTCCTTCAATAAACCTGTAGTAGGAGTCAAGGTTAGGTTGGGGGCTAGGTTCTTTTGACTTTGGGTCCTCTTCTTTAGTTCCTTGTTGTTGGCCTACCTCCTTTTCCAATTTTTGTGTCTCCTGTAGGTTCAGCAGAGTATCTTGTAGGACTGCTTCTGCTTCCTATAGATTCTGTTGTGTATCCTGTAGGATTGCTTTTCCCTTGGAGGAGGTTGATCTAGTCATAGGCCTTCTCACATAGGTGATAAGAGACTTAGGGGAAGGAATTTTCTCCTTTTTCTTAGGTGATTCTTCAATCACAATGGGAATTTTGGTTGGTGTTTGGGGTTTCCCCTGCCTTATTCTTGTGCATTCCCTTGTCTTGAAATATAAGGGGGTCTGCCTCTGTCTTTTTCCTTTTTTATTGATGGGGGTGCTAAGAGTAGTGAGGGAAGCTGCTACCCTCTCTCATTGGATTCTAGAGACACCCTAGGTGACTCCTCCTTGTCTTCTACTCCCGCTTTCTCATTACTTTCTTCACCTATGTCTTTCCTTTCTTATTCCTCTTGTAGATCCTCATCATCTTTATCAGTTCCCTCCTTAACATCCTCCTCTATTTCTTCATCATCCTCCTTCTCTTTCTCCTCTTCTTCTTCATCTTCCTCATTTTCTTCTATTTCATCTTCTTCTTCCTCCATCTCATCTTCATCTCCTTCTGTTTATTCTTCTTCCTTCTCTACTTCTTCTTCCTCTACTTCAGTCTCTTCCTCTTCTTCTTCACTAATAGTAGGACTGACATCACATGTGAGAGCCTTGATGTCTTCCTCTTCCTGCATGTCTCTGAAAACTGACCATTGTATGGGAATTCTGAGGTTTTGGAGGGCCTATTTTATAAGGATTCTAATTAACCCATGGTGAGCTAACTATTGGGAATTTCCCTCTTTAACTTTGATGCTTGAGTCTATCAGTGATTGCAACAGGAAGTATGCTATGCTGAGCTTGTGTTCAGGGGGTGTTTTTGCTCCAAATCTCAATTCTTCAAGAAGTCTAAAATGATAGCCATAGACCACACTATACCTACCCTCACATGAAATGTATTTGATAAGTTGGTAGCTTACCTCATTCCAGAGATATGGCAGACTTTCTCTCCTTACTCCATTTTTGTCCTCAGTGGGTTCCTCACCTTCTAAAAAGAATTTCCTTTTGGCAACCTGACTATCTCCTTTGTCTTCCTTCCTCCATGGTACTCCTAGGGGAAGTGTGGTAACTCTGCTAATGAGTTCAGGGGTGAGTTCTATGGAGAGGCCTCTTACCACAATAGTGGCATGGACTCTAGTGAGTGGAATGAGGGAGAGAGAAAAATCTCGGGCCACCTCATCATCATACCCCCTTAATTTTTCGAAAAACCCCATCCAATTATGCCTTGTGAAGATTTCTAGTATCTGAGGGTGTTGTTGGATTCTCATAGTGTTAGTGGGCTCCCTCTTATTAAACCCTCCTGTCATCTTGGTTGGTGAGGTTTTGAGGAGATGAGATGGTTGATACAATTTTCAAATGCAGAAGTAAAAAACTGAGATGATTGTGTGGACAATTCTCTTGCACAGCTACCAAATTCACTCAAACTAGAGGATTTTTTGTTTAATTTACTTGGAAAAAGGAATATAATTACAGAGCCTACCTCTTCATAATGTTTTCTGTTGTTAACCCCAAAGGTCTCCCCTTTGAAACTCCTCTCGACCTATCCTGCAGACTGTCTCTGTGTATCCTTTAGGAATCTAATGTGCAATCCTGTAGGAATTCCTGTGCAGAAAAATGATGGTGTATTCCTTGCTATAGGTTTCCTGGGTATGAGAGTGACTTTTGAGAGTGAACCTCGAGGAAGTGAATGCATGAATTCATGGAGACGATGATTATTTCCTCTTATGGTCATTTGGGTTGAGGTGGTGTGCTGGCAGCCGATGTATTACATTTTTGGACCGTTGGTCCCCACTACCACCTCATCATTCCCCACTTCCTCATAATCAACTCCCACTTCATGCTTCCATAGCCTTAACTTCTTTTGTCCTTCTCCTTTCTGTTTTTGAGTTAATTACTGCCATGTGTGAGAGGACAAATTGTTTTGTCTTTGTTGACTGATTGAAGGTGGCCAAGTTAACTGGCCACCTTTCGCTTATAAACCAACTTACTCGTAACCTTTACATATTTTGACTACATTATGCACATGAGGGAGTGAGAGGGATACTTACATGTGGTGCTTAATAACGTGTTGTAGCGGTTGAATACCAAAGGTGCTTGTTGTGTGTATTGTATGCATGTTATTCCTCTTCCCTTTTCTGTTGTTCTTTAGTGATTTTTTTTTTGTGGTGCATGTACCTCGTGTTGAAGATGATGGTGTTGCTACTGCTTTGGAGTCCCTTCTACTCTTGGATCATCATGCTGGAAGCTTGTTGTTCATATGATTTGTATTTTGTGGGTTAGGATGCTACAATATTTCCTATAGGATGTCCTATAGCTGCTTCTCCCCCAGAACTCTTAATCATACCTTCTGCTGTAAGTTTTAGGATGGTGACATGGATGGAGAAGGAGACTAGGAGTGTGGAGGATGAGGAATACTCAGGTGATGCTCCATGTTGCTCTATGTTTCCTTCTTTTTCAAAGACTATAAATTTTTTTGAAACTGATATATTTTTTTAAGGGTGAATGCAAGGATGTTGAAGGTTGACATAAGTATGGTCATGGTATGATGATGTAGAGGTGCTATTTTATTGACATAGCAGGTCATTTTTTCCTTTATGGTTGCTTCGTGTAGGATTTCTGCGTCACTATGATTCCTACGGGATCATCCTGTAGGTTTTCAGGGGATCTTGTAGGTTTGTCGGGGATCCTGTAGAAAACACAGTCCCCTTGTAAACTGAAGGAAAGGAATGGAAAAAATGAGATAAATGGTATAGTGATGAATGAAAATGAGTGGAAAAATAAAATGTGAGTGAAATAGGTCTCTTGGTGATCCTCCTTTGCTCTTTGATCGTCCTTCTTGCTGACCTGCAAAATAGAAATTTTCATGATTTTTCTCTTTTCGTTTTTCTTTTTCTCTCTATTTTTTTAAAACAACTAGGCTCCCTCTGAGAAGTTTTCATCCTAGCTATTTGTTGTAGGTGCCTCAAGAGAGGTTTTCACCCAAGGATCTTTTTATTCTCATTTTTTCTCTCTTTTTTTTGTATATTGACACCATTGGGCCACCCCAAGAGGTTTTCAACCCAATAGTGGGACTCAGGTGCCTCATGGAGGTTTTCACCTGAGTCCTTATTCTTTTTCTTTTTTCTCTCAGTGATTTGATGAGGTAGGAGCTGAAACTTGCTCCACTACCATCACTGTTTTATTGATATCATCAATGAATTCTTGTTTTGAAAATGGTCTCTTGTAAATTTTCAGTCAGTGTCCATTAACAAGTAAAGGAATGGCATATTCATCTATGGTTCTGATCTGTATTGAACCATTATCATGGCATCTTTCTACAACATAAGGTCCTAGACATCTTATCCTTAACTTTCCCTTCTAGTATTTATACCTAGAATCATATAACAAAGCCCAATCACCTTCTTAAAATTGCTTTTCGTTGATGTTCTTATTATGCCAAATCTTCCTCTGAAGTTGAATTACCTCTATATGTAAGAGGGCCTGCATTCTGAACTCATCCAAACCATTCAACTGGAGCAATCTCTCTTTTTGTGCACTACTGAGATCTAGATCTAGTTGGGCTGCCATCCTTAATGTTTTATACTCAAATTCAATGGAAAACAAGGCCTTTTTCCCATAGACCATCTCATAGGGTGTGAATCTAGTGGTGGTCTTCCAGGTGGTATTATAGGCCCAGGTGGCCTCAACTAGTCTATCTGCTCAATCCTTCCTATTTTTGCTTACCATTTTGGTCAAGATGCCCTCCAACGCTCTATTGGTCACCTCTAATTTTCCATTAGCTTGTGGATGATAGGGAGTGGAGGTTTTATGCTTGATCTTGTGCTGGCTGAGCAATTCTTCAATCATGTTGGAGGTAAACTGGCTACCTTGGTCTGTGACCAGCTCTCTAGGGTACCCAAATTTGTAAAATACATTCTCCCTTAGGAACTCAACTACCTTCTCTTATGTTGCTGCCTTAATTGCCTTGGTTTCAGCCCACTTAGTCAGATAGTCAGTGCACATAATGATGTATTGCTTTTGTTTGGAAGGAGGGTCAATAGGTCCAATGAATTCCACGCCCCACTTATCAAATGGCTCAAAAGTCACCTGGGGCTACAGAGGCATTTCATCTCTTGGAGTAGGCCTTCCCATCCTTTAGCACTGATCACATCAACTAGTATATCTTTTCACATCTTGATGATGAGTGGGCCAATAATAGCTTGCTTGTAGCACTTTGAATGTTGTCCTCTTTGCTGCAAAGTGACCTCCACAAGCACATTTTTTACCATATAGGCCAGGCCCTTCAAATTGCACTTTTAAAGAATGGATGGAACATCTGGTGCTACCTTCAGGAGCTTGAAGTTATCATAGAACACACGCAAATGCCTCTTTAAGACGTTCCAAATATTTCATTGATGGCTGGTGGGATTGTTGACTGGCTTGCTTGCTTTTAGTGCTAGCAGCTTTTTTAGAGCCGCGGATCCTGGAGAAACCACCTTTTTCTCCGAGGGCACAAGATCTTACCCTGGTTGGCCCATCATGACAGGTCAGAAGGATGTTAAAGACTTACGCCTCCCTAACACACCTTCTCAAGATTTGATCTGGGCCAAGTTTGAAGAGATTTTCCCCGATCCAAGTGAAGGGGGTGCTCTTCCTTACTATCTTGCTTTTCTCTTTGGAGGAGAAGTTCGGTGGGAATTGTGCAAATACCAAATAGTTTTCTATATCAAAAAACCATGGGTAGAGAACTGAAATAGCAAATAAATGCTCATCGGGTAACTCGTCATCAACCATTCCTTCTTCACCTGCAAGCAAATTTAATCTGGACAAAATGTCTACAACAACATTTTCCTTACCCGACTTATGAACAATAGTCAGATCAAACTGTTATAATAAAAGTAACCATCTTATAATCCAAGCATTCACATCTAGTTTATTCATTAAATATTTGATTGCAGCATGGTCAGTATGCACAAATTTTTGATAGCCTATAATATAATGCCTAAATTTGTTCAATGAATGCACAATAGCCAAGAGTTCCTTTTTAGTCACTGTGTAATTTAGTTCAGCCTTTGACAAATTCTTACTGATCAAGTAGATAGCATAAGGCAATTTTTCATCTATCTAACCTAGGGATGCTCCTATGGCTTTTTGTGAGGCATCAACATGAATATGAAAAGGAAGGGCCCAATTTTGGCCTCGAAGAATTGGTGCAGTGGTTAACTTGTCCTTTAGGGTGCCTAAGGCCACTTGACATCTTTTTGACCATATAAACTTAGTGTCCTTGGCCAACAAACCAAATAAAGGAGATGCCAAATTGTAAAATCATTTATGAACCTTTGGTAGTATCTAGCTAACCCTAGGAAACTTCTGACATCTCTCTGATTTTGAGGAGGAGGGACCCTTTGGATGATAGCTATTTTGTTTGGGTCCACTTGCAGTGCTTACTGAGATATTGAATGACCTAGCACGGCCCCAGCAATGATCAAGAATTCACATTTTTTAAGACTGAGAGACAGGTTCATTTCAATGCATTTGTGCAGTACTTTGCCTAGGTTGGACAAAGCCTCTTGAAAATCACAACCCTAAAGTGTAAAATCATCCATATAAATTTCCATCGCATCATGGACTAACTCGGTGAAAATACTCAAGACTGCTCTCTGGAAAGTGGCAGGAGCATTACATAGGCCAAAAGGAAGGACCCTATAGGAAAAAGTACTCCAAGGACAAGTGAAGGTGGTTTTATCCTAGTCTTCTGAGCTGATCTGGATTTGGTTGTACCTGCTAAATCCATATAGGAAAGAGAAAAACTTTTTCCCTGCCAGGCCATCTAGCACTTGGTCAATGAAGGGTAGAGGGAAATGGTCCTTCTTTGTGGCTTTTTTCAACTCCCTATAATCGACACAAATCCTCCACTTACCATTTTTCTTTGGAACTAACACCAAAGGAGAGACCCACTCACTGTCAGAGATAGGGTAAATGAATCCTGCATCTAGCAGTTTTTGCAGTTCTTCTTTGACTATATCTTTAAGAGTTGGATTCATCCTCCTTTGGGGCTGTCGGACTGGCTTGCAACCCTCTTTGATGTATATGTGGTGAGTACACACTGAGGGGTGTACTCCCTTCATTTCTTTGTAACTCCAAGCGAAGGCATCTAGATGTTCCTTTAGCATGCTACATAACTTCTCTTCTTAGAGAGAAGAAAGAGATGGATTGATTTTTAAGGTTCTCTCAGGGCTGAATTCTATGGTTTTGACAGGGGGGGTTGGAATCGACCAAGCATAGGTCAATTGGATGATTTTTCTGAGTTTCCTTTACTACATCTTCCAAGGGCAAGGTACTGGGAGTTGGACTTTGGAGTAGGTGTTCAATCAAATCATCTTCATCCCGTTGTCCTCCTTCCATGGTTGTTTCTAAAGTATAAATTTGGGCGGAATACACTTCATATTCTTCCTCCTCCTCCAACAATAAAGGTAAATCATGCTTTAGAGATGGCTGAGCAGGAGGGTATAGGACTAACTACTTGGACATATGCCCAATCTTGATGGTCATATTTCCAGCTCTGCAGCTAATGTAAGCATCGGTAGTGGCCAACTAGGGTCTCCCAAGGATGAGAGGGTAACCAATAAGCTTATCCTTAGGCTGGAGAACTAGGAAATCTATAGGGTGCTCCTAAGAGTCAATGGAGACCATCATTTTCTCCACAATCCCTCAAGGGTCATTGTGGAGCGATCTGCAAGTTGCAAAACTGTTGTGTTCTTCCTCAATGAACCTTGGAGGTTGAGCTTGAGCATGGTGTCCTTGGTCATCACATTAATGGTAGCCCCAAGATCGATCAAAGTGTGTGGAACAATGTTTCCATTGATGTGCGCATCTACTACAGGGCTTCCAGGGTCCAAATACTTTGGACAGATTACCTACCCCAACATTAAATCGAACAGCTGTACAATGACATTAATGGTAGAGGCATCCCTTCTTCACCTCCCTGGATGCTTGAAGCACTTCTCCTTAATCAAATTATTGTAAATAGGAACATATTTTATTTCTTGGAGAAGTGGAATCTTTACACATATATTTTTCAATTCTCCCAGAAGTTCAGTCTCTTCTGGGGTAGGCTAGAGTGGTTGGGTTAATCTCTCAGGAAAGGGTGGATTCACTTTAAGAATGTTTTCCTCTCTTTCTTCCTCAACCTCCCTAGGTGGAGGTGGAGGTTGGTTATTCAGGATAACTCTCCCAGATCTTAGGTTAATCTTCTGGATTTCCACAGCATAAGCTGGATATGATGTCTCTCCATTGTATACTTGTTTATCCTGTATGTTGTTCGGGTTTAGATTTGGCTAGGCAGGCATCTGGGGTTTCTTGGGTGGAGCAGAGTGTAACAGATCTGGTTGGGTAGGTGGTGGAGGCAATAAAGCTGAGCATTTTTGTATTGGGGTCTCCACCCCAGGGGCAGTGCATTCCACTGAAGTTGTGGCGAAGCATATGGTTAAAATAACTAGCTGGCTGGCTAGGAGTGATACTAAGATGCGAAGGACCAAGGAGAGGGTGTAGACCAGGAAGGATGAGAAGCAAGTCCCCAAGAAGGTATGGTTGTGGTTTGGTTGGGGTTGTAATATGCATGGGATGACCCTTGCATGCCCTGTTGGTATGGTCTAGGCCCATGAGGTCTCCTTTGGATTATGTAGCAGAGTTGTTCAAGGACCCCTTCAGCTCCTTGATATACAACTTTGAGTCCAGGCAAAGAAGGGCACTTGTCTGTGGAGTGGATTTCTTCATAGACTTAGCAAATTTCAATAGAATTCAATGGACATTCATTCCTAGGGTGCCTCATAGTGCATCTAGGACAAAAAATGGCCAAGGCTCTCTCTGCTTCCTCGAGCTTTCTCTTAATGTGCATAGTGTCCATTTGCAAGGCAAGGGTTTCCAACATCTCACTTTTGAAATCTTCCAGCGTGTTTCCAATTTCCCGCTTGAAGGATGAGTTGGAAGAGGATGTACTGACCATAGGTTGACTAACCCTACCCTTTTTCCTAGTTGCCCTAGAATGGTTTCTAAAGACAAACTTGATATCCTCATAGGGTAATTGGTAGATATCTCCTCCTACTAACAAGTGTAGGGTATCCAAAAGATCTTCCCTTACTAAACTAAGCAGGACCAGCTTTAGTGACTCAGGGCCAAGTGTGCACCTGGACCTTTTGTAACTAAGCTTGAATCTTTCTTCGTAATCCTCTAGGGATTCATCATTGCCTATGGTCATCCTAAAAATTTCCTCTTTAGTATCCTTTGACCGGCAGTAGTCTCGATACTTGTTGTTAAAAGCTTGCTGCATCTAAACCCAAGTTGTGATGCTATCCCTAGGTAAACCCATGAACTAGTGCAATGTTGCATCCTTGAGGGTATATGGAAATAGTTTTAACTTCTTCTCTTCATCTGTATAGTCATAGGTTCGGCATATAACAACAAACTCAAATAGGAAAGTGTTGGGGTCTTCTGTGGTCAAGCCATGGAAATGAGGTAGGGTAGAGGGGCTTATATTTTTCATCTTAGTGTCCCCATTGGTTTACCAAATGGGGAAGGCAACCTCAACTCTCTCTCTATTCCCTCTGTCATTTTTGTTTTCAGCCACGGGCTTAATAGGAATGGGTTCTTCTTGTTCTTCTTCCCCTGTAGGTTCTTCAAATATGTCAAGTTTCTCACCTATGGGTTCCTCCAATTTGTTGGGTGTGGAGCATGATTATCATCCTAATTTATAGGTCTTTGTTTCAACCGGATGTATACCCCAGGAAGATTGTACACCCCTCAAGTTGCCTGCAGGTAAAACAACATTGCAGAATAAATGGGTTTACAAATTGAAGGAAGAAGATGGAGGTAGAAAAAGGTATAAAGCTAGACTTGTGCTGAAAGGGTTTGCACAGAAAAAGGGTATAGACTTTGATGAAATATTTTCTCTTGTTGTTAAAATGACTTCAATCAGAACTATTTTAAGTCTAGTAGCAGCTGAAGATTTGCATCTTGAGCAGTTAGATGTAAAGACAACTTTTCTCCATGGGGATTTGGAGGAAGAGATATATATGCAGGTAAAAGGGAAAGAGAAACTAGTGTGTAGGTTGAAGAAGAGCTTGTATGGCTTAAAACAGGCTCCAAGGCAGTGATATCTAAAATTTGACAAGTTAATGTTTGAACAAGGTTATACTAGATGTCACTCTGATCATTGTGTTTATCTAAAAAAGCAAAATGATGACAGCTATATTATATTTTTATTATATGTAGATGGCATGCTTGTTGTAGGGTCTAACATGCAGGAAATAAATGTGCTCAAAAGAAAATTGGCAAATTCATTTACAATGAAGGATTTGGGAGCTGCAAAACAAATCCTTGGTATGAGAATAACTAGAGACAGGAAAAATCACAAATTAACAATGTCTCAGAATGAGTACATACAAAAGGTGTTGAAAAGATTTAATATGAACAATGTAAAACCAGTTAGTACACCTTTTGCTATCCATTTCAACTTAGTAAGGAGATGTGCCCAAAGACCCAAGAAGAAATGGGTTATATGTCTAAACTTCCATATGCATCAGCAGTTGGAAGCTTAATGTATGAAATGGTCTGCACAAGGCATGATATTGCACATGCAGTGGAAGTTATAAGCAGGTAAATGAACAATCCAGGAAAAGAACATTGGATGGCAGTGAAATGGATTCTCGGATATTTGAGAGGTACCACAAATCAAGCATTATGCTTTGGTAGTTCAAACATTTCTCTATAGGGATATGTTGATGCAGATATGGCAAGTGACAAAGATAACAGGAGGAGCACTACAGGATATGTATTTACTGTAGGTGGAACAACTGTCAGTTGGGTTTCAAAAATCCAAAGTGTTGTTGCACTTTCAACAACAGAAGCAGAGTATGTTGCTGTTACAGAGGCTAGTAAAGAAATGATTTGGTTACAAAGGTTTATGGATGAATTGGGTAAGAAGCATGATATGGGCACGTTATACAGTGATAACCAAAGTGCCATTCATCTTGCAAAGAACTCAGCATTTCATTCAAGGGCTAAACACATACATCTCAAGTACCATTTCATATAATCGATGTTGGAAGATGGAGAGTTGAAGCTGGAAAAGATACACACTAGCCAGAATCCTGCAGATATGCTAACAAAAGTTGTAACTGAGAATATGCTCAGTTTCAATTAGTCTTCAAGGATGATGATGAATATGAGAAACATCCAGGTCCAAAGAGGAGTCATTGTCCAGCAAATGAAGCAGTGGCGGAGTTGCTACAATCATTCTCCAAGTGGGAGTTTGTTTGGTATGGAGCATGATTATCATCCTAATTTAGAGGTCTTTGTTTCAGCCAGATGTATACTCGAGGAAGATTGTACACCCCTCCATGCGGGGGGGACTTGTCCCCCCCACAGGGGTTGGGGGACAATGCCCCAGAAGCTAAAAACAGATGTAAAATTGCCTTGTAAAAGTATAGTAATTTCTAGTCAATCTGGGCCATTCATTAGGCGGATGATCTGATGGTAGAATTTATGTTTAGTTTAGGGTTTTTTTTCCCTAGAAGGAAACCCCTCTCTTTTAAGAGGGTATTGTATTGAGGCTGTGGAATATATGTGTATTCTCAGAGCGAGAAACAGAGAGGTGAAACTGTGAAAGAAAATAGAGGATATTACAGTGGATATGATGTAGGTTGTGTCTCTTCATTTCTCTCGATAATAGAAAGGAATGACTGGTTGTTCGGGGTGGAGATAGCCCAAACTTGGTGAACCACGTATATATGTGTCTCTCTGGTTTTATGTGTTTGTGTTTTTCCACATATTATATGTCTTGAATTTCTCTGTCATATATAATATTTTTCTAACATAGTTCACAGCCACCAAAGAAGAGGGAAGGTTGGTTGTTTGATGCAGTGGGGGTATTTGGAAAAAAATTCCCTAAGTTATCCCTATTCCTACGAGGCATGAAAGGAAATGTTTTTGGGTTGGTTTGTGTTTTTTTTTCAAACTTGGAAAGTACTTTGCAGAATATAAATTGTTTAGTAAATGAAAACTATTGACTGAGTGAAAAACTACTTTCTGAATTGAAATCTTGCTTGCAAAAATTGAAAGGAAAGCAAAAAATGTAGAATGAAAAAGGAAGCAACTAAATTACTTTTGCAGAAATAAACTAATGGAAGAATATTACAGACAAGAAATAGAAGAAAGAAGCAGTGTTCACATATTACTCAGACAACTCCCTGGCAACGGCACCAAAAAGTGATGAGCGCCAATATTGCAGCAAGAATGTTGCAACTCCTAGGCTACCAGATTTAATTTGTCAACCCGGGGTTCATACAAACTTGGAGGTGTCAGTGTTGTATACACAAGTAAAAGTGATGGTTTTTCCTTTTGTCACAGTTCAGCTGGCGAGAGACCATTGGGGTTTTCAAGCTAGACTTCTATGGAATCATAAGAATCTTGGTTTCTTGATGGAAGAAAGGGAAATCTGCTCTAAGGTAGAGCTACTCTACTGCAGTACTGAAAAAGACCGAAATTCAATGCTAAATCACACCATTTCTTAATTAACTACCAAGAAAATATGCTTTGTAATAATGCTAAATTAACATGAACCAAATGCTACTATCTAAGCATGGAAGTAAGAAGCATCAATCATCACTATTGTGCAAGTAAAGGGACTGAAATAAATTTTTTTTTGTCTTTTTGTCTTTTCATGCAAAATAAAGTATGCAAACTAATTTATTTTGGTGATGTGGCAAGTGGATTAAGGATGTTGGAGGATGGATGGAAGGGTTATGAGATGGTTGGATGGTGTGGGAGACCCTTGGGAGGCTTTTGGTGACTTCCTAGAGTTTTTCCCTCAATTTGACCTCAAAACTGGCTATTTCAGGAAAACCTACAAGATGTGCTAGAAACCTATAGGATTCCCTGTAAACCTACAAGATATAGCCAAGAGCGAAATTGAAGGTGTTGGAGGTGATGGAAGGCTTAGGGAAGGTGGTAGATGGGTGGAATGAAGTGAGGAAAGGTCTAGGACCACTCAAAAGTCAACAACAAAGTTATATAATGGTTGGATTTGCTCAATGTGCTTGGAAGAATTTCTATGAAAAATGATGAAAACTAGTGAAGGAAATGGTGAAAACAACGAATGACTATGGTGGTTGGAGTGGAAGGTGGTTGCTGGTTATGAAGTCTTTGTCTCCTCCTGAAGTACTTGGTTTGAATAAAACATGTATAATTACCAAAAAGCTATGTAAACAAGAAGCATTCTCATAAGCTAGAAAAACAGAATTAATGAACTAGCTACCTACATTATGCATGAGGAAAGTTGCTGAAAGGAATGAAAACATGGATGAGATCTACTACAAGAGTGAAGATAGAAGATGTGGAAATGAAATATTACTTTGAAAAACTGATCAAATGCTAACTTAAATACAGTAACCTCTAAAGCTTATGCAAGAAAATTATATAAATCTGTGTTTTTGGGGCTACATAAGGATCCCTTCCTCAAATCATGATCCCAAAGGGAGGAAATGAGGCCAGGACACCCACTAGCAACCTTGTGGTACTCCTTTTATCCCTGCTAACCTGCTACTGAAGTAAGGCACAAATGGAAGCAAACTAATAAACAACCAATCCAATCTACACTACTCACAATGAAAACACATCTAAAATCAAATTAGCAATGAAGTTATGAGACTAATCTAAACATACAGATACAAGAGAGAGGGGCCTTGGCTTCTAGGGTTGGGCCCTAACCCAAGAGCTTCAACCCTCAGAGTTAACTCATTGTTGGCTCAAAACAAAACTCATTCTTATTACCAAAACATAAAATTACATAAATAAAACTTTAACAAGTCTGGAGCTCAAAAATAGCTTAGATTTTTACAAAAAAAATTTGAATCCTAAGGAGGCTCTAGGCCTCTCTACTTATACAACTGAAGTCCCCAACGACTTCATTAAAATTAGGGAGGCTTGGCTCCTGAACTCGAGATAAACTAGCTCTTTGTCTCTCACTTGCTTCGTTGCTTTCTAATCCTTATGGCTTGGCTGCTTGCACTATGATCTAGTGTGAGGGATGGAGGAATATTCGAATGGGGGAGAAGTAAATGAGGAGGATTTACCACATACAATCCCTCTCCCTTGTCCCATTCGAGTTTTAACCTTAGTATTGGCCAAAATTCCTTGATATTCTCCTTCAATCCTGCATTCATTGCATATTAGTCCACTAGGCATCATATCCAATTCTAACTCATCTCATAAACAAAATATAATAAAAAACATGAACAAGTTGTGAGAAAAGTTGGTTTGACTAAGCTAGGAGGTGATTAAGGCCCATATAATTACCCAATGATGAGGCTCATCATATTCAATCCACTTATCTGCTCCATGTCATCACATCATCATCTCATGGATTCCATAAGTTGGAGTTCTTGTTGAAACACTTTCTTCCTCTCTAGATTAGTGAATCCTACAATGAGGATTCCATTAGAGAATTTTGAGGATCTAGTATATCTCCAACTAATAAATGTTTACTTTTTGACTTGATGTATAATGGGCCTTGTCTGAGATGACTTCTTCCTTTCCTTCATTGCCCACTGAGGTTTCTAAGAGTTATATCCTTCATGTTTTGTCTATCATGGACTTCTTCCTTCCTGATTTCCATGGAGATGTCACGAGTTCTTGTTTCCAATGCTTCCATGATGCCACGATGCATCTTATCATCGTTGTCATATCTTATAGCAGAAATTTATGATAGGACCCTTTTGTGAGGGATACTATCCCAATCATAGAGATATGTTACTCCCTCTTTCCTTGGCCCTTTTATTCAACTTCCTCCATATATTCGGTGATATTATCTTCCATTATTTTAGTTATACCTATTCTGCCTTCTTTGAGTACCAAACTTCCCTTTCCTTTCTGCACATGATTTAGTCCTTTACCCTTCAATACTTTTGTCATCAACCTGTCTTTCTCTATTTAGCATAGAGACCATAAATTGCCAAATGAGGTAACCTTCTCATCTCATGGACATTTGTTATCTTGATTGTCTGTTAGTGCATTATGGTTATCTTCCTTTCTAGGTCTTATAGATGGAAGATATCCTACATCCTTTGATACCCTTTACTTTCATGTAGATCAGATTTCATGTGACCTTTTTCAATGCATCTTTAGAGAATGAGTTTATCATCTACATCACTTTGATGTCTCAAATTTTTCTATATGGGGGGATCTTTCATAAGAATCCCTTTCCATAAATTAAAAGGAGACCTTTTGATATGTTCAATGACTTCATATTCTTAGAGGACTATGACTATCCTCCTTGTTCATGCAAGGAATCTTGATAACCCAACCAATTTATAGATCTCCTTGCAAACATTAAGTCATTTAACTAAACTTGATTATAAAAATGAAAAATGCTTACTTGGCATGTGAAGATAAAATCTTCACCTTGATCACTTTGATGCTTGTTGAAGAAGATGTATGAGGGCTTCTTCTTGGGTGATCTTCTTTCAATAGAAAAAGTAGCTCCTCTTGAAGACAATGGTTTGTTGATTCCTCAGATGATCTTCTTCTAGGGAAAGGAAATGATTCTTGCTTTTATAACCTTGAAGATGATGACAATGGTTTTTCTTCTTCAATATGCTTCTCCTTCTTTTGTAGATCAGGATTGCTGCTAGGGTTTCAACTTTCTCCAAGTCGATGTGATCTTCATTTTGAAATTATTTGAAATATCTTGTTTTGTAGACATCTTGATGAGGGTCTTGGTGGCCTTTTGATGATGACCATGGAGACACAAGTTCTTGATGTTGCAGATTGTCTCCTTGATTGCATAGAAAAAAACCCTTGTTGATGTAGACTGTTGTTGTAGATTTCTAGGGTTTGATCAAGATCAAGGTTTGTTTCTTTAATGCAGATCTTGATGTCCTTTAGCTTGCTTTGATTCCCTACTAGAAACTTGATCCTTGAAATGTCTCTTTTCTTCCCTTCCTTTGACTATAACCATAGCTCTGATACCATGTTGAAGAATCTAGGGCAATAGAGTTAATGTGATTTTTCTTAGCTTGATAACTATTTGAGAGGTGTTTTTAACTTTTGTTCTTATCATAGTATTCACTTCTTATTATTAGAGTATGTCTTCTTAGTTCATCAAATAACTACCAAAACAAAGAGGCAAGAACACAAAATGTTGGCATTTTGTCGGGGCCAAAATGTCTCCCTCTTGGAGAGGAAAACTCGCACAAAATTCTTCTTATAGAGATTCCAATTGATGAACACCAAGACCATGACCCTTGACCTACTATGCCACTCCAAGACCAAGACATCAATCCTCTTCTTTGTCACTGTTGAGATCATCATCATTGCTACACTATTGAGATCATCATTACTGCACTATCGATATTTACATTGTTGCACCTACATGGAGGACTTCGTCATAACGATGAGATCATTATTGCTACACCATTGATCCATATTCTTATAGATCATTGTTGCATCTTCTGAGCAACACCATCATTACCACCACATAGATCTTCCTTAGAACATTATCGAGATTGTATCTAGAAGGTATGTTGAAATTCAATAATCCTCTTCATCATAGATACACTAGCATTGGGAGATCAAGATTGTGACTGTGTTTATAATGCATATAAGCCAAGACAACATATCACTGAGATCCTCCTTATAGCATGTATGCGAAGACTGTAACTTTCAAGGTAGATGAGACTGTAGTCACTGAAATCATCATGAGGCTGTTGTAGTTCATTGTAATCATCACCAAAGGTAGGAGAGTCATCTGAAGTTCTTCATCACACAAGAATTTGAGATTATGTGTCACTGTTTTTGTCTGAGATCTGTACTTATTATGTCATCCAAGATTTCAGAGTAATCTGGAGTTTTGTGCTTCTCGTGGTGACCCCAACAGGGCATCCATAATTGTCACGTCTCCATAAATAAGTTGACATTACAGTGTGAAACGTTGTGTCTATTTGTTGAGCTGACATGATAGTGATATATATATATATATATATATATATATATATATATATATATATATATATATATATATATTGAGGTCGACAACAAATTAATAAGATTTTGAAGAATTGCAACTAGATTTTTTTTCTTCTTCAAGTTCATTGATCTTAGTGGACGTTAATCATCATCATCATTTATAAATAATTAATAAGTAGTTAATAATTAATAACCAATTATAATAATTAATAGTTATTAATAATTCATTAATTATTAAATTAAGTAATTTTATTTAATAATTAATTATATTTAATTATTAATAGTTAACTATATTTAATATTTAATAATTATTAATTAATTGATTTTTATAATAAATATGCTATTATAAAAAATAATTATTTATAAAACACCATGGATGGAAAGGATCTGCCATCTGTGTGAGAATAGGAACATGGAGGATGAAAACCACTTCCTCTTAGAGTGCCCCGCTTACAACCACACGCGTACAACCACATTAGATCTCAGTTCCATAATCTTCGTGGCAACACTGACCTTCCTAGCCTTTTAGGATGTCAAAATTATAGTGAGCTCGGGAGGCTTCTCTCGAAGTTTTTTGAGCATAGGACTAAAATCTTAAATCAAACTAAATAATTTTTTTCTTTAGGTTCGATAGACCAAAGTTCGGTCTCAGTGGAGGTTAACCACCATCATCATCATCATCAAATAATTAATAGGAAATTAACAATTAATTATAATAATTAATAGTTAATTATATTTAATATTAAAAATGTTGTAATGTAAAGTTTAACATTTTGACTAAATCAAATAACATAAAAATTAAAATTAAATAAAATATAATTAAAAAAAAATGTAATATATTATAAACATTAATAAAATTGTTAATGGCCAAACTAGTTGTTTTCTTCCTTTCTCAAATCCTCCTAACAATTTACATGTGAGCATCTTTAGCATTTAACATTTATGAGGAAAGTTAAGTTAAATATAACATAAAACATTAAGTTAAAGAAATATATATATAATTAAAAATAAATTTTATTTTTATTTGTTTTATAAAATATATATATATATATATTAAAGTTGAATATTCAAATGCAAACATACAGTCAATGAAATAGCATTAAAATATGGAGTTGTCTATAATGCCACTTTTTGGAGATTAATCCGGCAGAAGAAATTGAAGTTAAATCTTGATTTGTTGCAGTTAAAATGGTTTTTTAACTGCATATTTGCTTTCATTGTGGAGAAACTAGCTATCAAACTTAGAAAAACTTTCAAAAAGTCGCATTATAGACAACTACTTAAAATATAATTCTATATCCATTTTTCGTTAATAATGGCGGTGAAAGTTAAAACAATAAATTTGCAAGTTGAATTTACTTTTTCTTTTAAGTTTTTGCACATTTCTCTTTAAATATGTTTTTAATAATATATTCGCTATTTTTCTATTTCTCTAAGTTTTTTGCACATTTCATCTTAAATATGTTTTTAATAATATATTTGCTACTGGTGTAATAAAGTTATTTTTAGTTTATTGTTCGGTTTTTTCTTATAAATATTAATTTTATAAATACATCTGATTATTTTTGCTTAGTGGAAGTGATGAAACAGGCATTTTTTTTGCTTCAGTGGAATTGATGAAACAGAATCATGCAGTATGACACCGCCCAAAGAATTCGTCATGGCCCACTTCACTTAGTTTTGAATTATAATTAGAATTTTTGTTATTTATATTATTCTTTTCTCATAAATTTATTTTTAGTTAATAAATATATATTTAAATATTATTATTATTTTATAAACTGATTCTTAGATAATAAGCTAATTTTAAACTCAGCTTAAAATAACTAATATTTTTTTAGCATTTAAAGCGCTCCCTTTCTCATTATCAGCCAATCGAATAGTTGCGCTTGGTAATGCCTCTGTGTGAATTATATTATCAGAAATCCCATATCTCTACAATATACTGAAATTGAAGTTTAGTTGTTCGTAGTGGGAATAAGTGCATTGTTGGGCCGGAAGAGGAGAGGAGATTGAAGTGAAGTGCAACAACAACAGGTGCAGGAAAGTGAGGAGATGGAATTGTTGTTTGAAAAGACATTGGAAAAAAGTGATTTAAATGGAAATTGGAGATTCTTGATTCCCAAGAAAATTGTCATTAATAGTATTTTTAAAAATTTAACCCTGGAAGAGATTGCACAAGTGCATACTCCTAAGGGTATGGTGTTCTCCATATTTGACTTGGACAATGGAATACAAGACACAATCACTTTTAGATACTGGGCAAGCAGTAAGAGTTATGTGTTCATGGGTGTATGGATCAAGTTTGTGAAAAGAAAATCACTAAAAGTTGGTGACACTGTAAGGGTTTGGAGAGATAATGTGAATAACAGATTTTGCATCAATTGCTCATCTGCGCCTTCCGGCAGTACCTCAGGGAACACCGGCCTTGTACATGCAAAAAGGAACGTCTCCAGCCACACATTGCCATCAGCAAGGCATGTGGCAGCCGCCAATGCCCAGATGGCGGCTTCTTCGTCAGCGAGTGCTCAGGTCAATAATGGCAATACCCATGACAGTGACATATGCCTCTGCATTCGACTCAGGTGTGTGCATACAAATGGAAACGGAAATGCAGATCACAACGTGTACGGTGCCTCATCTTCTTCCAAGAATGCCCAGAACGTGTACGGTGCCTCGTCTTCTTCCAAGAATGCCCAGATGGCGGCTGCTTCTTGTGGGATGGTCAATGGAGTTTGCGTCTGCCTTCGACTCTCTGGGAATTGCAAATAACAAAAGATGAACTCCACATCTTCTTGCTTAGCCACTTCAATACTTCTTCTTTGTTATGCAGAGTGTTGTTACTTGTTACCCTAATTTTATTTCAGTTCGTTTTTACCCTAGCATTGTAACAGTCCGTCACATGGTAATTTAATTATTCTTTCGTATCAAAAAAAATCCTGTTATAATATAATTTAATTATTTTTAATTCGTCTGTGGAAGATAAGCCTATAAAAGTATTATGAAATTGGATTATCATTTTAATCTTATCAATTTTCACCTAACTAAAATTTTTACTTTATTTTAGTGTGTTTTTATTTATTTATTTTAATTATAATTTATAATTATAATTATAATTAATAAGTCCGATTGCTTATCTGACTAACACTGAGATCCAGCGTTCGAACCGCTCTCATCCCCAGACTTTTCTTCATAAATTGCCCCATAGTCTTCTAATAGCCGATCACATAAATATGTAACTGCCATTGAGATATTATATTGTTATTGTCAGAGTAATTATGGGTAGTCTTTGCACGTGCGTGTGCACATCCTTATCAAATTTTATCTAGCCGTTTTAATTTAGTTCTCCTATATCTGTTTCCTAATCTCCTCTAAATATCTAATTTTATTAAATTGCATAATTTTTTTAATGAGATAGTTTTAATATTTAATAAAATATTGTTTTAAAAATTTAATTATTAATTTTAATTATAAAAATTATAACATATTTAATATAATTGAAAATGAGTGTGAATAATAAAAATAGAATTCAATGAAATTAATCTTAATTTTATATTATTGGTTATTTATATTATTGGTTATGGTTGTAACGTATAATGGAAAGTCATATATTTTGGGTAACCAATTCTTTATAATGAATTGGAAATTATCATAGGTTATTGCAATTAAAAATGTTACATGTCTTTCCACATCAGTATATTTTATCAAAAATCCAATGAGATCATATTTGAGTACTACCTCCATGAATATCGATGATTTGATTTAGTCTTATGTTTAAGTCCAATGAGATACAACTTAGCTATCCTTCTAAAAATGCAATCAAATTTCTACCATCTCCAAAAAGAACAATGCATGCACATGAGGGGTCAATCATATGCTTGGGCCATTTGTGGGGGAGACAATGTTTATACATAAGGGAATCAATCTTATTTTTGTTTCAGTCATATGAAGATAAGGGACTCTACACATTAGGGATTTATCACATGTGAGACGTTAATGGTTGGGATGTCAAGATGAGGAAAGTAATCCCTACATAACTAAACATGTACATTGTATTGTTGTGTCTTTGTCATATAGATATCAAACCACCTTCACAAGTAGAAGTTATGATCCAAATGGCTTGCAACTCCCACAAATTCATATACAATAGTGTTTCCTCTAACTAATGACAACTTTGACCATGAACCTTTTGTCCTAGAGCTTTTAGTCCAATTTAAAATGATATTAAATAGAAATTACACTTTTGATTTGCATATTAAAATGATATATTTCATATTGCATAGTAGGTGCATTTCATTTCCATCTCATGGAAAAGTAGTCCTTAATTATACTTTTCTTCCTTTAATGTTGAAACTAAATTTTCATCAAATTGAAATTTTGCTAGTGTCGCACTTGATTTATTAACAAATATATTTCTTTTTTCACAAAGGTAAACCTAAAGCTTAACATTGTTTCGTTATTTTGGAGTTTTAGGAAATTATTTTTAGCCACTAAGCTTACTTAAAGCTAAATTTAATAAAAATTTGTGAACATAGATAAAGTATCTTCCTATTAACTAGAAAAAAAAATTCCAACAAAAATTAATCTATAAAAATGACTATACCAATTTCCATTTGTTCTAATGTATGTGGAAGCATTTTATAGTATATATCTTATGGTAAATCAATATAAATGTTTAGGACTATTGGGATATGAGTTGAATGTCTCTAACTTGGAATTAAAGAGGATTAGGATTGTTAGTTGGTGATCCCCCGTATAATGCCTCAACTTAGTGTGCCACATGTATGCTTTGGTCTTTTCTCACATGCTTGTTATCTTTAAATTAGATTTTTCAACAAAAACAAATCAAAACAATGTTGTATTTGGATAAAGCCTTAATTTACTCTACAAGACTTGATTAAGTTAAAGGCATTCAAAATAAAAAGTAATTTAGCTAAATATACCCTATTGAAAATAAATAAGACATATGAAATGTCTCTATAATATTTTAAAGTCTTCGCTTACAATTTTTCTTGCACTATGAACTTGTGGTTCTATTACAAGAAAATATTGGAAATCTCTTTTGCAATATATGGGACTATGGTTCTTTGAGGTCCTTTATAGCATCTATGCAAAAGTTATTCTCTTTTAGAGCTGCCTTTAGTGGTGTGACGATATTTTAATAAGCATTATGAAATTAGCATTGGTGGTGTGATAATATGTTATTGAGCATATGTAAATTACACAAATGCTATCCCTTTAACAATTCCATTTTTTGAAATGACAATATGTTACTTGCAACATGCTAGATTCATACATTTTTGTTTCAATAATTTGAATTCAATGCATCTCTCCTCCCCATGTATTATTATAAATTGGCATGGTAATCGAGAGGGAAGAAAGTGGGTGATTACAATTCATAATATGACCATTTGAAACTTTATTAGCTCCTCGGAATCCATATGTTTCTTCTCAAATATGCCCTTTGTTTGAATAATATTTATTTTCACGCATTACTTTATCTTCATCTCCATGTGACAATCTATATAATTCTTTTAAGAGAGAAAAATTTCCCCCACGCAAGTATATCCCTTTCATTATTAGATAGTGTGATCCATTGGTATATCCAAGGGACAAGAAAGTTGGTAACTGTTAATCTGTTAAAATTTGGAAGCACCCATCACTTATAAGTTTCATTTTTTTGAAAACATGATAAAATGGACTTAAACCATATTTCTTATAATTGATGTCACATAGTGCATTTTACATAAATATCTTTGATAAACTTTATACATTCCATGGGACACATTGACCCATTATCCTAAAAACTACACGCTACTTTATTTTACAATATATCCACCCTTTATTCTCTTAGACGTCTGCTTCCCCTCCTTCGAGGGTATACTAAGCTTAATTCACTATTCAATTTTACCACTACCATCAATTATTTTGTTATTCTTAACCTGCATTAGATGTACACTTTTATTTTTATTTTGCCTTCATGTTATATTATATATTTTTAAGGTCATATTTTTAAAAAACATATATTTTCTTGTAAAAGCTCATAGATTCAAATTCAAATCAAGTAAAATATTTACACTTCTCTAAACTTTAGCAACATGTGCCCCTTGTCCCCCAAAAATAGATATAATATACCAATTTTGACTATTGTTGAGGGATCGAATGATGGGTTCCATAGCTTCATGAATAGGCCTAAGTTTTCCCAAAACCAAGGGTCGGAATCTAGAATACATTGTCTACTTTTAGGGTTTTCAAAATACACTATAAAGAAACCCCTAGCACACAGGTAGATATTAATTTCATAAAAAATGACAGGCTTCCGTACCTCCGAGATCCAACTGTGGAGAGCTGTCAGTCGTGGCAAAAAACCATTGAACCAGCAGATTAGGGCACTTTCAGAAAACTTCAAAGCCTCATCAAGTGAGGCCTGGACCATCTGGATAGTGGGAGTTGGGGCTTCACTAATGATATGGGCAGGAGCTTGCCCCCCAGAGGCAAACAGAGCTGATCCAGCAGCTATCTTCGCGAAGCTGGGAGCCATTTGGAATCAGAGTCAAAGTGTTTCTTACAATGTTGTCCCTCTTTCGTTTAATGAAGTCCAGATCGCCAAGCAGAGAGCTCAGGAGATCATGGTGAGACTCATTATTAGGCAGATCGTTGCCCAATAGAGACCCAAATGCAAAACTAGAATCAGATCGCGGCAGATCCCAGCAGAAATCAATAGATACCCAAATGAAAAAGTTATTAGATCTCGCGGAAAAAATCAATAGATACCCAAATGCAAAAAGTTATCAGATCTCGCAACAGAATGGTCTGCCACGTTGCTAGATTACGCAACAATATCCAATATTCTAGACCCATATAGATCGTAGTAGATCGTGATAGAACGGAAGAACCCGGATCACTATTACTGAATGGAAAGAGACCCAAATTCAAAACTAGAATCAGATCACGGCAGAAATCAATAGAGACCGAAATGTAAAAAGTTATCAAATCTCGCGGCAGAACGGTTTGCCAGGTTGCTAGATTATGCAACAATATCCAATATTCTAGAACCCGTATAGATCGCAGTAGATCACGGCAGAACAGAAGAACCCAGTAGATCGCAGTAGATCACAGTAGATCATAGTAGATCATACCTTAGATCGCAGTAGACTGCAGTAGATCTACCT
The DNA here is from genome assembly GCA_031772625.1 of Pinus tabuliformis. Classification (NCBI taxonomy): domain Eukaryota; kingdom Viridiplantae; phylum Streptophyta; class Pinopsida; order Pinales; family Pinaceae; genus Pinus; species Pinus tabuliformis. The sequence goes on from CM062817.1 coordinate 212,137,704, forward strand.
CTTTATCTAGCTTAACTACAACCTTAAAATGATATTATTATTATAATATATATATATATATATATATATATATATATATATTCAAATTTTTATTGATTATTTATTAATGAAAATTAAAATAAACAATCCTAAATTTCCCATATCCAAAAATATAATATGCAATATCTATGCATTTAGCTTTAAAAACCAATAAATTGCTCGTAAACAAGTAATATGAGAAAAGCCAACGCGAAAATAAAATTTTGGTTCAATTTATTTAGATTAAACTCTATTAATTGTTCTCAAAATAATAAAAACAACGTTAGAACCATTCACTAGTACACGAAGCAACATTGCTACCATTTTCAAATTTTATGATAATATTGGACTTTTTGATTATGAAAAGAAAAATGTGATAATATTGGAGATTTTGGTTATGAAAAGAAAAGTGTAACATAATAACTCGCATAGTCATATTAATAAATGTGATTGATATATGTCGTAGGTTTATATCAATAAATTACGATTTCTAGCGACGAAATACATTAGTCAAATGGATTAACTAAATTGTCTGTCAATACATATAAAAGCTACTTATAATCATGTTTTTGCATTGCGCTTAAAAGACCAACACTTATAAGTAAAATATTAAAACATGGAAGCACTTATATTCATTGTCTAAAAGAAGTCTCTAATTCTTGTTGATCAAACCTAAGAAGTTTATTGCTATGCATTTATTCATTTCCATTTTTTAATATAATTAATTAAATGCTACATAACCTAATTATTCAATAATCAATTTATCATTCGATCCTAAAATCTTAGGAATATTCCTAATGATGGTGGAAAATGCAAAACACTCTAAAATTACATGGGAAATGAAGATTTTATAAACTGCAAATGTGGAACTAGATTTTCCCAAACAAGAGAAAAGAACGGTAAACGAAAAGTATCTAGCTTATTTAGACAATATTAGGTGAATTGAACACAAGAATCAAAATGTATTTCATTTTGAGTTAACATGAAAGTCATTTTAAATCCATACATATATTCAGAAAACCTAAACATAAATAATAGCAATGCATCAACCATTAAATGTTAGGTGTAAAATAAGCATAAATGGAATATGTTCACAATAATAAAATATGCATCATGAAAAAAATTTCCAAAAAGAACACAACAATAAATAAAAACATTTATTTACATGCACTAATTCAACCGCAATGCAATATATATAATAATGTTCACTAACACAACCACATTAATAAATATGGTTAATATAGTTCATAGGCTTATATCAATAATCTACCACTACTAGTGAAGGAATACATTAGTCAAATGGACTAAGTAAATTGTTTGTCAATACATATAAATATCTTCCTATTAACTAGAAAAAAAATTCCAACAAAAATTAAACGATAAAAATGACTATACCAATTTCCATTCGTACTAATGTATGTGGAAGCATTTTATTGTATATATCTTATGGTAAATCAATATAAATGTTTAGGACTATTGGGATATGAGTTGAATGAGTCTAACTTGGAATTAAAGAGGATTAGGATTGTTAGTTGGTGATCCCCCCTATAATGCCTCAACTTAGTGTGCCACATGTATGCTTTGGTCTTTTCTCACATGTTTGTTACCTTTAAATTAGAATTTTCAACAAAAACAAACCAAAATAAAGCCTTAATTTCCTCTGCAAGACTTGATTAAGTTAAAGTCATTTAAAATAAAAAGGAATTTAGATAAATGTACCCTATTGAAAATAAATAAGACATATGAAATGTCTCTATAATATTTGAAAGTCTTCGCTTACAATTTGTCTTTGCAATATGAACTTGTGGTTCTAATACAAGAAAATATTGGAAATCTCTTTTGCAATATATGGGACTATGGTTCTTTGAGGTACTTTATAGCATCTACGCAAAAGTTATTCTCTTTTAGAGCTACTTTTAGTGGTGTGACGATATTTTAATAAGCATTATGAAATTGCCATTGGTGGTGTGATAATATGTTATTGAGCATATGTAAATTACACAAATGCTATTCCTTTAACAATTGAATTTTTTGAAATGACAATATGTTACTTGCAACATGCTAGAATCATACATTTTTGTTTCAATAATTTGAATTCAATGCATCTCTCCTCCCCATGTAATATTATAAATTGGCATGGTAATCGAGAGGGAAGAAAGTGGGTGATTACAATTCATACTATGACCATTTGAAACTTTATTAGCACCTGGGAATCCATATGTTTCTTCTCAAATATGCCCTTTGTTTGAATAATATTTATTTTCATGCATTGCTTTATCTTCATCTCCATGTGACCATCTATATAATTCTTGTAAGAGAGAAAAATTTCCCCCACCCAAGTATATCCCTTTCATTATTAGATAGTGTGATCCATTGGTATATCCAAGGGACAAGAAAGTTAGTAACTGTTAATGTGTTAAAATTTGGAAGCACCCGTCACTTATAAGTTTCATTTTTTTGAAAACATGATAAAATGGACTTAAACCATATTTCTTATAATTGATGTCACATAGTGAATTTTACATAAATATCTTTGATAAACTTTATACTTTCCATGGGACACATTGACCCATTATCCTAAAAACTACACTCTACTTTATTTTACAATATATCCACCCTTTATTCTCTTAGACGTCTGCTTCCCCTCCTTCGAGGGTATACTAAGCTTAATTCACTATTCAATTTTACCACTAACATCAATTATTTTGTTATTCTTACCTGCATTATATGTATACTTTTATTTTTATTTTGCCTTCATGTTATATTATATATTTTTAAGGTCATATTTTTAAAAACCATATATTTTCTTGTAAAAGATCATAGATTCAAATTCAAATCAAGTAAAATATTTACACTTCTCTAAACTTTAGCAACATGCGCCCTTTGTCCCCTAAAAATAGATATAATATACCAATTTTGACTATTGTTGAGGGATCGAATGATGGGTTCCATGGCTTCATGAATAGGCCTGAGTTTTCCCAAAACCAAGGGTTGGAATCTAGAATACATTGTCTACTTTTTGGGTTTTCAAAATCCACTATAAAGAAACTTCTAGCACACGGGTAGATATTAATTTCATCAGAAATGATAGGCTTCCATACCTCCGAGATCCAACTGTGGAGAGTTGTCAGCCACGGCCAAAAACCATTGAACCGACAGATTAGGGTACTTTCAGAAAACTTCAAAGCCTCATCGAGTGAGGCTTGGACCATTTGGATAGTGGGAGTTGGGGCTTCACTGATGATATGGGCAGGAGCTTTCCCCCCAGAGGAAAACAGAGTTGATCCAGCAGCTATCTTCGCGAAGCTGGGAGCCATTTGGAATCAGAGTCAAAGTGTTTCTTACAATGTTGTCCCTCTGTCGTTTAATGAAGTCCAGATTGCCAAGCAGAGAGCTCAGGAGATCGTGGTGAGACTCATTATTGGGCAGATCGCGGCCCAATAGAGACCCAAATGCAAAACTAGAATCAGATCATGGCAGAAATCAATAGATACCCAAATGCAAAAAGTTATCAGATCTCGCGGCAGAAATCAATAGATACCCAAATGCAAAAAGTTATTAGATCTCGCGACAGAACAGTCTGCGAGGTTGCTAGATTACGCAACAATATCCAATATTCTAGAACCCGAGTAGATCGCAGTAGATCGCGACAGAACGGAAGAACCCGGATCACTATTACTGAACGAAAAGAGACCCAAATGAAAAACTGGAATCAGATCGTGGCAGAAATCAATAGAGACCCAAATGTAAAAAGTTATCAGATCTCGCGGCAGAACGGTTTTCCAGGTTGCTAGATTATGTGATAATATCCAATATTCTAGAACCCATATAGATCGCAGTAGATCGCGACAAAACATAAGAACCCAGTAGATCGCAGTAGATCGTGACAATAATAATAGTATAATGGAAAAAACAAAACGACTGTAGTAATAGCACCTTGCGAGAATAAAAATAGACGGTAGTAGACCGCAGTAGATCACAGTAGATCATAGTAGATCATACCTTAGATCGCAGTAGACTGCAGTAGATCTGCCTCTATATCTAGCTTAACTACAACCTTAAAATGATATTATTATTATAATATTTATTTTATCCAAAATAATATCTATATATATATATATATATATATATATATATATATATATATATATTCAATTTTTTATTGATTATTTATTAATGAAAATTAAAATAAACAACCTTAAATTTCCCATATCCAAAAATATAATATGCAATATCTATGCATTTAGCTTTAAAAACCAATAAATTGCTCGTAAACAAGTAATATGAGAAAAACCAATGCGAAAATAAAATTTTGGTTCAATTTATTATAGATTAAACTCTATTGATTGTTCTCAAAATATTAAAAACAACGTTAGAACCACTCTCTAGTACACGAAGCAACATCGCTACCATTTTCAAATTTTATGATAATATTGGACTTTTTGATTATGAAAAGAAAAATGTGATAATATTGGAGATTTTGGTTATGAAAAGAAAAGTGTAACATAATAACTCACATAGTCATATTAATAAATGTGATTGATATATGTTGTAGATTTATATCAATAAATTACGATTTCTAGTCAAATGGATTAACTAGAAATACATTAGTCAAATGGATTAACTAAATTGTCTATCAATACATATAAAAGCTACTTATAATCGTGTTTTTGCATTACACTTAAAAGACCAACACTTATAAGTAAAATATTAAAACACGGAAGCACTTATATTCATTGTCTAAAAGAAGTCTCTAATTTCTTGTCGATCAAACCTAAGAAGTTTATTGCTATGCATTTATTCATTTCCATTTTTTAATATAATTAATTAAATGCTACATAACCTAACTATTCAATAATCAATTTATCATTCAATCCTAAAATCTTAGAAATATTTCTAATGATGGTGGAAAATGCAAAACACTCTAAAATTACATGGGAAATGAAGATTTTATAAACTGCAAATGTGGAACCAGATTTTCCCAAACAAGAGAAAAGAACGGTAAACGAAAAGTATCTAGCTTATTTGGACAATATTAGGTGAATTGAACACAAGAATCAAAATGTATTTCATTTTGAGTTAACATGAAAGTCATTTTAAATCCATACATATATTCAGAAAAGCTAAACATAAATAATAGCAATGCATCAACCATTAAATGTTAGGTGTAAAATAAGCATAAATGGAATATGTTCACGAGAATAAAATATGCATCATGAAAAAAAATTCCAAAAAGAACACAACAATAAATAAAAACATTTATTTACATGCACAAATTCAACCGCAATGCAATATATTTAATAGTATTTACTGACACAACCACATTAATAAATGTGGTTAATATAGTTCATAGGCTTATTCAATAATCTACCACTACTAGTGAAGGAATACATTAATCAAATGGATTAAGTAAATTGTTTGTCAATACATATAAAAGCCACTTGTAATCATATCTTGTCATTTCTCTTCAAAAACCAACGTATATAAGTAAAATATAAAACAATGAAAACATCAAAGCACTTATATTCATTGCTTAAAAGACCTCTTTAATTTCTTATTGATCAAACCTAATAATTTTACTGCTATGCGTTTATTCGGACCATTTTTTAATATAATTAATTAAATGCTACATAACCTAACTATTCAATAATCAATTTATCATTCTATCCTAAAATTTGAGAAATATTTCTAATGATGGTGGAAAATTACAAAAAAATATAAAATTATATGGGAAATGAAGATTTTATAAGTGCAAATGTGGAACTAGATTTCCCCAAACAAGAGAAAAGAAATGGTAAAAGAAAAGTATTCAATTTATTTGGACAATTTCATGTGAATTGAACACAAGAATCAAAATGTATTTCGAGTTGAGTTAACATAAAAGTCATTTTAAATCCATACATATATCCAATGGATTTCTCAATGAAACCTAAAGATAACTACTAATAATGAGTCAACCATTAAATGATAGGGATAAAATCACGATAAATGGAATATGTTCACAACAATAGAATATGCATCATAAAAAAATCTCCACAAAAAACACTACAATATATAAAACATTTCTTTTACATACACAAAGTCAACCACAATGCAATACATTTAATATTATTCATTATAAGAAAAACATGTATTAATTCTTTAAAAATAAAATACATTTAATTAAACTAGTCCATTGTTGTACTTTAGTACCAACATTTTGGATTTTAATCAACTACTACAAAGGTATTTGCATTTTGTCATGGTGTTGAGCATCTCGTCGAGATTTGAGCTCCATCTTTTGTTTTTGTAAATGATATTCTTGAACCTCCGTTTTCACCTTGGGTCTCATCTACTTCTACTTGGGGTTTTCTTAGCTAGTAATAATATTGTATCTGTGAACATTGAGATCCATTAGAAGTCGATCAAACCGAAAGCAAAAATGCAGGATCGAGAATATCATATAAAGGTAGAACTTAACTTCCATTTATGGGGAAAGATTCACGGGGAGTAGGTGCTCCACGCCCTGTTGAGATTTATCCACTATTTCACTGCACCGATTTATGGCTACCATTCCCTTCCCTCTGAATCATGTTTCAAATTGCAACTCAAGTCTTGAACACTGAAATCTTAGACATTGAAATAACCTATAAATGAAAATTTCATTACACATGTTTTAAAACCAGATTTATGGCTACCATTCCCTTCCCTCTGAATCATGTTTCAAATTGCAACTCGAGTCTTGAACACTAAAATCTTAGACATTGAAATAACCTATAAATGAAAATTTCGTTACACATGTTTTAAAACCAGACCGGAGACCAAATTAGAAAAAGGTTCTCTAACAATCAAACATTTAACTATAATTGATCTGATTAAGAATATTAGTTTGATATGCTAAGATCCTCCTGGGATTAGAAACAAAATGTTATTCATGTGCTTAAGGGTTCATGGATTTTGCAAGTGAAAAATGAACTTTTACGTTAATGTTATGAGCAATTTTAACATAAATAAGAGACTGAACAACGACAAAAAAATGTACAGAACATTACCAAAAACACATCACAACAGGAACATGATGAATGATTTCACCCCTTTTGGGCAACATCTCCTTGGTCCAGCTTCCAATGGATTGGGCCTCTCTTTTATTCTCAAATGTGTAAAAATATGTGTTTATAATACTCAAATGCTTCTGAAACCTACTCCAATGAGTCGAGAATGTCCAAAAATAGCTACCTAGCCTCTTTTTACACCCAATTTGGTCGAAAACTCGAGAAGTTATGACCTCTCTTAGTTTCCCCACTATTCGCTCGACAATTTCCACAATTTTTGGCACGAGACCACCAATTTAGCCCGAAAATCTGCTAACTTGCCCACAAATCTGCCGGAATACGGGCGGTTGAAAATTCTGCCATGAGATGACAAAACTGCTAGTGGTTAGCCCAACGACCACATGCCAAACTTTACGTGTTATGGTTACGTTGGCGGTTAGCTAGCCTAACCGCTTATTGTTGGCCTTCAGTTTTGGTCTATTTTTGCTTAGGGAAACCTACTTAATCCTTATATTTTCCATCCATTTTCCATCACATCCATCTCATTTTGATTTATTTTATGCATATTCAGGTGTTTAATTTTAATTTTGCAATTTCTATAAGTTTTTATGAAAATTGAGTTTCAAGTGCAATTTTGGACTGAATCAGAAATTCCCGTAATAGCTATGTGGATGACATATTTACAGGACACTTGGGCTCGATTTTGATGCATGGATGGACAGATTGGGAACTAGGACTAAGCTAACTCCACTTGATTCAGCTAGAACAAGCTTTATTAGGCCCGGTCAATGCTAGTCAAACATGACTAGTCACCAGAAAATCCCTAGGAAATAGGGCAGTTTTGAGATTTTATGGGATTGACCATATTTCTTGGGATGAATTGGCTGAGTGCGACTTAGATAGGTGGATATGAGTAGATATGAGTGTTAGAGATAATATAGATCAGTTTGTTTCATTAAACCTCTATTTAAAGCCAAGACTTTGATGGCTTTTGTAATGGAATTTGTATGTAACTTTTGCATAATTGGAGTTGGGAGCTAATTTGAAGAACTTGTTTCATTCCAATTTGTTGTTCATGCTTGGTTGATTTATTGAATTTGTTGTAGCTGAGATTTCTTAAAGTGTGCAAGGGAAGGGTGGAGGGCCCCCACACCAAGCTAAGTGAACTTCTTGGTTCAATTTTCATAGTTTTCATAGACTAGTTTTTGTTTCAAATGTATTTAGATGTGTGATGATTGCTGAATGAATATTGGTTTAATTCTAATCTACATATGAAGGGACACAAAGTAATTTAAGTTAAATTTCCATTCTATTTGATCTTGAACTAAAACTGAATTTCATTCTCCTTTTCTTATTTGAAGTTATTTATGCATTTCTGGTTTGAAGCAATGGTGATTGTGATATAGTAGGATTGTGAAGGAGGACAATATGGACCTCCTTAGTTAGGAGCCTCTACTTTTACATCTTCTGCATCATAAACCATTGTTAATTAGTGCTCTTAGATTTATCTTCATGAAAGTAGTATTGTAGGGAAGGACAACCTGGTTCTCCTAAGTTAGGAGCCTCTTCCCTCATATATTACATAAATGAATTAGAAATTGTTAACATAGGTTTATATTTGTAATATGTACTTCTTTAAATCTTCAAATTTTATCTTCTAAACTTGATTATATCTGATGTCCAAATACAGTGGATTTTCTTCCAAGTTTTACAAACTCGGATTGATAATTAAATACTTGTGTTAATTTAGTCAATAAATTAGCCCAACACTTATCTCTTAACGCCGGTGGCTAGTAAACTTTAAGCACGTTCACATGTTTCAAAACTGGTGGTTAACATTCATCATGTGGTTATATTTTATGTTCCTGTTTGTGTGTTCACATGAAATGGTTTTGGGGACCAGCAGGGGAAGGCCTGGTGGTTAGCCCCCCCCCCCCCCCCCCCCCCCGGCGCTCCTGATAAACTTTAACATTAACTCGTTCCACCATATGGTTAAGACCTATGGTGTAGGTAGTGTGGTAAGACGTTGTGTTGTGTGTTGGAAGGTTATGGTTTTGAATCTCGTGACCTCCACTTGGTCATTGAACCAACTTTTAGTGGCCTCCCGGGGTGCCACATGGTGGCCTCTTGCTGGGCCATGTGTCAGCCCATGTTTCGCCACTATTCCAACCAATAAAAACCATAAATTTTCGACCAATCAGAGTGTGCCACTTGGCACTATCTAACTCATTATCAATAAACCTAGTCAGCACCACATCACCATGCTCTATCAGCGTCACATTAGTAGTACGGACTGTTGACTAGGCTGTCCAATTTTTTTGAAAATTTGTCTATGTGACAAAGTGGACAAAACTCATTTCTAGAGTCATATAGAGTCTGTTTCGCACGAAATGAGTTGCGCCCGATTCAAGACGATGAGCACTACGCGATCGTTCATGTTCCACACCGTTCTGACAACTTTGATTTTTGAGCATAATTCTGAGCACCTGATGAGTATCCATAAATAACTATAGAAAATACTTATAACCCTAATAATCCTTTTGGTTCATGGTTTAAATACTTGACATGGCTCCTATAATTGTGGGTGGTAACGTGAATCACCTCGCATGGAGAGCCAAAAGAGTTTGTTACCAGAGGTAAGGGGCTTCTTTCAAGGGCTTTGATTGTGGTTAAAAGGCTACAAATGAAACCAAAGTAATTTAAATGAAAATAGACAAAATTGCTCAATTCTACTTAGAATAATGGTTCCACTTCACCTAAGAGGTGGCAAAATATATGATATTTATATTTAATCTATTATTTATTGGCTTGAAGCTGAAAATTTGTTCAAATCCTTTTCATATCAATCATGTATAAGACGAATAATATTCTCTTGAAATCAAATCTTGTGCATTCATTTATTAAAAAATCAAAATTTCTCAAATCTACATCTACAAGTTGAATTAGGTACACCTACAGCATAACAAATTAGGTTGCTTAGATTTTTAAGCTTTGTAATTTTACTATTCAAACATACTTTTAAGCTATGTTTTTATATGTGTGTGTGTGTGTGTGTGTGTGTGTTTAAAAAGTTGTACAACATCGTAATTTATCGGATTTTTGTGTTTATGGATGCAAGTTACAAGTATTGTATACAAACACATATTTTAAGAAAATTTATTAAATATTTCTTTTCGTTTTAATGATGGTATTTAGAGTATAAAATGTCATTTGAAGTAATTAAGTTGAGATGGAAAGATAATAAAATTATTTCTAATCACTAACAATGTTTAATTATGTCTATTGGGAATAGCGTTATCAAAATTTTAATTTTATTATTAATAATTATTAGCTGGATGGTAAGTATTTAACCTTCAAGGAATATTTTAGAATATTCTTAGTAGTATTCATAAATTAATAATTGAGATCTATCTCCAAATTAGTTATGTTTTTTTAATTGAATTAATTAATTAAAACAAATAAAAAAATAAATCACATAAACATGTGTTATGATTTTTGGACATATGGTATTAGTAAGCCATGGCATTGGAACAAAGCCTATAAACAAATTAAGAATATTTATAGGAAATTGGAGATGAATCTCTATAATTAATAATCTCGTTACCTATTTTTTTAATATGTGTATGTTTAACTCATATTATAATAATAATAAGGTTAATTTTTAATTTTTTACCTTAATTTTAACAATATAAAATGCATCATAAAATAAATATTTTAAAGTTTATCAACTTTATAGTCTATTTAATTTATATAATTGTACTCACTTTTATATAACATCATTTCTTTTACAAATTCAATTTCAATTTTCAATTTAAAATGCTATATTTCATAAATATACTCTAAGTTATAATTTTTTAATTGATAACATCACTCACATGTTGTTATTGGACAACATCAATACATTTTTATTTTTTTTTTCAAAAAAATCACTTTGTATTATAAAGCAATTTGCATGTCTCTGCGACCTCTCTCCACCTGCCCACTCTTTCAACACATTACACTAAACAGTTGAGAGGCCTGCTTTGATGTTGCTATTGTTTACTAAATTTTTTGGTTTTTCCTTTCTTCAAAAGAAATGGAAGAGGAATTTTATCATTTGTCATTTTTCCTCCCCAAAGCTCTGTATTCTTAAATTTTATCATGTATCATTTTTACCCCCAAAGCTATGTACACTTAAATTTTATCATTTATCATTTTTCCCAAAGCTATGTACACTTATGAAACACTGTATGTAAAAGATAGTAGCATAACATAAAAGGATGGCAGCCCCGGGATGTTAGACATTCTACAATTCTACCAATGATTCTGCATGCGGAATAAACTCAAAGAATCATTAAACCTTATTGCCCAGGGATACGAGTTACCTCCAGCCATCGGTGATGTATTGATGCAGGCCACAGTCCACAAGCTTCTCCTTCAGCACTCCAGCTTCTGTCCAAGCAAAAGAACACAATTCTGAAAGGCACTTCCAAGCTCTGCTATCTCAGCTAGATGGTGTAGAACTGAAGGGGGTTGAGATATGAGCTTGGGGACCAAACAGAAAAACATATAGCTAAGCTTCCATCAAGCTTCTAAATGCTATGTGTTAGAAAAACCACAAATCAAGGTAGAGATGAGATCAAAGTAATGGACCACTTTAGTAGCTCCCAATTATTAATTTAGTAATTGCAGTTGATTTTCTTAACTTAAGGAAACTACTGCAGTTGGTTTCCATAAGTTAAGAAAAGCTGCAACTCCATAAATCAAGGTAGCTTTTGTGTTAAATTAATGGAGCTTAACATTCTCCCACTTGGTCCATACTTCCAAACTTAATGTCTCAACTTAAAAACCATTGATAATCTGTATTAAGTAATAGATACATGAATCATGGCGATAAGTCCTCTAATGACGAGTATTACCTTCCATGTATTACTATGCATTTATTCTTATTATAATTTATGTGGCAACAATTTCTTAATGAATAAACCCTATGTTTATTCTTGGTCCTTCTTAAATGAATTTTCTCAAATCAACTTAAGGTGCACATAATATGAGAAAAAACATCACAATAATTAAGAATTTCATTAACATTGTCCATACAATGAAAAAACTGCATAATGGAACCAAGTCCCATATTCAATACATGATCCTTGAAATTAACTGTGGCATGCCCTTAATCAAAGGATCATTGATCATTAACTCAGTGCTGACGTGCTCAATGACCACTTTATTTTCTTTAACACGTTCCCTTATAGCTAAAAACTTAATGTCGATGTGTTTATTTTGACTCCCACTTTTTTTTAGCCATAAAACCAGCAGCTGAATTATCACAATATATTCTCAATGGCTTAGATATAGAATCCATAATTCTAAGCCCAGAAATGAAATTCTTAAGCCATACACCATGTAAAGCAGCCTCAAAACAGGAGACGAACTCGACTTCCATAGTGGAAGTGGCAATCAAGGTCTGCTTGGCAAATGTATCCTGATGTTGATTTGCGTGAATCAACACATTCAGCAAAGTCAGAATCTGAGTAGCCAGTTACTTCCAAGTTGTCCGTCCGTCTATACATAAGCATGTAGGTACCTCATTACTTTCTTTGCAGCTCTCCAGTGGTCTAAACCTGAATCACTCTGACATCGTCCCAACATTCCTACATTAGGCTTCCGACAGCAGAAGCATATGGAATGTTCTTCATTTGTTCCCTTTCTAAGTCGTTCTTCGGGCATTGGTTCAAATTGAACCTATCACCCTTCACAATGGGAGCTATACTTGGTGAACAATCCTTCATCTGAAATCTCTCTAAAATTTTATTAATATAGGTTTCCTGGGACAGACCCAAGATGCCTCGAAATCTGTCTCTATGGATCTTAATGCCAATGACATAAGATGCCTCACCTATATCCTTCATATCAAAACTTTTAGAGAGGAATTGTCTCACCTCATGTAGCAAACCCTTATCATTGGTTGCTAGCAAAAGGTCATCCATTTGTAAAACAAGAAACAAATTTTACTCCCACTAACCTTCAGGTATATACATTGATCCATAATGTTTTCTACAAAACCAAAAGAAGAAATTACATTATGGAATTTCAAATACCATTGGGAGGATGCTTGTTTTAAACCATACAATGACTTCTTGAGCTTGCAAACCAATTGCTCACCATGACTAGAGGGGAATCAATGAAGATGTGTTATTCATGAAGAAGTGTTATCAATCATTAATGAAGAAGTGTTATTAATCATCATCTTTTAGTGCCAATGTGAACATGCATTGAATCATATGTGACTTTGTTTTGCAGTAAAGACCATTAGACAAAATACCATTCCCAACATAATCAGATTTATAGAATAGACTGAAAGATTCTTCTGAAAAGTTTAAGGAATATCCAAAAGGTACAAGCCTTGAAACTGAAATCAAGTTTCTAGAAAAACTTGGAACATAAAAGGTCTTTTCTAACTCCAAAACAAAGCCACTACTTAAAGTTAAATAACATGTTCTTATAGCTTCCACATGCGAGCCCATCTTGTTTCCTGATAAGATGCTTTGCTCACTTCTCACTGTTTATTAACGTTAACCATATTAGATTCATAACAAACAAACAAGATTACTTCCTCAAGTTCGGGAATGTCAGAACGAATTTCAGAAAAATTTGCAGGTTGTACTATTGCTCAAAATAAAGAATCACATGCTTATGTTGAGGCTTAATTAACTTTCATGTTCTACCAATGTAAAACATGGTAAAAAGAATTGAATCAAATGACATGAAAATTGCCTGTGGGCTAAATTTTCAACTCAAACAGATTCAATAAAACTTTATGAACTTTCATGTTTTACCAATGTAAAACATGCTAAAAAGAATTGAATCAAATGACATGAAAATTGCCTGTGGGCTAAATTTTCAATTCAAGCAGATTCAATAAACTTTATGAACTTTCATGTTTTACCAATGTAAAACATGCTAAAAAGAATTGAATCAAATGACATGAAAATTGCCTGTGGGCTAAATTTTCAATTCAAGCAGATTCAACAAAACTTTATGATCTTTCACGTTTTACCAATGTAAAACATGCTAAAAAGAATTGAATCAAATGACATGAAAATTGCCTGTGGGCTAAATTTTCAATTCAAGCAGATTCAATAAAACTTTATGATCTTTCACGTTTTACCAATGTAAAACATGCTAAAAAGAATTGAATCAAATGACATGAAAATTGCCTGTGGGCTAAATTTTCAATTCAAGCAGATTCAATAAAACTTTATGATAAAACTTATTAATTCATAACTCCTGTGGGTAGGTTATGAAATTTTATCCTAATTAATCACATAAATATAATAAAAATTCCTGTGGGATAAAATTTATTATATTCATTGTAATTAATTACAATTTAATGTCTAAATAATCTTTATGTGATCTTGCCAATCAATATATAATTTTATTTAATTAAAGATGCTGTGGCTACTCTCTAATTAATTAAAATTACATGGATCACTAGACATTAATTTTGTTGTATAAACAAAACTTAACCAGAGAGAAAAATAATGTTTACTGAAAGGAGTAAGTCAAAATGACATTTTAATAAACTGCATATAACTGTAATATTTTTCCAGCAAAATCAAAAGCAGTCAGCATTATCGAAAATGACTACAAATTGATTGTTCAATTTATAAACTTAACCCGGAGATTGTCTGAATCAACTTTGATCTACTTTGCATTTGCATAGCAAATGCAGTTCGAAGACTAGCTGGCTTGACTTCAAGCTCCGTCCTTAAGTTTATAAAACAACAAAATAGACCAGCAAACAAGCTATTTTGCTCACAAGATAAATGAAATTAAATTTACATTCCTCAATCTAACTGTCCCATAATTCATTTAAGACTAATTCTTAAATTAATTACAAAAATGGGCTCTAAACAATTTGCAAACAAACTGCAAATTTGAAATATTATTTATATATATTTATATAAAATTTCATGTGAGCCTCCATAATTAAATATAACTTCAAAATAACAATATAAAAATTGAAACAACTCATCCACATACCGCCGGCAGACCTATAACCAGAAGACATGGCTTTCTCGGAATCTTTTCGCGGTGGGCAACGTCTTCCCATTTATAAAAGTTTTGAGCATACCTCTCAAAAGATTTGAGATGCAAAGAGTCAAATGCAAATTTTACTGAGTTTCTGATGTTCTCAGATATATTACCTTCATCCAATCCCAAGTTGGATATAAATACAAAATTCCGATTTAATAAAAATCCTAAAATTAAGCCATTGCACTTTATAAATGTGCGTCTAAATGTGCGTCTAAATGTGTGCCCACCTGCGAGAGTGGGAGTGCGATGTGCCCACGAGAATGGGAGTGGGCTTTATCAGCAAGCTGTATTGAAAAGACAGGTCCAGCAATGGAAAACCCATCGATAGGGTGATGAGAAGCTTCCACCGAAGAGATCCTTTTAGAATAACATCTTTAGATTTTGAAGTTTTGTTATCCCAGCTTGCCGTATTTTAGGAACTGTTAAGAACATAATTTCCTCTTGCGTGGGCTATAAAAAAAAATAGCTATACACTTGCATGGAGATAGAATAAACAAAATATAAATCCCGCTTCTGGCTTCAATACACTAAATGGACCTCATACAATATGCAAATAAATCGTATTTATAATTATTAAAAAAAAAAAAAAATGTTGCAGGAATTTAATCATCTAAATGGAGTGATTAAGTTTTGTTTGACACCAGTTCAAGATTATAATTAACCGTATTGGTTAATTATTCAATCCTCTGCTTTCAATACATTCCCTGAACCCCTTAATTCAACTTAGGCATCAGGAAACAAAACAAAGCAATAAAATAAATTTGAACTGACCTGTACAAAAAATCTTATGACAAATACGATATTTTCTAACAAGAAAATGCCATTTGTTTAAAAAACCACTGAATTCGAAGTCCTCATTAACTGTTGTTACAAACTGCCCCTTTGACCCTCACAGCTGTGCAAGAACATGCTCTCATACTACTATGAGATACCCTCCTGCGATATCTCAAAATTTCCCCTTAAAATCTCTGAGATTTAACTGATTTTTCAATGGCGCATTTAGCCAAACAGTTTAATGACACATTGCTGTAGGTGCATATTTCTTGGATTTAACATCAAAATAAGAATACGCAGTAATATCAAATGACATACAACGCAAACTTTGAATGAGTTGATGATCTAAAACTTTATAATTAATTTCATTATCTACCATATAAGCTACGTATCTCCTTATACTTATTTCCTTGCTGCTTCTCATAAAGAGAATCATAAAGAAAATGCATGACGTGCACTTTTTGTTTAAAAACTCCACAATTGACATTATGATATGAGCATAGTTTGATTCTGATAATTTTCTGAATTATCTTAATAAACAAATATGATAGAAAGCGTATACCTTTGAGAACTTGAGAGCTTTAATTGAAAGGATCATGCTGAACAAAAATTCACAGATCAGATGCATAAATTTGTAATCTACTCTTATCAATAATGCCGTTTAAGTTGCGGCGATATACATGAAGTATCCATGACAAATGTTGCGGCAAGAGAACACCATATGCGTTTCTAACAACAGAAATTACAGGGGGAAAGTTGCATAAACACAACAATTAGCAGTTGCAATGAAGATTATGCAAAGACGTTGTTAATGGAACGATTTTGTTCTCCGTTATAAGGAACAATGAAAACAGTTTTACGGTTCTTATCCAACATTCAACATATATTTACAGTACAGAAGCTTTGATAATGGACTCAATACATCAAACAATCCGAACTGTACTTGCATATAATCATTAACGCGCACAAAAAAAAGAAAAATTACAAATACAAAGCACTTCAAAGTATTCGAATCGCACACCAAGGCAGAGGTAAATTCTGCTCCGATACCAACTGTTAGACATTCTACAATTCTACCATTGATTCTGCATGCGGAATAAACTCAAAGAATCATTAAACCTTATTGCCCAGGGATACGAGTTACCTCCAGCCATCGGTGATGTATTGATGCAGGCCACAGTCCACAAGCTTCTCCTTCAGCACTCCAGCTTCTGTCCAAGCAAAAGAACGCAATTCTGAAAGGCACTTCCGAGCTCTGCTATCTCAGCTAGATGGTGTAGAACTGAAGGGGGTTGAGATATGAGCTTGGGGACCAAACAGAAAAACATATAGCTAAGCTTCCATCAAGCTTCTAAATGCTATGTGTTAGAAAAACCACAAATCAAGGTAGAGATGAGATCAAAGTAATGGACCACTTTAGTAGCTCCCAATTATTAATTTAGTAATTGCAGTTGATTTTCTTAACTTAAGGAAACTACTGCAGTTGGTTTCCATAAGTTAAGAAAAGCTGCAACTCCATAAATCAAGGTAGCTTTTGTGTTAAATTAATGGAGCTTAACACAGGATTCTTCAGAAGCAGATCCAAATATAATCGTACATGGGTTGCATCCCAAGATCTGGTTACTCTGCGGGTTTACCTTGAGGACAGACATGAATTTGTTTACCACCATACGCAAATTTAAGTCCTCTACTCCATAACCACCTGGAATACAAAATATCTGGAATGCTATGAAAACAAATCCATGTCATAAAAAAGCATACTGTGATTGACTAATGAAACTGTAGCAAAAACCATGAAGACATAAATAACGAGGTTCGAACCTGAGCAGGCGAAGCACATCAGATTTCAAGTACCTGTAGCATGCAATCCCTCTTACCATACTGAGATTATAATTATTTAATTTAAATGAGAATGAGTTATAATTATTTAATTTAAATGAGAATGAGTTATAATAATGTGTATGGGGTATATAATATAATGACATTTTATAACATTTTATTACAGTATTTTATGTTGAAAAGGTTATTGGTTTGAAATTTTGTTAGTAGAAATTTAGTCATGCTAAAGGCTGGTGTGGCCTAGATCAAATATAATTTTTAGTGATTTTGACGATTTAGATGCCTCAAAGTCAAAATGACTCAAACTACAATTTAGACATGCTAATGATTTCAAAACTTACATTAATTTACAAACAAATAAAAATAATAATATTATTTTATTAATTATTATTATTATTATTATAATCATTAAAAAAATCAAAGTAATTTTAATACTTTTTTTAATTAACTAGATGTAACTTAAGTATCGAGGAGCATATGATTCTTCAAATTTTATGAATGTTGTTTTAGAATTTTAATAAATATATTATTTTAATTACTTTTAATTTGTTTTTTCCCTAAGATTTTACTATAATTATTTATTTATTTTTTCATTTAAAAAAGTTTCATTTTATTATCACATAAAATAAGTTACATTCTGAATATTGAGAATTTTTTTGGCAGTAATTATATTAGAAATATTTTGTCCACATGTCCACAAAATATTTCTAATGTGATTATTGTAGAAAGATTTCCCAATATTCATAATGTAGATCACAAAAGCCTAAATTCCTATAAAATTACAATCTATTGATACATGTGAATTGGATGATGGTTGATAGATGTCAAACACACATTTGGATGTTATTTCAAACCTTTAAAGGTTTTTCCTATAATTTGGCAAGATTGTCATTAAACAAAAATGTCAAAACAAAAAAAAAAAAATATGTTCAACGAGTGTTGCCATAAAAGAAACTATATATCTACCAACAAGTGATAAAAGAAAAGAAAATTATGAAAGAGTCACTTGTTGGTGAGGTAATAATGAAACAATGAATAAAGCAAAAAAGAATAATTTGTGTTGTTTTTCTTGATGAAAGGTCGATGGTACAATTCAACGGAGAGGCCATTTTGTGAGTATGTGATCATCCATGTCTCACGATCCATCGAAATACCCTCCTTAGAGAGGGTGTTTGCGATGGTGTTATGATCCATGTATAGATGCGAGGAAAAGAAATAAGTGAGAGTGAATTTCAATCGAATTATTTCATCCACCAGGGGTTGAATCCTTTGATTGTGACATCTGTATGAACCATTTATCCAATTGGTAGCTCAGTGTCCTCGAAAACTTGAAGAGAGAGGATATATTTTTCAATAGAAAAAGTTAGTAGAATTTTGAGAGCGATTAGTTCAACAAAATTATTGGTTCCCTCTACTAAACCCATTTTGATGTAAAAATAATGCTTTGCATCTATGTGCAGTAATGCATGCCAGTCACAAACCTTTGGATCTCCCTGAGAGGCACCATCGAAGAAGGCCAAGGCATGGATCTGTAAATTTGGGACTCAAGGGAAATTATGTCGTGTTGTGTGACCTTAGGTTTGGGTACGAGGTTGAGGATGACAAGAGTTTGAGATGCTAAGACTTCTAAGGAATCAAGATGCCATTGAAAATGATATTGTTTTTGGCAAGCCAAATGCCCCAGCAGGTGAGAAGAGGAAGGACAATGAAATCTTTGACTTTTCTGTTGATGTACCATGATTATTAGGTTTCTATGATGTTCTCCCCTAGCCATTAACATGTTTGGCCAATCTTGGATGGGAGAAAATGGCATAAGTCCTTTGTGTATGAACATTCAATGAGTAAGTAGGGGGCAAATTTTTCATAATAATTGCACGATGCACCAACAATGCCCCCCTTTTTTTCTTCTATGTATAATCATTTATTTATTGACATTATTATAATTATTATTTAATATAAATAGAGATATATTATATATTGTTATAGTGATTTTTAATCTCTCCTTCTCTTTTAAAAAATGATTATAATTATTTATTATTCACATTATTATAATTATTGTTTGTTTGATGAAATATGTAAATATTTTATTTAAATTATTATAAAGTTTTTGGTTAAATTAATTAATTAATTTTTTTAGTAGTAGGTATAGTGGTAATGGATCAAATCAATATTCAATTCATAAGTAGAAAACCACTTTATTTATTTTTTCTATTAATAATATATGTATTATACTAATATATCATAATTTTAATAAAAATAATATATATATATATATATATATATATATATATATATATATAATTGAAAAAAATTAACAAATAAAAAAAAAAATTATTATTTAAAAATTAAATAAGTGAATAATTTAAACCATTGAACTCTATTTTTTTTTTTTTTTTTTCTAAGTTAAGACTAACCTAAGTACCCACGGGGGATTTGAACGCATTGAACTCTATTTTAATGTATATCTTAAATTTCATTAACTAAGGGCTTAGTGACCTTTCTCTTTCTTTTTCTTTTCTAAGTATTTCAGTATCATATTTAATACATGCAATTATATTCATTATAATTTTGACTCAATGAAAAATGAGCATTCATGGTGATTATAATGCTTAGTTTGATTTATTTATTATAACAAGAGCCATGTAATAGCAATGCCATTATTCTTGTATTTTTTAACAATGCCACTAAGTGACATTTGTTTATTGTAAATCCCAATTTTATATTGAATCTCAAGTAAATTGTATTTTTTAACATTGCCACTACGTGGCATTTGTTTATTTTAAATCCCAATTTTATATTGAATCTTAAGTAAATTGTATATTGGCTAGGTTAAATATAGATATTAAAGCAAAGCCATATAAAGACACTTCTAAATTGAACCTTAAAACCAGAGTTTTATATGACAAATCCATATATGAAATTTTGTTCAATTTGGCCTATGGAATGCTATAATTAGTTGGTAGAAGCTTAACTTGTTCATTTCATACTTTGTCCTCCTAAAAAATTGTATGTGTAGCGGATAGAGAGTTTTTGAGCAATGTGTCTGCTATAAATCTTGGTGAGTATAGTTTTTGTTTCCATTGGTTATACGTATTAAAATGGGTTCTTTTATTTAGACAACCCAACCCTATTTGACCCCTTCTTAGAGTAAGAGTAATTGTTCTAAACTAGTAAGTGATTTCATTATTCCATTGGCAATTTTCCTTCACATTCATGGGTTGTAGGTTAATGATTCAAGGTCCTTTAAAACTTTTGAGGCGGTCCATTATCCTAATGGGCCTATAATATTTCATAATCTCTTCGACACATAATACACTACCATAATGTTTAATGGTCACAACAACCAATAATATTGTTAATCTATTATTGGCATTTCATATTATGTTTCACAAGGAAATGATTCGTGGTAATTACTTTGCTCTCATATTTGGGATATGTAACTGTTTATTTGAATGTACACGTGGCTTTATTTGTGAGGGCCACATCATTCAGTCCCATGTGAAATCACATGGACCTTCTAGTGAGCACAATATCGACGACTTAGATCTCAAGATCTTGATCCAACGATGATAATGCATTTAGGGTTTGATTTGAAATGTAACCCCTACCCTTAGCTCGTCTGTTCATTTCCATTGTTTTGGTCGTGGCGACTCGAACAGTCCTCTATTGCCTCGTTGTTATAGTTCCAGCGTAGATTCTCTGCCACACGGCCTACACTGCACCTCCTATGAACTGTAATGGCATTGTCTGTAACTAATTCCAAATTCCTTCGTGTTATTCACACAGGAACTGGCAGTTTTTTAATATTTCACTGGATTTCTTTTACTTAAATTTTCCACCCTTTCTACTTTTCTCATTGACATTCCTTTTGTTAGGTGAGGCATTTACTGTCAGGAGAATGGTTCAATAAGACAATGCACCTAGGGTTTTCTAGGACAATCCCGTGTAGCGTCAATTCTTTCCTTCATTGCAATTTCAATTCATAATGTTATTAATTTTTTCTTGAATTTATTAGGGTTTACAATTGAAACCCTTGGTTGATTTCAGGTTCCAGTTTGAGAGCTGCCCCACACTTTCTAGGTATTGTTCCGGCTACCTCTGGTGATTAAATTTATCGTTAATTTTTTTATGGGATAAATGGCTCATGCTAGTGACCTTGCGCGCAAAATGGGAGGCTTATCGTTAATTTTTTTTATACATCTATTCTAAGATTCAATTTCACACCTCATTTTGCAGTTGAGTTGACCACTATGATATTGTAACAGTTTTTCTTAACCTGGCTTCCTATTTTGTGTATTTGTATGGAACTTATCTCTATTCTGTAAAGAAATTAAAAACTTTGAGTGTCCCTTTTGGAACTCATGGGTTTTCCCCTTTATTGGTATAATTCATTATTAGCGTATCTTTCGGTCATGGTGACCATGACTAAGACTTCATGCTTGCCAGAACAATCCTTCTCATATGGGTTTTTTTCTTTTTCTTTTTTCACTCAGGGTTTTATTTTCTTTTCTTGCCAAAACCCTGAAACGCCCAGAAGGAGTCGAGGTCTGCTCTATTGGGATACAATTTTCTAAGAGGGTTGTTATTCTTCTAGTACTCTAACATTTGCGTTTTGGTTTTGGTTTCATATGAGGAAAGGCATGTAATTGGGCATTTTTCTGTTATTCCTGAAACTGTCAAATTTGCATTTACGTCTTACATTTCCCTTCAATGAGAATTTTATGCGGTTGAAGTG
The DNA here is from genome assembly GCA_031772625.1 of Pinus tabuliformis. Classification (NCBI taxonomy): domain Eukaryota; kingdom Viridiplantae; phylum Streptophyta; class Pinopsida; order Pinales; family Pinaceae; genus Pinus; species Pinus tabuliformis. The sequence goes on from CM062817.1 coordinate 212,160,180, forward strand.
TCATTGAATCTTTTTTTTGTGGGTCAATGTACATTTTTCCTTGCAATCAATTTACACAAGCGGTTTAGAACCTGGAAATGTTCATTTTTAGAGGGCTTTAGATCCTGTTTGTATCATATCGACACGAGGGCGGCTATTTTCGAGCTTAGTAAGTGTCAAAATTTAGGGCTTTCCCCTCCTATAGGTTATTGTGCAGAGATAGTTGCATTTAACTAAACTGTCGTTTCTTTTTATTTTTCTTTTATCATGTTGGAATTTAATTCCAACTGCAACAATGAACAGCTGTACATGAATCTGATTTGCAGTAAATGTTTCAGCCTGTTCGGTGCAGCAAAGTCGCCTTTGATATTTTTGCACATAAATATGCATTAAAGCTTCAGCTGATTTCCCCTGCAGACAGCCGACTTGATTTTGATAAAGGCATCACCGCCTTGCTGCAATAAATTCAGTGATAAACATTAGAAGATATTTTGTAATAGTTTATTGTTTTAATCAGATATTTTTCAGCATATAAATACCGCACAGCAGTTCTGTTTTAATGTTAGAATGTTAGAAGAAGCAGCAGCAGCAGCTGAAGAATCACGCAGAGCAGAGGAAAGCACGCAGCAGGGTGAAGAGGAAGAAGAATAATTTCAGAACAGTGAAATGCACAGCAGTGCAGAAATTTGAATGTAATTTGTTTTTTATGTTCATCTGTGGAACAGAATCGTTCCTTAGTGAATTTCTGAAGTAGATGTTCAGCAATAGAAGTTTTGAAATTCCCTCTGTATGAGGAAGACAAATCTGTAACAGTTAGTTTATTTTGATAAATACAAGTTAAATTTTTCTTGTTGCTGTTATACCGTCACCGTTGCTGAAACACGACGATCAGCGTTGCTGAAACACGTCGTAACTCAAAAATTACCTGACGTCAAAATTACGTTGCTGAAACACCGTTGCTGAAACACCTGTTTCAGCAACTGACAAAATTTCCTGTTGCTGAAACACCGTTGCTGAAACACCTGTTTCAGCAACTGAAAAAAAACTGTGTTGCTGAAACACCGTTTCCAGCAAGCGAATTTTTCTGTTTTTTTTGTGTAAAAACAGAGTGCGATTTTTGTCTGTTTGTTATGGGATTTATCAGAAAATTCCAACATGGTATCAGAGCTAGTCTAGGCACTCAGTGAGTCAAAAACAGAGATTGTTTTTCACTGTAGGAGCTGTAAGAAGTTTGTTGAGCAGATTTTTCAGCAGAGAAAGTTTTTGCTTGTTTTTTAAAAAAATACAGTCAGTATCTTTTCTTTACCAGTACAGGTTAAGATGGCAGATACTGGAACAGGTTTGACAAATCCCCAACTGCCTCAGTTTAATGGGAAAAATTACAGTTATTGGTCCATAACAATGAAAGCATTGTTTGCTTCTCAAGGAATATGGGAGCTGGTTGAAACAGGTTATGCTGAACCTGCAGATGCAACAGCACTGGCTGCTTTGACAGCAGCAGAAAGAGACCAATTGAAGGGTGACAGAAAGAAGGATGCCAAAGCCCTCTTTTTCCTCTTCCAATCAGTACATGAAAGTGTTTTTCCGCGGATTGCAGCAGCAAAAAAGTCCAAAGAGGCATGGGATATTCTCCAAACTGTCTATCAAGGCATGGAGAAGGTGAAGACTGCAAAGTTGCAGATGTTGAGGAGAGACTTTGAAAATCTCAGCATGAAGGAATCTGATACAATAGATTCATTCTTCACTCATGTTATTGGATTGATAACCCAGATAAGATCTCATGGTGAGATTCTTGAAGATAGAAGGGTTGTAGAGAAAATCTTGAGATGTTTACCCTCAAGGTTTGAATCTATTGTGGTGGCAATAGAAGAAACAAAAGATCTCTCACAGTTCACGGTAGATGAGCTGAGTGCTTCTCTATTGTCTCATGAACACAGACTGAGTAGAGGAACAGATTTCTCTTTTGAGCAAGCATTCAAGACTCAGATGTCTTTTGGCCAAAGAAGAGGTAGAGGCAGAGCAAATTACAGAGGTCGTGGAAGAAGCCAAAACAGAGGCAGAAATTATCCAGCTAGCACAAGCGGAAGGAGCTGCAATCAGAACCAAGCTGAAGGTTCAAGCAAACAGCAAGCTCATGGACAAAGGTATGACAAATCCCAAGTCCAATGTCATTATTGTAAAAAATTTGGACACTATGCCAATGAATGCAAGAAAAAACAAAATGACATGAACAATAGGCAGAATGTTAATTTTGCAAATGAAGAAGATAAGAACCCAAAGAATGTGCTGTTAACATGTAACATAGCACAAGACAAGCAAGAAGATTTTTGGTTCTTAGACTCAGGTTGTAGTAATCACATGACTGGAAATATTGAAATGTTTGCCAATCTGGATGAAAATGTGAAATCTGAGGTAACAACAGGGACTGATGATAAGATAACTGTCAAGGGTAAGGGCAGTGTCAATATTCGAGCAAAAAATGGAGAACAGATGACTGTGCAAGCTGTATACTATGTACCTGGTCTGAAATGTAATCTTTTGAGCATTGGACAGCTCATGAACAAAGGTTACAACGTGTTCTTCAAAGATGATTTGTGTACTATCAGAGACATACCTCCAAGTAAGAAGATCATTGCACAGGTGCAGATGACCAGCAATAGAATGTTTCCTCTCAAACTCAGGGCAGATTTGAAGGAAGGCAGAACTATTGCGGCTGTAACACAAGAAGTCTTTCAAGAACAGGTGAAAGATGTGAATTGGTTGTGGCATTTGAGATTTGGACATCTCAATTTCGGAGGCCTGAATCTGTTGCACAGAAAGGGCATGGTAAAGGGATTGCCGTTGATTGAGAAACCGGACAGCCTTTGTGAAGGCTGCATCTTGGGCAAGCAACATAAGGAAAGCTTTCCAGCAGGAAAGAGTATAAGGGCAAAAGCACCCTTGGAAATAGTTCACTCTGATGTGTGTGGACCGATGCAAATACCATCATTTGCTGGAAATAGATATGTTTTAACTTTTATTGATGATTACACCAGAAAGACATGGGTGTATATGCTGAAACAGAAGAGTGAAGTGTTTGAGAAATTCCGCCACTTCAAAACTCTTGTTGAAAAGCAGAGTGGGCATTATATCAAAGTGCTCAGAACAGATAGAGGAGGAGAGTACATCTCCCAAGAATTTCTGCGTTTTTGCAGAGAAAATGGCATACAAAAGCAGTTCACAGTAAGGTATACACCTCAGCAAAACGGTGTTGCTGAAAGAAAGAATAGGACCATTCTTGACATGGTCAGAAGTATGCTGAAGGCAAAACATTTGCCGTATGAGTATTGGGCAGAAGCTGTTACTTGCGCAGTTTACATCTTGAATAGATGCCCAACTAAAGCTGTCATGAACAGAATACCAGAAGAGGCATGGAGTGGTCAAAAGCAAACTGTCACTCACATGAGAGTATTCGGTTGTGTGGCATATGCACATGTACCGGATCAGCTAAGGAAAAAGCTTGATAGTAAGGGGGAGAAGTGTGTCTTTATTGGCTATTGTGATGAGTCAAAGGCATATAAACTCTATAATCCATCCACCAAGAAGTTAATAGTAAGCAGAGATGTGCAGTTCATTGAAGATGAAGCTTGGGATGGAAGCTTGGATAAAACAGTGAATGTGAAGACAATAGTGTCTCATGAAGAAGAAGAGGAAGGGACAGCAGCAAATAATCCTTCCTTGGTGGCTCCTCCTACACCACAGCAAGTACAACAAACCACACCACAAGCTGGAATCCGAACAGCCTTGAGAAGTCAAGGAAGAACAGTTGCTGTTACACCACAAACAGCAACTGCTGAAACAGCACAGGGATCAAATACACCCTCAAGTTCGGATGGAACTCCAAGCACACCAAGAAGACCAAGATTCAGAAATCTGAGTGAGATTTATGAACAAGGAGAGGTAAGTAACAATACTGGTCTGAATTCATTATTCGCTTTGTATTGTCATATTGATGACCCAATCCATTTTGAAGATGCTGTAAATGAAGATAAATGGATTGAAGCAATGAATGAAGAAATTGGTGCAATAGAGAAGAGTAAAACATGGGAGTTAGTGGATCTCCCTAAAGGCAAAGATGCCATTGGAGTTAAATGGGTTTATAAGACCAAGAGTAATGCCGAAGGTAAGATTGACAGGCACAAAGCAAGGCTTGTTGTGAAAGGCTACAAGCAGCAACAAGGCAGAGACTATGATGAAACCTTTGCACCAGTAGCAAGGATGGAAACAGTCAGAACAGTGTTGTCTATTGCAGCACAACACAAATGGAAGATTTATCAGATGGATGTTAAATCTGCATTCCTGAATGGAGTGTTAAAAGAAGAGGTTTATGTTGATCAACCTCCGGGCTATGAAGTTGAAGGACAAGAGCATAAAGTTTGTAAACTGAAGAAGGCTCTTTATGGGCTGAAGCAAGCTCCAAGAGCATGGTATAGCAGAATTGATGCTTATCTGATTGAGAATGGGTTTGATAAGTGTGATGGTGAACCCACACTCTACATAAAGCAGAATGACGGTAAGATTATTATTGTTGTTTTATATGTAGATGATCTGATTTTTACTAGCAATGATGCTTCTCTCATTGCTGATTTTAAAGCAGTCATGAAGAGTGAATTTGAAATGACTGACTTAGGCTTCTTAAGATATTTTCTTGGAATTGAAGTAGACCAAAGTGAAAATGGTGTTTTCATTTCTCAAGATAAATATGTAGAAGCTGTTTTGAAGAGATTTAACATGCAGAACAGCAAGGCTGCTGTGACTCCAACAGTAGTGGGGCTGAAATTAACCAAAGAAGACAGCAGCAAATATTTTGATCCAAAATTGTACAAGAGCATAGTTGGCAGCCTTATGTACTTGACTGCAACTAGGCCGGACATTATGCACGCTGTGAGTTTAATCTCCAGATTTATGGAAAGACCGAAAGAGACTCATTGGCAGGCAGCCAAGAGAATTCTAAGGTATGTGAATGGAACGAAGGGGTTTGGTATTTTATACTCCTCTTCTGAAAGTTTCATGTTGACAGGTTACACTGACAGTGACTGGGCTGGAAGTGTTGATGATAGGAAAAGCACATCGGGATATGTGTTTCATATGGGATCGGGAGCCATCTCATGGGCTTCCAAGAAGCAACCAGTTGTGGCTTTATCAACAGCAGAGGCAGAGTATGTGGCAGCAACAGCAGCAGCATGCCAAGCAGTATGGCTGAGAAGAGTTCTCAAAGATTTGTGTCATGAACAAGAAAATGGCACAACCATTTACTGTGACAATAGCTCAGCAATAGCATTGTCTAAAAACTCTGTTTTTCATAAAAGAACAAAGCACATAGACACCAAATATCACTTCATACGTGAATTGGTTAACAATGGTGAGATTGTTTTGCAGCACTGCAGAACAGAGGATCAGCTTGCAGACATCTTGACAAAACCATTAGCAGAGAAAGGTTTTGATCATTTCAGAAAATGTTTGGGTATGCAGCAGTTGAAATTAAGGGGGAGTGTTGGAATTTAATTCCAACTGCAACAATGAACAGCTGTACATGAATCTGATTTGCAGTAAATGTTTCAGCCTGTTCGGTGCAGCAAAGTCGCCTTTGATATTTTTGCACATAAATATGCATTAAAGCTTCAGCTGATTTCCCCTGCAGACAGCCGACTTGATTTTGATAAAGGCATCACCGCCTTGCTGCAATAAATTCAGTGATAAACATTAGAAGATATTTTGTAATAGTTTATTGTTTTAATCAGATATTTTTCAGCATATAAATACCGCACAGCAGTTCTGTTTTAATGTTAGAATGTTAGAAGAAGCAGCAGCAGCAGCTGAAGAATCACGCAGAGCAGAGGAAAGCACGCAGCAGGGTGAAGAGGAAGAAGAATAATTTCAGAAGAGTGAAATGCACAGCAGTGCAGAAATTTGAATGTAATTTGTTTTTTATGTTCATCTGTGTGGAACAGAATCGTTCCTTAGTGAATTTCTGAAGTAGATGTTCAGCAATAGAAGTTTTGAAATTCCCTCTGTATGAGGAAGACAAATCTGTAACAGTTAGTTTATTTTGATAAATACAAGTTAAATTTTTCTTGTTGCTGTTATACCGTCACCGTTGCTGAAACACGACGATCAGCGTTGCTGAAACACGTCGTAACTCAAAAATTATCTGACGTCAAAATTACGTTGCTGAAACACCGTTGCTGAAACACCTGTTTCAGCAACTGACAAAATTTCCTGTTGCTGAAACACCGTTGCTGAAACACCTGTTTCAGCAACTGAAAAAAAACTGTGTTGCTGAAACACCGTTTCCAGCAAGCGAATTTTTCTGTTTTTTTTGTGTAAAAACAGAGTGCGATTTTTGTCTGTTTGTTATGGGATTTATCAGAAAATTCCAACATATCACTGCATTCACTAGTTGTTGTGCCAGGGAGGTTAACGTGCTATACAGAGCTTGTAATCTCTTCTGCTGACGCAATTGATCTTGTTTACCAAGAATCAGCACCCGTAGCAGAGTCAGTTCATGAAGGAAAGGCACTTTTGGTCCTGCCTTGGAGTTTAAGTCAAATCCAAGACTATGAGTGTTGTTTATCTGAAATTTTAAAACATCCATGCTAGTTTTCGCTTTGTGGCGTTTGCTTTTCCACCATTGATGTCTCTGATGATGTCTTTAGGCTTTTAGTACTTTGCTTTTCCACCATTGACGTCTCTAATGATGTCCTTTCATCGAGGGAAATGGAAAGGACCGAATTCAATGGTGTTTGCTTTTGAAGCACTCGTTTTGGTGTTTCCTAAATCACGTTGTTTCCCTCTGAACCACATCGTTTGATTTTGCCCTTACGCACGAAGAATTTTCTTTTCCATCTTTCCCTTCGTTGCCCATAATTTTTGTTTCATTATTTTTGTGAAGCTCGCCTTTTGATTTTTCTCTTTCACACAAATAATTTCCTTTCCGATTTTCCTTTCCTTGCCCACAATTTTCTTCTCCGTCTTGCAAAAGCGACATCATCTGAAAAAGTGGACGTTTTGATGTCAAATGTCGGAGCTAAACATCTTTGTCTTTAAGGTCCGTGCTCACCGATTTCAAATTGCTCTCCACCTCCCTAGTTTTATTCTCCAATTCCCTTATTTGATAGGCATGTACTTTTGCAACTATTTTATTTTTATTTAAATCTCTCGATAACAAGTGATTTTCCTCCTTAGTCTCTAAGAGCTTATATACAAAATCAACAATAATGTTCTTTTTCTCCATTGTTGACGCCCTAAAGGAATCACGATCCTTCTCCACAGAGTCTAGGGTTACTTCCAGCTCCTTTATTTTTCTCTACAAGCTTAGTTCATTTTCTTCGGAAACCAAAGCTCTTCTATCCATTTTATAGACTGAAAACAGATAGAAGAGCTTTGGTTTCCGAAGAAAATGAGCTAAGCTTGTAGAGAAAAATAAAGGAGCTGGAAGTAACCCTAGACTCTGTGGAAAAGGATCGTGATTCCTTTAGGGCATCAACAATGGAGAAAAAGAACATTATTGTTGATTTAGTATATAAGCTCTCAGAGACTAAGGAGGAAAATCGCTTGTTATCGAGAGATTTAAATAAAAATAAAGTAGTTGCAAAAGTACATGCCTATCAAATAAGGGAATTGGAGAATAAAACTAGGGCGCTGGAGAGCAATTTGAAATCGGCGAGCACTGACCTTAAAGACAAAGATGTTTAGCTCCGACATTTGACATCAAAATGTCCAATTTTTCAGATGATGTCGCTTTCGCAAGACGAAGAAGAAAATTGTGGGCAAGGAAAGGAAAATCGGAAAGGAAATTATTTGTGCGAGAAAGAGAAAAATCAAAAGGCGAGCTTCACAAAAATTATGGGCAACGAAGGGAAAGATGGAAAAGAAAATTCTTCGTGCGTAAGGGCAAAATCAAATGGTGTGGTTCAGAGGGAAACAAAGTGGTTTAGAGGGAAACACCAAAACTAGTGAATTCGGTCCTTTCCATTTCCCTCGACGAAAGGACATCATTAGAGACGTCAATGGTGGAAAAGCAAAGTACTAAAAGCCTAAGGACATCATCAGAGACGTCAATGGTGGAAAAACAAATTACTAAAAGTCGGTTGCCTGTGAAGCGAAAGCCACAAAAAATAGTGTCTGAAAAGCGAAAACTAGCATGGATGTTTTAAAATTTCAGATAAACAACACTCATAGTCTTGGATTTCAATCATATGTGGTTTAGCTAAAGAAATTTTAACCAATTACCAAAAAATCTGAATTTGATTTGTAGCGATTTTTGGGAATTTTAAAGATTTTTTTTAAGGGGATTTTTGTAATTTTAAAGATTCCTTATTGATTTTGTTTAATTTTAGGTCAATTTTAAAGAAGTTTATTAAATTATTAGTAATACATTTTCTTTATATATGAAGAATTTTTATGGTAAAGTGAGAGTAGAGTTATGGTTTTTTTGTCATATAATATTGATAAGTAATGGTATTGAGTCATATTGTTGAGCTAAGAGCTAAGAGGCTCTTTTTACAACGCATAAGGCCTGTTGCAGAATATGATGTGTAAAGTTGTCTGATCATCAACAAAATTGAAATTTTGTTCATCACCCCAAAAAATTTAAAAGTCTAAAAATTAAATAATTATACAAAACATTTAAATAATGTACTCATAAAAAAAATTGCATATAAAAAAAAATCCCTCTCAACTCATATAATTAATGCTAATTATAACAAAATCTATTTATATATTTAAAAATCTCCATAATTATCAATCATATCTCTGCCATTCATATTTTCTATTAAAAACTACATTTATCACAGACAAGATAACATGAATGAGACTGTCAAGTTCAAACTTGGAAGAAAGTGAACGATATCAGTTTTGTTTTTTGTTTTTTTTTTTTTTTTTCTAATATAATTTCATGGAACAAGTTTCTTAAAAACAGTGAGCCCATTGGTGTACGTATTGATGGGCCTCTCGCGTGACCTCACTTCCCGCAATATGGCCTAGATTGGTAACAACTTATACTTATGGTGTATGCATGTGTATTAATCAACACCAGCCGATACGATATCACAGAAATCCCATATTACAGAAAAGCTTTAATGTGTCGATTTGCCTAGCTTTTGTCTATGTTATGTCCTTTTTACAATGGTTTGTCTTTGATGGTTGTTTTTATTTTTGCTACAATTGTTATGTCCTCTTTACAATGGTTTGTCTCTGATAGTTGCCTGCACCTTACATGAACCTGTGTCTGCATCCACACACCACTTAGGTGTGTTTGTATGGATGTGTGTATAATTTTCTGAATATAAATATAATTGCAACGTAAGAAAACAATGTTTAAACTATAAAAAATCACAATTTTGTAAAAACAAGAAAACGATGTTTAAACTATAAGAATTCACAATTTTGTAAAAACAAGAAAACAAGGTTTAAACTATAACAATTCACAATTTTGTAAAAGCATCTCATAAAATTTGAGAAAAAAAAGGTATTTAGCCATTCCAAATATAAAATATACTCTTAAATATATAACATCAAAATATTGAAATTGTATTTAAATTTTAATTATTCAAGAAGAGTATCACTAGGAGTATAGATTTTCGGCTCAATTTCTCTACAGAGCACAAAATGTTAATTTTTTTTGTGTCTTTGTCAACAAGGACTAGGGTCGAATATCATGGAAACATGCAATTGGAAGATATGGAAAGACTTACTCTTCCAAATTTTGGCATTCACCTTTTTAGTTTATCATGTTTCTGGGGAGACTAGACATTATCATTTTGGCATTCACCTTTTTAGTTTTTTATGTTTTCGGGGGACTAAACACTATCATTTCCATGTGGGTCATATACATTTTATCAATATGCTTTTTGATTAACTTTGCCTCTTTTTTAGAGATGTTTTTCAGCGATAATGACATCAAAATTAATTCGTCTCTGTTTTGAACCAGCGAGTGTGGAAGAATCAGATCATGGTAACCAGTTAAATCGATGAAGAATCAGGTCAAGGTAACCAGTTAAATAGGGACCATTCAAACGGCTAGAAAGAAACTGCTATATTTTTCCAAAAGAATTTGCTACATTTGACAGCCCAGTGAAATGCAGTGTTTTTCGTTTCTTTTGATAAAAAAGTTTAAATTCCCAGTCAAACGTAGTTGTTTCTTTTGGTCGAAAATAGATTTTTCTTTCTAGCTGTTTGAATGGTCGGTCTCCCTATGGTTACCATGATTTGATTCTTCATCTTGTCCTCATGATGAACCACACTTGTTGGTTCGAAACGCGTCTACAAATCAATTTTGTGATTATCGCCCAAAAACATCTCCCAAAAAATTAATATGGATCACAGAAGACTTAAGTCAATAATAACTTCCTTTTATGCAAAATAGGATGCCTTATAACTATGAGGTTATATGCAGGACTTCGATCAGATAGAGAATTTATATCCAATTTTCATAGTTTGTCTAATTTGTTAATTATAGTTTGTAGATCCCACTAAAAATATATATAATATATAACTAAAAATATATATAATATATAACTCACTTCTGCCATATGAAACCTACCTTAATCATCCATGGACAATATGTAAGACCTCGAGTAATTGCTCTCCTTTAAGACCTAGAGTAATTGCTCTCAAAGGAGAAGTGAGGTACATACCAAGTGAAAAAAGCCACCAATACCAAGAAAGTTGAGACACACAGTTGAGCAGCAACAATAAGCCGCCAAGCACAATAGTCAAAATCAAATGAACAATGCAGCAAAATGCACTAATAAAAAACACTCAACTCTTAACCTAGGCTACTTCTAAATGGAGTCGTCTAACGAAGGAATTTCCCAAATGGCCAAACGTGGCAGGAATCTAGGCAAAAAAATTTCAAAAAAACTTGTAAAGGCAGTGTTTGAATGGTGTTTTTGATGGTGGAAATGGGTTCAGCGCCATCAAAAATGTTTAGGATACCTAAAATTTTGAAGTTTAACAACTATAACTTAGATTTACAAAAATCTTTGCGAGATTTTCTTTAAATATGACCGGAATTTCCATAACTTTCCAGATTTTCTCTAAATATGATCGGAATTTCCATAACTTTCCTGAAAATTCCTCAGCTGATTAGACTACGGCCTTCTAAATGCTACACAACTCCTAACCTAGCTTTCTAAATGCCAGATGCATCAATAGTTGAAATGTACAGCGACCCGAACCAAACATCTAATAGTTGTCATCTCTTTTAGATTTTAATTTGTTGACGCATTGCAGTTTATTTACTTTTCATTAATCTAGCAGTCAACTCAAATGCGAACTTAGGGCAGTTGACTTTCCTTAGGTTAGTTCTCCCTTGACATTATTATGGAGTTTAAGCCAAAACTTTTCTTATGAACTTAAAATAGTTATTGTTCATCTTAAAATATCTATGATAAACCAAGCACAAAGTTTGAAGTTAATGTTTTTCATTTCAATAGAAAATAAACAAGTCTGGATGCACTTAAACATAGATCCCAAATGTTTCTTATTATAATCTAAAATTAATTATATATTCAAATGGATGAAATCGACCATGTGTACTAGAATTTTTACATGATTTTTATTTTTATTAAAATGTGTCGTACTTTATTTACATTATTTTTATCATGATTTTTATTTTTATTAAAATGTGTCGTAGTTTATTTACATTATTTTTATCATGTCTTTTGGGAATGACACACATACAAATCATATCTTTATTTCTTTGAGGAATGACGCACAATATTGGACTTGGAGCTTTGGTGGTGTCGCCGAGCAGGGTTGGAATTTTAAATCCTCTCTACTCGTCTAAGTGAAAATTTAATGACATTTTTGTATTTTTTATGCTTTTTATTTTATATTTTGGGCAAATTTGAGAATGTCAACTTCCCTTTATCATTTTTGTTTTGACATTTTTTAATTAAGTGATTATTTAATATACACTTGTTAATAATGCTACATTTTTTTTATAACCATTTATTTTTGAAGAGTTAGATGAATATATTCCTTTCCAAATAAAATTAAAACCAGTGTCAATCTGAACGTTGTGGTCTAAAGCATCCCACTACATTGAATAATTTTTAGATTTTGTCGTTGAAAGTTATCTAACATCCCACAACACTCAATATCTTTTAGATTTTACAGTCGAAAATTATCTAAAGCATCCCACTACGCTCAATATTTTTTAGCTTTTACATTTGGAAATTACAATTTCAAGATATCCCTATCCAATTTAAGTCAAAGTTAACCAAAAAAGAGTTGCCCAAAAAAAAAGAAAAACTCAGGAAAATAACCTACGTGATGATAGAAGAAAAAATCAACATTAACCTTTTTTATAAAATCACATAGCACTAAATAAATAACAAAAGCAATAAATATAATTTAAGTCAATAATTATTTAGTAACAAAAGTCCCATGAGGCATTAAAAAAGCTAGAATTTATTTGATTTTCTCCATTTTTTAATAATAAACAAAAAATTTAACTTAACTTTTATTTAAATAACCATTTATCTAAACATTATTGAGACAGCTAAGTGACTCTTTTATATTTTATATTTGTATTATACAAAATTTTCACTACACACTTATAGAGGTAACCCTTTATTAACATCAACGATTATAAGGATAAGAATTTCTCTTTCCTTAAAACTTTTTAGATCCAACGAGGAAAAACCAGAATTTTAACAAGTAAAACACCTACATTACAACATAAATCAACCTTTAGTCCAGGGTAAACACTTGTTGAAATTAGTTAGATGTCTTTGAACAAAACACCATGCTCCAACTTTGCTTTTGTTAGTCTATTAACAATGGTTTTTAGCTATGACAAAACTATTAATTTCACTCGTTGTTGCTTTATGCTAACTTTTACTGTTCCAAAATCTTTGTTTATTCTCAATTATTTTCCCAAGAGAAAAAAGGACTTATTGACCACATTTCAAAAATGCTGCCATGCATATGAAGTTCATTTTCACCACTGTCACTCCATTTAAAATAAACGTACGATTATAAGTCTCTCTGTCAAAACCTTTATTTCTGCAGCTTCAGAGACATCATTCCCAAATCTTTCTATAATGCGGGAGTTGACCACTAGATGTTTTCTTCTCTTTGAGCATGGTAAGAGATGAGCATAGACTCCATTTTTACCCTCGTCTAGCAAAGCTCTGAAGGATTTGACGTCATAGAAGATAATACGTCAATCGATTGAAAACAAAATAACAATGAGATCTGGCTGATTTTTGAAATTCTTGTTTCATTGAAGAAACTGAAACACTGATATATAATTCATTTTTCTTACTAATAAATTATTTTTTGATAGGTGGATTAAAGGAAGCGAAGTTTCAACAATTCCCTAGTCACTGCATTTTGGAATCAGTGGTTGACTTGATGTTAGGCATTATAATTTGAAGGGTAGATTCTGCGATGGACCATGGGAGCACCATGGTAGCTCCCGATTAAATTTGGTCATAAATAACATCATTCGTATGGATAATGGTCGGATCATGTATGGTAGCTCCCGATTAAATTTGGTCATAAATAACATCATTCGCATGGATAATGGTCGGATCATGGATGGTAGCTCCGTGCAAGGAGGAGTTACTCCCAACTGTCAAAAGAAAGGAATGGTAGGCACTAGGCAGTCACGACTAGGAGCATTTAAATAAATTTAAGATCGAAGTCGAATTCTTACGGGCCCACCGCTCCATCCTCCCATAATTTCAAGGCACTTGTAATTTTAGGTACGACAGAGGTATCATAGTTTTTGACGGTTTACGTTTCAAATTAAACGTCAAAATGACGGGTTACAGGGGCATAAGACATGACAAACTTGACGTGGAAAATTTTGTAATCACCGTCAAATATGTCTAACAACTCAAAATACGTCCTGTAATATATTGATAACAATATAATCAAAATAACAATAAAATTATTATTATAAATATAATAATAAATTTAAAATATTTTTAATATATATTTTTTTTTTCCAAAAATTTAAATGTTAATATTAACAGTTTATTTATATGATATAACATATTCAAAATCAAATGCGTATCTCAAAAACCCTAGTCACTTATAAATATTGTATATTTCATTACATGAATTCATTTATAAGTATTGGTGAATTCTATTATAGGAGAATAATGAGAGAGTGTTGAGTAGGATATAGAGTGTCAATTGTTATAAAGGTTAACAACATGAATATTGGTTTGTGAAGTGAAGTGAAGTAAAAAAAGATAAAAAATAAAAATTGAAAGAGCATTGAGTAGGATATAGAGGGTTAACACTATGAATATTGGTTTGTGAAGTGAAATGAAGTTAAAAAAAAAAAAATGTTAAAGTTTCGTTTTTAAATTTTTAGTAAAGGTTTTTTATTGATTATATATATATATATATATATCCAAGAGGATTAAAATTTAAGAGATATGTGAAATTAATAAGTTACTTATTAAGAATAAAAAATAGAAAACTATTACTATAATCATAACAATATAAAATTTTTTTTGAGGATTTAAGATTTTAGGGGATATTCATTGTCTCAACCCAAAGATTGAGTTATGAGGAACTTGAGCTCAATTGTTTGCTTCAAAGGTAGGTTTTATACAAAATATTATCCTCGTGAGTTGGCATGTTTATCACATCTTTTCCATGCTATGCTTCCAAAGAGGCAATTAGTCATGGGTCACATCCATTTTTTGCTTCAACTTCTTCTAAAGGGGAGCTAATGCTAATCATCACTTGTGGTAATTGATTTTTTTAATGTTCTTCATGAGAATTTTTCATGACCTCAGTGGGGATATGGGATTTACATTTTTCTTAGTGCATACTTGATTAAATGCTGACTTGTTGTGGAGACTCCTTTGGAGAAGAGAGAGACTCAAACCTCTTTCTAGATCTAGGGATCCCGTTAGGATTTGAAGTACCCTGGAGATTCAAATTGGCTCTTTATAAGATGGGTTTTCTTCAAACATTTCTTTGGTATTCATCATACAGTACTTAATAAGATGCTTATATTGATCACAACCTCTGCATCTAAAGGGAACTTTTTGATAATCTAGAGACTTCTTCCAAACACTATCTTCATAGTAAATATCAATAGAGGCTAGAAGAGGCTAACATATATTTATATAAACATAGATTTGTGCATATTTAGTGTACATCCCACTCTTGGTTTTCTCTGATACTTTGACAAAGTTGTTGATGGTATTAAGGATGCCTTCAAGAGTTTCCTCCTCCTAGTATTACTTTGACAAAGTTGTTGATGGTATTAAGGATGCCTTCAAGAGTTTCCTCCTCCTAGTATTCTTTAGGGATAGAAAAATGTTAAACCATATTGGGTATTTCATATTTGTGAGAAATTATGATCAATTTTGATAGAAAAGGGTTATGGAGATAAACAATGCAAGTGGAAAAGCAAATAGTCAAAAAGGCCTGAAAAATGAAAACAAAAAAAAATGAAAATGACCAGAAAGAAAAATGAATAGTTACATTGGAACTCTTCCAAGGCCATGGAAGAAGGAAGGGCGGAGAAGCTAAGTTTGAAGGAATTAAGTGAAAGTGGACCAAGCAGTTGATTTCCAGCAAGCTGTCTAAGTTAGACCAAATCAAGCGAGAAATTCTATATAAAGCCACATCGATCAAGCTGCATGAAAGAGACGGAGGACACAAATGTCATGTTGCTGGAATGAGAACTGAAATTCCCTTTTATGCATTTCATTGTAAACATGTTGTGTGTGTCCATATAGTTTGAAGAAGTTCTTAAAAGATCTGGCATAGCATTCGCAGATCTCTGATGTAATGACTTGGATTTCGGAGTTTAATATAAAAAAGGGTGTTGTGGGGATTTGAATATGTGTTATTGTATAATCCCTTTAAAAATTTATATTTTGTATTATTTTATTTTCATGCAAGAGTTATTTGAGATCTATCAACGACATGCAAGAGATTTGAGATCTATCAACGATTGTGAAATTAATGAGTAATGTATAATTTAACCTTTCTCACACCCCAACACATCACTTTACAGTCTTGTCACACACCTTTCCAAAACCCCAACATATCACTTTACACTCGTGTGAGACTTCCTTCCCTTGCAAAGGATTAAGAATGTGGGCACTGCGGCACTAAATTATGATGGGCACCTTTGCCAGCACCTTGCGGTCGAACTAGATCCATACAATAAAAATTCTCACCAACAAATGACTCCGCTGAATGTGGGCATTGCGGAACTAAATTATGATGGGCACCTTTGTCGGCACCCTGCGGTCGAACTAGATCCATACAATAAAAATTCTCACCAACAAATGACTCCGCTGAAACGATCAATTAGAATTCTAAATAATAGTGATAAACCAACTTAAATTTAAAATATATATATTTTTAAAGTGATGAAATTTATAGTAATTTTTTTAATATTTTGTTGGGTAAAATAGTCACATGCAAATTCAATCAATGAAATAGCATGGAAATGTATGTGTGTATTTCATTAATAATGGTGGTGTAAGTTAAAACAATAGATTTGCAAGATGAAGTCAAAAGAATTTGTGCATGCTTATTTTAGTCTATTTTTTTTTTCTATTTCAGTAAGGTTTGCACATTTTTCTTTAAGTATATTCTTAAAAATAAGTTTGATATTTGTATAATAAGTTTTGCACATGTTTTTTAAATAGTTTCAATAATATATTTGCTATTTGTCTCTTAACTTTTTTTTAGCTCAATGTTATGTTCTTTTTATAAATATTAATTTTATAAATATATTTAGTTCCTTTTGCTTAGTGGAAATGATGAAATGGGAATCATGCAACATGACAGTATGACAGTCTGTTGAAAGAATTCATCATCACCCTTTCAGTTAATTTTGAGTTATAATTATAATTTGTGTTCCTTAAATATACTTTTAATATACATTTACCATTAATCGTGTAATCTTATTTTTAGTTGTTTTTATAAATATTTTTTTAATAAAAAATTAGCATACATATTAAGATATTATTTTTTCCCCTCAAACTTATTTTTAGCTCAGTGAAAATATTTTAGTTGTTTTTATAAATATATTTTTTAAATAAAATACTAACATACATATTGAGATATTATTTTTTCCCACAAACTTATTTTTGGTTCAGTGAAAATAAGATACATGTTTAGATATTATTATTTTCTCACAAATTTTTTTATAGATAATAAGCTAACTTTAATGGAAATAATTATTTTTTTATTATTTAAAGGCATCCCTGGGAATGAAAGCATGCTAAGAGGGGAAATTGAAGTAAAGTTTAGTGGTGGGTACGAAGAGAATCAATAGATGATGCAGCAATAACAAGAGGAGATTAAGGAGATGGCATTGTTGTCGGAAAATACATTATTTAACAATGACTTAAATGGAAATTGTAGATTCTTGGATTCTAAGATGATTGATATACATAATATTTTTTAAATTTTAATAATTGAGGATATTGTACGAGTGCATACTCCTAAGGTATGTTACTCCCAATATTTGACTTGGATTATTTAACAGTGACTTAAATGGAAATTCTAGATTCTTGGATTCTAAAATAATTGTTACACACAATATTTTTAAAATTTTAATAGTTGAGGAGATTGTACAAGTGCATACTCCTAAGGGTATGCTACTCCCTATATTTGACTTGGATTATGGAATAGAGGACACATTTGCTCCTTATATTTGACCTGGATTATGGAATACATGACATATTCAATTTCAAATGCTCAAAAAGAAATAGTAATAGTTATATATTTAATGGTATATGGATCAATTTTTCTAGATGAAAATCAATAAAATTTGATGATACTGTGAGGGTTTGGAGAGATAATGTGAAAAAAATAGTTTGCATCAATTGCTCACCTGCCTCTAGCAGTACCTCAGGGAGCACTGGCTGTGTACATGAAAAAGGAAACGCCTTCGGCCACACATCATCTTCTTCATCTTCACAAGCGAGTGATATGTCAACCAATGCCAAAATGGCGACTTCTTCTTCTTCTTCATTAGCAAGTGATGTCAATGCTAATACCCAAATGGCTCCATCAAGTGACGTGTGAACCTAGCTTCGACTCAGCTTGTCCATAAAAATGGAAATGCAGATCAAAACATCTTCGGTCCCACATCTTCATTCAATGTTGAGATGGCCACTACTAGTGGGTGGTCGATGGAATCTACCTCTACTTTTGACTTGATGGAACATGCAAATAAAAAACAGATGAAGACATCCACTACAACTACACATCTTCTTCAACGAGTTTATCCTTATGTGGTTATGTCTATGTCAATGTCAATGTCACTACCCAGATTGTTGCACTTTGTGATATCATAGTCTACACCTACCTTTACCTTTGATTATAGATAATTATTACTACTTATTCTAAACGATAGTTATTATTTATTATGTGGATATTCATTACTTGTTACATTAATCGATGGTTATCCTTTGTTACGCGGATAATTATTACCATGAAAATTTGGAAGTTTGACTTTATGAATTTATCACCCATTTATTTTGAATTTTGATTTTAAAAATAAAGATTAATTAAACAAAATATAGGGACCTATTTTCATTCTTCTATACAAGCATATTCTTTAACAAAAATGAATATAGATCAATATTGAAAACATGGAAATGCTATATTTAGACACTTGGTTGGCCGAACTTTATTCCACCTTTGGGTAATCTCTGTGTTGTTGAAGTCCAACAGGGGGCCCTAAGTTATCAGTCTTTGTTAGTGTGTTTATCTCTTTGATTGTTTGAACCCTCACCAACTCATAGGGTTTGTTTTTTTCAATTGAAGAAATCATACTTGAAGCAGTTCTTAGACATACATAGTCTTGCCCGGGATTGGACAACTAGATTTGTAGGGACCAAATCTCCACACATAGTTGTTGGACCATAACATCGGGATTCTCCAGCTCGTAGATTTACCAATTAGATATGATGATATGAACCCTCACCAACTACTAGGTTTACTAACTAGGTATGTTACATGAATTATAGATATCCTTTACCTTTTTTCAATAATTGCTAAAAAGTGAATTACATTTTTTTATAATATAATTTCATGTAATATAATGTTAATATAATAGGTTTAATAGTTAATGACTTTTTTCCTCGTTTAAGAAACTATAGATTTAAATTATGAAGTGCATACCACCATGAATTAGTGGATCCCTTATTATGAGTAAGAAGATATGATTATAAAAATAGATTATTAGTATTAATAATATAGTTTATTTAATTTTAATTAACTTTGAAATCAAATATGATAAATATAAATTATAGCATCATTTAGTGCGTTGCATGACAGTTATAATATAAATTAAAATGTGGCATAAATTAGTGGATCCCTTATTGTGAGTAAGAAGATATGGTTATAAAAATAGATGATGATTATTAATAATATAATTTAATTACTTTTAATTAGCTTTGAAATCAAATATGATAAATATAAATTATAGTATCATTTAGTGGATTGCATGACAATTATAATATAACTTACAATGTAATATAACTTACAATGTCGCATTCCTGTTATAATATAGCTTAATTTTTTTTAATTTGGTTATGATAAGCATATTTCTATTATAATATAGCTTAATTATTTTTAATTAGCTCATATGATAAGCATATTAAAGTATTATGAAGTAAATTAGATTATCATTTACAATTGGTTTATTATCGACACTTGTTAAGATGTATCTTTAAATTAGTTATAGTGATAGCTAAACTTTTTCACAACTTCAAAGATGTTATTAGATTTGATCAAAATAGATTTTTTGTTTTATTGTATCAAAATATAATGTATTAATGATATATATATATAAACTTAAACCATTTTTTAAACTTGTGTTTTTTATGTTTTTCTTTTTTTCTTTTGTTTACCAGAATTTCACACTCATCTCATTGGGAATTGATCACGTGGACTAAACACTACTCTGGGATCCACCTTGGGACCACTTGAAAATGTAATGATAATGATTTGGAAGTTTACTAATGCATGTAGGTTTTGGTGTAATGGAAAACCTAACTTGGTATCAGAGCCTTGGCCCAGGTTTGATTCCCCGATTTGCATTTGAGGGGGGTGTCGAATTTTCACACTCACCTCATTGGAGATCGATCACTTAGACTAACCAACACTCTAATTGATCTTAGCTCTGAGTATTTACAATGTCATCACCATTTCTTCCAATTCCTCATCCTTCACAATTTCAGCATATTCTATGGATTCAAAATTATCTGAGTCACTTATCCAATAATGTTACAATGGTTACCTCTAAATGAATACAATGACCCTTATTCCATGCTCAATGGAGCCTATCTGCATTTAATAATCATTTTTTAAACCACTTCCCAATTCAATTTTCCAAATCAACATCAACACCACGTAGAGGATTTGAATTAAAATATCCAAAGTTATAATTTTACCAAACCCACCCCTATAAACTTTACATCATACATGTTTTTATAGTGAGCCAAGATTTGATGATACATGCAGAGGCCTTGTTTTTTCCATTGATTCCTCCCACTACATGTGAATGTCAATTTTTTGTGGATTTTAGGGAATTATTTCCTCTATAGAGAATGGACCCTAAAGGCATGTTTCTCTTTTTATACTCAATACTCTCTTTTCTCAAATAACTATATCAAAATTGCTTATGGAATCATTTCTAAGATGGAATACATGGTAGGAATAAAGTTACTCCTCAAATTAAATAAGGAGAACATTTATTGTTGGTGCACACACTAGTTCCCACCATTTGAACATTTGCCATGAAATTTGTCTCAATCTAGCTTCTCATCTACCACATTTGGGCAAGGTCTCACCTCTAAACATTGAACTTCCTCTAGGGAATATGGTACTTTAATGAGTAAGGAAATAAACAAATTCTCCTTTTGTGAGTTAACTCATATGTGTATCACAATAAACATAGTTAGTACTGCAAAGTATTTAACCCCAATAACAAAGGCTAATTAGCATCCTAATGCTAACATTTGTTATTCAACTTTGTTATGCTACTTGTCTCTTTATTCTATATAGAAATACAATCTTGTAAAGGATTTTAAGAACAATGGAAATGTGGATGATAAAGGAAGTGGAGGAGTACACTAGGAGCCACCTAATGCAACACTTTTAACTTGGAATTTCCT
The DNA here is from genome assembly GCA_031772625.1 of Pinus tabuliformis. Lineage (NCBI taxonomy): Eukaryota > Viridiplantae > Streptophyta > Pinopsida > Pinales > Pinaceae > Pinus > Pinus tabuliformis. The sequence continues at coordinate 212,181,329 of CM062817.1, forward strand.
AAATGGATATGGAAATATGTGTTTACGATAATGTCTTCCACATTATGATGATGACCTTAAGTTGTGACTTATGAAAACATACATTTCAAAGAAAAATAATTCAAATGTGGATTAATAGATGTTACACGTAGTGTTGTCATTGATGACAACAATATTTCATTGATTTCAAAGGGATATGGGGGAAAACAACATTAGGACCATCATTGATGATAAAAGAAGCAGCATAACTTTTTGTGAAGCAATATGACAATTTGACCTTCTGCAAGGTCTCATTACATGAAGACATGGGTGCTTGAAGTTATTCAAGTTTTTAATGAAATTATGTTGCTAGACAAATCTTACAAATAGCTTGGTTCTGTAGATATATTCAATACCTTTGCAATGGTATATCCTACTCAGAAAAAATCCTCCATGATGAAAAGTTATGCCTAGTGGAAAATCACATTATATTGGGTCAAATTGTAAGGGAAAACTTAGATAGGATGAAAAAATATTAAAGGAATAAAAAGTGTGTAATTTCAAGGCAGATCCACCATTGAACAAACATATCAATGGCCATGATCATATGGAGTTGCACACTATTTAACGCCATTAAAGGATGTGCAATTTTCAGGTTAACCAGTGGCACTCCCAACAACCTAATGACTAGCTAAATGTGAAGATTTTCATTGTTTAACTAGTCCCATCGGACCAACTAGATGATGACATGTGGCAGATTTTTTTTTTACGATGGTGTGAGCCTATTGATGAATAACACATGACACAATTGCATAATTGACATGACACGTCAATCGTTGATGAAAACACAATGATGTGGTGCGACATGACAATGAAAAATGACACATTTGGATTGGAAAAAATCCCAAAAACAGGTGTCACATGGTGATGCAGGAGCATCCAACTAGGGGTGAACAAGAGGAAGTGTTTGTCTCACAGATTGATAGGTTCACAGGTCACTGTAACTGAGTTTTTTTTTAATTTCTTAGTTACTAGTATTTAGGTTGTGATAGCAAGTTTTGTTTTATTTTCATTATGACTTTTTCTTCTTCTTTTTTTAACTTTTTGTTTTTAAATTAATTCCATAATTTAGACAAACGGAAATTAACAATTACTCATGGTAACTACATGTAACTATTGACAATTTTTAAATTTGTTCAACAAATCATACAAAGGGAAGAAAATGAAACATTGTAAGGGTTGATTTTCATCACAACAGAAGAAGAATAGAAACATAAAAGAGATTTTCAAAATCATATGAGTCCATTTACAGTGAGATTATATTTCCTTTCTGCTCTTAAAAATGAATTGAGTTTATTTCAAAATAGTGACAAGAACTGGCAGATTAATCTTTTTTAATAGGCATCTAGAATATTAGAGTCAGCGAAACAGAGATCTGGTGGAAGCATTATAACAAACACACAGAAGAAACAAATATTGAAGAACCAACGATTATTCACAACAACTATCTACAGTTCCTGAAGAACATCGAGTGTGTGATAAAGAAAACTAATAGAGGGTTCCACAAAAACCACAATCAAATTTCCAACGAGAATAAAACATCTATGACCAGGTACCACATAAATTAACACACGTTACTTTTCCTTGCAAATATTGTTTGAAGCAAATCTACAGAAATATTAAAATTCATTTACAGTCCAAAGTTATGACAAGTTCATATTACAAACTCGACAGAGGAACCTAGGTTCGAAACCCTGAGGACGGATTAAATTCTTACAACCCCAAGTTAAAACCAAAAGACCTGTCTACCTATTACAATGATGGAAGTGATGACATAAGCGACCGACAGAGAGGCCGAAGCCTATAACCAAGACCTAGAACTATCAACAAATGCCAAACACAAGTTTCATGGAAAGACCCTACCCAGTCTAGCAAGTCACAAGAGGAGCCAAAACTCATAGCTGTAGCGCCGGACAACCACCTACAACCATAGTTCGTAACAGTTAATAACGGGAAAAATAAAAACCCTAACTGAAGAATGGGAATAGAGTAAGGGTTTGTAACCCACACTTACCAGAGGAGGAGCTGAAATCATAGGATGAGAGGTCTCGACAGGCCATAAAACAACAAGGAACCCCTACTCACAAGGAGCACAACTTTTTAGCACTAACAGAAGATGAAAAGTGGGAACTGAATCAAAGAAGGAAAGCTTACATGTGTCTAGCCAACGAGTAGAGGTCGAACACTGGGTCACCTCGTGTCCGCGACCTGGAAACACAGCGGCCAATGGACAAATTAAACAGTGAAGCCATTGAACCAAAAACTAAAAACAACAGTGATACAAATACACTCAAGAGGAAGCAACCATTAACCGCGCCCATAGAGCCTTCAGAACAGAGGAGGTCACTTGCAGAACACCGAGAAACGAGCTCGGAAACCCTCAAATAGACCAACGGATAGAAAGCCACAGACTGCGCCATTAAACCAATAGAGCCCAGTGAACATAGCAGTGCCATGGTCGGGGAACACAAACAGAGTGCCACAAAAAAACCCTTACGAAGTCATAGGTGGAAACCGGAGCAAGGAGTCTCTCACCGCAACCGAGTGAAGTTGAAAATGACATAGTAAGTGGAGTGTTAGGGTTTCAAAGTGCAACATAAGGCAGGAGGATGGAATCTTAGGTAGAGACAGGTGTCTCACTCACAAGCCAGAATCGTACCAAACAAATAAATACATCATAATAACAAACAACAATTGGATATCCCCAAAAAATCATTCCATTAATATTTCATTTAATCAAACCTTTACATCTGGACAAAAGGACAAGGGCTGGCCCCATCAATTTTGGTATCAGAGCATGAACAATTGACTGATTTTATTATAAAATGGAAGTTGGGAGAAGAGGTCATGGCAGAGCTATTCGAAGAGTAGTAGATGAGGGATTGAGGGAAGAGATTAGGATCCTGAATGCCCATTTGGTGGCAGTAAAAGCAGGAAGGAGAAGGGATCCAGAAGTAGGAGATGACAATGAGGAAGAGGCTGTAGTTACAATAGATGGATCAGATGAAGAAGGCCCTGAGATCAAATTCTTAAGGTCAGTTTTGTTGGCTAGCAGTAAGCCAAAGCCTGAAATTCTGAAATATGATGGCACTTTGTCCACAGAAGTGCTATTGGACTGGATTAGTGAGCTGGACAAGTATTTTGAATGTGAGGAGGTCAGTGAGGATAGGAGAGTCAAATTCGCTACTACTAAGCTGAAAGGACACGCGGCCTTATGGTGGGACAGTGTCTAAGCAAAGAGGAGAAGATTGAATAAGTTATCAATTAAAAAGTGGACCAGAATGGTCGCCAAGATGAAGGGCAGGTTTTTCCCCAAATATTACCAAATTTTTCTATCCATCGACAGGTACAGAATTTGAAGCAGAGAGGAATGACAGTGAAAGAATATATTGAAGAATTCTATCAGGTGAACTTGAGAGCTGGTTATACTGAAGACACCCCAGAAAAGACAGCAAGGTTTGTGAATGGCCTAAGGCTAGAGATATTGGACAAGATAAGTATTCTTTCTTCGAAAACCATAGAGGAAGCATACTAGAGTGCCTTAAAGGCAGAAGGAAAGATCACAAGAAAGCAGAATCCCTGGAGAGGACAAGGAACTAGCAGAGGGAAAGGACAATCCTTTGGCAGAGGAAGAACTGCCAACAACAGTGAAGAGGGCAGCAATTCAAAGACCTCGGGGACAGCAGAAAAGGAAGGCAACACTAAGGGAGGAAGGCCATACCAGAGAGGAAGGGGAAATGGTAGAGGCAGAGGATCTGTCTACCAATGCTACAAGTGCCACAAGTGGGGGCATAGATCCTTTGAGTGTCTTGAAGGAGAACAGGTTGGTCAAAGAGGAGCATACATTGCTCAGATAGAAGAAGCAGAGGCACCACCCCAGAAGGTAGAAAATGTACTAGAGAGAGGAGAGGCCTTAGTCTTGAACAAGGTACTGCTGAAATCAACAAAAGAAACTATTGAACAAACCCAAAGAAAGGCATTATTCCAGATTGTGTGCAAGTCACATGGAAAATGCTGCAAACTGATAATAAACAATGGAAGCACTGATAATCTGGTTGCAATAGAGATGGTGGAGAAATTGGGTCTAAAATGACTGAAGCATTCAACTCCCTATAAGGTGTCATGGTTACAAAAGGGTCATCAACTGCTAGTTGATGAGCAATGTGAAGTGTAGTTCCATATTGGCAAATATAGGGACAAAGTTATTTGTGACGTCATGCCCATGGACGTGTGTCATATTCTGCTAGGTAGATCGTGGCAGTATGACCAGAAAGTTGTTCATGATGGGAAAACAATCTATTACAAGTTTGTTAAGGATGAGATTAAGCATACACTAGTTCCCGTCAAGGAGGAGGAAAAAACAGAGACTAGTGGAACCAAAGTATTACTGGTGGGTGGAAAACAATTTTTGAGACAGATTGAGGATGACGAGGTGAAATATGTTGTTGTAAGGAAACCAAGAACAGTGTTTTTGCACATTGAAATTTTTTATTTACCTAAAGAAATCCAGGAAATGTTGTAGGAATTCAGCGACATTGTGGTGGACGATCTACCACATAAATTGTCACCAAAGCGGAGTATCAGTCATCACATAGATTTCATTCCTGGAGCTAGTTTACTGAACAAAGTTGCTTACCGGATGAGCCCCAAAGACAATGAGGAGATTAGAAAACAGGTACAGGAGTTGCTAGATAAGGGACTGATTCAAGAAAGCTTAAGCCTGTGGGCAGTTCCGACAGTTTTAGCTACCAAGAAAGGAGGAGAGTGGCGGATGTGCACAGATTCACAAGCAATAAACAAAATTACGATCGGGTACAAGTTTCCATTGCCACGAATGGATGATATGATGGACTGTTTGAGTTTCGAAGATAGATTTGAAGAGTGGATACCACCAGATAAGAATCCGGGAAGGGGATGAATGGAAAACAACTTTCAAAACTAATGAAGGGCTATATGAATGGCTGGTGATGCCATTTGGGTTAAGTAACACCCCTAGTACTTTTATTGCCCTGATGAACGAGATGTTGAAGGAGTTCATTGGGTAATTTGTGATTGTGTATCTTAATGATATACTGATTTTCAGCAAGACCAAGGAGGAACATTTTTTACATGTTTGATATGTTCTAGAGAAGTTGCAGCAAAACAAGTTGTTGATAAATCTGAAGAAATGTACTTTCTTTCAGAAGGAGTTAGTCTATTTGGGTTTCGTGATTGGAGAAAATGAGCTAAAAATGGACCCAGAAAAAGTTGCAGCTATACTTAGATGGCCAACTCCTAAGAGTCTATTTGAAGTTCGAAGTTTTCATGGGTTGGCAAGTTTTTATCGCAAGTTTATAAAGGATTTTAGTGGAATCTTCACACCTATGTTGGATACAATAAAGAAGGCAAGTCAACATTTTAAGTGGACTAAAGCTGCAGAAAAGAGCTTCCAGATATTGAAGAAGAAGATCACTGAGAGGCCAATTTTGAGGCTACCTGACTTTAACAAACTTTTTCAAGTTCGTTGTGATGCCAGTGGTACAACCATTGGGGCCGTACTCAGTCAGGAAGACAAAACAATAGCTTACTTTAGTGAAAAAATGAATGAAAGTAGACATAATACTCGTCTTATGACAAGGAGTTCTATGTTGTCGTCCAAGCATTGAAGCATTGGAGACACTATTTGCTGGGTAATGAGTTTGTTTTGTTTTCTGATAATTCTGCATTGCAGTATGTTATGCAGCAGCATAAGCTAAACCATAAGCATGCAAAGTGGGTTGAATACTTGCAGATTTTCACATTTGTGTTGAAGCATATTAGCAGACATGCCAACAAGGTAGCAGATGCGTTGAGCAGGAGAGTTTTGCTCTTACAGGAGAGCACGATACAAGTACTGGCTTTTGAACCCCTGAAAGACTTGTATTAGATAGATGCAGATTTTAAGGAGGCTTATGAAGCCCGCCAAAACCCTTTGTTGAGGAATAATAGTCCGTGGTTGGACTATAACTTACAGGATAAGCTGCTATTTAAGGGAGGAAAGCTATGTATCCCCGACTATTCGATGAGGGAGAACTCGTCTTGGAGAAGCATAGCAGAGGTCTAGCCAGACATTTTGGCATTGAAAAGACGTTCGATCAGCTTAGTCACTTTTATTACTGGCTGAAGATGCGAAGGTATGTGTAGCGATTTGTAACCAGGTGTAAAGTCTGTCACTTGGTGAAAGGACATAGCCAGAATATGGGACTCTACACACCACTGCCTATTCCAAGTAGACCATGGGACTCAGTTAGCTTGGACTTTCTTTTGGGTCTACCAAGAACACAACGAGGTTATGATTTTGTTATGGTGGTAGTGGACCGGTTTTCAAAAATGGCACATTTCATTCCTTGTAGGAAAACCAATGATGCCACTCACGTAGCACACTTGTTTTTCACGAAGATTATCAAGCTACACAGCTTACCTAAGTCCATTGTCTCTGACAGGGATGTGAAATTCACAGGACATTTCCGGCACACCCTGTGGAAGAAGCTGGACACACAGTTGAACTTCAGCTCTACTTATCACCCACAGACTAATGGGCAAACGGAGGTGGTGAACAGAAGTTTAGGAAACCTGTTGCGGAGTCTAGTGGGAGAAAATTCACAAATGTGGGATTGTGTACCTACTCAAGCAGAACTTTCTTACAACGATTCACCAAATCGAAGCACAGGAAGTAGTCCTTTTCAGATCTTGTATGGAATGCATCCCCGAGGAGTGCATGAGCTGAGGGATTTGGGACAGTTGGAGAAAAGAAGTGTTGACAGGGAAGACTTTGCAAGAGCAATTAAAGACCTACATGAGCAGGTGAAGATGAAGTTACAGGACAGCAGTCATAGGTACAAACAAAAATCTGATTTGAAATGATGTGAGGTACAATTTAATGTAGGGGATCAAGTCCTAGCACATCTGCACATGGAAAGATTTCCTAAGGGCAAATACAATAAACTGAAATTCAAAAAAATTGGACCTTGTAAAATTCTATGTAAGTTTTCTGCAAATGCCTATGAACTGCAATTTCCTCCAGGTATAGGAATATCACCCATTTTTAATGTGGCATATTTATTCCCATACATTGCCAATTTGGAAAAGGATAGTTCGGCACAGCCAAAGCGGGACACCCAGGAAAAGAGTAGTTAGTGGATGATACAAATGCCTTTAGCTCAGCCACTCGAAATCGAAGGAATCCTCGACACACAAGTGGCCAGGCGGACTCGGAATAAGGAGTACCTATAGTACCTCATCAAGTGGAAGAACCGCCCTATTGAGGATAGTTCATGGCTTGATGGAGGACAGATACAACGTGCAAGGTATTCAATCGAGGAGCTCATGGACCGAAGCCATGAATTTTTGTTACCTCGGGAGCTTGATGCAAGAGCATCCAACTAGGGGTGAAAAAGAGGAATGATTTGTCTCACAGGTTGACAGGTTGACAGGTCACTGTACCTGAGTTTTTTTTTTTATTTCTTAGTTACTAGTATTTAGGACATGATAGCAAGTTCTGTTTTATTTTCATTATGATTTTTTAAAAAGAAAAAAAAAAAAAACTTTTTGTTTTTAAATTAATTCCAAAATTTAGACAAACGGAAATTAACAGTTACTCATGGTAACTACATGTAACTGTTGACAATTTTTAAAACTATTCAACAAATCATACAAAGGGAAGAAAATGAAACATTGTAAGGGTTTATTTTTATCACAGCAGAAGAAGAATAGAAACATACAAGAGATTTTTGGAATCATCTAAGTCCATTTACAGTGAGATTATATTTCCTTTCTGTTCTTAAAAATGAATTGAGTGTATTTCAAAACAGTGACAATAACTGGCAGATTAATCTTTCTTAACAGGCATATAGAATATTAGAGTCAGCGAAACAGAAATCTGGTGGAAGCATTATAAAAAATACACGGAAGAAACAACTGCCGAAGAACCAAGGATTATTCACAACAACTATCTACAGTTCCTGAAGAACATCGAGTGTGTGATAAAGAAAACTAACAGAGGGTTCCACAACAACCACAATCAAATTTCCAACGAGAAGAAAACATCTATGACCACGTACCACATAAATTAACACACATTACTTTTCCTTGCAAATATTGTTTGAAGAAAATCTACAGAAATATTTAAATTCATTTACAGTCCAACGTTAGGACAAGTTCATATTACAAACTCGACAGACGAACCTGGCTTCAAAACCCTGAGGATGGATTAAATTCTCACAACCCCGAGTTAAAACCAAAATGCCTGTCTACCTATTACAATGATAGAAGTGATGACATAAGAAACTGACAGAGAAGCTGAAACCTGTAACCAAGACCCAAAACTATCAACAGATGCCAAACACAAAGTTTCATGGAAAGACCCTATTCGGTCTAGCAAGTCGCAAGAGGAGCTAAAACCCATAGCTGTAGCGCCCGACAACCACCTACAACCATAGTTCGTAATAGTTAATAACGGGAAAAATAAAAAACCTAACTAAAGAATGGGAATAGAGTAAGGGTTTGTAACCCACACTTACCAGAGGAGGAACCGAAATCACAGGAGGAGAGGTCTCTACAGGCCACGAACCAACAAGGAACCCCTGCTCACAAGGAGCACAACTTGTTAGCACCGACAGAAGATGAGAAGTGGGAACTGAATCAAAGAGGGAAATTTTACTTGTGTCTAGTCGACGAGCAGAGGTCGAACTCCGGGTCACCTCGTGGCTGCAACCTGGAAACACAACAACCAATGGACAAATTAAACAGTGAAGCCATTGAACCAAAAATTAAAAACAACAGTGATACAAATACACTCAAGAAGAAGCAACCATTAACCGTGTCCATAGAGCCTTCAGAACAGAGGAGGTCACTTTCAGAACGCCGAGAAACGAGCTCGGAAACCCTCAAATAGACTGGCGGACAAAAAGCCACAGAGAATGCCATTACACCAACAGAGCCCAGCCAACAGAGCAGTGCCGTGGTCGGGGAACACAAACAGAGTGCCACAAAGAAACCCTTACGAAGTCACAGGTGGAAACCGGAGCAAGGAGTCTCTCAGCACAACCGAGTGAAGTCAAAAGCGATAGAGTAAGTGGAGTGTTAGGGTTTCAAAGCGCAGCATAAGGCGGGAGGACGAAATATGAGGTAGAGAATGGTGTATGCCTCACAGGCCAGACTCATACCAAACAAATAAATACAGCATAATAACAAAAATCCGTCGGATATCCCCAAAAAATCATTGCATTATAATTTATTTAATCAAACCTTTACATCCGGACAAAAGGACAAGGGTTGGACCCATCACATGGGACCCCTCAAGGGCCTCCATATGGAATGATGATGTCATGTTGATGTCATTACGCAGAGGACCAATGGCCATAGGGACTAAGTCATATGGGCACAGTCATATGATTTTCTGGATACATAGGGCTATATGTTGCCTAAGTTTGGTTTCTACCTCTTGTCACATTATCGACTTCAAACAGTCATATGGGAATAGGTGAGTGTGATTTATAGATTTTTATTAACAAATGTGGTCAACCCCTCCATGGCCCAAATGCTATAAATATAGCACTACTGAGGGCTTGATAACATGAAATTGAATTGGTTTGTATCAATTGATTTGATTGTTGGGTTTAAAAAACATTATGATATGATTGGACTAGTTTTCAAAATCATTCAATTCAGATTGGTTTGCAGTTGAATTATATGGTTTGCTTGTTTTGTTACGGTACTATTCTTGGTTTCATTCATTGGCAGTGTTCTATTCTATTTCAACAACATATCTCTAGTATGGCACAAGTTTGATTAAGGGTGTCAGATTGTTCAATTGTTATGGTTTGATTGAACGAGGTTATTGTTTGGATCGAATGTTGAGTTGGAAATTAAACATTTATAGCTCTGGTGAATAAAACATAGTGAAAGACCAAATTTTGTGGTGATGTCACTTTGGTAGAAGTTTTGGTAGAGTTCCAATAATACATAGTGGAGATTGACCACGATGACTAATTTTTTTTTTGGCCACATAAAGAGAGAACTATTCGTTATAAATCATGTTGGAAGGGCTGCGAAACATTGATTGACATGATAAATGACATGTTGTTCTAACAAGGATTGACCTCTCCCTCTGCTCATCGGAAGTTGACTCTATTACAATAAAACAATTTGAGTGGACAATCATTGCAAGGCTATCAAGAAACCAAGTTGGTAGAGGGTATGTAATGAACAACTAAGGTCATGGATTCAAACTGCTACAGCTATTAGATCTGGTTATATTTTTTATTTTATTTATATACAATTTTGTTGAATTATTAGCACTTTCTAGTGACTAGCACCAGAATCTGGCAAATCATTTGGAGGGGTTTAATGTTGTTTTGACTCATATTTGACAACAAAAATCTCTTATGTTCATTCTGAATGTCCATAAGCATGTTGCAGGTGTTTTAGATATATGAACAAATATTGTTCTGAGGAAGAGTTTGAATGACCATATTGAAGTTTTGGTTGAAGAAAAATATGAGAAGTATGAAAACCAATGGGTGTCATTGATATAAAATTTCGGTGCGAGATTGTATGACAGTGCAATGGTTACAGGTTTTATGGCAATGTATTGGTTTCCAATTTGAAGATAAAATGAAATAAAGGTCCACAAGGAATTTGAATAAGGAGGTTGTAGCCTCAATCATGTTTGATCCTACTCATTTCTAATGTTGAATACTAGAGTACATTGGATCCTACTCATTGTTAAGGTTGGAGCCTCAATCCGATGGTAGCCTATAATGAGTAGCAATCTGCATCTTTGTGGTTAGTTCCTCAATCAAGTTATATCCTACCAATAGGTCAAAGCCTGCAAAGTGGTGTAAATGAATTGAAGATAAAGAAGAAGATGATTGGTAGTTTGGATTTCCACCTAAAAACAATTGTCTCTTTGTGATGTGATAGCTTCTTATGTTTTTGAATACTTCTTATATTATTGATATAACTAATGATGTAATGATTATGGTTCATTTCTATATGGATTTATTATTAATATTTTTTTATTAAATTGTGAAATTGACATCACATTGATTCACCCCCTCCCCTCTCAATGTGACTTTTTGGGCCAAGAGGTGGTATGAAAGCTAGTGCCTTTAGGAACAACTAGTTTTTGGAAGGTAGATCAAGGAATCTATGGCAAATAAATTAAAAATCAAGAAGAAGTTATCTTAGAGAAAGTAAGGATGCAATCATATAAGTAGTGTATGTGATCCCTATAATGCTAAAGAATAAGATATTTTGTTTTGTATAAATTATATTAAAGAAGGTCATTATACACATAATGAAGAAGATGGTCCTAATCAAATTATCTTCATAAAGGAAGAATTTGAAAGAAAAGTTGAAGTGAAGTTTCAATTAGAAAATGTAAGAAAATCTGAAGTTTCTTTAATGGATCAATTAAATGATTGTAAGAAGGAACATATGGTAAAAAATAAGCTCGCTTCCACTCTAGAAGAAATAAGGAATCTTATAGATATGAATAAAGAGTGAGAGAAGCTATTGAAGAGATTTGAAAATTAAGCCCAAGAAAGAGAAGTCATGGAAAGCCATCAGGAAGAAGTAAAAAAAAAAGATGGAATGTGGCAAAGAAAACTAAAAGAAAAGGAAGTCTATTGTGAAACCCTACGAGGAAAATATCTCCTTGAGAGATAAGCTACAAAAAAGTCACGAATAAAAGAAAATGGAAACATGAAACTCTAGAAATCAAATTCCATGATGCAACATCCTTAAAAGCATAACTGGAAGAATTTGAAATAAGTAAATATGTCTTGGTGAATTAGCTAGAAGAAAAGAAATGAGACTCTAAATGGAAGAATTAAAATGTTTTCAAACAAGAATAATGTTAGGTTTGTGGTATATTCTTTCCACGACTTGCGCCATGTGATCTATTTTGCGTTGGGTATAGCAGGGGGGGGCAGCAGGCACACCCCCCCCGTCGGGGAGTTTGCATGGGGGTGGGGTTCGGGGCAATGCCCCAGGAAAAAAAAAATATGCAGACCCAATAATAGTTGGGCAAACCCAAGGATAGGGGCAGACCCAAGATATTGGGCAGACACTCCCATGGTTTTGTGCATGATTTTTACACATGGTTTTGGGCATGATGGTTTTCTACCCATGGTATTTTGTAGATTCAGTCAAGGGAATTATGGTTATGTTCTAATCCAAGTGTTAAACTAGGTATTGGCTATACAAATAAGTCTTCTTGCAAAAAAAACTCAAGAAATGAAATTGAAGAAAAGTTTGAAGACAAATATGAAGGCCAAACCAAAATGGTTTCTACTCTAGATCGTTGCATCAATATACCCCGTTAAGAAAAATACAACAAGGTAGTGAAGCATGAGCATCATCACAGGTTCAATTCTCCTCCAAGACATGATGACTTCAGAGGATCATCAAGGGAATCTTTCCCATCAAGGTATCAAAGTACTTTTTGTATTTATTTCTTTCTATGTACAAAATTTGAACATAAGGCTAGGGATTACAGAGCCTATGAGATAAATTCCTATTAGTCTTCCAGAAACAAGTTTATAAACAAATTATATTCATATGGTTTCAAGGGCAGAAAGAATGCAATAATTTCTCCTCCAAGCAAGTATTATGCAATGCCACAATATTGGTCACATTGAACGAGAATGTAGCATGAGTTTCCCTAAGAAAACCAAGAAAGGAGGAGTTACTAGATAATGAGAAATTCACACCATGGTCTGGAGGAGAAAAGATTGTGAATCAAATGTTGAACCTACCTTGAGTGATCAACACCTTGACATGAGTTGTTTGATTATGTTATGTTTCTGATTGTTCCATTTAAAGTTCCTCATGATAGAAGAGTTCCTTATTCAAAGATTGTTATGAAATGAATGCTTTGGTTGCAACAATAAAAAGCGTGGGTGATTTAAAATGAAGAAGGTATGGATGATAAAAGCAAGTAATTTACAAGGAAGCAGTTATTATATGTGCAAGTAAAATTGGACTTACATGGTGAATGGCACTATTCTCGTCCTTATCAGTGGGAATTATTAGTTGTGGGAGGAGAAGGATATTTTATAGGTTACTAGTTGTCCACATTGGGTCGGCACTGAGGCCTTCCTTCTTGGTGTGGATTTTGATTTTATCCTCATTTTTTATTTTGATTACACCCCCATTTCTAAGAGTTCGAGGGGTTCACAAAGTTCATATTGATGCAGGAGCATCTAGACCGGGCCAGCAATGTGACGGGGTGGTCACATGTTGTGGCTAAATGCAAGACTTGAGGAAGGCTTAGTTGTTAAATTTGTGTTAATTTCAATAAGGGTATGTAGTTAAAAGTGGTCTAGTTTAGTTAAATAATGATAAAGATGAGTTATAACTGAATAACTAATTATTCATGTGTGGGAAGAAGTAGTTAGGTATGATTGATGTATAACTTCTTTTTGGAAAAAAATGAAGAGGTAGAATAGGATAGAAGGAGGAGAGGTGAGGTCTGGACAGAAAAAGTTTGTAAGCCTCTAAGCATTTGAAAAGGGCCATCGATTTGAAAATCTGGTCATGAACTAAGAGGTTTTAGAAATTGTTACATTTGGTTTTATTGATGAAGAATTTTGGTTTTAGAATTCCTGTGTGAATTGTATATTGTGTGATTGATAGATTAGTCTTGAGTTTGATTGGATCGATGCCATTGAAGTTGTTGAGACTGTATACATAGCTGAAAGCGAGTGTGCACAAACACCAAGTTTAATACTGAAGCGATGGATGAATTGATGGTTTAAACCTCTGTTGCCGGAGTAACTGATTTATTGTGGAATGTCAATGCCCAGCGCAAATTTTGAGTCTACATTCTCCGTGTAGGGATGGTTTCTTGAATTCTATTTGATATTGTATAATCTTGAATGACTGACATACTTGAAAGCGCGCAGAGTTAAAGGTAAATGCGTTAAGGATGCAGAGGGAGCGGTGTTGCATCAAACGCAGAGCAGGAGTGTTAAATTGCAGCGTTGGAAAATTTATAACCTGCAGTTGAATGTGCGTGGGACTGCATTACAACTCATGGGATTGGGTTAAATGTTAAATGAAATTAAAACCTCGTGAGCCAGTTTTATGTTTTGATATTTAAACCAAATGTAATATGTTTAATGTCGATTGGCAAACATATGAGAATTGAGCGCATGACTAAATGAGAAGCATTGGGGGTTTTAAATTATAAATGCCTGGAAATTAAACAATGAAACTGATGGTTGGTTAAAGTCTTTATGAGACTTTTTATAAGGGGTTTTTAATGCTATTTGAAACCTTTGAAAAGTAAATCGTTGGGTTGTGGTTTTTGAACCATATGTTTGACAAGCTTCCGCATATGTTGAACCGTTGTGATAGTTGTGAAATTGCCAGGTTAGAGTCCTATTTCAGAGATTTGGAGAAACATTTTTATATGCATGAGAATGTGAAAGATTTTGGGTTGTTCAGGGTTTTCTCTGCATTAAATATGCATGAAGGATTGATTCTGAGCTTGGGGCCTTAGTTGAAAAAAGTTAACTGATATATGGAGCTACGCAAGAAGTTGAGGGGATTCTTAGAAAGGATAATGTGTTAAATGTGCTAGGACATGTTTGAATAGTGCATGTCACTCCATGAGTATGAGGTATATCCTTGGTGTAAGTGATAGGGGGTTATTAGGGTGGAACATAAGGTTGGCATGCTAGAATGGTTTGTCCTTATGAAATGGTTTGAGCCACGCTTTTGGCAATTGAGCTGATGAGACCATAAACCACATGGGATGTGCCATGTGTATTTGACTTAAGGGTACGATGGCAAGGTGCATGAGGAATAACAATATATAAATTTCCTAGTTGGGAGTAAATCATGTCATATTGTTGGGCTTTATTCATGGTCTCAACTTCAGTAGTGAGCATGGTAAAATTTGGTGATCGGAGGGAGGAGAATTTCAAAAACCAATTAAGGAGGAACAAGTCATCGATTTTGTTTTTACAAAGATTAATATGTCACTTCCATTCGTGAGTGTGGTCGAAATAGTCATAGTATGGCATAAATTCGAGATAATTTTGATCCAATTATCACGGAAGATAGGAAATTCGTAGTAGTTAATGAACTCTAGTGCCAATGAATTGAAAGTGGTATGATTCATGTTAGGTTGATTAATGTACCATTTGGTGGAGTCATCAGTCATGGTTAACTAGAACAAGCGAAGGCGAACATAGTCTTTTGTGTAAGTATTGGATGAAAACCAAAGATGAAATGACTTCACATGATCAGTGATGCCTTCCCATACTTAGCCTCAAATTTTGGAATATATGCGAGAATCTTGGTCGGCCTAGCAAGCCAAGCTACATCATGAAGAACAATATCATTAACAAGTTTAGGCAAGTATAAAAGGTTCACATGTGCCATAAAGAGCAAAGCGGCGGGACCGAGAGGATTTCATTGTTGTTTGGCCATACTGGTGAGTGGGGATGCTCTTGAAGGAGTCAACACTAACGTAGAGATGGAAGGTGACTGAGGAGGAGTCCCTTGAATGGATATAAGTAGTGAAGATACTAGCAAAGAGGAACCAACGACCAATGCTTGAGATAGAATTTGTTTACTTTCCTTTTAATGGATGAGAAGAGGAGAAACTCCCCCTTCAAAGAAAGGAAGAATTTGAAGTCTCTAGGACCGATGTAATGGGACCGGGTCTACAACGGTGATAAGTCGATTTAATGTGGGGAGATGTCAAGTAGATGTAGTTCTTTTTCCCAATAATTATGTTTTTGAAATGACAAGTGAAACTTATGCAAATTTATGCAGTAAAGATGCTACAAACAAATGTCAAATACTTTGAATTCACTCATCCGTGCATTATGGCTATCTTCCTTTCTAGGTCTTATAGATGGAAGATATCCTACATCCCTTGATACCCTTTACTTTCATGTGACCTTTTTCAATGCATCTTTAGAGAATGAGTTTATTATCTGCATCACTTTGATGTCTCAAATTTTGCTATATGGGGGAATCTTTCATAAGAATCCCTTTCCATAAATTAAATGGAGACCTTTTGATATGTTTAATGACTTCAGCTTCTTAAAGGACTATGACTATCCTCCTTGTTCATGCAAGGAATCTTGATAACCCAACCGATTTATAGATCTCCTTGCAAACATGAAGTCATTTAACTAAACTTGATTATAAAAATGAAAAATACTTACTTGGCATGTGAAGATAAAATCTTCACCTTGATCACTTTGATGCTTGTTGAAGAAGATGTATGAGGGCTTCTTCTTGGGTGATCTTCTTTCAAATGAGAAAGAATTTGCTCAATAGAAAAAGTAGCTCCTCTTGAAGACGATGGTTTGTTGATTCCTTGGATGATCTTCTTCTAGGGAAAGGAAATGATTCTTGCTTTTATAACCTTGAAGATGATGACAATGGTTTTTCTTCTTCAATATGCTTCTCCTTCTTTTGTAGATCTGGATTGCTGTCAGGGTTTCAACTTTCTCCAAGTCGATGTGATCTTAATTTTGAAATTATTTGAAATATCTTGTTTTGTAGACATCTTGATGAGGGTCTTGGTGGCCTTTTGATGATGACCATGGAGACACAAGTTCTTGATGGTGCAGATTGTCCCCTTGATTGCATAGAAAAAAACCCTTGTTGATGTAGACTATTGTTGTAGATTTCTAGGGTTTGATGAAGATCAAGGTTTGTTTCTTTAATGCAGATCTTGATGTCCTTCAGCTTGCTTTGATGCCCTACTAGAAACTTGATCCTTGAAATGTCTTTTTTCTTCCCTTCCTTTGACTGTAACCATAGCTCTGATACCATGTTGAAGAATCTAGGGCAATAGAGTTAATGTGATTTTTCTTAGCTTGATAACTATTTGCGAGGTGTTTTTAACTTTTTTTCTTATCATAGTATTCACTTCTTATTATTATAGTATGTCTTCTTAGTTCATGAAAGAACTACCAAAACAAAGAGGCAAGAACACAAAATGTTGGAATTTTATCGGGGCCAAAACGTCTCCCTCTTGGAGAGGAAAACTTGCGCAAAATTCTTCTTATAGAGATTCCAATTGATGAACACCAAGACCATGACCCTTGACCTACTATGCCACTCCAAGACCAAGACATCAATCCTCTTCTTTGTCACTGTTGAGATCATCATCATTGCTACACTATTGAGATCGTCATTACTGCACTATCGATATTTACATTGTTGCACCTACATGGAGGACTTCGTCATAATGATGAGATCATTATTGCTACACCATTGATCCATATTCTTATAGATCATTGTTGCATCTTCTGAACAACACCATCATTACCACCACATAGATCTTCCTTGGAACAGTACCGAGATTGTATCTAGAAGGTATGTTGAAATTGAATAATCCTCTTCATCATAGATACACTAGCACTGGGAGATCAAGATTGTGACTGTGTTTATAATGCATATAAGCCAAGACAACGTATCACTGAGATCCTCTGATAGCATGTATGTGAAGACTGTAACTTTCAAGGTAGATGAGACTGTAGTCACTGAAACCGTGAAGAGATTATTGTCATGAGGCTGTTGTAATTCTTTGTAATCATCACCAAAGGTAGGAGAGGCGTCTGAAGTTCTTCATCACACAATAATGTGAGATTATGTGTCACCGTGTTTGTCCGAGATCTGTACTTATTATGTCATCCAAGATTTCAGAGTAATCTGGAGTTTTGTGCTTCTCGTGGTGACCCCAACGGGGCATTCATAATTGTCACATCTCCATAAATAAGTTGACATTACAGTGTGAAAAGTTGTGTCTATTTATTTTTTGCACATTTCTTCTTAAATATGTTTTTAATAATATATTTGCTACTGGTCTAGTAAAGTTATTTTTGGTTTATTGTTAGGTTTTTTCTTATAAATATTAATTTTATAAATACATCTGATTATTTTTGCTCAGTGGAAGTGATGAAACAGGAATTCTTGGAAGTGACGAAACAGGAATTCTTTTTTGCTTCAGTGGAATTGATGAAACAGGAATCATGCAGCATGACACCTCTAAAAGAATTCCTCATTGCCCATTTCGGTTAGTTTGAATTATAATTATAATTTTTGTTCTTCATATTATTTTTTTCTCATAAATTTATTTTTAGTTAATTGAAAATAAAATATATATTTAAATATTATTTTATAAACTGATTCTTAGATAATAAATTAATTTTAAACTCAACTTAAGATAAATAATTTTTTTTTAGCATTTAAAGCGCTCCCTTCTCATTATCAGCCAATCGAATAGTTGCGCTTGGTAATGCCTATGTGTGAATTATATTATGAGAAATCCCATATCTCTACAATATACTGAAATTGAAGTTTAGTTGTTCGTAGTGGCAATAAGTGCATTGTTGGGCCGGAAGAGGAG
Organism: Pinus tabuliformis; assembly: GCA_031772625.1. NCBI lineage: Eukaryota > Viridiplantae > Streptophyta > Pinopsida > Pinales > Pinaceae > Pinus > Pinus tabuliformis. Next base: position 212,199,750 of record CM062817.1, read on the forward strand.
AGGAGATTGAAGTGAAGTTGGGCAGCTTGAGAAGTGAGGAGATGGAATTGTTGTTTGAAAAGACACTGGAAAAAAGTGATTTAAATGGAAATCGGAGATTCTTGATTCCCAAGAAAATTGTTATTAATAATAGTATTTTTAAAAATTTAACCCTGGACGAGATTGCACAAGTGTATACTCCTAAGGGTATGGTGTTGTCCATATTTGACTTGGACAATGGAATACAGGACACAATGACTTTTAGACACTCGGCAAGCAGTAAGAATTATGTGTTCATGGTGTATGGATAAAGTTTGTGAAAAGAAAATCACTAAAAGTTGGTGACACTGTAATGGTTTGGAGAGATAATGTGAATAACAGATTTTGCATCAATTGCTCATCTGCGCCTTCCGGCAGTACCTCAGGGAACACCGGCCTTGTACATGCAAATAGGAACGTCTCCAGCCACACATTGCCATCAGCAAGGCATGTGGCAGCCGCCAATGCCCAGATGGCGGCTCCTTCGTCAGCAAGTGCTCAGGTCAAAAATGGCAATACCCATGACAGTGAGATATGCCTCTGCATTCGACTCAGGTGTGTGCATACAAATGGAAACGGAAATGCAGATCATAACGTGTACGGTGCCTCATCTTCTTCCAAGAATGCCCAGAACGTGTACGGCGCCTCATCTTCTTTCAGGAATGCGCAGCACGTGTACGGCGCATCATCTTCCTCCAAGAATGCCCAAATGGCGGCTGCTTCTTGTGGGATGGTCAATGGAGTTTGCGTGTGCCTTCGACTCTATGGGAATTGCAAATAACAAAAGATGAACTCCACATCTTCTTGCTTACCCACTTCAATCATCCTTTCATGGTTATTAATACTTCTTCTTTGTTATGCAGAGTGTTGTTACTTGTTACCCTAATTTTGTTTCAGTTCGTTTTTACCCTAGCATTGTAACAGTCCGTCACATGGTAATTTAATTATTCTTTCGTTTATAATATAATTTAATTATTTTTAATTTGTCTGTGAAAGATAAACCTATAAAAGTATTATGAAATTGGATTATCATTTTAATCTTATCAATTTTGACCTAACTAAAATTTTTACTTTATTTCAATGTGTCTTTATATATATATATATATATTTATTTATTTATTTTAATTATAATTTATAATTAAAATTATAAATTAATAAATCTCATGGCTTATCTGGCTAACACTGAGATCCAGCGTTCGAACCTCTCTCACCCCAGACTTTTCTTCATAAATTGCCCCTTAGTCTTCTAATAGCCGATCACATAAATATGTAACTGCCATTGAGATATTATATTGTTATTGTCAGCGTTCGAACCTCTCTCACCCCAGACTTTTCTTCATAAATTGCCCCTTAGTCTTCTAATAGCCGATCACATAAATATGTAACTGCCATTGAGATATTATATTGTTATTGTCAGAGTAATTATGGGTAGTCTTTGAACGTGGGTGTGCACATCCTTATCAAATTTTATCTAGCCGTTGAGATATTATATTGTTATTGTCAGAGTAATTATTGGTAGTCTTTGAACGTGCGTGTGCACATCCTTATCAAATTTTATTTAGCCGTTTTAATTTAGTTCCTAAATCTGTTTCATAATCTCCTCTAAATATCTAATTTTATTAAACTGCATAATTTTTTAATAACATAGTTTTAATATTTAATAAAATATTATTTTTAATTTAGTTCCTAAATCTGTTTCATAATCTTCTCTAAATATCAAATTTTATTAAACTGCATAATTTTTTTAATAACATAGTTTTAATATTAAATAAAATATTATTTTTAGGATTTAATTATTAACTTTAATTATAATCAAAATTTATATTATATTTTGATTTAAAAAAATTATAACATATTTAATATAATTGAAAATGAGTGAATAATAAAATAGAATTCAATGAAATTAATCTTAATAAAATAGAATTCAATGAAATTAATCTTAATTTTATATTATTGGTAATGGTTGTGATGTATAATGGAAAGTCATATATTTTGGGTAACCAATTCTTTATAATGAATTGGAAATTATCATAGGTTATTGCACTTAAAAATGTTACATGTCTTTCCATATCAGTATATTTTATCAAAAATCCAATGAGATCATATTTGTGTACTACCTCCATGAATATCGATGATTTGATTTAGTCTTATGTTTAAGTCCAATGAGATACAAATTAGCTACCTCTCTAAAAAATCCAATCAAATTTCTACCATCTCCAAAAAAACAATGCATGCACATGAGGAGTCAATCATATGCTTGGGCCATTTGTGGGGGAGACAATGTTTATACATAAGGGAATCAATCTTAGTTTTGTTTCGGTCACATGAAGATAAGGGACTCTACATGTTAGGGATTTATCACATGTGAGAGGTTGATGGTTGGGATGTCAAGATGAGGAAAGTAATCCCTACATAACTAAACATGTACATTGTATTGTTGTGTCTTTGTCATATAGATATCAAACCACCTTCACAAGTAGAAGTTATAATCCAAATGGCTTGAAACTCCCACAAATTCATATACAATAGTGTTTCCTCTAACTAATGACAACTTTGAACATGAACCTTTTGTCCTAGAGCTTTTAGTCCAATTTAAAATGATATTAAATAGAAATTACACTTTTGATTTGCATATTAAAATGATATATTTCATATTGCATAGTAGGTGCATTTCATTTCCATCTCATGGAAACGTAGTCCTTAATTATACTTTTCTTCCTTTAATGTTGAAACTAAATTTTCATCAAATTGAAATTTTGCTAGTGTCGCACTTGATTTACTAACAAATATATTTCTTTTTTCACGAAGGTAAACCTAAAGCTTAACATTGTTTCGTTATTTTGGAGTTTTAAGAAATTATTTTTAGCCACTAAGCTTACTTAAAGCTAAATTTAATAAAAATTTGTGAACATAGATAAAGTATCTTCCTATTAACTAGAAAAAAAAATTCCAACAAAAATTAAACGATAAAAATGACTATACCAATTTCCATTTGTTCTAATGTATGTGGAAGCATTTTATAGTATATATCTTATGGTAAATCAATATAAATGTTTAGGACTATTGGGATATGAGTTGAATGTCTCTAACTTGGAATTAAAGAGGATTAGGATTGTTAGTTGGTGATCCCCCCTATAATGCCTCAACTTAGTGTGCCACATGTATGCTTTGGTCGTTTCTCACATGTTTGTTATCTTTAAATTAGATTTTTCAACAAAAACAAACCAAAACAATGTTGTATTTGGATAAAGCCTTAATTTCCTCTACAAGACTTGATTAAGTTAAGGTCATTAAAAATAAAAAGTAATTTAGCTAAATATACCCTATTGAAAATAAATAACACATATGAAATGTCTCTATAATATTTTAAAGTCTTCGCTTACAATTTTTCTTTGCACTATGAACTTGTGGTTCTATTACAAGAAAATATTGGAAATCTCTTTTGCAATATATGGGACTATGGTTCTTTGAGGTCCTTTATAGCATCTACACAAAAGTTATTCTCTTTTAGAGCTGCCTTTAGTGGTATGACGATATTTTAATAAGCATTATGAAATTAGCATTGGTGGTGTGATAATATGTTATTGAGCATATGTAAATTACACAAATGCTATTCCTTTAACAATTCCATTTTTTGAAATGACAATATGTTACTTGCAACATGCTAGATTCATATATTTTTGTTTCAATAATTTGAATTCAATGCATCTCTCCTCCCCATGTAGTATTATAAATTGGCATGGTAATCGAGAGGGAAGAAAGTGGGTGATTACAATTCATAATATGACCATTTGAAACTTTATTAGCTCCTGGGAATCCATATGTTTCTTCTCAAATATGCCCTTTGTTTGAATAATATTTATTTTCACGCATTACTTTATCTTCATCTCCATGTGACAATCTATATAATTCTTTTAAGAGAGAAAAATTTCCCCCACACAAGTATATCCCTTTCATTATTAGATAGTGTGATCCATTGGTATATCCAAGGGAGAAGAAAGTTGGTAACTGTTAATGTGTTAAAATTTGGAAGCACCCATCACTTATAAGTTTCATTTTTTTGAAAACATGATACAATGGACTTAAACCATATTTCTTATAATTGATGTCACATAGTGAATTTTACATAAATATCTTTGATAAACTTTATACTTTCCATTGGACACATTGACCCATTATCCTAAAAACTACATGCTACTTTATTTTACAATATATCCACCCTCTATTCTCTTAGACGTCTGCTTCCCCTCCTTCGAGGGTATACTAAGCTTAATTCACTATTCAATTTTACCACTACCATCAATTATTTTTTTATTCTTAACCTGCATTAGATGTATACTTTTATTTTTATTTTTCCTTCATGTTATATTATATATTTTTAAGGTCATATTTTTAAAAAACATATATTTTCTTGTAAAAGCTCATAGATTCAAATTCAAATCAAGTAAAATATTTACACTTCTCTAAACTTTAGCAGCATGTGCCCCTTGTCCCCCAAAAATAGATATAATATACCAATTTTGACTATTGTTGAGGGATCGAATGATGGGTTCCATAGCTTCATGAATAGGCCTCAGTTTTCCCAAAACCAAGGGTCGGAATCTAGAATACATTGTCTACTTTTAGGGTTTTCAAAATACACTATAAAGAAACCCCTAGCACACGGGTAGATATTAATTTCATCAGAAATGACAGGCTTCCGTACCTCCGAGATCCAACTGTGGAGAGCTGTGAGTCGTGGAAAAAAACCATTGAACCGGCAGATTAGGGCACTTTCAGAAAACTTCAAAGCCTCATCAAGTGAGGCGTGGACCATCTCGATAGTGGGAGTTGGGGCTTCACTAATGATATGGGCGGGAGCTTGCCCCCCATAGGCAAACAGAGTTGATCTAGCAGCTATCTTTGCGAAGCTGGGAGCCATTTGGAATCAGAGTCAAAGTGTTTCTTACAATGTTGTCCCTATTTCATTTAATGAAGTCCAGATCACCAAGCAGAGAGCTCAGGAGATCATGGTGAGACTCATTATTAGGCAGATCGTTGCCCAATAGAGACCCAAATGCAAAACTAGAATCAGATCGTGGCAGATCCGAGCAGAAATCAATAGATACCCAAATGAAAAATTTATTAGATCTCGCAGCAGAAATCAATAGATACCCAAATGAAAAAAGTTATCAGATCTCGCGACAGAATGGTCTGCCAGGTTGCTAGATTACACAACAATATCCAATATTCTAGACCCATATAGATCGTAGTAGATCGCGATAGAACGGAAGAACCCGGATCACTATTACTGAACGGAAAGAGACCCAAATTCAAAACTAGAATCAGATCGCGGCAGAAATTAATAGAGACCGAAATGTAAAAAGTTATCAAATCTCGCGGCAGAACGTTTTGCGAGGTTGCTAGATTATGCAATAATATCCAATATTCTAGAACCCATATAGATCGCAGTAGATCGCGGCAGAACAGAAGAACCTAGTAGATCGCAGTAGATCACAGTAGATCATAGTAGATCATACCTTACATCGCAGTAGACTGCAATAGATCTACCTCTATATCTAGCTTAACTACAACCTTAAAATGATATTATTATTATAATATATATATATATATATATATATATATATATATATATATATATATATATATATATATATATTCAAATTTTTATTGACTATTTATTAATGAAAATTAAAATAAACAACCTTAAATTTCCCATATCCAAAAATATAATATGCAATATCTATGCATTTAGCTTTAAAAACCAACAAATTGCTCGTAAACAAGTAATATGAGAAAAGCCAATGTGAAAATAAAATTTTGGTTCAATTTATTTAGATTAAACTCTATTAATTGTTCTCAAAATAATAAAAACAACGTTAGAACCATTCACTAGTACACGAAGCAACATTGCTACCATTTTCAAATTTTATGATAATATTGGACTTTTTGATTATGAAAAGAAAAATGTGATAATATTGGAGATTTTGGTTATGAAAAGAAAAGTGTAACATAATAACTCGCATAGTCATATTAATAAATGTGATTGATATATGTCGTAGGTTTATATCAATAAATTACGATTTCTAGCGACGAAATACATTAGTCAAATGGATTAACTAAATTGTCTGTCAATACATATAAAAGCTACTTATAATCATGCTTTTGCATTGCGCTTAAAATACCAACACTTATAAGTAAAATATTAAAACATGGAAGCACTTATATTCATTGTCTAAAAGAAGTCTCTAATTTCTTGTTGATCAAACCTAAGAAGTTTATTGCTATGCATTTATTCATTTCCATTTTTTAATATAATTAATTAAATACTACATAACCTAATTACTCAATAATCAATTTATCATTCGATCCTAAAATCTTAGAAATATTCCTAATGATGGTGGAAAATGCAAAACACTCTAAAATTACATGGGAAATGAAGATTTTATAAACTGCAAATGTGGAACTAGATTTTCTCAAACAAGAGAAAAGAACGGTAAACGAAAAGTATCTAGCTTATTTAGACAATATTAGGTGAATTAAACACAAGAATCAAAATGTATTTCATTTTGAGTTAACATGAAAGTCATTTTAAGTCCATACATATATTCAGAAAACCTAAACATAAATAATAGCAATGCATCAACCATTAAATGTTAGGTGTAAAATAAGCATAAATGGAATATGTTCACAATAATAAAATATGCGTCATGAAAAAAATTTCCAAAAAGAACACAACAATAAATAAAAACATTTATTTACATGCACAAATTCAACCGCAATGCAATATATATAATAGTGTTCACTAACACAACCACATTAATAAATGTGGTTAATATAGTTCATAGGCTTATATCAATAATCTACCACTACTAGTGAAGGAATACATTAGTCAAATGGACTAAGTAAATTGTTTGTCAATACATATAAAAGCCACTTGTAATCATATTTTGTCTTTTCTCTTCAAAAACCAACGCATATAAGTAAAATATAAAACAATGAAAACATAAAAGCACTTATATTCATTGCTTAAAAAGACCTCTTTAATTTCTTATTGATCAAACCTAATAATTTTACTGCTATGTGTTTATTCAGACCATTTTTTAATATAATTAATTAAATGCTACATAACCTAACTATTCAATAATCAATTTATTATTCTATCCTAAAATTTGAGAAATATTTCTAATGATTGTGGAAAAATACAAAAAAATATATATATAAAATTACATGGGAAATGAAGATTTTATAAAGTGCAAATGTGGAACTAGATTTCCCCAAACAAGAGAAAAGAAATGGTAAAAGAAAAGTATTCAGTTTATTTGGACAATATCACGTGAATTGGACACAAGAATCAAAATGTATTTCGAGTTGAGTTAACATAAAAGTCATTTTAAATCCATACATATATCCAATGGATTTCTCATTGAAACCTAAAGATAAATACGAATAATGAGTCAACCATTAAATGATAGGGATAAAAGCACGATAAATGGAATATGTTCACAACAATAGAATATGCATCATAAAAAAATCTCCATAAAAAACACTACAATATATAAAACATTTCTTTTACATACACAAAGTCAACCACAATGCAATACATTTAATATTATTCATTATAAGAAAAATATGTATTAATTCTTTAAAAATAAAAAACATTTAATTAAACTAGTCCATTGTTGTACTTTAGTACCAACAATTTGGATTTTAATCAACTACTACAAAGGTATTTGCATTTTGTCATAGTGTTGAGCATCTCGTCGAGATTTGAGCTCCATCTTTTGTTTTTGTAAATGATATTCTTGAACCTCCGTTTTCACCTTGGGTCTCATCTACTTCTACTTGGGGTTTTCTTAGCTAGTAATAATATTGTATCTGTGAACGTTGAGATCCATGTAGAAGTCGATCAAACAAAAAGCAAAAATGCAGGATCGAGAATATCATACAAAGGTAGAACTTAACTTCCATTTATGGGGAAAGATTCATGGGGTCTAGGTGCTCCACGCCACGTCGAGCTTTATTCACTATTTCACTGCACCGATTTATGGCTACCATTCCCTTCCCTCTGAATCATGTTTCAAATTGCAACTCAAGTCTTTAACACTGAAATCTTAGACATTGAAATAACCTATAAATGAAAATTTCGTTACACATGTTTTAAGACCAGATTTATGGCTACCATTCCCTTCCCTCTGAATCATGTTTCAAATTGCAACTCGAGTCTTGAACACTAAAATCTTAGACATTGAAATAACCTATAAATGAAAATTTCGTTACACATGTTTTAAAACTAGACCGGAGACCAAATTGGAAGAAGGCTCTCTAACAATCAAACATTTAACTATAATTGATCTAATTAAGAATATTAGTTTGATATGCTAAGATCCTCCTCATATTAGAAACAAAATGTTATTCATGTGCTTAAGGGTTCATGGATTTTGCAAGTGAAAAATGAACTTTTACGTTAATGTTATCAACAATTTTAACATAAATAAGAGAGTGAACAACGACAAAAAAATGTACAAAACATCACCAAAAACACATCACAATAGGAACATGATGAATGATTTCACCCCTTTTGGGCAAAATCTCCTTGGTCCAGCTTCCAATGGATTAGGCCTCTCCTTTATGCTCAAATGTGTAAAAATATGTGTTTACAATACTCAAATGCTTCTGAAACCTACTCCAATGAGTCGAGAATGTCCAAAAATGACTACCTAGCCTCTTTCTACACCCAATTTGGTCGAAAACTCGAGAAGTTATGACCTCTCTTAGTTTCCCCACTATTCGCTCCACAATTTCCACAATTTTTGGCACCGGACCACCAATTTAGCTCGAAAATCTGCTAACTCGCCCACAAATCTACCGGAATACGGGCGGATTTGTTGAGCAGTTGAAAATTCTGCCATGGGATGACAAAATTGCTAGTGATTAGCCCAACGATCACATGCCAAACTTTAAGTGTTGTGGTTACGTTGGCGATTAGCTGGCCTAACCGCTTATCTCTTAACTCCAGTGGTTAGTAAACTTTAAGTGCATTCACATGTTTCAAAACAGCTGGTTAACATTCATACGGTGGTTATATTTTATTTTCACATTTGCGTGTTCACATGAAATGGTTTTGGGGACTGTCAGGGGAAGGTCTGGTGGTTAGCCCACCCGCGCTCCCGATAAACTTTAACATTAACTCGTTCCACCATATGGTTAAGACCTATGGTGTAGGCGGTGTGGTAAGATGTTGTGTTGTGTGTTGGAAAGTTCTAGTTTTGAATCTCGTGACCTCCACTTGGTCATTGAACCAACTTTTAGTGGCCTCCCGGGGTGCCACATGGTGGCCTCCTGCTGGGCCATGTGTGAGCCCATGTTTTGCCACTATTCCAACCAATAAAAACCATAAATTTTTGACCAATCAGAGTGTGCCACTTGGCACTATCTAACTCATTATCAATAAACCCAGTAAGCACCACATCACCATGCCCTGTCAACATCACATCAGTAGTACGGACTCTTGACTAGGCTGTCCAATTTTTTTGAAAATTTGTCTATGTGACAAAGTGGACAAAAATCATTTCGAGAGTCATACAGAGTTTGTTTCGCACGAAATGAGTTGCGTCTGATTCAAGATGATAAGCATTACGCGGTCATTCATGTCCCAAACCATTCTGACAACTTTGATTTTTGAGCATAATTCTGAGCACCTAATGAGTATCCATAAATAACTATAGAAAATACTTATAACCCTAATAATCCTTTTGGTTCATGATTTAAATACTCGACATGGCTCCTATAATTGTGGGTGGTAACGTGAATCACCTCGCATGGAGAGCTAAAAGAGTTTGTTACTAGAGGTAAGGGGCTTCTTTCAAGGGCTTTGATTGTGGTTAAAAGGCTACAAATGAAACCAAAGTAATTTAAATGAAAATAGACAAAATTGCTCAATTCTACTTAGAATAATGGTTCCACTTCACCTAAGAGGTGGAAAAATATATGATATTTATATTTAATCTATTATTTATTGGCTAAATTTGTTCAAATCCTTTTCATATCGATCATGTATAAGACGAATAATATTCTCTTGAAATCAAATCTTGTGCATTCATTTATTAAAAAATCAAAATTTCTCAAATCTACATCTATATGTTGAATTAGGTACACCTACAACATAACAAATTAGGTAGATTTTTAAGCTTTGTAATTTTACTATTCAAACATACTTTTAAGCTATATATATATATATATATATATATATATATATATATATATATATATATAGAGAGAGAGAGAGAGAGAGAGAGAGAGAGAGAGAGAGAGAGTTGTACAACATCATAATTTATCGGATTTTTGTGTTTATGGAGGCAAGTTACAAGTATTGTATATCAAACACATATTTTAAGAAAATTTATTAAATATTTCTTTTTGTTTTAATGATGGTATTTAGAGTATAAAATGTCATTTGAAGTAATTAAGTTGAAATGGAAAGATAATAAAATTATTTCTAATCACAAACAATATTATTTAATTATGTCTATTGGGAATAGGGTTATCAAAAATTTAATTTTATTATTAATAATTACTAGGGAGATGTAAGTATTTAACCTTCAAGGAATATTTTAGAATATTCTTAGTAGTATTCATAAATTAATGATTGAGATCTATCTCCAAATTAGTTATGTTTTTTTAATTGAATTAATTAATTAAAACAAATAAAAAAATAAATCACATAACCATGTTTTATGGTTTTTGGACATATGGTATTAGTAAGCCATGGTATTGGAACAAAGCCTATAAGCAAGTTAAGAATATTTATAGGAAATTGAAGATGAATCTCTATGATTAATAATCTGGTTACCTAATTTTTTTAATATGCTTATGTTTAACTCATATTATAATAATAATAAAGTTAATTTTTAATTTTTTACCTTAATTTTAACAATATAAAATACATCCTAAAATAAATATTTTAATGTTTATCAACTTTATAAGCTATTTAATTTTATATAACTGTGCTCACTTTTATATAATACCATTTCTTTTACAATTTCAAATTCATTTTTCAATTAAAAATGCTATATTTCAGAGATATACTCTTTATAAATGAATTATACTTTTGTAATTAATAACATCACTAACATCTTGACATGTTGTTATTAGAGAACATCAATACTTTTCCTTTTTTTGGGCAAAAAAATCATTTTGTATATTAAGGAAATTTGCATGTCTCTGCAACCTCTCTCCACCTACCCACCCTTTCGACACATTATACTAAACACTTGAGAGGCCTGCTTTGATGTTGCTATTGTTTACTAAATTTTTTAGTTTTTCCTTTCTTCAAAATAAATGTAAAAGGAATTTTATCATTTGTCATTCCCCCGCCACAGAGCTATGAACACTTAAATTTTATCATTTATCATTTTTGGCCAAAAGCTTTGTACAGGTAAATTTTATCATTTATCATTTTTCCCAGAGCTATATACACTTATGAAACATTGTATGCATGTAAAAGATAGTGGCGGCCGTAAATTTTATCCATTATCATTTTTCCCAAAGCTATATACACTTATGAAACATTGTATGTATGTAAAAGATAGTGGCAGCCCTGGGATTCTTTAGAAGGAGGTCCAAATATAATCGTACATGGGTTGCATCCCAAGATCTGGCTACTCTTCTGGTTTACCTAAACGACAGACATGAATTTGTTTACCACCATACGCAAATTCAAGACCTCTACTCCATAACCACCTGGAATACAATATATCTGGAATGTTATGAAAACAAATCCGTGTCAAAAAAAACTGACTGTGATTGATAATGAAAGTGTAGCAAAAACCATGAAGACATAAACAACGGGATTCAGGTTGCAGGGGAAGCACATCAGATTTCGAGTACCTGTAGCATGCAATTCCTTTTACCATAACGAGATTACAATTATTTATAAATGAACGAGATTACAATTATTTATAAATGAGGATGAGTTTTAATAATTTTTGTGGGGTTTATAATATATAATGACAAGGTTTTTTATTAAAGTATTTTATGGTGAAAAGGTGGTTGGTTTGAAATTTTGTGAGTAGAAATCTAATCATGCTAAAAGCTAGTGTCTCTTAGATTAAATATAATTTTTAGTGATTTTGAGATTTTGATTACTTAAATACCTCAAAGTCAAAATGACTCAAACTACAATTTAGAGACATGCTAATGATTTCAAAACTTCCATTAATTTACAAACAAACAAAAATAATAATATTATTTTATTAGTTTGCTTTTATTATTATAATCATTAAAAAGATCAAAGTAATTTTAATATTTTTTTAATTAACTAGATGTAACTTAAGTATAGAGGAGCATATGATTCTTCAAATTTTATAAATGCTTTTTTAAAATTTTAATAAATATATTATTTTAATTTCTTTTTTCCCTAAGATTTTACTATAATTATTTATTTACTTTTTCATTTAAACACGGTTTAATTTTATTATCAGATAAAATTTATTATCAAATAAAATAAGTTACTTTCTGAATATTGAGATTTTTTTTTGGCAATAATTATATTAGAAATATTTTGTCTACATGCCCACAAAATATTTCTAATGTGATTATTGTAGAAAGATTTCACAATATTCATAATGTAGATTACAAAAGCCTAAATTCATATAAAATTACATTCTATTGATACATGTGAATTGGATGATGATGGATAGATGTCAAACACACATTTGGATGTTATTTCAAACCTTTAAAGATTTTTCCTATAATTTGACAAGATTGTCATTAAACAAAAATGTAAAAAAAAAAAAAAAAAAGAATATGTTCAACAAGTGTTGCCATAAAGGAACCTATATATCTAGGGACAAGTGATAAAAGAAAATAAAATTATGAAAGAGTCACTTGTTGGTGAGGTAATAATGAAACAATGAATAAAGGAAAAATTAATAATTTGTGTTGTTTTTCTTGATGAAAGGTCAATGGTACAATTCAATCGAGAGGCCATTTTGAGAGTATGTGATCATCCATGCTTCATGATCCATCGAAATACCCTCCTTAGAGAGGGTTTTTGCGATGGTGTTATGATCCCTGTATACATGCGATGGAAAGAAATAAGTGAGAGTGGATTTCAATCAAATTATTTCATCCACCAGGGGTTGAATCCTTTGATTGTGACATCTGTATGAACCATTTATCCAATTGGTAGCTCAGAGTCCTCCTCTAAAACTTGAAGAGAGAGGATATATTTTTCAATAGCAAAAGTTAGTAGAATTTTGACAGCCATTAGTTCAACAAAATTATTGGTTCCCACTACTAAACCCATTTTGATGTAAAAATAATGATTTGCATCTATGAGAAGTAATGCATACCTGTCATAGACCTTTGGATCTCCTTGAGAGGCACCATCAAAGAAGGCCAAGGCATGGATCTATAAATTTGGGACTCAAGGGAAATTATGTCATGTTGTGCGACCTTATGTTTGGGTATGAGGTTGAGGATGGCAAGAGTTTGAGATGCTAAGACTTCTGAGGAATCAAGTTGCCATTGAAAATGATATTGTTTTTGGCAAGCCAAATGCCCCAGCGGGTGAGAAGAGGAAGGACAATGAAATCTTTGACTTTTCTTTTGATGTACCATGATTATCAGGTTTCTATGATGTTCATCCCTAGCCATAGACATGTTTGGCCAATCTTGGATGAGAGAAAATGACATAAGTCCTTTGTGTATGAACATTCAATGAGTAAGTAGGGGACATATTCTTCATAATATTTGCAGGATGCACCAACAAGGCCCCCCTTTTTTCTTCTATGTATAATCATTTATTTATTGACATTATTATAATTATTATTTAATATAAATAGAGATATATTATATATTGTTATAATGATTTTTAATCTCTTTCTCTTTTAAAAAATGATTATAACTATTTATTATTCACATTATTATAATTATTGTTTGTTTGATGAAATAAGTAAATATTTTATTTAAATTATTATAAGGTTTTTGGTTTAATTAATTAATTAATTTTTTTTAGTAATAGGTATAGTGGTAATGGATCAAATCAATATTCAATTCATAAGTAGAAAACCACTTTAATTATTTGTTCTATTAATAATATATGTATTATACTAATATATCATAATTTTAATAAAAATTATATTTATATATATATATATATATATAATTGGAAAAAATTAACAAATAAAAAAATAATTTATTATTTAAAATTTAAATAAGTGAGTAATTTAAACCATTGAGCTCTATTTTAATGTATATCTTAAATTTCATTAACTAAGGGCTTAGTGACCTTTCTCTCTCTTTTTCTTTTCTAAGTATTTAAGTATCATATTTAATACATGCAATTATATTGATTATAATTTTGACTCAATGAAAAATGAGCATTCATGGTGATTATAACGCTTAGTTTGATTTATTTATTATACCAAGAGCCATCTAATAGCAATGCCATTATTCTTGTATTTTTTAACAATGCCACTAAGTGACATTTGTTTATTGTAAATCCCAATTTTATATTGAATCTCAAGTAAATTGTATTTTTTAACATTGCCACTACTTGACATTTGTTTATTTTAAATCCCAATTTTATATTGAATCTCAAGTAAATTGTATATTGACTATGTTGAGTATAGATATTAAAGCAAAACCATATAAAGACACTTTTAAATTGAACCTTAAAACCAGAGTTTTATATGACAAATCCATATATGAAATTTTGTTCAATTTGACCTATTAAATGCTATATTTAGTTGGTAGAAGCTTAACTTGTTCATTTCATACTTTGTCCTCCTAAAAATTGTATGGGTAGTGGATAGAGAATTTTTGGGGAATGTGTCTGTTATGAATCTTGTTAAATATAATTTTTGTTTCCATTGATTGTACATATTAAAATAGGTTCTTTTATTTAGACAACCCAACCCTATTTGACCCTTCTTACAATAAAAATAATTGTTCTACACTAATAAGTGGTTTCATTATTCCAGTGGCAATTTTCCTTCACACTGATGGTTTGTACCTTAATGATTCAAGGTCCTTTAAAACTTTTGAGGCGGTCCATTATCCTAATGGGCCTATAATATTTCATAATCTCTTCTACACATAATACATTACCATAATGTTTAATGCACTACCATAATGTTTAATGGTCACAACAACCAATAATATTGTTAATCTATTATTGGCATTTCATATTATGTTTCACAAGGAAATGATTTGTGGTAATTACTTTGCTCTCATATTTGGGATATGTAACTGTTTATTTGGGATATGTACACGTGGCTTTATTTGTGAGGGCCACATCATTCAGTCCCATGTGAAATCACATAGACCTTCTAGTGAGCACAATATCGACGACTTAGATCTCAAGATCTTGATCCAACGATGATAATGCATTTAGGGTTTGATTTGAGATGTAACCCCTACCCTTAGCTCGTCTGTTCATTTCCATTGTTTTGGTCGTGGCGACGCGAACAGTCCTCTATTGCCTCGTTGTTATAGTTCCAGCGTAGATTCTCTCCCACACGGCCTACACTGCGCCTCCTATGAACTGTAATGGCATTGTCTGTAACTAATTCCAAATTCCTTCGTGTTATTCACACAGGAACTGGTAGTTTTTGTATATTTCATTGGATTTCTTTTACTTAATTTTTCCACCCTTTCTACTTTTCTCATTGACATTCCTTTTGTTAGATGAGGCATTTACTGTCAGGAGAATGGTTCAATAAGACAATGCACCTACGGTTTTCCAGGACAATCCCGTGTAGCGTCAATTCTTTCCTTCATTGCAATTTCAATTCATAACGTTATTAATTTTTTCTTGAATTTATTAGAAATTACAATTGAAACCCAGGTTCCAGTTTGAGAGCTGCCCCACACTTTCTAGGTATCGTTCTGCCTACCTCTGTGGTGATTATTTTTATCGTTAATTTTTTTCTTTATACATCTATTCTAACATTTAATTTCACACCTCATTTTGCAGTTGAGTTTTTCGACCACTATGATATTTGTATTTGTATGGAACTTATCTCTATTCTGTAACGAAATTAAAAACTTTGAGCGTCCCTTTTGGAACTCATGGGTTTTCCCCTTTCTTGTATTGGTATAATTCATTATTAGCGTATCTTTCGGTCACGGTCACCATGACCATGAGTAGGACTTCATGCTTGCCAGAACAATCCTTCTCATATGGGTTTTTTTCTTTTACGTTTTGGTTTTGGTTTCATATGAGGAAAGGCATGTAATTGGGCATTTTTCTGTTATTGCTGAAACTGTAAAATTTGCATTTACATCTTACATTTCCCTTCAATGAGAATTTTATGCTGTTGAAGTGTGATTGAATTTTTTTTGTGGGTTAATGTACATTTTTTCTTGCAATCAATTTACACAAGTGGTTTAGAACCTGGAAATGTTCATTTTTAGAGGGCTTTAGATCCTGTTTGTATCATATCGACACCAGGCGGCTATTTTCGAGCTTAGTAAGTGTCAAAATTTAGGGCTTTCCCCTCCTATAGGTTATTGTGCAGAGATAGTTACATTTAACTAAACTGTCGTTTCTTTTTATGTTTCTTTTATCACTGCATTCATTGTGCCATGGAGTTTAAGGTGCTATACAGAGCTTGTAATCTCTTCTGCTGACTCAATTGATCTTGTTTACCGAGAATCAGCACCCGTAGCAGAGTCAGTTCATGAAGGAAAGGCACTCTTGGTCGTGCCTTGGAGTTTAAGTTGCTATAGAGAGCTTGTAATTTCTTCTGATGACGCTGATAGAGATTGTCTCATAATAGATGATAGGAAAGAGGTAATCTTCTTTTCTGAATCTGCATATTTTTTTATTCATGAATTGATTGCGAGTTTCGAGAGCATGTTTTTCATTATGGGATTCTATTGTTCTTCGGACTGTGGTTTTCTATGGTGTAATTTAGAAAGGGTTATAACTAAAAAAAAATTGCATGCCCCGCACGCTAGGTAGGGTTTGAGAGTCATGGCAACCAGCTTATCCAAGAGTTTGAATAGCCCCATAACTAAAACCAAAGCCATTGATATTGTTTCACACTTAAGCTTTCCATTCCTTTTATCTAAAGAGAGAACATCCCCTGCACCCAAAACATGAACCATCAGAGACAACCACTGTAAAGAGGACATAACACAGACAAAAACTAAGCAAACATACACATTAAAGCTTTTCTGTAATATGGGATTTCTGTGATATCATATGGTCAGGTGTTGCTCAATACACATGCATACACCATAAATTGTTACCAATCTAGGCCATATTACTGAAGGTGATGTCACACCAGAGGCACATCAATACGTACATCAGTGGGCTGACTGTTCTTAAGAAACTTGTGTTATAAAGTTTTGCAACTGCGATTCTATATGTAATAAAATTTGGCAACAGCGATTTTATATGCGGAAAAAAAGAATGGTTAAAACTTAATGCTCAGAAAATTAAATTACCTTCAGCCATTGATGACGTTCTTGCTCCACAGTCCACTTGCTTCTTTACTGAAAACAATACTCCAGCTTCTTCTAACCAAAAGAAAAGAATACAGAAAATCTGAATGCACTTCCAAGCTATGCTCTATGCTCTCTTAGCTAGATGGTGTAAAAACTGAAGGGAATTGATATAATAGCTTGGGGACCAAACAGATAAATTTATAGCCAAGCTTCCATCAAGCTTTTGTTGGCTAAGCTTCCATCAAGCTTTTGTTGGCTATGTGTCAGGTGTTCCACAGGATCAAGGTAGAGGATGGAGTAATGGACCACTTCAGTAGCTCCCAACAATAAATTTATTAGCTACAGTTGATTTCCTTAATTTAAGGAAAGACTGCAGTTTAGTTCCATAATTGTAGGCAGCATTTGTTAAAAATAAATTAATGGAGCTTAACATTCTCCCACTTGGTCCATACTTCCAAACTTAATGTCTCGATAATCTGTATTAAGTAATAGATACATGAATCATGGCGATAAGGACTTATCTAATAATGAGTATTATCTTCCATGTATTACTATGTATTTATTCTTATTATAATTTATGTGGCAACAATTTCTTAATGAATAAACCTTATGTTTATTCTTGGTCCTTCTTAAATGAATTTTCTCAAATCAACTTAAAGTGCACATAAATATGAGAAAAAACATCACAATAATTAAGAATTTCATTAAAATAACATTGTCCATACAATGATAAACTACATAATGGAACCAAGTCCCATATTCATTACATGATCCTTGAATTTAAACGCTGGCATGCCCTTAGTCAAAGGATCTGCGATCATCAACTCAGTGGTGACGTGGTCAATGACCAATTTCTTTTCTTTAACACGTTCCCTTATAGCTAAATACTTAATGTCGATGTGTTTATTTCGACTCCCACTTTTGTTGTTTTTAGCCATAAAAAGAGCAGCTGAATTATCACAATATATTCTCAATGGCTTAGAGATAGAATCTGTTATCACTAGGAACTATAGTTCATGTATATAAGATTGTCCATAAGTTTTTATAAGGTCTTGAGGTCTTGTAAATAGGTTTATTAGTATATGTCAATTTCAAATTTGAAATTCAAGAGTTATTGATGTGAATTTGTGTAAAGGAAAAATCATTAGACACCCTCCATCATTGTTAGTTAAAGCATGTCATGTCATTGGTACTTTGCGCAGTTTCGCAGCGCGGGTATGATGTCTTTGGTACTTGCGCAGTTTCGCAGCGCGGATGTGATTGGTCAGTTTAGCTGCGAAATAATGTTTTCGTGTTTTCGCAGCGCTCTGTTTGTCAGCGATTTCGTAGCGCATCCTGTTAAATTTGAACTGCCCACGCTACGAAATCGGGGTTTCAGGGTTTTTTGCAGCATTTTTCTCTGAATGTCTAATCCGAGAGTAGTGAGTCACAAGTCCGTTCATGATTGTCATTTCACACCCTCTCCATGTCATGATAAGCCATTATTTTGCCATAAGGTCCGAAGTCATGTAGTTGTGTGTCATTTTAGAGGACGTTATAGGAGGTGGTCATTTCATAATGGGTTCTTCATATCATATGAACGTGTTTACTATATGAAAAGCTTAAGCTTTGATTTAAACGGACTACTGCAAGCGAGCCTGCTCTCCAAAGCTGAAGATTGTTTTTGTGCTGCAAGCCACCATCAGTCCCTTGTGTAAAAATACTCAAAGAAGCATGGAAAGAAAGGAACATCGTTCTGGTAAATGTGTGAGAACAGAGCCGGAGGGGTTAGATGTTATTCTCAGCGATGAGGAGGTAGCAAAGGCATTTCGAAGTGCTGGCTGCTGGCGATTTTGTGAAAAATTGAAGGGTGGACATGCAGAAGTGACCAAGGCTTTCGCATTAAACTTCACTGGACTGAATTCGAAGGTGGCCATGTTGGAGTTTCCGGTGTCCCCTGAAGTTATTTCCACTGTCACAGAAATCCCGAGGGGTGGCCAAGAATGGTTCAAGAACTTCAAATTTGACATGGGTCCATGCAAGGAGTTTTTGAAGACACCTTATGTAGATGAAGATCTCACTAAAGCAGTCCCAAGGAGCTATCTAAAGGAGAATTATGCTATACTATTGACATGTATCCAGAAGTACCTGACTTGTGAGGGTAGGTACAATAAAGTTTACTCCTACCACTTCAAGCTTCTGTTACACTTCACTGGTAAGAGTTCAATAGACATACCTTTTTACTTGTTCAGGAGTATTAGCAAAATGTGTGATAAGATTCAGTTAAAGAAAGATGCTTATGAAACATCCCTTTTTCATCATGGTCTAGTTAAATTGCTGGTGTTGGATAGTTTACAAAAAATTGGTAAAGACTGGGATTCATTTGTGTTTATGGCTGGTTTCCCAAGCAAAACAGGCCTCACTCCATTACCTGTGAGAGAAAGAGAAGAAAGGAGTGAGGAAACTACTTTGGCTGAAATTAGGAGAGAAGTAACAGACCATAAGAAGCCCAAAGCTAAAACAAAGAAATCAGAGAGGTCTGTAGCAGTTAAAGAAACACCTGAAGCGTCAATGAAGAAAACTCCTAAGCCAGCAGTTAAAGAAATACCTGAAGCATCAGTAGATAAAACTCCAAAATCATCTAGAGTATCTGAAAAGGAAACCCCTAAGTCATCTCCTAAGGAAACACCTCAGTCATCAAAACAGAAGACTCACAAAAGAAAAGATGAAGCTAAATCCAGTGAAGTTGAAAGGGTTTCGAGGGTGAGAACTAGAGGCCAACTAAGCAAAGAAAAAGGAAAGTCAGTCCCTGTGGAAGAAAGTCCTATTTCAAAGGGTAGTTTAAATGACTTACTTGAAGCCATTGAACTAGAGCAAGATCATCCAATACAAATTGAACCACTTGAACTTGAGCAAGATCAATTGGTACCACCAATGCATATTGATCTAACACAATCCTCACCTGAAAGTTCTAAAAAGTCAAGAGCTTCTAAAAGGTTAAAGTTTGAAGAACCAAGTGAAGAATATGCCTTTAAACCACGCAGACCAGTGACTAGAAGGCAAATTAAAGAAGTGGAGAAAGCTCAGAAAGAGAAAGCACCTTCGGAAATGCCTAGGACAGAGGCACTTGAAATCTTCTCTGAAATAGTCCAAGCAGCCAAAAGCAAGAACAAGGATAATAAGGTTGTTATCAGTCAAAGTGGAAATGTGATTGCTATTAAGAAACAAGCTGGAGCAACAAAGGAAGAAATACCTCAGGTTCAAAATGTTTTTAAAGAAAAGGCAGTAAGATATACAAGTTATAAGAAAGCTGTAATGAAGGGCAAAACAAGTTTGATCAGTCAGGCTAGCTCGGTATCTGATGCATATGTGTGGACAGTGCCAGCTCTGAAGCAGGCAAAAATTATGAAACAAATGAATGCAAGTTTAAGAGCAGAGAACAAGATGTTAAAGGAAGAAGTCATCAGCCTGAAAGGGAAGCTAGACAAACTAGCTAAATGATCCAAGGAGAAATGTGCTTTCCAAATTTTGGTATATTTTGGCTATCATCTTTTTAAAGCTTTTTGAGACTTTTTGATGTCCTTACACCTATGTAGAATGACTGAAGAAATCACAGACTTGAGTTATTGTTGCTTTAAGGTTCATGTGTTTAATTTTGATGACCTACAGCAGTTTCGTAGCGCGCTACGAAACTGCTGTAGATGACTGTTTATGGTGAAAACTTGAGTTTGAATGCTGAGGTCAGCAAATATTTAAAGAGATGACTTAATGCCAGCATGGAGACTATAGAAAGTCAGTCAGATGTTTAAAAAAGGATGCCAGGTGTAAGTATTCGAAGAAAAGGTGAAGTTTTGTCTTTTGTTGAAAGTTTCACTTTATGTCCGAATTTTTAGGGTTATGATAGAGCTGCCGAGGTGTTAAGTGGTACACCTGTCCAGTTATGGGATGGCCAGATCATTAGTTTTCTTCAGTCACACGGGACTATCAAGGGATTAAATGGCTTGAAACTTGATCATTAATGCATGAACACTAATGGGAGGCAGAAACCGTGAATATAGGGTTCATATTCTTATTGGTTGATGAATCATCTATGCATCAGGCATCCGAAGCTGTTCATCCATTGAATGTGCTTTCAGTTTGGTTTGGTTATTATTGTAATGCTACAGGTGGCAAGCTCCAAGAACGTAGCAAAGTATACGAGGAGCTAGACTTAAAGTGCCAATGTGATGGAGTCCTCTGTTTTCGTAGCACCATATCTCTTGTAATTAATTAGCTTGTTTATGATATAGTTAAGGTCATTAATGACAGAATTCCGAGCTCCCTTCATGCTTGTTGAGGAGTCTCAGGTAGTAGTGTTTTGATTGGCTATATATAGAAATAACTCTTATGTAAAAAAGGTTGGATATTTTATAGAAAAACAGAGTTGTTTTGGGCCATTGTAAGACTTTTTTGACAGTAATAGTAAAACAGTGTTGTTCTCTACTCAAGATTCTCGATGGATTGCTATGTTCAAATATAATGATGGTGTTTTATATTCTATGTTATTTTATAGCCTTGTTGTAACACAATCACTTAGAATTCATAATCTTATGCTCTGACTTCCTGTGTGTTCTAGCAAGCTATGTTTTGATGGAGTATGTTTGACATGTGATGCAAAGAGCCTTGACTTCCATGAGATGACTATGTTTTCCTTGTTTACTTAATATTATAGACTCCATAGCCCAATGAGAACCAGTTTGATGTGTTTCCAACCAGCTTTGCTTTCATGAATAAATAAAGAGTTAGCCATCTATTGTTTGAAGGATTTTATCAAGAGTTTGTGAGAGAGCCCTCTCTGATCAAAGAGGCTAATCTTTGGTCTAAAGATAGGTTGAAATAGTTACATGAAATCTTGCTTGGTTGCAGCCCTCAGTAGTGATTTTGTGCTAACAGAATCCATAATTCTAAGCCAGAAATGAAACTCCTAAGCCATACACCATGGAAAGTAGCCTCAAAACAGGAGACGAACTCGGCTTCCATAGTGGAAGTGGCAATCAAGGTCTGTTTGGCACTCCTCCATGATACAGCTCCACCGACCATCATAAAAATGTAACCTGATGTTGGTTTACGTGAATCAACACATCGAGAAAAGTCAGAATCAGAGTAGCCAATTACTTCGAAGTTGTCCGTCCGTCTATACATAAGCATGTAGTCTTTGGTTCCTTGAAGGTACCTCTGATATCATCCCAACATTCCCACAACAAATGCAATGTCAAGTCTTGTGGAGACTTGAGAATACATTAAGCTTCTGACAGCGGAAGCATATGGGATGTTCTTCATTTGTTCCCTTTCAAAGTCGTTCTTCGGGCATTGGTTCAAATTGAACCTATCACCCTTCACAATGGGAGCTACACTTGGTGAACAATCCTTCATCCGAAATCTCTCTAAAATTTTATTAATATAGGTTTCCTATGACAGACCCAAGATGCCTCAAATTCTGTCTCTATGGATCTTAATGCCAATGACATAAGATGCCTCACCCATATTCTTCATATCAAAATTTTAGAGAGGAATTGTTTCACCTCATGTAGCAAACCCTTATCATTGGTTGCTAGCAAAATGTCATCCACATATAAAACAAGAAAACAAATTTTACTCCCACTAACTTTCAGGTATATACATTGATCCATAATGTTTTCTACAAAACCAAAAGAAGAAATTACATTATGGAATTTCAAATACCATTGGCGCGATGCTTGTTTTAAACCATATAATGACTTCTTGAGCTTGCAAACCAATTGCTCACCATCACTAGAGGGGAATCCTTCAGGTTGTTTCATGTAAACCTCCTCCTCTAGATCTCCATTAAGAAAAGCCGTTATCACATCCATTTGTTGCAACTCCAAGTCAAAATGGGCTACTAATGCCATAATAACGCGCAAGAAATCTTTCTTAGATATAGGAGAAAAGGTCTCCGTGTAGTCAATTCCTTCTTTCTTCTTTCTGAGTGAATCCCTTTGCAACAAGTATTGCCTTGTATCTCTCAATGTTGCCCAATGAGTCTTTCTTTGTCTTAAAGACCAATTTACATCCAATGGCTTTTGCACCATCAGGGAACTCAACAAGATCCCATAATTCGTTACTCTTTATGGAATTCATCTCTTCCTTCATGGCATTGTACCATAGTTCTGATTCTTTACAACTCATGGCTTGTGAAAATGACTCGGGATCATTTTCGGCTCCAATGTTGTAGTCAAATTCTTGTAGATACACAACATAATCATTAGGAATTGTTGATCTCTTTGGTCTAGTAGATCTTCTTAATGTTGTACCATCATCTTCCTGAGAAGTATGTGGTTCAACTTGCAGTTCAAAAGTTATTGGCAACTCTTGAACTCCTTGATCTACTGGAATATCGTCAGTAGCTTGTGGAACTTCAACAATTGGTTGTTCAACACCAGTTTGTACTTGAGGGGTGCTATGAACAATAACCAATCTATCACTTGAAGTGGAAGGTTGAGATTCTGAATGATCCTTCTCAGAAACTATGTTTCTGGTTTGATCGCTCCCACTGATCAAGTCATTTTCAAGAAACTTTTCATTTCTTGATTCCACAATCCTAGTGTTGTGAGATGGACAATAAAATCTGTAACCTTTAGACCTTTCAGCATATCCAATGAAATACCCACTTATGGTCCTTGGGTCCAGCTTCTTCTCTTGTGGATTATAAATTCTCACTTCACACGGGCATCCCCAAACGCGCATATGTCGCAAACTCGGTTTCCAACCTTTCCATAATTCAAATGGCGTTTTAGGAACCGCCTTGGTTGGAACTCGGTTTAATATATACACTGTCGTCTTAAGTGCTTGAGTCCACAAGGATTTAGGAAGATTGGAGCTGCTAAGCATACTCCGCACCATGTCCAATAATGTTCGATTTCTTCTTTCTGCTACACCATTCTGCTCGGGTGAACCAGGCATGGTGTATTGGGCAACAATCCCATGCTCTTGAAGAAATTTAGCAAATGGCCCAGGTTCTTGTCCATCTTCTATGTATGTGCCATAATATTCTCCACCTCTATCTCATCTCACGATCTTAATTTGCTTGCCGCATTGTTTCTCTACTTCAGCCTTAAAGAACTTAAAGGCATCTAATGCTTCACTCTTTTTATGAAGCATGTAGAGATACATATATCGTGAGACACTTCATCTATAAAGGAGATGAAGTATCTTTGACCATGTGAGTCCATTTTTGGACTACATATATGAGTATGTATGATCTCTAATATGTCTGAATTCCTTTTGGCACCTTTCTTTGACTTGTTGGTCTACTTTCCCTTTATGCATTCCACACAAGTCTCAAAATCAGTAAAATCCAGAGTATTAAGTACCCCCTCATTTACCAATCTTTTAATTCTTTCTATGGAGATATGACCTAGTCTCCGGTGCCATAATTTAGAGGAATCTTCATTAATAAAACATCTTTTAGTGCCAGTGTGAACATGCATTGAATCATAAGTGACATTGTTTTGTAAATTAATGCAATAAAGACCATTAGACAAAATACCATTCCCAACATAATCAGAGTTATAGAATAGACTGAAAGATTTTTCTGAAAAGTTTAAGGAATATCTAAAAGGGACAAGCCTTGAAACTGAAATCAAGTTTCTAGAAAAACTTGGAACATAGAAGGTATTTTCTAATTCTAAAACAAAGCCACTACTTAAAGTTAAATAGCATGTTCCTATAGCTTCGACATGTGAGCCCATCTTGTTTCCTGATAAGATGCTTTGCCAACTTCCCACTGGTTTCCTTAGCTTTTGCAAACCCTGCAAGGAATTCGAAATGTGAATTGTTGATCCAGAATCAATCCACCATGTGTTCATATTAACGTTAACCATATTAGTTTCATAACAAACAAATGAGATTAAATTACCTTTGTCCCCAAGCCATTTCTGAAATTTGGCGCATTCCTTCTTCACGTGTCCCTTCTTTTTACAGGAAAAACACTTGGAATCCTTCTTGATATCGGCTTGGGGAGGTACTTTACCTTTCCCTTTCTGATTGGCTTGAGATTTTCCCTTTCCACGCATTGCCAGCATTGCACTCTCTCCCAGTTCCATCACCAGTCTCTCTTCCTCTTGAACAAACATGGTCATGAGTTCATTAATTGACCATTTATCCTTATGTGTGTTGTATGAGAGTTTGAAAGGTCCATATTGGTGCGGAAGGGTGTTCAAGATGTAGTGCACTAGGAAGGACTCTTATATATCAACCTCGAGTTTCTTCAATTGAGCCACAGTGTCTCTTATCTGCATGATGTGCTCGTGCACACCTTTCACACCGGTGAGCCTTAAGGATGAGAACTTCATGATTAGGGTGCTTGCTAGTGCCTTGTCTGAAGTGACGAATTGATCATCAATGGCCTTCAACAAGTCTCGGACCTTTTAATGCTGATCAACGGAACCATGAATACCAGCTGAAATTTTAGTCTTAATGAACATCATGCTTAGACGATTGGATCGCTCCCATCGTTCATAAAGCGTGATGTCCGCTGCAGTGCTGGTATTAGTGAGTGCCGGTGGTTCATCTTTCCTAATAGCATAATCTATGTCCATCCACCCCAAATGAAGGAGAACCCTCTCCTTCCAAACCTTATAGTTATCTCCCTTAAGTTTGGGAATGTCACAACGAATTTCAGAGAAATTTGTAGGTTGTACTACTGCATCAAAATTAAAAATCACATGCTTATGTTAAAATTGAGGCTTAATAAACTTTCATGTTTTACCAATGTAAATCATGCTCAAAATTGAATCTGATGACATAAAAATTGCTATGGGCTAAATTTTTAATTCAAGCAGATTCAATTATTCATTGTTTTGAACTTTATGATAAAACTATTAATTCATAACTCCTATGGGTAGGTTATGGAATTTTATCCTAATTAGTTACATAAATATAATAAAAATTCCTCTGGGATAAAATTTCTTATATTTAGTCTAATTAATTACAATTTAATGTCTAAATAATCTTTATGTGATCTAACCAATCAAAATATATAATTTTAATTAATCAAAGATGTTGTGGCTATTCTCTAATTAATTAAAGTTATATGGATCACTAGACATTATTTTTTACATAAGTTGCATAAACAAAACTTAACTAGAGAAGAAATAATGTTTACTGAAAAGAGTAAGTCAAAAATACATTTTAAATAAACTCCATATAACTGTAATAATTCTCCAGCAAAATCAAAATTAAGGTTAAAGAAGTCAGCATTGTCGTAAATGACTACAAATTGATTGTTCAATTTATAAACAAAACCCGGAGATTGACTAAAGCAACATTGATCTACTTTGCACTTGCATAGCAAATGCAGTTCGAAGGCTAGCTGGCTTGACTTCAGGCTCCGTCCTTAAGTTTATAAAACAAACAAAAGATAGACTAGCGAACAAGTTATTTTGCTCACAAGATAAATAAATTTAAATTTAAATTTAAATTAAATTTCAACAACGCTAAATCTGAACTTCATGCGAAATAAACATAAAATAAAAAATGCCCAAATGAGAAATAAACCATTTCTTATTTCTTCTTTAATTACAAATGTTCATTATTATAAATGTACTCTTGCAATACGGTTCCAAAGAGTAGAAAACTGAGATGCAGAAGATAAAGTTGAGCATTAAACAAGCAATGTAAATTACGTAATTCCCCATCTTAACATTTAGTGCTCTCAGTCTCTGGATTAGTAAAAACATCAAAGTCTTAAATTGAAATTGACTGAATTTAAATGCTTCCAAGTATCTATGATGCAAGCCGAATGTAAATTTTACAATAAATATGTAATAAAACTTATAAAAAATAAATGGCTACTATACCCTAATGCAATATCATATGATACAACATAGAATATTTAAAGCGCTGAACAATGCATTTACAAAATTCTACACAAATATTTCACAGGTTTTCCTTGGCCTTTTAGTTATCTATAAGAAATTATTCCAATGCAGTCAGCAACCAGTAAGGCTTTTAAGGACCAACTCTTCAAAGCATTGGCATTTCAGTTGAGAATAAAACAAGTCTAATAATTTTCACCATATCCGAGGCTCAAAATAAAATAAAAATAAAAAATCTTGCGATACCCTAAGAAAGGAATAAAGCCACACAGTTAAAACCTTACGTGCTACTTTTGTCCATTCATTCAAGCATTAGCGTGGAAATAATAAAGCCATTTAAATACGTAAATATCACAATGCAGTGGGTTATCAAAACATGTTTATACGAAGTATTATAATGCCACTGCGCTCCATAAATACTTGAAACGGAAGGGAAAGCCGTATAGTGGAAAGGGTAAAGCCATATTAGATGTGTGCAGGGCTTCCATTGAACAGAAATTTTAATGAATAAGTCAAAGCTATATTGATGAAAAAAGATTGGATATTTTTCACAATTAAAATCCAAACCATAAAATATGCATTGCACTCCCCTTTTCTTCTTCTGTGCCACAGTTAACAGTGTTGGAATTTTCAACTCGAACAGGTCAAATTTGGCAGTTTCAAAATGCCCAAATATATTAACCGCCATTTGAATTAAAGCTTTCCCATGAAAATGAAACAGGAAATGGGGAAAGAAGGTTGACAATTAGGCTACGCTGTCAAGCTTAACTGAAACAATTAGTGGTGAAGCCAATCAGGGGTATAATGCTATTCGAATCGCACACCAAGGCAGAGGTAAATTCTGGGCTCTGATACCAATGTTATAAAGTTTTGCAACAACGATTCTATATGTAATAAAATTTTGCAACATCGATTCTATATGCGGAAAATCTTAAAGAATCGTTAAAACTCAATGCTTAGAAAATTAAATTACCTCCATCCATTGATGACGTTCTTGCTGCAAACCACAATCCTCTTGCTTCTTTACTGAAAACAATACTCCAGCTTCTTCTAACCAAAATAAAAGAATACAGAAAATCTGAAGGTACTTCCAAGCTATGCTCTATGCTCTCTTAGCTAAATGGTGTAAAAACTGAAGGGAATTGAGATAATAGCTTGGGGACCAAACAAATAAATTTATAGCCAAGCTTCCATCAAGCTTTTGTTGGCTATGTGTCAGGTGTTCCACAGATCAAGGTAGAGAACTCCAGATGGAGTAATGGACCACTTCAGTAGCTCCCAACAATAAATTTATTAAGTGCAGTTGATTTCCTTAATTTAAGGAAAGACTGCAGTTTAGCTCCATAATTGTAGGCAGCATTTGTTAAAAATAAATTAATGGAGCTTAACAACTTCATCCATGAAATTAGATTAGGAAAAAAAAAAATCAATTTGATATCATTCACTTTCTTCCAAGTTTGAACTTGACAGATTCATTCATTCACCTTTTTCCAAGTTTGAACTTGACAGACTCATTCATGTTATCTTGTGTGTGATAAATGTAGTTTTTAACAGAAAATATGAATGACAGAGATATGATTGATAATTATGGAGATTTTTAAATATATAAATAAAATTTGTTATAATTAGTATAAATTATATGAGTTGAGAGGGATTTTTTTTTTATATGCAAATTTTTTTTAAGAGTACATTATTTAAATGTTTTGTATAATTTTTTTTTTTTTTTTAATTTTAGATTTTTAAATTTTAGATTTTTTATTTTTATTTTGGGGTGATGAACAAAATTTCAATTTTGTTGATGATTAGACAGCTCATACTCTGCTGTAGACCTTATGAGCTGTAAAAAGAACCTCTTAGCTCAGTTTTACACATCATACTTTTTTGTAGACCTTATGAGCTGTAAAAAGAGCCTTTTAGCTCTTAGCTCAATAATATGACTCAATACCACTACTTATCAATATTATATGACAAAAAAACCATAACTCTACTCTCACTTTTTTCATATGTACACGGAATGTATTATTAATAATTTAATAAACTTCTTTAAAATTGACCTAAATTAAAATTGACTTAAAATTAAACAAAATCAATAAAGAATCTTTAAAATTACAAAAATCCTCTACAAAAAAAATCTTTAAAATTCCCAAAAATAACTACAAATCAAATTCATATTTTTTGGTAATTGGTTAAAATTTCTTTAACTAAACCACATATGATTGAAATCCAAGACTATGAGTGTTGTTAATCTGAAATTTAAAACATCCATGCTAGTTTTCTCTTTTCAAACACTATTTGTTGTGGCATTCGCTTCATAGGCACCCGCTTTTAGTAGTTTGCTTTTACACCATTGATGTCTCTGATGATGTCCTTAGGCTTTTAGTACTTTGCTTTTCCACCATTGATGTCTCTCATGATGTCCTTTCATCGAGGGAAAGGGAAATGGAAAGGACCGAATTCAGTGGTGTTCGTTTTTGAAACACTTGTTTTGGTGTTTCCCACTGAACCATATTGTTTCCCTCTGAACCACGCTGTTTGATTTTTCCCTTATGCACAAAGAATTTTCTTTTCCATCTTCCCTTCCTTCCCCATAATTTTTGTCAAGCTCGCCATTTGATTTTTCTCTTTTGCACAAATAATTTCCTTTCCTTGCCCACAATTTTCTTCTCCGTCTTGCAAAAGTGGCATCATCTGAAAAAGCAGACGTTTTGATGTCAATTGTCGGAGTTGAACATCTTTGTCTTTAAGGTCCATGCTCACTGATTGCAAATTGCTCTCTAGCTCCCTAGTTTTATTCTCCAATTCCCTTATTTGATAGGCATGTACTTCTGCAACTATTTTATTTTTATTTAAATCTCTTGATAACGAGCGATTTTCCTCCTCAGTCTCTGAGAGCTTATATACTAAATCAACAATAATGTTCTTTTTCTCCATTGTTGACGCCCTGAAGGAATCACAATCCTTCTCCATAGACTCCAGGGTTACTTCCAGCTCCTTTATTTTTCTCTACAAGCTTAGCTCATTTTCTTTGGAAACCAAAGCTCTTATGTCCATTTCAGTCTGTAAAAATTTGTTTTCTTCCTCGAGAATCATTTTAGCTGTGGCCAAAAATGAAAGCTAATCTTCTAGTTGAACATTTTCTACTCTGCATTGAAGTAAATCCCTTTCATTCTGAATAGACATCTCCTCTCTCTCCTTTCTTTCTCCTACAATTTGTGATTTAAGCTCAGCCTTTTCCAACTCCCAAGCCTTTCTTACAACCTGAAATTCTGTGGATATTGCTTGAACTTCTCCATTTAATTTCAAAATCCTGGCTTCGTAATTAGCTTTATCGGTAACCGCCGCTCTGCAGTGGTAATCTTTCTCAGAAATCTCCTTTTTTATCCTTTCTTCAAATTCTTTCATTTGTTTCAAAAGTTTATTAACGGAGGTAGTATTCCCCATTTTTCTTCAAAAGTGAGCACGGACCTTAAAGACAAAGATGTTCAGCTCCGACATTTGACATCAAAACGTCTGCTTTTTTAGATGACGTCGCTTTCGCAAGACAGAGAAGAAAATTGTGGGCAAGGAAAGAAAAATCTGAAAGGAAATTATTTGTGCGAAAGAGAAAAATCAAAAGGCGAGCTTGAAAAAAATTATGGGCAAGGAAGGGAAGATGGAAAAGAAAATTCTTCGTGCGTAAGGGCAAAATCAAATGGCGTGGTCAGGAAATGACGTGGTTCAAAGGGAAACACCAAAACGGGTGCTTCAAAAGCAAACACCATTGAATTCGGTCCTTTCCCTTTCCCTTGATGAAAGGACATCATCGGAGACATCAACGGTGGAAAAGAAAAGTACTAAAAGGCTAAGGACATCATCAGAGACATCAATAGTGGAAAAGAAAACTACTAAAAGCCGGGTACCTCTGAAGCAAACGCCACAACAAATAGTGTCTGAGAAGCGAAAACCAGCATGGATGTTATAAAATTTTAGTTACACAACACTCATAGTCTTGGATTTCAGTCATATTTGGTTTAGCTAAATAAATTTTAACCAATTACCAAAAAATCTGAATTTGATTTGTAGCGATTTTTGTGAATTTTAAATATTTTTTTTGTAGGGGATTTTTGTAATTTTAAAGATTCCTTATTGATTTTGTTTAATTTTAGGTCAATTTTAATTTAGGTCAATTTTAAAGAAGTCTATTAAATTATTAATAATACATTTTGTTTACATATGAAGAATTTTTATGGTAAAGTGAGTGTAGAGTTATAGTTTTTTTGTCATATAATATTGATAAGTAGTGGTATTGAGTCATATTATTGAGCTAAGAGGCTCTTTTTATAGCTCATAAGGCCTACAACAGAGCATGATGTGTAAAGTTGTCTCATCATCAACAAAATTGAAATTTTGTTCATCACCCCAAAATAAAAAAATCTAAAAATTAAAAAAAAAAAAATATTATACAAAACATTTAAATAATGTGCTTCTAAAAATAAATTGCATATAAAAAAAATAAATCCCTCTCAACTCATATAATCTATACTAATTATAACAAAAATTATTTATATATTTAAAAATCTCCATAATTATCAATCATATCTCTGCCATTCATATTTTCTGTTAAAAACTACATTTATCATAGACAAGATAACATGAATGAGACTGTCAAGTTCAAACTTGGAAGAAAGTGAATGATATCAGGTTTTTTTTTTTTGCTTTGTTTGGTATATGTGTTCCTTTTATTTTGTTGTTGTTGTTTATTCTCTAATCTAATTTCATGGATCAAGCTTCTTAAAAACAGTGAACCCACTGGTGTACAATGGTTTGTCTCTAATGGTTGTCTTTATTTTTGCTACAATTGTTATGTCCTCTTTACAATGGTTTGTCTCTAATAGTTGCCTACACCTTACATGAACCTATGTCTGCATCCACACACCACTTAGGTGTGTTTGTATGGATGTGTGTATAATTTTCTGAATATAAATATAATTGCAACGCAAGAAAACAATGTTTAAACTATAAAAATTCACATTTTTGTAAAACAAGAAAACAAGGTTTAAACTATAACAATTCACAATTTTGTAAAAACAAGAAAACAAGGTTTAAACTATAACAATTCACAATTTTGTAAAAAGTTCTCATAAAAATTGAGAAAAAAAAGTATTTAACCGTTCAAAATATAAAATATACTCTTAAATATATAACATCAAAATATTGAAATTGTATTTAAATTTTAATTATTCAAGAAGAGTATCACTAGGATTATAGATTTTCTGCTCAATTTCTGTACAGAGTGCAAAATGTTATTTTTTGTGTCTTTGTCAACGAGGACTAGGGTCGAATATCATGGAAACATGGAGTTGGAAAATATGGAAAGACTTACTCTTCCAACTTTTGGAATTCACCTTTTTTGTTTATTATGTTTCCGAGGAGACTAGACATTATCATTTTGGCATTCACCTTTTTAGTTTATTATGTTTCCGGGGAGACTAGACACTATCATTTCCATGTGCGTTATATACATTTTATCAATATTCTTTCTGATTAACTTTGCCTCTTTTTTAGAGATGTTTTTTTGGCGATAATGACATCAAAATTAATTTGTTTTTGTTTTGAACCAGCAAGTGTGGAATAATCAGATCATGGTAACTGTTAGCTCTACTACAATTTTGAACAGTTCAGGGTCATTGAGAGCTTGGGCAGTATTGTTGGTGCTTAAAGAAAGCTTGTTGCATTCTTTTCTTCCCTCCTCCTTCATTTTTCTTTTTACTCTCCTCACTCCCGCTTTCCTTATTTTATTTCCAAAATACTTTGTTAACCCATATTCCCATTCACTCCATTGTCTCTGTTTCTTTCATAAAACCCTTCAATCCCTCACCTTTACCTATTTCCCGCTTAATCCCTTGAACCCTACTATCCCTATTTTCCTTCAAATATCAGTGTAAACCTATGATTGTTTAACTCTCGGGCGCGAAGTTTAGATCACATGACCGTGCACCTTCCCTAACTATTCTTCATCGTTTAATTGTGACCATTCCAACGGTCCCCATCGCCCCAGCCCGCATGTTAAAATTCGCGCTCTTTCTTTGTCATTCGACCGTCCTTCGCAGATCTGATGGTTGACGCATCCCCCAATTGCATGACTTGCGCACGCGTTAACCCACAGGGGTGGAAATTTCGGGATGCCACACGTCGTGTTTTGACTGGATCATGCAGCGATTTACGAATGCCACCTAATCCCGATAGGTAGTGTGGGGATACCGCCCGCCTAAAAAACCGCTTGTCCCCCACCCGTTAATCATCATGCACCTTCTGCTCCCGTCAGTTGTTGGATCTGCCGCCCATGATCCAACGGTCCTCGTTCAACTAATTCTGTTCGCTCCTGATAGTTATTCCAAGTTGATCTTTGTCGTTGTTTTTTATGATCTAATGGCCATTATTTATTCTCGCCCTGTGCATGCCTCCTCGATACTATATTTACGCCTTTAACCTGTTTTGTGCTCCCGAAGGACGAAGAAGGCCAGATCCAACACTTTGCGCCATTACTCCTCACCAACTGCATTTAAAGAAGAGAATGGCCGAAGGACAAATAGAAAAACCTCAAGCAATTAACACAGTTATTAGCTTGTATCAATCAATACTTCATCTACCCAAGAAGGACTGCAGAACACCAGAGAAGGCTGATTTTGTTCATTAAAGCAGCAGATCATGTTAGAGGCCCATTCCAGAGAATTAATATCGTTGTTGATCATTATGATCCTTCCTCG
This sequence comes from Pinus tabuliformis, assembly GCA_031772625.1. Classification (NCBI taxonomy): domain Eukaryota; kingdom Viridiplantae; phylum Streptophyta; class Pinopsida; order Pinales; family Pinaceae; genus Pinus; species Pinus tabuliformis. The sequence goes on from CM062817.1 coordinate 212,233,828, forward strand.
TATAACACAGAAGAGAAATTTTGTAATCGACCTTGATATATATCCAGAAGACATAATGTAATAGGTTGATGACTGTTATCTTATTGTAAGCTTCAACTTCTGGAGACTGTAACTACTGTGATACCTGCAGCATCTGGTCTTCATTTTCAGCTAATGCAAGCTTCTTTTGTTGTTAATTGCTCACTGTCCACTTCTTCTTCTTTGTTCCAGGCTATGCCTGTTATGCATTTATTCATGTGTTGTTGATATTTGGCATTAGAGGGGCTGTCATCCCACCTTTGTGTTTGAATTTAGCATGTATCGTTGAATTTGTATGCAGGTTTCTATTATTTTAATGCTAGAGAGCTATCATCCTATCTGTGCATTAGGAAATAGAATTTACAGACCTTTTAACTAGTTTCAGCCAGCCATCACAGGGTCTTGTGCATCTGCTGGTGTGGTCAGTCTTCTCCATCATCACATTTTCTTAAAACTGTGAGTAATTAGTGGTCTAAAGCCTTATAGTCGGGGGGTGTGCACCCACGGTCAAGCATAGTAGAAGTGGTTATCTGGCTTGAATATGCAACATTTCTTTCATTCATCCACCAATTTTCCAACAGTTTTGTTGAGTTTGTAATGTTCCCGAGCATCTCTGATATACAACCTAGGAGAGTTTCTTGGGGTGATAACATTAATTGGCATCGTTGCAAGGGATAGGAGAATTGAAGCTCAACTTCCCTCGAAAAACGACACAGTTCCAAGCTTTGATGATAGACAAGGTTTGGACACATATTCTGGTTGTAATAATCTATCTAGCGACTCCACTGGTGGAAGACCATCCTTTGGCGACTCCACATTACACTTCTGCCACAATTGGTGAGGCATGTTTAGAGATATCTTCAGAAATCATTAGCTGAACCAGTGCTTAATCTTGAGAAGATCATTCAACAGAAGAAAATATCGCAGTAAGGAACATCAGGATTAGGTAAGCCTTGGAATTTTTATGTATCTCAGCTAGCGTAGAAATACCTTCAAAGATTCATACAGATCCTTGTTGTTCATTTCCCTTTCGGACCTAAGATGAAAGAAACATCCATTCTATTCGTTATTTCCTCAGTTTTTGTCATACTCTTCATTGATTCATACACCCGAGCCATGGCAAGTCAGCAAGGTCTTACAAAGATAGAAAGAATAGTTGTTGCTAGGTATGGACCCCTGGTCTTGCATGTCCCTTTGAATTCCATGCCTGCAGGTGCTTATTAAGAATTTATGCCAAAGTTTACTGGTGCAAAAGGAGTATTATAAGAAGAGCACCTCGAGTCTTTTTATAGCTATGCTGATAACCTGGATATTAATGAAGAAGATGTCTAGATGAGGGTTTTTGTTCAAAGCCTAGATGAGGAAGCTAGAAAATGGTTCAGAGAATTACCCCCTAGGTCCATTGCAGACATTGAGGATTTAGATGGTGTATTCCTGAAGCACTGGGGAAATAATAAAGATCTACTCTTTATCATACTAAATTTTGGAACTTGGAGAGAAAATATGGTGAGCTGCTCTCTGAATTTAACATCAGATTTAATCATATGTACAACAGAATGCCAGCTGAAGTAAGACCTACCCCTGCTTCTGCTATGTTCACTTATGCTAATACTTTTGATTCTCAATTATGCCTGCTCTTAAGAGAAAGAAGATTTACTTCTTTGGCTGATATGCAAGATGCAACCTTTGAAGTAGAAGCAAACATTATTGCTACAGAAATACTTGAAAGTGATTCTAAAAGGAGGAGTCAGGGAGGTGAGTCCTCATCATCCTCAGAGCCTGAGATCAATGAATTAGCCAGGTTAGTTGAGTTTTTAGCCTCTGAAGTTTCCAAACTAAAGGTTGAGAAGCATTTTGAAGAAGCAAGAGTTCATTGTTCCTTTTCTCTTCCAACTCCAAATCCAAATAGAGGAGCAAATGAGCATTTGCAGATTTTGCAAAGAAATAAAGTTACAAATGAAGATGAAGGGGTAAGGCCCATTTTACAGAATATAGTCATGGAAGAGGTGGAACATGAGGAGGAGGTCCATGTTTTGGAAGGTGCTCCTTTCCTAACAAGAGCTGCTTATGAGAAAGCAATATCCAGAGGCACTACTCATGAGTTTGTTGTGCCTGTAGAACAATAAGCTAATCAATAGAAGCAGTCAGCAGCTGATCCCCTCATCCTCCAAGAATCTGTGCTCGATGCTAGCTCATCTTCACATGGCTATGCAGATCTGCCAATTTTCCAGTTTGCTTTTGTGCCTAGTCCAATGATTAAAAAGGGAGAGGAAAGCTCTCCATCATCTTTTGTTTCTCTATCTGCTCAAAAAACAATCCCTCCATGTTGTCCCATGAACACTGAGGTAGAACAAAATTCAATGCTCAAGGCTGAAACTGATCATCTCAATCTCGATATTTTGATGTCTACTCAAATGGACCCCACACAGATGGAAATGGCAGCTTGCTAGGAGACAAAGGAAGAAGATGCACAGTCTTGGAACTCCTCCTTGGATGAGGATTGTTTAAACAAGAATAGAGTAGATGATGTCTATATATCCCCTGCACAAGAAAATAATGGTTCATCATTCATATTAGCTTTACAGACCATAGATAACAAGGACAAGTACACAATAGCAATGATTATTCAACAAGTGTACACAGGCTCCCATGAAGAACATCCAAGGAGGAAAATACACAGAGGAGAAATGAAATTTGATCCATATCTACCTGTCAAGCACAAATGTCCTAAATTGTTTAAGGTAGGTGATCAATTCAATCCTGTTTTGCAGCTCTATGTTGAAGGAGCCGAGAGCAGGAGAAACAATTTTGATGGCCTATCATTTGGTTAATTTTTGAGTAATTGTGTTGATTGTAAGAAGTTTCTTTTTCAGGTTTTAGTGTAGACTTTGTTTGAATCCATGCCCAATGGATACCAGGCAATGTTCTTAAAGATGAGTTTTGTATCAAGGCATTGATCTGTAGTTTCTTGAGACCTCACAGGGAGGATCTCATCCACAGAAGGAGCCAGTGTTAGCTTTGCTACAATTTTGAACAGTTCAGGGTCAACGACAGTTTGGGCAGTATTTTTGGAGCTTAAAGAAAGCTTGTTGCGATCCTTTCTTCCCTCCTCCTTCATTTTTATTTTTACTCTCTTCACTCCCGCTATCCTTATTTTATTTCCAAAATCCTTTGTTAACCCATATTCCCGTTCACTCCACTGTCTCTGTTTCTTTCATAAACCCCTTCAATCCCTCGCCTTTACCTATTTCCCGCTTAATCCCTTAAACCCTGCTATCCCTGTTTTCCTTCAAATATCAGTGTAAACCCGTGATAGTTTAACTCTCGAGCGTGAATTTTAAATGGCATGACCGCACGCATTCCCTAACTATTCCTCATCGTTTAATCACGACCGTTGATCGTCCCGATCCAACAGTCCCCGTCGCCCCAGTGCGCGTGTTAAAATTCGTTCTCTTTCCTTGTCATCCGACCATCCATCATAGATCTGACAGTTGACGCATCCCCCGATCACGCAACTTGCGCATGCGTTAACCCACAGCGGTGACAGTTTAGGGCTGCCACGCGTTGTGTTTTGACTGGATGGCACGACGATTTACGGATACCGCCTACCCCCGATAAGTGGTGTGGAGATACCACCCACCTGAAAAACTGCTTGTCCCCTGCCCGTTAATCGTCATGCACCTTCCGCTCCCGTCAGCCATTGGATCTACCACCCGCGATCCAACGGCCCTCGTTCAACCGATTCAGTTCGCTCCCAATAGCTATTCCAAGTTGATCTCCACCGTTGTTTTTTATGATATGACGACCATTATTTATTCTTTCCTTGTGCATGCCTCTGCCATACTATCTTTACGCCCTTAACCTATTTTGTGCTCTCGAAGGAGGAAGAAGGCCAGATCTAGCACTTTGCGCCATTACTCCTCACCAGCTGCATTTAAATAAGAGAATGGACAAAGGACAAATAGGACAACCTCGAGCAGTTAACATAGTTATTAGCTCGTATCAGTCAGTACTTCATTTGCCCAAGCAGGATTGCAAAACACCAAAGAAGGTTGATTTTGTTCATTAAAGCAGCAGATCATGTCAGAGGCCCATTCCAGAGAATTAATATGGTTGTTTATCATTATGATCCTTCCTCATATAACACAACAGAGAAATTTTGTAATCGACCTCGATATATATCCAGAAGACATAATGTAATAGGTTGATGAGTGTTATCCTGTTGTAAGCTTCAACTTCTAGAGACTGTAACTGTTGTGATAACTGTAGCGTCTGTCTTCATTTTCAGCTAATGCAAGCTTCTTTTGTTGTAAATTGCTCATTATCCACTTCTTCTTCTTTGTTCTAGGCTATGCCTATTATGCATTTATTCATGTGTTGTTGATATTTGGCATTAGAGGGGCTATCATCCCACCTTTGTGTTTGAATTTAGCATGTATCAATGAATTTGTATGCAGGTTTCTGTTATTTTGATGCTAGAGAGCTGTCATCCTGTCTGTTCATTAGGAAATAGAATTTACAGACCTTTTAACTAGTTGCAGCCGGACATCACAGGGTCCTGTGCATCTGCTGGTGTGGTCAGTATTCTCCATCATCACATTTTCTTCAAACTGTGATTAATTAGTGGTATAAAGCCTTGTAGTCTGGGGGTGTTCACCCATGTCTGGGGTCAAGCATAGTAGAAGTGGTTATCTGGCTTGAATATGCAATGTTTCTTTCATTCATCCACCAATTTTCCAACAATTTTTTTGAGTTTGTAATGTTCTCGAGCATCTCTGATATACAACCTAGGAGAGTTTCTTGGGGTGATAACAATAACTAATTAAATAGATGAAGAATCAGGTCAAGATAACCAGTTAAATAGGGATACCAACCATTCAAACAACTAGAAAGAAACTGCTCTTTTTTACCAAAAGAAATGGCTACATTTGACAACCCAATCAAATGTAGTCGTTGCCATTTCTTTTGGTAAAAAATAGTCACTTCTTTCTAGTTGTTTGAATGGTCGATCTCCCTATTTAACTTCCCATTCAAATGTAATTGTTTCTTTCGGTCAAAAATAGATGTTTCTTTCTAGCTATTTGAATGGTCGGTCTCCCTATGGTTACCATAATCTGATTCTTCATCTTGTCCTCACGATGAACCACACTTGCTAGTTTGAAATGCGTCGACAAATGATTTTTGTGATTATCACCCAAAAAGATCTCCCAAAAAATTAATATGAATCACAGAAGACTTAACTCAATAATAACTTCCTTTTATGCAAAATATGATACCTTATAACTATGAGTTATATCCAGGACTTCGATCGGATAAAAAATTTATATCAAATTTTCATTGTTCGTCTAATTTGTAGAGAATTTATATCCAGTTTTCATAGTTCGTGTAATTTATTAATTATAGTTTGTAGATCCCACTGAAAAATATATAATGTATAACTCACTTCTGCCATATGAAACCTACCTTAATCATCAATGGACAATATGTAAGACTTAGCGTAATTGCTCTCCTTTAAGACCTAGATTAATTTCTCTCAAAGGAGAAGTGAGGTACATACCAAGAGAAAAAAGCCACCAATACCAAGAAAGTTGAGACACACAGTTGAGCAACGACAATAAGCCGCCAAGCACAATAGTCAGAATCAAATTAACGATGTAGAAAAATGCACTAATAAAAAATGCTCAACTCTTAACCTAGGCTATTTCTAAATGGAGCCGTCTACCGAGGCGAAGGAATTACCCGAACGGCCAAACGTGGCAAGAATATGGGCAAAAATTTTCAAAAAATATTGTAGAGGTAGTGTTTGAATGGTGCTTTTGATGGTGGAAATGGATTTAGCACCATCAAAAACATTTAGGATACCTAAAATTTTGAAGTTTAACAACTATAACTTAGATTTACAAAAATCCTTACCAGATTTTCTCTAAATATGACCGGAATTTCCATAACTTTCTAGATTTTCTCTAAATATGGCCAGAATTTCCATATATTTCTGGGAAATTCCTCCAGCTTGTTAGACTACTGTTAGGACTCAGAATTGACCATTTTTGACCTTATATTTTTTCTATAATATTACCCTTTTTCAGTTCATAAGTTGAAAGCTTTGATTACATAATGACCTAATTACACCAAGGTATGAAGTAACTCTCCGCATGACTATGTGTTTAATTATTCATTACATATTCATGTTATCTTTATATTTATCTTTGGAAAATTTAACCAAGTTGCTAAGTTGAACTGTCTAAAGTCTGCAGGAATTATAATTCATAGTTGCTGTAACACTAGAAACAACAACTACGCAGTTGCTGCAACACCAGAAGCAGCAACTACGCAGTTGCTACAGCCAGCAACAACAACTATCTAAAGCAGGGAAATGCTATTTTGCAACAACTGGAATACCGAAAATAACAAATGGCAACTATCAGAAGATCGCCAGAAGTCCATGCGGACACAACACGATCAGCAACTATCCAAAAAGGGCAAAACACGGTTACAGTGGCTAAAAACATCGGAAACAACATGAGTTTACTAAATAAGCAGCAATGGGGAAGCGGCCAAGGATAGTGCGAGGATTCCAAGAAGATGGTTGAAGTTCGGTTACCAGCTCTGTAACAGTAAGAGACCCAAGAAAGAATACACTGTCACACTATTGTAACAGCATCCTGTAACAAGGATGGATTTCTTATTTTTGAAAAAAAGTTTTAACTGAATGAACTATGACAGTCTATTGTAATAGATGTCTCCTCTATAAAGAGGAGACATCTACATTAGAAGGGGGGGGAAGAAAAGTAGTCTGTAAGGGAAATTTTGAAAGACAATAGCAAGGTCTGAACTTTTATTGTAACTGGATCTTTTGGCAGATGAATAGAAGATTGTTCTGAGCACCTAATCTAGCATTTGTGTTCTGGGGAATCTTGTGAGAGGGACAGGGCCCACCTTCCTCACAAGATTCACCCATTTGCGTTTCTGTCAAGTGCGTAAGTGTGTTTGGTAATTTCCTTTTGCTGGTACTCTGTTTCGGATTCCGTAGCATTACCTTTGATGATTTCCGTTTTGCTAGTACTCTGTTTTGTTAATTGCTTGAAGCTGTAAAAGGATATTTCACCGGTGAATTAGAGTTGCAGTGTGTATTAGCAATTTGGTTACAGGGGCAGGTGCTGAACGTCCTTACTTGGAGGATAGGGTCCTGATCCTCTGCTAACAGAGCATCCATCACTTCTCTTTGTAGATTTGTATTCTTAGTTAACTGCTTTCATTTTACTTTTGCAATGCACTGTTATAACATAGACTGAGAAACAGAATCGTGTATACTACAGCTCTTTAATGCTTTTAAAAATTAAGTATATACAGTACGCGGTAGCCTTTGAAATAAAATACTTTCCCAGGTTGACAAATTAATGTGATACTTGACTGTTTAATTAATAAACAATTCAACTAGCCAACATTTTGGCGCCGTTGCCGGGGAAGGCGACTAGAGATTTCTAAAAGCATTAATGATTTCTTTTTAATAATAACAGGTGCATGAGAGGACGCAGGAAACCTAATTTCACAGGTGGCAAGGGCGGAGGAGGAAGAAAAACCTTTATTGACGAAATTATCTCCAAGGCCGAGACATCACAGAGGACGAGTTTCCGAAGGCCTCAGATCCAGCATTCCTCACAAACAGATTGACAGACGGAGGAGGTACTAGGACCTGAAAGGAAGCTGGAAGTACTAGAATATACTGAGGAACCGGTAGAAGAACCTGAAGAAACAGAAGATACAGAAGATAAAGCAAGTGATTCAGGAAAAAGACCAATGGAGGATAACAGAGCAGAAGGAAGAGGGTAAAACTCACTCTCTACCCTAGAGTTCCCTATTGGGGAGCTCCCGAGAGGAGCAACCCCCATGAAGAACATTCCACTCTCAGCATTACCCAACTTTCATGGGTTATCCTCTGAAGACCCAGATGAATTCCTCTTTGAATTCGATATACTATGTAGAAGTTATGATTATGTGAGCCCTAATCAGAAACTAAAACTGTTTCCAGCAACACTGAAAGGGAATGCGTTAAGGTGGTTTATGAGCTTAGGAGCTCAGGCAATCACTACCTGGGATCAGATGAAAGAAATATTTCAGGCCAAATATCAGGATTACTGCCGGACAAGAGAAAGGAAAGAAGAATTGTTTAAAATGGTTCAGAAGGAGGACGCGAATCTGGAAGACTTTTTGGAAAGACTGCAGTATAATCTGCAGCAGTCTGACCACCCTAACATGAGTAAAGATATTCTGAAAACAATATTGTTGAAAGGGGTACGAGATGACTGCTTGGACATGTTGAATATGTTAAGAAAAGGGGACATTTCTAAAGAACCATTTGATGAAATTGTCAACCTCTGCATGAGATGTTCAAGAGGAGCAGTGAGCAGATCAAAAAGCAGGGACAATGTATATTCAAGAGTCCAGAAGTCAGCAAGTGGAGGAACAACAAGGGCTGAAATAGGTAATTTGTTAGAAGAACTTAAAACTGAGATGTTAAGCTCCTTTGCTTCACAAATTGATGCTCTGCAGGTAAAGAAGAAACAGGCAGAAGCAGAAGCTGCCCTAGCTATTTTTTGTTCCAAATGCAAAGAAAAAAACCCACTCAGGGAATGCCCACTAGATAGGGTACCAATCTGCACGATCTGTGAAAAGGAACATGAGACCCAGCAATTCCCCTCTCTGCCTAGAATTAAAGCAGCATTGCAGTCAACTGAAGAAGAGGCTGAGGCAGTGTCCCTGATGACACAGAGGAGGCAATGGCCACAAAGACAAGGTATGAATTCTAACACAGCATTTAGTCGTTGAAATAATCACTCTCCTTTTCAAAAAAATTACCCACCCATGAACGAAATGTAGTACCCACCCTTTAACACAATGAATTTTCCACCTATGCAGCAACCAAATCTCCTTTTCTCTGATCCTACCATATGGAATCCTTGGGCTCCCCAGCAACCGTATTTTAATCAATGGAATCCAAACTGGGCCGCCCAGCAGATGCCATTTCCTCAACATCAATAGTATCTTTCCTTACCATCCAATACTCCTCCAAATAACTAGGCAATTAGACCGTAGCTGCTTGTGCAACCCAACCCCAACCCAAATAATAATAAAGCCTTACAAGCAATTGATATTCAAAATCAGCCTGTCTCCCCCATGCAATGTGACGATATCCACCTTCGCTCAGGGAGAATTGTTGAACCAATCATTGATGACATTACTGACTCTGTTAAAGAGGAATTTACAAAAGAAAAACCAGCTAACAATAATGCTGAAACAGTGGAATCAGCATCTAACAACAATGATCACACAGCAGATCCGCCATTTCCTGAACGACTGGCTCTCACTAAAACACTTGAGCAACCTCCTTTTAACCTTTTAGGAGAACTACAGAATTTATACATTAAAATCCCATTATTGCAAGCATTAAGAGATGTTCCCATTTATGCTAGGACTATTAGAGATATTTGCATAAAAAAACCTAGAAGAAAAGCTAAGGACCCCCTCACAGTTCATGTGATGGGAGAACTAACTGCTTTAATGACATAAAAATATCATCCTGTGAAATATGGTGACCCTGGTCACCTTATAGTAACAGTTCAGGTTGGAAAAACCTTTATCTCTAAAGTTCTAGTAGATTTAGGTGCTGCAATAAATATTATGACACTTGAAACAACACAATTGCTTCAGTTAAAAAACTTTATTATGGAAACTCCAACCATCCTAGAATTGGTTGATCGCTCTACAATTAAACCGGAAGGGGTCATTGAAGATTTAACAATTTCTGTAGAATCCTGGAATTACCCAGCTGACTTTGTGGTGTTACAAACTAAAACAAAGTTGGGGGGTCATCTGCTGATTCTAGGAAGACCTTGGCTGGCTACATCAGATGCTTTCATCAGCTGTAGATCAGGATCAATGACCATCTCTAATGGGTAGGAAACCAAACAGCTTACCCTTTATCCTCATGCTACACCCATGATTAATAATGACAATTCTGTATGGGTAGATTATGAGGATGAAGAAACCCAGCCTATATTGACTATCGAACAAGCTTTAACTTTCAAAGACTCTACCGAAGATGAATTAATCAGCAGCTTCATTTCTGAACGTTCTTCGTTCAGCCCGGAAATGTATAATCTCTTCACTGCAAGCTTGGAATCTAAATCTCAGCAGAACCTGAAAGATAAAAATTTATTTCAGACAACAGTAGGAAGCCCCTCCAAAAGTACAACAATAGAAATTGAGCCTCGCAAAACATTAAATATAAATCCTAACTTAACTGATAACGAAAAACAACAGTTAATAAAGTTACTCCAGGAAAATAAAGAAGCATTTGCATGGGACTATACAAACATGAAGGGGATCTCTCCTGAGCTATGCAGTCACCATATTTATATTAAAGAAGGATCCCGGCCAGTCTGTCAACCCCAGCGGCGGATGAATCCCAACCTAAGGGAAATTGTGAAGGAGGAACTTCAAAAACTGTTGAATGCAGGATTTATATACCCTATATCTGATAGTGAGTGGGTTTCCCCACTTGTAATTGTACCCAAGAAAAATGGCAAATGGAGAGTATGTATGGATTACAGAGCACTAAATAAAGCCACCCAGAAAGACCATTTCCCTTTACCATTCATTGATCAGGTATTAGATAATTTGGCAGGTAAGAAATTCTTTTCATTTTTGGATGGATTTAGTGGATATAATCATATTAAGGTTGCACCCCAAGACCAGGACAAGACCACGTTTACTAGCCCATGGGGGACCTTTTCTTACAAGGTACTTCCATTTGGGCTATGTAATGCTCCAGCAACATTTCAAAGAGAAGTGATAGGGATCTTTTCTGATATGCTAAATGATTCATTAGAAATATTTATGGATGACTTTACTCCTTATGGAGTGACTTTTGAGGATGCACTGCAGAATCTTGAAAAAGTACTTAAGCGATGTATATGATCCAGGTGGATATTGGTGGCCACCTGCCAAGTCCACCTGGACCCCCACCATTTTCTTTCTCATCATTTTCAGTTTCCTTAATTGTAGCACAACTTACTATTTTTAGCAGTTTTTCAGGTCCTGAACTTCCGGAGCCGTTTTGAGGCCCTAAACGACGTTTTTTGGGGAATCCGGGGGCAACACGAGTCCATGGAATGGACTGGTGTTGCCCGCTCCAACAATGATAGTGCTCGGATAGATCTTTCTAATGAGCTATTGTACGCGTCAAACGGAGATCATATGCCAAAGTTACGACCCCGGGAAGTTGATGTACCAACTTACCCCCAAACGGGGCCCACAGTTTGGCGTTTCATCTCCTAGGGTTAGGTTTTGGAATGTTAAGGGTTTTTTCATTGTTTCTCAACAATAAATAGGCCTTCGAGCCTCATTGTAACACAGTTCAGAGGCATGTAGCCATCACATCTCTTCTCAGAGATAAGCTAGCATCGCCCTAGCTATTTTATTTCCATTTCTGTTTGTAAGCATATTTCAGTATTTTCCATTAATGAAATGAAGCATTATTTCCGCTGCATCTTTGTGTATATGGTTATCTCTGTAATTTGTTGCGTTCCTGTTTAAATCTGGATCAGTGGTATCAGAGTGGTCTGCTTTTTCTCTGTTTTTCTTTGCATGTCCCCAACAAGGTCGGGATATAAGGAGTTAGGGCTTGAACTGGTTGAACCTTTGCAAGACCAGCCTCGCAAATCCCGACGGCCTCCCATGGCGGAGGAGAAGAAAGACGAGGGGGAAGGAGATCCCATCAAAATCTTGCTCGAAGAAGCGCTCGAGCGACAACGGAACGCGATGATGGACAGCTTTGCGCAGATCCTTCAGCGGCTACCCAGAAGCGGCGCATCGGCTTCCAGCAGCTCCTCTGGAAACGCCACACCCTTTAAGGTACAAGTTAATTTTGAAATCCCCATATTCGAGGGTCAGATAGACGTCGATGCCGTAGATAAATGGTTAAATCTGCTAGAGGGTTATTTTTCTGTTCATGAATTTTCGAGTCGGGAAAAGATTGTTTTTGCTCTTCTCAAAGCAGCCCCCCACGTCAAGGACTGGTGGGAAACCTACTGCGAGCAGAAGGATGAAAGTACTGGCTCACTATTTTCAGCCGCACCCACCTGGGATTCGTTCCGGGATGCCATCAAGGAGCAGTACTACCCTGTCGGAAGCTATGAGGATGAATACATAAAGTAGACCACGCTGCGGCAAGGAAGGGACCAAGACGTGCCGGAGTTCACCAATATTTTCCATACCCTTCGCACAAAGTTGGTTATCAAGGATTCGGAGCAACATTTGATACTCAAATACCGTGGTTGCCTGCACAAGTACATCCAGGAAGAAATACAGTTCCTAAACATCCCCTCGCTCGGCGCAGCATACCGGTATGCCGTCAAGGTCGAGCAGAAGTTTAAACAAAAGAAGCGAGACTTTGGATCTGCGAATCCAAAACAGGGGAAAGGTGCCCCTAAACCACAGAACAAAGGACAAATCCAAGGCGGGACAGCCCAAGACAACCAGCCGAAGCTACAAGCAAAGAGCAACGCCGCGAAGCCGAGAAAGGACACTGGAAAATGGTGCGAGTTCCATAAGAGCTCCACTCACAACACAAGTGAGTGTCGGGCCAAGCAGTCACTGGTGGCTGAGCTAAAGGTTTCGGAATCAGATGCATGTTCCGACTCTGAGTCAGAACCCGATAAGGGGTATGAAAAAGGGAAGCAGATCATTGATGCGGATCCCAGCGCCATTGTTGCTACCGCAAAGATCCAGAAAAATGAACCCGAAGATCCAGAGGAGGAGGAGCGTCTCTTTCACTCCCAGATGTGGGTAAAGGGCTCCCTGGTACAGTTCATTGTTGATAGCGGGAGTCAAAAGAACCTCATTTCGGTAGAGGTCGTGAAGCGGTTGGGCTTACCGACCACAGCACATCCACAACCATACACCATTGGGTAGCTTCACCAAGGGCGAGATCTTCGCGTGAGCCAGCAGTGTCGCCTTCCATACAACATCAAGCCCTTCACGGATGAGGTATTGTGTGACATTGCTCCCCTTGAAGTTTGTGACGTATTACTAGGACAGCCATACTTGTGGAAGCGACATGCTATGTATGAATCAAGGCCCCGTGCTGTAATTATTACATTGGGAAATAAGTTGTTTAGGATACCAGAGGTAGCACCACCTGCCTCCATCTCTTTGATTACTGCAAAACAATGCAGTAAGATCATTTCCAAAACCAGGAAATTTGTTTTCCTGATGATACGCCCTCAAGGGAAGAAGAAGACAGTGGCCACGGCCTCCAAACGGGGTCCCTCTGCACGACAGCTACAGATGGACAAGATTGTGGAGGAGTACGAAGACATCTTCACCTCCCCGGTAGGGGTTCCTCTGCACTGTCAAGTCAAGCACTCCATCGATCTGACCCCAGGTGCGCCGCTACCCAATGGACCAATTTATCGGCTCTCCGTTCTGGAGAACAATGAAATCAAGAGGCAGATTCAGGAGCTCCTGCAGAAAGGTCACATCCGTCCGAGTTCTTCGCCCTGTGGGAGCCCGATAGTGTTGGTACAGAAGAAGGATGGGACGTGGAGACTCTGTATTGACTATCGGGTGTTGAACAAGATCATTGTCCGTAATAGGTACCCGATCCCGCGGATTGATGACCTCCTAGACCAACTAAAGGGGGCGAAATATTTTAGCAAGATCGATCTGAAGTCAGGATATCACCAGGTACCAATTGAACCCTCAGATGTGTGGAAGACTGCCTTCAAATCCAAGGAGGGCCTCTTCGAATGGTTGGTCATGCCTTTCGGATTGATGAATGCTCCTGCAACCTTTATGAGGCTAATGGATGACATCTTGCGGCCATTCACCAACTCCTTTGTAGTAGTATACTTGGATGACATTCTGATCTTCAGCCAGAGTTGGGAAGAGCACCTCCAACACATCCGACAGGTTCTCCAAACACTGCGACAACACAAGCTATGTGCCAATTTGGAGAAATGCACTTTTGGCATGACCGAGGTTCAGTATCTGGGATACATCATTGATGAACAGGGGGTGCATTTCGATCCAGCCAAGGTCCAAGTCATTCAGGATTGGCCCTCTCCAACCACTCTAACAAAGCTCCGCATCTTTCTAGGTCTTGCCAACTTCTACCGTAGGTTTGTGTTGGGATTTTCTCATATTTCTTGTCCCTTGAGTCAAGTCACCAAGGGTGGGGCGAAAGCAAAATTCTTTTGGTCTGAATCTCAACAGAAGGCATTCAGGGAGTTGAAGGATCGCCTCTGCATGGCACCAGTGCTCGCGTTACCAGATTTACAACAACCATTTGAGGTCGAGACAGATGCCTCTGACTATGCTATTGGGGCAGTCCTTACTCAACATGGACATCCAGTGGCATATCACAATGAAACACTTTCAGACACAGTCCGAAAGTACCCCACTTATGATAAAGAGATGTATTCCATTGTACAGGCCTGCCGACAGTGGAAGCATTACATTTTTGGGAAGGAAACGGTCATCCACACAGACCACCGACCTCTGTAGTTCATACAGACCCAAGGGAAATTGCAGAATGATCGCCATCAGAAGTGGTCTACATACCTGCAACAGTTTCACTTGAATATCAAGTATAAAAAGGGCAGCACCAATAATGTTGCAGATTGCCTCAGTCGACCACCGATCATGGCGCTAACCACCGTGCTCAACTCTTGTGGGCACGAGACTTCTGATTGGCCACTTCTCTACAAAAGCGACCCAGATTTCGGCCACACATACCAGACACTCTTGGATGGTCGGAAGGTTGCAGATTTTCACCTCCAAGATGCCCTATTATGCCACCTCGGTCACCTTTGTGTTCCTTCAAGCGAGCGTACCAAGATGATTTGGGAAGCACACTACAGTCGTGCTGCTGGGCATTTCGGGGTCGAGAAAACAGTGGCAGTACTGCAAAACTATTTCTATTGGCCGAATCTTCGGCAGGATGTTGGGAAGTACATCCGATCATGTACTGCCTGTGCCATTGCCAAACCGACCATTAAGAAGCAAGGCCTCTATATCCCGATGCCTACCCCTAGTCGACCTTGGGAATCCATCTCCATGGATTACATGTCAGGCCTTCCTTCCACTAAGCATGGAAATGACTGTGTTTTTGTGGTCGTCGACAGGTTCTCAAAGATGGCCATTATGATTGCCTGCAAGAAGAATATCACTGCAGAAGCCACTGCTAAACTCTTCTTTGAACGAGTGTGGGTGCACTTTGGGATCCCACAGTCTATCATCTCAGATCGGGACAGTCGGTTTCTCAGCACCTTTTGGTCCAGTCTCTGGTCAATGCTGGACACCAAACTCACGAATTCCACAGCCTTCCATCCTCAAACTGATGGCCAGACAGAGGTTGTCAATAGGATGATTGTGCACATTCTGCGCATGTTTAACTCAAAGCATCCATGCACATGGGACAAGAGGCTCCCCTACGTTCAGCACAGCTACAACCGAGCTCTTCACAGCTCCACTGGCCATAGCCCTTTTCAGGTGGGTTTGGGATTCCAGCCACTATGCCCCATTGATGTGGCCATGCCACTTGCAGCTACTCACATGAATTCAGCTCATGTCCAGTCCGAAACAGATAAGGCCACCAGCTTCATTGAGGGCATCCAACATATTCGCCAGCAGGTCCATGACATTCTTGAGAAATCAAATGCCAAGTACAAGCAGCGACATGATCAACATCGGGTGCCACACAAGTTTCAGGTGGGCGACAAAGTCTGGTTGCATTTGCAAAAGGAATGCCTTACTGGAGCCTATCGGAAATTGAGACCACTCCGATATGGTCCTTACACCATTGCTAAGGCTATGGGAGACAATGCATTTGAGCTCAGCATTCCCCCATTCCTTGGCTTGCACCCAGTATTCAATGTGGACCGCCTTCGGCCATACTTTCCACCATTGCTAGACACATCCGACATTGCAGAACAGCTCAAACCCACAGAATTAAATCTAGATTGCATGGAACAAGCTGCAACTGATCGGATCATGGAAACACAGATCAAGACCACTAGCCAACAGAATATCCAACTGTATCGAGTTGTCAAAGCAGGCCAACTCCTTTAGCAGGGCAAGTGGCTCACCAGGGAACAAGTTCAGCAGAAGTTTCCTCATCTCATGGGGGAGCTCAACGCAATGGGGACCATTGCTTCCTAAGGGGGGAGGAATGATCCAGGTGGATATTGGTGGCCACCTGCCAAGTCCACCTGGACCCCCACCATTGTCTTTCTCAGCATTTTCAGTTTCCTTAATTGTAGCACAACTTACTATTTTTAGCAGTTTTTCAGGTCCTCAACTTCCGGAGCCGTTTTGAGGCCCTAAACGACGTTTTTTGGGGAATCATTGTTGCCCGCTCCAACAATGATAGTGCTCGGATAGATCTTTCTAATGAGCTATTGTACGCGTCAAACGGAGATCATATGCCAAAGTTACGACCCCGGGAAGTTGATGTACCAACTTACCCCCAAACGGGGCCCACAGTTTGGCGTTTCATCTCCTAGGGTTAGGTTTTGGAATGTTAAGGGCTTTTCCATTGTTTCTCAACAATAAATAGGCCTTCGAGCCTCATTGTAACACAGTTCAGAGGCATGTAGCCATCACATCTCTTCTCAGAGATAAGCTAGCATCGCCCTAGCTAGTTTATTTCCATTTCTGTCTGTAAGCATATTTCAGTATTTTCCATTAATGAAATGAAGCATTATTTCCGCTGCATCTTTGTGTATATGGTTATCCCTGTAATTTGTTGCGTTCCTGTTTAAATCCGGATCAGTATAGAAGCACACCTTGCCTTAAGCACTGAAAAGTGCCATATGATGATGAATCAAGGTATTGTATTGGGTCACTTCATCTCATTCCTAGGAATTCAAGTCGATCCAGCTAAAATACAGGTAATTCAGACCCCTCTATCCCCAAAACACAAACTGATGTAAGAAGCTTTTTAGGACAAGCTGGATACTATAGAAGATTTATTAAGAATTTTTCCAAAATAACTTCTCCTCTATTTGTGTTATTAATGAAAAATGTTGAATTTAAGTGGACTGATGATTGTGAAAAAGCATTTAATGAACTCAAACATCAGTTGTCTGCAGCTCCCATTTTGAGAGGTCCTGATTGGGCACTACCCTTTCATATATCGTCTAATGCCTCAGACACTGCAATTGGAGTTGTCTTGGGCTAGGAAGAAAATAGTCTTCCCTATGCCATTTATTTTATCAGTAAGAATATGACACTAGCTGAATTGAATTATACAGTCACTGAGAAGGAATTCCTAGCAGTCATTTATGCTATCAATAAATTTCGACATTATATTACTGGCTACACTACTTTTGTGCATACTGATCACTCGGCCATTCAATATTTGACAAATAAATCAGTTACAAATGCCCGAGTCACCAGATGGTTATTATTATTACAAGAATTTGACATCACAATTGTAGATAGGTCAGGAAAAGAAAATGTAGTTGTTGATTTCTTTTCTCGATTAAAAACTGATGAAAATGCTCCAGTAGATGATTCTTTTCATGACGAATATTTATTTGCAGTATCTGCTCACTCACCTTGGTATGCAGACATTGCCAATTATCTAGTTGTAGGAAAATTACCGTCGCACCTATCACACAGGGAAGGAAGAAAGATCATCCAGCAAAGTGCTAGGTACAGCTGGATAAGCAGGTGTCTTTTCCATACAGGAATTGATCAGGAAATCTGGAGGTGCATTGGTGAAGATGAAATTTATGATGTACTAAAATCTTGTCACGATGGCCCTTGTGGAGGACATTTTGCAGATAAAAGAACAGCACACAAGGTACTGAGAATGGGTTATTATTGGCCATCACTCTTCAAAGATGCCAGAAAATATGTGAAGGCCTGTGATAGCTGTCAAAGAATGGGCCAGCCTAATCATAGGGATGAAATGCCACTCAATCCCCAGGTAATTCTTGAACCTTTTGAGAAATGGGCATTAGATTTTATAGGTCCCATTAATCCCCCATCCAATCAAAGAATGTACATATTAGTATGCACAGATTATATGACTAAATGGGTAGAAGCTAAGGCACTCCTTAAAGCTAATGAAGAAGCAGTACTAACATTTTTATTTGAAGAAATCTTTGTTAGATTTGGATTGCCCAGAGAATTAGTCACGGATGGAGGACCTCCTTTCAACTCTCATGGCTTCAAAAGTACGCTTCGAAAATATCATATTAAGCACAAAATGACTACACATTATCACCCCCAAGCAAATGGGTAGGTAGAAAGCACCAATAAAGTCATAGAAGCCATCCTAACAAAAACAATAAAGGAGAATAGAAGGGACTGGTTTCAAAGGTTGCCCGAGGCATTATGGGCCTATAGAACTACTTGGAGGAATACTACGGGCTCTTCACCTTATGAATTAGTTTTTGGAAAGAATGCTTCTTTCCTGTAGAGTTTGAGATCAAAACTTTAAGAACTCCTTTAGCTGTTAACCTTGATTTAACTGATGCACAAACAGCCAGGTTGCAACAATTTCAAGAATTGGACGAGAAAAGACTGGATGCCATCCATCAAACAACCATGATACATCAACAAAGAAGCGGGTGGCATGATAGAACCATCAAACAAAAGCAATTCCAGAAAGGTAATTGGGCTCTACTTTATGATTCCCGTTTCGAGAATTTCCAAGGTAAGTTAAGAACAAGGTGGTTAGGGCCTTATGAAGTGGATGTTGTTTTTCCAAATGGGACAGTCAGACTTTTAACAATTGATGACAGCAGAACACCACTACTAGTGAATGGATATCGACTTTGTTTATATCACCGGCCTGTTTCTAAAGAAGATTTTAAAGCCACTTGCATGGCAATTAAACAATATTCTTTTCCAGGGGAACTTGTTGTCCCTCAAGGCATTTAAATTTCTATTTATTTATGCATTCTTAGATTAGATATTCTTTTTAACTAATAATCCCTGCCAAGGGTTGCCATATTACATTTCAGTATTTTGCAGATTTGAGCTGTGGAAAATAGCTGAGAACAAAAGCTTCAAAGGAATCACTTTGCGGACTTGGGAGCCCTGTTGCTGCAACACCAATTCCTGTTGCTGCAACACCATTCCCCGTTGCTGCAACACCAATTCCCGTTGCTGCAACATCTTTTCCCGTTACTACAACATCTTTTCCCGTTGATGTAACATCACTTCCAGCGGCTGCAACACCACTTCCCGATCCCGTAATACCTTTTTCAGCAATTCTCTCATTTATAAAAGCACCAGTCTCTCCACTTCAACCCCCAAGAAATGAATTTTTATAAAATAAACTATTTCTTATGATGATTACAATACTCCACTATCACTTCCCGTCATTATTATAAAAAATCGCCGGTATTCTCATACTTTTAGACCCGTTGTAATCATTATGATCCAACAAAAGATAAGACAAGCCTTTTCGACACAGCAACCAAAAAGGTAAAACATAAAGGTACACATGATTATGTATGGACATTAAATAATAGTTAATGTGGAGATGCTGATACGACTACCGAATAATTGTACTTCAAATCATATCACTTACGCATAGCTTTTGGGGGGGGATTACCAAAGCGCTCTCATAATTGCATACTACACCAACTGTCATCGCCCTTAACTCTCTCGGTAATATGTAAAAGTCATCCCATCACGGTGTTGGGACTCAGAATTGACCTATTTTGACCCTATCTTTTTGCCGTATTATTATCCTTTTGCAGTCATAGGTTGAAAGCTTTTGATTTTATAATGACATAATTACCCCAAGGTACGAAGTAACTTTCCGCATATCTATGTTTAATTGTTCATTGCATATTCGTGAATATCTTTATATTTATCCTTGGAAAAGCTGACTAAACTATCAAGTAATTGTCTTAAGCTTGCAAGAAATATAATGTATAGTTGCTGTAACACCGGAAACAGCAACTACACAGTTGCTGCAACACCAGAAGCAGCAACTCCGTAGTTGCTACAGTCAGCAACAGCAATCACCTAAAGCAAGCTATTTTGTAACAGCCGCATATAACAGATAGCAACTATTTAAAGAACCCTGACGCGACATAATTAAGCGGATGTCTAAAGCAAGAAGAGCACAGTCAGCATTGCCTAAAGCAGAACAGCATGGGGAAGCGGCAAAGGAATGTGAAGATCCCGAGAAGACGGTCGAAGTCAGTTACCAGCTGTGTAACAGCCAGAACTTAAGAAAGAACATATTGTCATACTGTTGTAACAACGCTCTGTAATTCTTATTTTTGATTAACTGAATGAGCTGTAATACTCTATTGTAATAGATGTCTCCTCTATAAAGAGGAGACATCTACATAAGAAAGGGGATCGATCAGTCAGTGTCTATAGTCAATCTGTAAAGTGAGATTTTGAGAACTTCAGCAAGGCTGAACTTATTGTACTTGGATCTTTTTGGCAGATGAATATAAAACTGTTTTGAGCACTTAATTCAGTCTTCTCGTTCCTGGGGAATCTTGTGAGAGGGACTGGGCCCACCTTCCTCACAAGATTCACCCATTTACTTTCTTGTCAGTGTGTAAGTTTGCAATAGTTTCTTTCTGGTACTCTGTTTGGATTTCATAGCATTACCTCTGGTATTTCTGTTTTGCTAGTACCCTGCTTCGTTAATTATTTGAGTTTGTTTCTCACTGGTGAATCAGAGTGCAGTGTGATTTAGTAATCTGAATACAGAGGCAGGTGCTGAATGTCCCCACCTGGAGGATAGGGTCCTGATCCTCTGCCAACAGAGCATCCATCATTTTACCTTCCAGATTTATGGTTTTAATTAATTGCTTTTACTTTAACAGTACCGTAAGGACTTAGCGTAAGAGTTACGTATACTACAGCTTTTTAATGCTTTTAGGATTTGAGTACATACAGTACGCAGTAGCCTTTGGAATAAAAAGACTTTCCCTGGTTGACAATTAATGTGGTACTTGAATGTTTAATTCATAAACAATTCAACTAGCCAACATTTTGGCGCCGTTGCCGGGGAAGGCAACTAAAGATTTCTAGAAAGCATTAATGGTTTCTTGGTGAAAATAACAGGTGCATGAGAGGGCGCAAGAAACCTAATTTCGCAGGCGGCAGGGGAGGCAGAAAGACTTTTATTGACGAGATCATCTCGAAGGCCGAAACATCACAGAGGACGAGTTCCAGGAGACCGCAGATCCAATACTCCTCACAAACAGACCCACAAACAGAGGAAGTACTGGGACCTGAAAGGAAGCTGGAAGCACCAGAAAACACTGAGGAACCGGTGAAAGAACCTGAAGATACAGAAGACAAATTAAGTGATTCAGGGAAAGGACCAATGGAGGACAACAGAATGGAAGGAAGAGGGGAAAATTCGCTCTCTACCCTGGAATTTCCTATTGGGGAACTTCCGAGAGGAACAACCCCTATGAAGAATATTCCACTCTCAGCATTACCCAACTTCCATGGGTTATCCTCTGAGGACCCAGACGAATTCCTCTTTGAATTCGACATATTGTGCAGAAGTTATGATTATGTGACTCCTAATCAGAAACTGAAATTGTTTCCAGCAACCCTAAAAGGAAATGCGCTGAGGTGGTTCATGAGCTTAGGAGCTCAGGTAATCACCACCTGGGACCAGATGAAAGAAGAATTCCTGGCCAAATATCAAGACTATTGCCGAACGAGGGAAAGAAAGGAAGAACTGTTCAAAATGGTTCAGAAGGAAGACGAGAGCTTAGAAGATTTTGTGGAAAGACTGCAGTATAATCTGCAGAGGTCTGACCATCCTAATATGAGTAAAGACATTCTAAAGACCATATTGCTAAAAGGGGTAAGAGATGATTGCCTGGATATGCTGAACATGCTAGGAAAAGGAGACATCTCCAAAGAATCATTTGATGAAATCATCAATCTCTGCCTGAGGTGCTCAAGAGGAGCAGGTAGCAGATCGAAGAGCAGAGATAATGTGTATTCAAGAGTTCAGAAATCAGCCAGTGGAGGAGCGACAAGAGCCGAAATAGGTAACTTATTAGAAGAATTTAAAACCGAAATGCTAAGCTCTTTCGCGTCACAAATCGATGCTCTGCAGGTTAAGAAGAAACAGGCGGAAGCAGAAGCTGCTCTAGCCATCTTCTGTTCCAAGTGCAGAGAAAAGCACCCATTAAGGGAATGCCCACTGGATAAGATACCTATCTGTACAATCTGCGAGAAGGACCACGAAACGCAGCAATGCCCCTCTTTGCCTGGAATCAAAGCAGCACTGCAGTCGACCGAAGAAGAGGCTGAAGCAGTGTACCTAATGACACAGAGGAGGCAATGGCCGCAAAGACAAGGTATGAGCTCTAATACAACATTTAATCGTTGGAATAATAATTCTCCTTTTTACCCACCCATGAATCAAATGCAATACCCACCCTTCAATACAATGAACTTTCCACCTATGCAGCAACCTAATCTCCCTTTCCATGATCCTACTATATGGAATCCGTGGGCTCCCCAGCAACCATACTTCAATCAATGGAATCCAAACTGGGCAGCCCAACAGATGCCATTTCCTCAACAACAACAGTCTCTCTCCCTACCATCTAACACTCCCCCAAATAATCAGGCAATTAGACCACAGCTGCCTGTACAACCTAACCCTAATCCAAACAATAATAAAGCCCTGCAAGTAATTGACATTCACAATCACCCCGTCTCTCCCCTGCAATGTAATGATATCCATCTTCGCTCAGGGAGAATTGTCGAACCCATTATAGATGATATCACTGACTCTGACAAAGAAGAAATTAGAAAAGAGAAATCACCTAACAACAATGCTGAAACAGCAGAAGCAGCACCTAATAATAATAATGAGAAAACGATAGATCCACCATTTCCTGAATGGTTAGCTCTCACAAAAACACTTGAGCAACCTACCTTTAACATTTTAGGAGAGTTACAGAATCTGTATGTTAAAATCCCATTATTGCAAGCATTAAGAGATGTGCCTATTTATGCTAGAACCATTAGAGACATTTGTATAAAGAAGCCCGGAAGGAAGGCTAAGGATCCCCTCACAGTTCATGTGATGGGAGAATTAACTGCCTTAATGACCGAAAAAGATTATCCTGTGAAGTATGGTGATCCTGGTCACCCTACAGTAACAGTTCAAATCGGAAAAACCTTTATCTCTAAAGTTCTAGTAGACTTAGGAGCTGCAATAAATATAATGACTCTCGAAACAGCACAACTGCTTCAGTTGAAAAATCTAATTAGGGAAACTCCAACAATCTTAGAATTAGCTGACCGATCTACAATTAAACCCGAGGGGGTCATTGAGGATCTTATAATTTCTGTAGAATCCTGGAATTACCCAGCCGACTTTGTAGTACTACATACTAAAACAAAGTTGGGGGGTCACCCATTGATTCTAGGGAGACCTTGGCTGGCTACAGCAGATGCTTTCATCAGTTGTAGGTCAGGATCAATGACCATATCCAACGGGCAGGAAACTAAACAGCTCACCCTCTATCCTCATGCCACACCCATGATCAATAGTGACAATTCTGTATGGGTAGACTATGAGGATGAAGAAACCCAACCAATACTAACTATTGGACAAGCCTTGACTTTTAAGGACTCCACCAAAGATGAGCTAATTAGCAGTTTTATTTTTGAACCATCTTCGGTTAATCCTGAAACATTTAACCACTTCACTGCAATCCTAGAACCTGAATCCCAGCAAAACATGAAAGATGAGGATTTATGCCAGACACCAGTAGGCAACCCTTCCAAGAGTATAACAATTGAAATTGAACCTGGTAAAACACTAAATATAAATCCTGACTTGACTGATAATGAAAAAAAACAATTAATAAAGTTACTCCAAGCAAACAAAGAGGCATTTGCATGGGACTACACAGACATGAAAGGGATCTCCCCTGAATTATGTACTCATCGTATTTATATTAAGGAGGGATCCCGGCCAGTCTGTCAACCCCAGCGAAGAATGAACCCTAACCTTAGAGAAATTGTGAAAGAGGAACTCCAGAAACTTTTAAATGCAGGATTTATATATCCAATATCTGACAGTGAGTGGGTTTCCCCACTCGTAATTGTACCAAAGAAGAATGGGAAATGGAAAGTATGTGTAGACTATAGATCATTAAATAAAGCAACCCAAAAAGATCATTTCCCTTTACCTTTTATAGATCAGATATTGGATAAATTAGCAGGCAAGAAATTCTTCTCATTTTTAGATGGGTTTAGTGGATATAACCAAATTGGGATTGCACCCCAGGATCAGGACAAAACCACATTTACTAGCCCATGGGGAAACTTTGCCTACAGAGTACTTCCATTTGGGCTATGCAACGCTTCAGCAACATTCCAAAGAGCGGTGATAGGAATATTTTCTGATATGTTAAATGATTCATTAGAAATATTCATGGACGACTTTACTCCTTATGGAGTGACCTTTGAAGATGCTCTGCAAAACCTTGAAAAAGTACTTAAGCGGTGCATAGAAGCACATCTTGCTCTAAGAACTGAAAAGTGCCATATGATGATGAGCCAGGGTATTGTATTAGGTCATTTCATTTCATTTTTAGGAATTCAAGTCGACCCAGCTAAAATTCAGGTGATTCAGAACCTTCCTATCCCCAAAACACAGACTGAGGTGAGAAGTTTTTTAGGACATACAGGATATTACAGAAGATTTATTAAGGATTTTTCTAAAATAGCTTCTCCTTTGTTTGTGTTATTAATGAAAAATGCTGAATTCAAGTGGACTGATGACTGTGAAAATGCATTCAATAAACTTAAACATCAGTTGTCCGCAGCTCCTATTTTGAGAGGACCTGATTGGGCATTACCCTTTCATATCTCCTCTGATGCCTCAGACACAGCAATTGGAGCTGTCCTGGGTCAGGAAGAAAACAATCTCCCCTATGCTATCTATTTCATTAGCAAAAACATGACACCAGCTGAGCTAAATTATACAGTAACTGAGAAAGAATTTTTAGCAGTTATTTATGCTATTAATAAATTTCGGCGTTATATTACTGGCTATACTACCTTTGTGCACACTGATCACTCGGCCATTAAGTATTTAATGAATAAATCAATTACAAATGCTCGAGTTACTAGGTGTTTGTTACTATTACAAGAATTTGACATCACAATTGTAGATAGGCCAGGAAAAGAAAATGTAGTTGCTGATTTTCTTTCTCGTTTAAAAACTGATGAGAATGCTCCAGTAGATGATTCTTTTCCTGATGAGTATTTATTTGCAGTATCTGCTCACTCACCTTGGTATGCAGACATTGCCAATTATCTAGTTGCAGGAAAACTACCATCACACCTATCACACAGGGAAAGAAGAAAGATCATTCAGCAAAGTTCTAGGTACAGCTGGATAAGCGGGTGTCTGTTCCATATAGGAATAGATCAAGAAATCCGGAGATGCATTGGGGAAGATGAAATTTATGATGTGTTAAAAGCTTGTCACGATGGCCCTTGTGGAGGACATTTTGCAGACAAAAGAACATCACACAAGGTACTGAGAATGGGTTATTATTGGCCATCACTTTTTAAAGATGCTAGAAAATATGTGAAGGCTTGTGACAGCTGTCAGAGAATGGGTCAGCCTAACCATAGGGATGAAATGCCACTTAACCCCCAGGTAACTCTTGAACCTTTTGAGAAATGGGCATTAGATTTTATAGGTCCCATTAATCCTCCATCTAATCAAAGAGTTTACATATTGGTATGCACGGATTATATGACTAAATGGGTAGAAGCCAAAGCACTCATTAAAGCTAATGAAGAAGCAGTATTAACATTCTTATTCGAAGAAATCTTTGTTAGATTTGGATTACCCAGAGAATTAGTCACTGATGGAGGACCTCCTTTTAATTCTCATGGCTTCAAAGACACGCTCCAAAAATATCATATTAAGCATAAAATGACCACACCATACCACCCCCAAGCAAATGGGCAGGTGGAAAGCACTAACAAGGTCATAGAAGCCATCTTAACAAAAACAATAAAGGAGAATAGAAGAGATTGGTTTCAGAGATTGCCCGAGGCTCTATGGGCTTATAGAACCACTTGGAGGAATACAACAGGCTTTTCACCCTATGAATTAGTTTATGGAAAGAATGTTATTTTCCCTGTAGAATTTGAAATTAAAACCTTAAGAACTGCCTTAGCTGTTAACCTTGATTTAACTGATGCACAGACAGCCAGGTTGCAGCAGCTTCAGGAATTGGATGAGAAAAGACTAGATGCCATCCATCAGACAACTATGATACAACAACAAAGAAGCAGATGGCATGACAGAACCATCAGGCAAAAGCAGTTCCAGAAAGGTAACTGGGCTTTGCTGTATGACTCTCGTTTCGAGAATTTTCAAGGGAAGTTAAGAACAAGGTGGTTGGGACCATATGAAGTGGATGTTGTTTTTCCAAATGGAACAGTCAGACTGATAACAATTGATGGGGACAGAACACCACTGTTAGTCAATGGCTACCGACTTCGGTTATATCAGCGACCAGTTTCCAAGGAGGATTTTAAAGCCACTTGCATGGCAATAAAACATTATTCTTTTTCAGGGGAACTTGCTGACCCTCAAAGCACTTGAACTTTTATTATTTATGCAATATTCTTAGGTTAGATATTCTTGTTCTTTTAGAAACTAATAAATCCTGCCAAAGGATTGCAATATGATATTTCAGTATTTTGCAGGTGTTAGCTTGGGAAGTAGCTGAGAACAAGAAGTCTCAAAGGAATTACTGTGTGGACTCGGAATCCCTGTTGCTGCAACACCGTTTTTTTGTTGCTGCAACACCATTTTCTGTTGCTGCAACACCATCCCTGTTGCTGCAACACCATTTCCCTATTGCTACAACACTACTTCCATTACTCCGACACATTCCCCGTTTTCACAACGATCTTTCTCCTAATCCCTGTTGACGCAACGATAAATTTCTGTTGCCGCAACACCAATCCCGGTGCCACGACATTGCTTACCAATCACGTAATATCCTTCCCAGCAAAATTCTCTTACGTACGACAACCCCTGTCGTACCACTTCAGCTCTAAAAATCTCGATAAAATATATCACTCTCTGTGATGATTACACCACCCGGCTATCACTTTCCATCGTTATCATTACAAATCACCTATATTTCCCATGCTTTTGGATCCGCGGTAATTATTATGATCTGGCAGAAGACAAGAAAAGACTTTTTGGCGCAGTGATAAAAAAGGTAAGTACGAAGATACGCACGTTTATGAATGAGCATTAAATAGTAGATAACGCGGAAAAGTTGATAGGACCATCGAATGATTGCATTCCCAATCATATCATTTACACGTAGGAGGGGGGGGGATTACCGAAACAATTCTCATAATGATATACCACGCCAATTACTGCCACCCTCAATTCTCCCGGTTGTATGTAAAAGCCACAGCATGGTACCATTTGCGATGTATACTCTGAGTTGAAATCGGTAGCTCGGCTCTGAATTCTGAAGATTCACCGAGACAACAGCCATGGGAGGAACCCTCATTACTCATGAACCTGGCACGACAGCAGTCCTGGAACTCTTTCCGGAAATTTATCAAATTTTCTTGCAAGCTGGATGGATAGAATATTTCAGGAGGCTGCCGGACTTTGACGAGCAGCAAGTTCTGGAATTCGCATGCAACCTAACAGAAGGTTTCTCTGTCGTCCAAGGAATTCAAGTCCCGGTCACAGAGGAAATTATAGCCGAAGTCACCGGACTGCCAGCCAATGGCACACGCTGGTTCAGCAGAAAGCACCTGATTCTGAATGCACAGCAAGATTTTCTCCGTCCGGGCGAGGAAGTAGAGACCAAGGGCAGAGGTGTAGCATTGCGGTCGTTACCCCAACCATGGCCGAGAGTCGCTGAATTCGTCAAGCAATATTTGACGTGCGAAGGTCGCTACCAGGTAATCTACCAGCATGACTTTGTCCTGTTAAATCACTTAAGAAATGGTCAATTATTAAACATGCCTTATTATCTGCTGGGTTGTCTTAAAAACATGTCACGATATGCTATGAAAGCGAAGCATCCAGTTCTTTCCTTAAAACATCATCGCCTAGCCCAATTGCTGATCAACAGAGCCCTCGCTCTAAACAACCCTCCACCCCCTATTAATCCCCATCCGGAGGAAGGAATTCCACAGCCAGAGCATGAGAGCCCTCATCAAGAAGAGGAAACTCTTCGTCAAGCTGAGGACACACCTCAGCAAGACGAAGAACTTCCTCAGCAAGCGGATGACATGCCTAAACAAACCCCTTTGGAAAACCCTCAGCAAGCAGAAAATACTCCAGAAAAACCCCAGCAAACACCCCTGCATGTTACCGAGAATGAACAAGCAGCAGCAGAATTAACCTCATCTCCAAGAAAAACTAATCCTTCCGCTCCCATACTCAGTATTTCTACTGATGATTCCGACGATAATATCCCAATCTCTCTGCTTAAACGAAAAAGGCAGCAGGGAAAGAAAACCCAGCAAAAAGAAAAAGAACTAGGGTTCCAACTAAAGCACCTGCTACCCCGACTACTATTCCTATCTTAAAGGCTAGCAGGAAGAGAAAAACGCCTGAATTCCCTGCTTCTCTACCAAAACGGAAATCAGTAGTAGTCGAATCCCCTAACTCCTCCAGTTCACCGCCCATCGCTTTAAGAATCCGCACCCCAGCCACTCCTCGAAATTCCTCTCCCTCACCCACAGAGGCTGAGATGCAGAATGTTCATAGCTTCGTGACATCATATCTTAAGACAGCTGATACACAAGAACCAGCTGCCGACACCCAGAGTGATAGTGACCAAGTGGCTGCAACACAAGAAACAACCACTACCCCAGGTGATACACAAGAACCACCTGTGGGGAATTTTGACCACTTTGACGAAGCACAACCTCTGCCTCCACTGGAATCTACTGTTCCACAGGGTCAGCCTACTATATCTGCCCTACAGGAAGAAATTGAGTTCCTGAAATCTCAGATTCAGGACTATCAGGAAGAGATAATAAGGGTCAAGGAAGCATATCAGAAAGAATTCAGCCTGCATATTTTAGCACAAGTAGCAACTGCAGCAGAGAAAAGTAAAAATAATGAATACATGTGTGCAAATTGTGGTGAAATATATACTCAGGCAGGATATAAGGTAGTAGAAGAACCAATAAAGGAAGCCTCTGCTGCTGTAAATGAAACAAAGGAGCCTGCTGATGAACAAATAGAAATTCCACAATCCTCTGCTCAGATAGAAAAACCTGTTGATACACAAGAACCAACATGTTCTTTAGAAGAAACGCAGGCAGAAAAACCTGTTGACACACAAGAACCAACAGGTTCCTTAGAAGAAATGCAGTCAGAAAGACCTGTTGTTACACAAGAACCAACAGGATCTTCAGAAGAAGTTCAGACAGACAGACCTGTTGCTACACAAGAACCAATAGGATCTTCAGAAGAAGTGCAGTCAGAAAAACATGTTGTCACACAAGAACCAACAGGCTCTCTAGAGAAGTTGCAGGACCAAACTGAAGGACTTACTGACACACAAGAACCAGTAATTTCATCTAAAACTGCACAAGATCAAGAACTTACTGACACACAAGAACCAGTAAGTTCATCCGAAATTGCACAAGATCAAGAACTTATTGACACACAAGAACCAGTAAGTTCTCCGGAGACTGCACAGGAACAAACAGAGGAGCCTGCTGACACTATGCAGGAAGAAAAGAAAGAGGAGAATAAGGATTCACCCCGGCCTACCCAATTTTCCATGGAAGCAGAAGCTACACAAGAACCAGGAAATGAAGAAGAAAACACAGAATCTTCCCAGGCCACTGAAAGTGTTACGAAACAGGAAGAAGAAAAAGTCTCAAGAGAAAATGAAGAAAAATTGGACTCATCCAGCCCCATTCAACCTGACAAGGAGCGAGAAGAAGAAGAAAAAGATACAGACTTATCACGGCCCACCCAAATTATGATAGAGGAAGAAGAAATAGTTTTAGAAGGAAATAAAGAAGAAGTGAATTCATCCAGCCTTAGTCAAACTGCCAAGGAGCAAGAAGAAGATGAAGAAAAAGGGACAGGTTCACCCCAGTCCACCCAAATCATCATCGAGCAAAATGAATTAGTACAACAGGAGGAAGAGACTCTAGTTAGAAATGAAGAAGAAGATGTTGGACCATCCCAGCCCATTCTAACAGAACAGATCATCTTGGTTGATGCCTATATGCAAACAGAACTCCCCACTGTTAGTGATGCATGCATACAAACAGAGAGTTTTCAGGAAATAAAAAGAAAGTGGTGGAGAGAATATCAGCAGTCTCAAGGCAAGGCATTCGAACAACAAAAGGGGACCTGGTTTGATCATGCTTATAAGAACTGGGAAGCACTGGAGCAGTGTAGGGCCCAGTATAAAGAAATCAAGGAACTGAAAGCCAGACTGTCCCAGATGTTTGAGTTGTGTCAAAGAATGCTTGCCACAAGAAAACCTTCATTTAATTATGCTACATTTTTTAGGGAAAGGCTTGCATTTATACAACTAAAGGCTCTCAAAGAGGGGAGGCCTCATCAAGTGATCACAGCAGAGCAGTTTATGCAGACCTTTGCAGAGGCACCTAAAAACGACCAGAACCTGCTATGTGAACTATACCTCCATAATGAGGCTGTTTCCGAAGAAAGAAGCATGAACATGATACCCGTAGTCGGCGACATACAGCTGAGAGCCTTTGTCTCCTTTTTGGCTAATCAACTTACTTGGCAGAATGCCTTTGTCTCAGCCAACCATAACGAACAGAATTGTCTTCTGTGGATTCGAGCTGAACCACAGAACGCTGCTACTTTCATTGCACAACACCTAAAAATGGTAAGTGACCCTGATATGAAGGATCATGTCATGAAACTGCAAACAGAGGTTCTAACAGACTGTCAGCGTTATGTGAAGACTAAAGCAGCCTTGGCTGTTAAAGCAAATAAACTGTTTTGGGACAACTGCCCCACAGAAAGGCAGGAATATCACCCATATAACCCATCAAATCTGCAAGTAGCACTTTCAAGGGTACCTCAGTATGTTAAATGCATGCAGCGTTGTGCTGAAAATTGGATGGGTTACAAATTCAAATTTCCACTTTTATGGTTGTCTGGTGATCAGTATAAGGGCCAGTTTGGATTATCCAACAGGGAAGAAGCAGCAGCATGGAAGCACATACAAACTGTTTTTGGGTTCAGGGAGAAGTTTGATGCCACTCCCTACAGCTATTGTCTTAGTAATCTACATTGTTCGTCCCAGTTCTCCGACTCAGACTCAGAGTAGCCATTGCATGGGGACATGCAATCTCTTCAGTTGGGGGGGATGTTGGGACTCAGAATTGACCTATTTTGACCCTATCTTTTTGCCGTATTATTATCCTTTTGCAGTCATAGGTTGAAAGCTTTTGATTTTATAATGACATAATTACCCCAAGGTACGAAGTAACTTTCCGCATATCTATGTTTAATTGTTCATTGCATATTCGTGAATATCTTTGTATTTATCCTTGGAAAAAGCTGACTAAACTGTCAAGTAATTGTCTTAAGCTTGCAGGAAATATAAAGTATAGTTGCTGTAACACCAGAAACAGCAACTACGCAGTTGCTGCAACACCAGAAGCAGCAACTCCGTAGTTGCTACAGTCAGCAACAATAATCACCTAAAGCAAGCCATTTTGTAACAGCCGCTAGCAACTATTTAAAGAACCATGACGCGGCATAATTAAGCGGAAGTCTAAAGCAGGAAGCGCACAGTCAGCATTGTCTAAAGCAGAACAGCATGGGGAAGCGGCAAAGGAATGTGAAGATCCCGAGAATATGGTCAAAGTCAGTTATCGGCTGTGTAACAGCCAGAACTTAAGAAAGAATATAATGCCATACTGTTGTAACAACACTCTGTAATTTTTATCTTTGATTAACTGAATGAGTTGTAATACGCTATTGTAATAGATGTCTCCTCTATAAAGAGGAGACATCTACATAAGAAAGGGAATCGATCTGTCAGTGTCTATAGTCAATCTGTAAAGTGAGATTTTGAGAACTTCAGCAAGACTGAACTTATTGTACTTGGATCTTTTTGGCAGATGAATATAAAACTGTTTTGAGCACTTAATTCAGTCTTCTCGTTCCTGGGGAATCTTGTGAGAAGGACTGGGCCCACCTTCCTCACAAGATTCACCATTTACTTTCTTGTCAGTGTGTAAGTTTGCAATAGTTTCTTTCTGGTACTCTGTTTGGATTTCATAGCATTACCTCTGGTATTTCTGTTTTGCTAGTACCCTGTTTCGTTAATTATTTGAGTTTGTTTCTCACCGGTGAATTAGAGTGCAGTGTGCTTTAGTAATCTGATTACAGAGGCAGGTGTTGAACGTCCCCACCTGGAGGATAGGGTCCTGATCCTCTGCCAACAGAGCATCCATCATTTTACCTTCCAGATTTATGGTTTTAATTAATTTCTTTTACTTTAACAGTACCGTAAGGACTTAGCATAAGAGTTACGTATACTACAACTTTTTAATGCTTTTAGGATTTGAGTACATACAATACGGAGTAGCCTTTGGAATAAAAAGACTTTCCCTGGTTGACAATTAATGTGATACTTGAATGTTTAATTCATAAACAATTCAACTAGCCAACACACGACATGTTACCATTTGCAACGGTTTACTCTGAACTGAACTCAGAAGCTCGGCTCTGAACTGAGAATTTCACTGAAACAGCAGCTATGGGAGGAAATTTCATCACATACGAACCTGGCACAACAGCACTTCTTGAGCTCTATCTCGAGGTTTATCAAATATTTCTGCAAGCGGGATGGCTAGATTATTTTAGGAGACTTCCAGACTTTGACGCGCAGAAAGTCCTCGAGTTTGCATGCAATTTAACAGAGGGATTTTATGTCGTTCAGGGAGTTCAAATCCCAGTCACGGAGGAAGTCATAGCCCAAGTTACCGGGCTACCAGCTAATGGCATATGGTGGTTCAGTAGGAAGCACTTCATCCTTAATGGGCAGCAGGATTTTCTTCAATCGGGTGAGCAGGTGGAACCCAAGGGCAGAGGCGTAGTACTTCAGTCATTGCCTCAACCGTGGCCGAAAGTTGCTGAATTTGTGAAGCAATACCTGACGTGCGAAGGTCGGTACCAGGTAATTTACCAGCACGATTTCGTCTTGTTGAATCATTTGAGGAATGGTCAGTTGATAAATATGCCATATTATTTATTGGGATGTCTTAAAAATATGTCACATTACACTGTCAACGCAAAGCGTCCGCTTCTTTCCTTGAAACACCACCGTCTAGCTCAATTGTTGATAAATAGAGGCCTCACCTTAAATAACCCTCCACCCCCCATTAATCCCCATCAAGAGGCAGAAATCCCCCAGCCAGAACAGGAAATTCCTCATCAAGAAGAGGAAATTCTTCACCAAGCAGAGGACATTCCTGAGCAAATACCTGAAGAAATCCCTCAGCAAACAGAGGACATTCCTAAGCAAATACTCGAAGAAATCCCTCAGCAAGCAGACGACATTCCAGAACAAATGCCCAAAGAAGTCCTCCAGCAAACACCCCCACAAGTTGCTGAAAATGAACAATCAGCAGTAGAAATACCCACGGAAACAACTCCATCCCCCAATAGAACCAATCCATCCATTCCCATACTTGGTATTTCTACCGATGACTCTGATGATAACATCGCTATTACCCTGGTCAAATGAAAAATGCAGCAGAAAAATGAAACCCCACCAAAAATAAGAAGAACTAGTGCTTCGGCTAAAGCAGCTGCTATTTCTGCCACTGTCCCTATCTTAAAGAAAGCCAGCCTGAAAAGAAAAATGTTTGAATTCCTTGCTTCTCTACCCAAGCAAAGGACTCGGTCATCTGTAATAGTTGAATCTCCTAGCCACACCCTCCCCAGCTCACCACCCATTACGTTAAAAACCCGCATTCCCACCAGCCCTGGAAACTCCTCTCCCTCCCCCTCGGAGGCTGAGATGTAGAGTGTTCACAGTGTCGCGACATCATCTTTTAAGGCAGCTGACACACAAGAACCAGTTGTCGACACCCAAGGTAATATTGGCCAAGAAGATGCAACACAAGAAACAACCACTACCCCAGGTGACACACAAGAACCACTTGTTGAGGGTATAAGTGATCAAATCAATGTTGAAGCACAACCTCTGCCTCCACTAGAATCTGCCGCTCCACAAGCTCAGCCTACCATATCTGCCCTGCAGGAAGAAATTGAATTTCTGAAGTCCCAAATTCAGGATTACCAGGAGGAAATAATAAGGGTCAAGGAAGCCTATCAAAATGAATTTAGCCTGCACATTTTAGCACGAGTAGCATCCGCAGCAGAGAAGAGTAAGGAGAATGAATATATGTGTGCCAATTGTGGTGAGATATATACTCAAGCAGGATACAAAGTAGTTGCAGAACCAATGACTGAAGTCTCTGCTGTTGTGGTTGAAACAAAAGAACCTGTTGTTACACAAACGGAAACACCACAACCCTCTGCTGAAACAAAAAAACTTGTTGTCACACAAGAACCAACAGGCTCTCCAGAGAAGGTGCACGAGCAGACAGAAGAACCTGTTGTCACACAAGAACCAGCAGGCTCTCCAGAAAAGGTGCAGGAGCAGACAGAAGAACCTGTTGTCACACAAGAACCAGCAGGCTCTCCAGAAAAGGTGCAGGAGCAAACAGAAGAACCTGTTGTCACACAAGAACTAGCAGGCTCTCCATAAAAGGTGCAGGAGCAGACAGAAGAACCTGTTGTCACACAAGAACCAGCAGGCTCTCCAAAAAAGGTGCAAGAGCAAACAGAAGAACCTGCTGTCACACAAGAACTAGCAGGCTCTCCAGAAAAGGTGCAGGAGCAGATAGAAGAACCGGCTGTCACACAAGAACCAGCAGGTTCTCCAGAAATTGCACAAGAGCAAACAAAAGAACTTGCTGAAACACAAGAACCAGCAAGTTCTCCAAAAGTTATACAGGTGAAAACAGAACAACCTGTTGTAACACAAGAACCAACAGGATCTTTAAAAAGTGTGAAGAAAGAACTGGAAGGATTTGTTGTAATACAGAAATCAACAGGGAATGAAGAGGAAGATATAAAGTCACCACGGCCCACCCAAACTATTGCGAAGAAAGAAAAAGAAGCAGTTACACAGGAGGTAACAGGGAATAAAGAAGAGGATATAAAGTCACCACGACCTACCCAAACTATTTTATTGGTTGTAACACAAGAATCAGGAGGAAATGAAGAAGAAGACATAGACTCACCCTGGCCTACCCAAATTTCTATGGAATAAGAGGAGGAAGCAGTTACACAGGAATCAGGAGGAAATGAAGAAAAAGTCATAGACTCACCCAGGTGTTAGAAAATTATATATTACGGAGCAATGGAACACATAAAATATTGCAGAAATATAAACACAGAAAATGCACAAAACAAGAAAGACACAGATATACGTGGTTCACCCAGTTTGGGCTACGTCCACCCCGAACAGCCAGTCCTTCCTTTCTATTATCCAGCAAAATGAAGAGATACAACCTACAGCAAAACCGCTGTAATATCCTATGTTTTCTCTCACAGTCTCACCTCTATGTTTCTCGCTCACCGAATACACATCTATATCACAGCCTCAAATACAATGCCCTCATATAAAGAGAGGGGTTGCCTTCTAGGGCAAAAAACCTTAAACTAAACATAAGTTCTACCGTCAGATCATCTGTCTAATGAACGGCCCAGATTGACTAGAAATTACTATACTTTTACAAGGCAATTTTACAGTTGTTTTTAGCTTCGGGGGCGCTGCCCCCGAAACCCCCCGCCAGGAGGGGGCTCCCAAAAGTCGCTGCCGCCCCCCCTGGACCCCCCACGGCAGCGATTATTTTACGGGCGGCATTGCCGCCCCATTTTGAATTGGGGTCCAATATGCCGGTACTATAGAAGATAATCAGGCTCCACACCCAAACCAGGCCTACTCAAATTGCCATGGAACGAGAAGAAGAAGTAATTACACATGAATCAGTACAGAATATAGAACAAGAAGAAGAAACAGTAGCTAGAAATGGAAAGGAAGACATCGGATCATCCCGACCTACTCCAATTA
This sequence comes from Pinus tabuliformis, assembly GCA_031772625.1. NCBI lineage: Eukaryota > Viridiplantae > Streptophyta > Pinopsida > Pinales > Pinaceae > Pinus > Pinus tabuliformis. The sequence goes on from CM062817.1 coordinate 212,270,058, forward strand.
TCACAGAGTAGATTATCCTTGTTGATGCCTTTACACAAACAAAACCTCCCTCTGTTAGTAATGCATGCACAGAAACCGATAGTTTTCAAGAATTAAAAGGAAAATGGTGGAAAAAATATGAGCTGTCATAAGGCAAATCATTCCAACAGCAAAAGGGGATCTGGTTCAATTATGCATATAAGAACTGGGAAGCACTTGAGCAGTCTAGAGCTCAGTACAAAAAAATTAAGGAACTAAAAGCCAGATTGTCCCAGATGTTTGAGTTATTCCAAAGAATACTTGCCACAAGGAAACCCTCTTTCAATTATGTAACATTTTTGAGGGAACGAATGACATTCTTACAGATAAAGGCAGTTAAAGAAGGTAGACCTCATCAGGTGGTTACATCAGAACAATTTATTCAAACTTTTGTAGAGGCACCTAAAAATTATCAAAATCTGTTATGTGAGCTTTATCTCCATAACGAAGCCATGTCCGAAGAGAGAAACATGAACATACTCCCTCTTGTTGGCGATATACAGATCAGAGCTTTCATTTCCTTTTTAGCCAACCAACTTACATGGAAAAACGCTTTTATCTCAGCACAACATAATGAAAAAAATTGCCTTCTGTGGATTAGGGCTGAACCTCAAAACGCAGCCACCTTCATTGCACAGCCTCAAAGAATGTTAAGTGATCCTGTAATGAAGGATCACATTAGGCAATTACAAACAATGGTCCTGCGAGATTTCCAACAATATGTGAGAACCAAGGCACCTTTGGCTATTAAGGCCAATAACTTATTCTGGGAAAACTGCCCCAAGGAGAGGCAGGAATATCACCCTTATAATCCACCTAATTTACAGGCAGCAATCTCAAGGGTACCTTACTATGTTAGATTCATGCAACAATGTGCTGAAAATTGGACTGGCTACAGATTTAAATTTCCACTTCTATGGTTATCTGGTCAGCAATACAAGGGCCAGTTTGGATTATCCAAAAAGGAAGAGGCGGCAGCATGGAGGCAAATACAGACTGTCTGTGGGTTCAGAGACAAGTTTGATACCACTTTCTATAACTATTGTCTCAGTAATTTACACTGTTCATCCCAGTACTCCGACTCAGATTCAGAGTAAGCATTGCATGAGGACATGCAATCTCTTCAGTTGGGGGGATGTTAGGACTCAGAATTGACCATTTTTGACCTTATATTTTTGCTATAATATTACCCTTTTTCAGTTCATAAGTTGAAAGCTTTGATTACATAATGACCTAATTACCCCAAGGTATGAAGTAACTCTCCGCATGACTATGTGTTTAATTATTCATTACATATTCATGTTATCTTTATATTTATCTTTGGAAAAGTTAACCAAGTTGCTAAGTTGAACTGTCTAAAGTCTGCAGGAATTATAATTCATAGTTGTTGTAACACTAGAAACAGCAACTACGCAGTTGCTGCAACACCAGAAGCAGCAACTATGCAGTTGCTACAACCAGCAACAACAACTATCTAAAGCAGGGAAATGCTATTTTGCAACAACTGGAATACCGGAAATAACAAATGGCAACTATCAGAAGATCGCCAGAAGTCCATGCGGACACAACACGATCAGCAACTGTCCAAAAAGGGAAAAACACGGTTACAGTGGCTAAAAACATCGGAAACAGCATGAGTTTACTAAATAAGCAACAATGGGGAAGCGGCAAAGGATAGTGCGAGGATTCCAAGAAGATGGTTGAAGTTCGGTTACCAGCTGTGTAACAGTAAGAGACCCAAGAAAGAATACACTGTCACACTGTTGTAACAGCATCCTGTAACAAGGATGGATTTCTTATTTTTGAAAGAAAGGTTTAATTGAATGAACTATGACAGTCTATTGTAATAGATGTCTCCTCTATAAAGAGGAGACATCTACATTAGAAGGGGGGGAAGAAAAGCAGTCTGTAAGGGAAATTTTGAAAGACAACAGCAAGGTCTAAACTTTTATTGTAACTGGATCTTTTGGCAGATGAATAGAAGATTGTTCTGAGCACCTAATCTAGCATTTGTGTTCTGGGGAATCTTGTGAGAGGGACAGGTCCCACCTTCCTCACAGGATTCACCCATTTACTTTTCTATCAAGTGTGTAAGTGTGTTTGGTAATTTCTTTTTCCTGGTACTCTGTTTCGGATTCTGTAGCATTACCTCTGATCATTTCCTTTTTTCTGGTACTCTGTTTTTTAATTGCTTGAAGCTGTAAAAGGATATTTCACCGGTGAATTAGAGTTCCAGTGTGTATTAGCAATCTGATTACAGGGGCAGGTGCTGAACGTCCTTACCTGGAGGATAGGGTCCTGATCCTCTGCTAACAGAGCATCCATCACTTCTCTTTTTAGATTTGTATTCTTAGTTAACTGCTTTCATTTTACTTTTGCAATGCATTGTTATAACATAGAGTGAGAAACAGAATCATGTATACTACAGCTCTTTAATGCTTTTAAAAATTAAGTACATACAGTACGTGGTAGCCTTTGAAATAAAATACTTTCCCAGGTTGACAAATTAATGTGGTACTTGACTGTTTAATTAATAAACAATTCAACTAGCCAACAACTACGGCCTTCTAAATGCCACATAACTCCTAACCTAGCCTACTTCTAAATGCCACATGCATCAATATCTTAAATGTACAACTACCTGACCCAAACATCTAATAATTTTCCTCTCTTTTAGATTTTAATTTGTTGACACATTGCAATTTATTTACTTTTCATTAATCTAGCAGTCAACTCAAATGCGAACTTAGGGCAGTTGACTTTCCTTAGGTTAGTTCTCCCTTAACATTATTATGGAGTTTAAGCCAAAACTTTTCTTATGAACTTAAAATAGTTATTGTTCTTCTTAAAATATCTATGATAAACATAAGTGTTAAACACACATGGGAAACAAGAGAATCTGAAGGATAAAACATGAGAATTCAATTTTTATTAACAAGTGATATACATTTATAGTACATATTGTGACCGTTGGGTTCCAAATCCTAAGGTCTCTTGGACTCCTTTTGTCTATTTGGCTTCCACACTAACCCATTGAGGATTAGGTGTCCAACATTCCCCCCTTAATCCGAAGGGTTATGTATGAGTCCAAGAAGAGAACTGTAATACAAAATGTGCAAAAATGCATGGCAGCACTAGGCTGAATGTGCTCTTTGAAATGTTAGTATAAAGGGAAGTGGTTTAATGATGATCACCAACACTGGAACGCTTAGTGGAGTTCCCAAAACTCTTCCAAAACTGGCAAGAAGCTGAAGTCTTCTACCTAGAGGAAGTGCTCCTATTGGTTTGAAGAGGGAAACTTTCAACCATGAAACTTCCCTCTTCAAACCAATAGGAGCACTTCCTCTCAACTTGTGATGGTTTAAGGATGACCAACAACTCTGGAATGCTTAATGCAATTCCTGGAACTCTTCCAAAACAGGCAAGAAGCTATAGTATTCTATTAGAGGAAGTGTTCTCAATTGTGTTCCTGGAATTCTTCCAAAACTGGCAAGAAGCTGAAGTCTTCTGCTAGAGGAAGTGTCCTAGATTACCAATTGAAGGCTTGTTCAAGGGCATCTTTGTTTCTGGCTACAACTCTAAAACTGGTGTGGCAGGTTGTGGCTCAGGCTCGCTTGATTTGACTTTGATGCTTGTAAATGACCATCATTTCCCCCCTGTGAGATACAAGGTCAGATGATGGAGAAAACTCAACTACAAGACTGTTCAATACTCTGGAACATGTTCTGTCATGTGATTGGAATATTTTCTCGGCTGTTGATGCCCACTGCCAAGAAGCGATCCATCTAAGATGAATCTTTGTTCTTGCAGGACGTTTGTTTCTAAATCATTTGTTTGAAGAATGACTAGTTTTATGACAGTGATTACATGGATGAAGATCAAAACAATGATCTTTCAGATGGCCAACTCAGTCGAAGTGTTGGAATTTCACAATCTGTTGTTGTCGTTATCACTATGGAAGACGGGAAGAATCTGGAACAACTAGCGGTGAACTGTCATGAAGGAATCCAACACTCTGAAACTGAATGGGCTTTGAGTAGTCTGGAATATGAAAGGACAAGTCCTTCTCATATCCAAGATGGGTTCTGTGTTTGTTGTGGACAAGCTGTTCCCAAGGTCTGATGATGGGCTTGGGAAGTGCAGACTGAGTTTCTACATTTGCATGTACAACTGCTGCTTTATTGGGTACTAAATTATAACCAACTATAACATTATTGACTTGCTTCTGATGGGTTGCAGTCTCAATGTTCTGAACAGAAACATGTTCGAAATGACTTCTCTATTTTAATTCTTCTTTCTATAGCTGAGTTTCGAGCTGCAAACAATCAATTTTCTCTTGTGCATTTTGTAGACAGACCTGAATGTCTGTGAGAGAAACTTTGCTGACTTTTAATGTATCATGAGTAGTAGACAACATCAGAGTTTTGAGGAACTCTAATACTTCATTGATTCTGGCCATTTTCTCCAATGTTAAACTTACACATTAAACCAACTATGAACCAATGTCACTACAAGGTATTCTCAAAGTTTGTTCTCACATAAAACTACAATAATCAAATGAGATTATTCCTTGAGGAATGAATCAAAAGCAAGATTTTAACTCTACACTTATTCTCCAAACCCACACACAATGATGGTTGGTTGCATTCATATACAAGGAAAATATATTATGCATTCCCAAACAATGAGACTCAAATGCTACAACAAATAAAATACTTGTTTTTCCTCTCAGAAATATATATCAACAAGGATGCAAGATTTACACAGACATCTATTCAAGAAATACATTGTATTTTATCAATTTTACACTAGAGCTCCAACAACTGTACAATAACGACCAAAAAAATCTGTTAAATTCATCCACTAAACATTTGCTTTCTTATTTTCTATTCAACTGTAACTCAAAAAACTAGGTTGTAAAGAAAATTCATCTAGGCAATAAACCTTTCAATTCCTTTCTATCTGCACCGAATGCCTCAGTCCCAAACTCCATTACATATACATGAGCAAAAATTTCTGAAGGATCTCGCACTGGACTTTCCTTTGTCGGGTCAATTGCATCATCAACTTCTTCGTTTTTTTTGCTTCCTTTTCAATATCCTTCAATTCAGCTACTATGGCTATGTTATTGGCTAGCACAAGTTTATGGACCCTTTCAATTGGATCACACTCCTGTCTGACACCTGTTAATTCGAACGCCTTCTGCTACCTGCATGTACAATTTCAAGTCTAGGAAACACATAGCATACATACTCAAATGGGTAGGCTCATTATGGCTCACTACTACATGTAGGGGGTTTTTAAGACAATATTTAAGACAATATTTGAGTCAATTGTCTTAACTTAAGACAAAAAGAAACTCAAATATTGTCTCTAAGCGGGTGTCTCAAAATATAATGTCTCAAAAATTTGTCTCTATAAAGACAATATAGAACACATATTATTATTGTCTCTATAAAGACAATTTGATTTTTCTCTCTAGAGACAATTTCATTTGTGTCTCTTTAGAGACAATTACATTTGTCTTTTTAGAGACAATTCCATAATTCAAACTATTGTCTCTCTAGAGACAATATAAAAAATTATTTGAAAAAAAATAAATGTCCATAATTCAAAATATTGTCTCTCTAGAGACAATATAAAAAATTATTTTTAAAAAAATAAATGTCCATAATTCAAACTATTGTCTCTCTAGAGACAATATAAAAAATTATTTAAAAAAAAATAAATGTCCATAATTCAAACTATTGTCTCTCTAGAGACAATATAAAAAATTATTTAAAAAATAAATAAATAAAATCATTTTGAATGTCTGTTGGCCCGTATCGTTCTCACCTGGAACAGATTCGTAAGATAATAAGCAGGAATCTTCCACACAATACATACATATAATTTCAGTTGCCCATTAATGATCTTGAAAGGGGAAGTATAAAACAAGGGTGAGAATATTTAAAAATCTATTCCAAACATTAAAATTCAGGCTAGAGTTGGGACTTACATTTATAATACATTTTTGCAATTTCCAAGACACTAGAATAACCAAAACTCACAATCTGTCTAAATTTATAATATGCCCTAGCTCTACAGGAATTGTTCCCGTGATATTGCTAGAGGAAAGATTTCTGTAAAAGTAGCAGCGTTATCCATTACTCACATTGAATATGCTTAATGCAATTCAACAGATCATTATGTTATAGGTCAATTTAGAATATGGCCAAGGATTACTTACAGATAAGTTAGCCTGTTAAGTTTTTGAAATTCCAAAGGAATAGTTCCATTCAAACGGTTGCCATCCACATTGCTATAGGACAAAAGACAATGAAGGCACAGCGTTAATACTATTATCCAATGGGAAATTATGCTCCGCAAATTCATCACTTGGCTTGAATATTATATCACTTGCAAGAAAATGAGAGAAACACATAAACTAATATTCTCTAGGATCGGACCTTCAAGTTTATTTCTGGCAAGATTTTTGTCTCAAAAAAAATACAACCTTGGAATGTTAAATACTTACAACAAGAATCCAAAAGATATCACAGATTAATGTTTAGTGTATGGGAGGTTTCAAGATATTTCTATCATTTTTATCTCCACTTTCTAGAAAAAGGTTTGGACACAAACTTACAATTCGAACAGGTGTTCCAAATTCCCCAGCTCAGGTGGAATTTTCCCAGTCCGTTGATTGTCATTTAGCTGCCCGCATATGCATACAACTGTTGACTATCAAAGAGCTATTTCTTATCATGCATGTCCAGTTTCCATTTCTTACATATCAATCATCACAAAATATGTGATTGGAATCTCTTACAAGTATCCCAGCTTTTTCATGTTCCCCAATTCTGGCAGAATAGATCCCGTGAGATTATTACTATGTAAATATATGAGTAGTGCAAAAGAAAGAACAAGAGAATCAGTGTCTTGAAAATTGAACATAAAGGAAATTTAATGTCAAAAAGTAATGGACTTTCACAAACCCAGATGGGAACAATTTGAGCATTAATTATGCAAGCAACTCACAGTTTATCAGTGCAAGTCAAGTTGCCTAGAATCAGAGGAATTGTTCCAGTAAGATGATTATTACTCAAATCCCTGTAATAAATACTAAATGTATCAGTACACTAAAGCTTACACCATAATTACATAATCAAGTTTTTGCCAAAGGTCACAAAACATTTATCAATGAATGAAGGAATATTGATTGATTCTGCATAAGAAATATATTGACAATATCCAAAATCGTTATGGATTCTTATTGATCTAGGCTTCCATGCAATTAAATGTAAGAGATTATACCTTAATCCGATCAGAGGAAAATTTTGGACAAGATGAGATCCAGAAAACACTTTACTTACAGAACAATAAGAGCCTACATGAGACCAATTACTTCAGGTATCCTTCCAGTCAGCTTGTTTCCTTGTAACGACCTAGGATAACCACATTAAAATTAGGGTAGGACAACTAAAGCAACCAAATTAATGATGTCAGTTGAATAGTGCATACCCTACAATGAATTGCATTACTTAGACAACTTGCATAATCTCATATACTTGCCTATTCAACACAAAATTCTTGATACTAGAACACAGTTCAGTCCTGGAAATATCTCCACTTACAGAGTAGCCACTTATAGAAACCCAATATTGAAGGGGATCTCTTCGGTAAGTTAATTGTATGATAAGTCCCTGATAAGAATACCAGCCCCAATTCAGTAAGTAATTGAGATCAGGAGTCTTGCATCAAACCATACATTTACACCTGTTTGTTAATTTAAATTCCAGTTAGGAAAATCAGAAAACATACAAAACTGCATAGCTTTCACAATTGCCAATATTCTTAGGAATGGTCCCTGACATGTTGTTGCCTCTCACATCACTGCATAACATAGATCAAAGTAGTTGATTAGAAACATTTAAGCTACCACAAAGAATCCTTTAGGTAAAATTTGTTAATGCATTGAAAACGCTTCATCGAGATACATGAATTTAAAGATAAATGCTCTCTGACCGCGAGTTTTGATAGGTTTCATATGCAGCATTAATTTGAAGAAAGAAAGCTTTAAAAAATTCTTCATCTACTCTACAAGACAGAAGTATTATGACTTACAAGAACCACAATCCTGTCAATTGACACGTGTCAGGGGAAAGAGTCCCAACTAAGAAGTTGCGCAGCCCCCTGGAAACAATTACAATATGCCTAGTTCAAAAAGAATGGGCGCCAAATTTAGTTTGAAAACCTAAGAACAATACTATTAAAACAAATTCTTCTTCCAAAACTTAACAGGAAAATAAAAACAAATTTTTCTTAGTGAGAGAACGATAAACCCAGGAAAACTCATAAAGAACCCAGACTCTTACAAATATTGCAAAACATCATTCCGATAGATAAGCCTGGGGATCTCCCCACTTAATTGATTGTCTGCAAAATCCCTAAAAAATGCAAAAGCATTGTTAAATGATACTCCTCCAAAATCCAGAGTTTACACATCCTATGCACTTCTTTGACAAGTAAAGGGCAGCAAAGAGAGTAGAAATAAAAATAGTATTCCCAACCTACATTTTCTTCAAGTTTGGAATCTGAGACAACGTTGAAGGTATAGGCCCCACTAATTCCTTATTCTTCACAATCCTGTAAATTTGATCAATGTGTCAGAAGGAGCTTTCACTCCCTTCTAAGACAGGGAAAAATACAAAAACATCTATAAATTAGGCTAAATTCTTTACAATAGCGATCAAGTGCAGAATGTTAGGATACTTACAGTTGTTCTAATTGTTTCAACTTCAATATTGAAAAGGGAATGTCTCCATATAAATAATTTAAAGATACATCTCTGCAGCAACATTGAAGATCAAATCAAGTCAGCGGTTTCTACGAAATATAAACCATGAGAATGATGACTTGTAGATTTGACTAGAGGGATGTTTAGACGCACACAGCAGCTTGGTTTGGCATCAGATATCTTCTCAAAAGACAGTTGTTTTCAGCATAATACTTAACAATTATCTATAGTAAAGTAATATATGCATCTTGAACCAGACTACAAGTGTTGCATATGGTGAGATCTACTTTAACCAACTTGTAGTTGAACAGTCATTTTTGTTTGGACAGATAAACACTTGAAAAGAGACTTTCCTAGATAGGTGGGGTGAACGTTTCTTTAAAGTGATTTTCAAGGGTTTTTCATGAGCTACTATGTATGGAGATGACCTGATTTAACCACTGTAGTCTTGCAAGATTAGAGAGAGTAACTCACAATATTTTCAATGCAGAGCAATCTCCAATCTCGTTGGGAATTTGGCCTGAGAGACCATTTCCTTTAAGGTCACTACATGGAGAACGTTGAATCAACTATGAACAACATATATATTATAAAGAGCTGCTAAATATAGTCTGCATTAAGACTATCAGTTTAATTGCAATGAACCCAAAGTGCTTTAAAGTAATATATAGTGAACCTATACATTGAACTTCTGAATTCACTTACATTGACTCTAAGCTTTTTAGATTTCCAATCACTGGGGAAATTTCTCCTCCGAGGTTCAGATGAGAGAGATTCCTGCACAACACAAACCAGAACAAATACGAACATATGAGCTTAAAGTAAGCATATAATCAAAACTCAAATAACGACAGAAGCAGGAAAAGCAAACCAATATTGATCAAAACAACCAATAACACAGTCTGTCTATAAATTCAAAATTAAATTAAATTAAAATTCAAAATAAAGAGACATAAATGAGTAAAACAGAGTGCTGATAAAAAGGAACCAAAAAAGGGCTCATAGTTGCTCCATTGTCATTGATATTGAGGTTAAAAGGTGTTGCTATTGAGCCCACACTACATACATATCAACACGGGAAAATAGAATTGATAACTCAAAAGTTCTCTTGGGATCGATCCAAGTTTAAATCCATGTAGAACCTTTTTAAACAAAAAGTTGAAAAGGCACCCCAAAAGCTCAAATGTGCAGTGCTCCAACAAACAGGTGTCTACTACACCTGCAGAGGATGACAAAAAACACTACTTTCGTAAAGTCCCAAGAGACCTGATTTCAAGTGAAAATCAAAATCAGTTTGGAAAAATACAGAAATGGGAAAATAATCAAACTAATTATTGACGTACCTTAACCACATTTTGTCATTAAACCTTACCTAACTGAGCTACACTAAGAGGTGTATTTCAAAAGATGTGCTTTTTTTTCTATACCTAGCCTCCAAAGGGTTATGCATCAGATGGATTCTTCATGCGGTACTGATATTCTCTCATACCTTCAGTTTCTTGGTCTTCTTATTTTTCTCCTTAGCTCCTTGAGAGTCATCTATCATGTCATCATTCTTCATGGCCCTTGAGCGACATAATTGTGTAGTTTCAGCGGGCAATGACTGTTGCGGGATGAGGCCCTGGGGGGACACATTTACATAGTTTTAGGATGCAAGCCACTGCTAAGGGTGTTAGCCTCCTATTCCAATAGGTTTCATATTTCATGATTGACTCTTTAAAGTGCCAAATATGTCATCTTTTTTATGCTGCAAAGGTTCCATATTTCCAAGAAAACTCAGAAAATTTAAAAAATGTAAAGAGGTTATGCCCTAAAAGAGTAATCAAAGGGCAAAAAGAAGAATGAATGGGCCAAAGAGAAAAATAAATGAAATGAACCCCAAACAAAAGTCTAGGAAAGTGTGCAAGCTCAAATGCCACTACTATATTCCATTTTTGATGAATTATTCCATTTTTGAAGATTTTTTCAGTTAAGGGAAGGCCAAACAGCTTAATCTTGGCTTCCCTAGGTTTAAATTGTTTGTTTTATAAGATAGAGAATGAATATATGTCCAAACTATTTAATCTTAGCAGATTGTTAGATAGGTAGAGAACCTAGGGTGCTCAATAGCTTAATCTTAGCCCCAGGAAGGTATAAGGATAGATTTAGATAGGAGGATAGCCAAAAGAAAAGAAAGAAAGCTGGGTTTGCTAGTTCAAGTGCACCCAAACAAAGAGAAGACAAAATGTTAGGTAAGTAGGCTGGGCAGGCAATTTTGAGGTGGCATAATGAAGAATTGTGATCAATTTTGTGTTTCAAAATGTTAATTTACTTCAGATCACATGTATCAAGGCATATTCCCTTGGAGCAGCTCAAGCGAGGCATGACTAACTTCCCCTTCATCCTTTTCCCCAAATCATTCACTAATTTCCCCTAGAGATGTTAATACCTGCTTAATATCTCTAAAATTCATCATATTCCATAAATATTTGCCTATGTAAAGATCTGCTTTGCTTAAGGGTGCTCATATTTCTTGTATAAGTCCTATTTCCCCTTTTTTAGCCTAAGATTTCTATGCTTAGTGCTTTCTAATCAAAATTCATATTAATTTCTAACTCTATTATGTAAATCCCTCTTTATTTTCCCTTCCCATACTAAAAATATGTTAAAAATCCCCATATTTACATATCCCCTCCTTTGGTTGAAAAATAACCATAAGTATTTCTTGGGAATTACTAAGTTTACTTAAAACTTAGTAAGAACCCTTATTTCTTCATAAAACCATCCTCCCATGCATTTGGACCCCTTCCAATGTATAAAATCCCCCCTCCAATGTATAAAAGTCTTTATTGCTTCATAACCCCCCCATGATGCAATCAGACCCCTTCCGATGCATTAAAAACCCTTTCGAAAGCACATAAACGTTCCTCCTATCGCAGTTTTCCCTTCTCTGATCATAAAAAATCCTTCAAAGGCATTAAAAACCATTTTCTGTTCATTAAAACCCTCCTCTGATTACATTCCCCCCCTCCGACGCGACATCGCAGTCGGAGGTAGAAACAGTGTTGGCCCCCTTATATATATGTTCCCCGTTTCAACCCGCCGATTGCGATTTCGCAGTCAGCAGTCGTAGTGGTTATATGCCCCTTTTCATTCTCCCTCCAATGTGATATCGCTATCACACCCGAAAGTGATATCGCTATCGCATGCATTCTTATCGCAAAACCCCTCTATCGTTGTTTTCCACTCTATCGCATTGTGGCCGCTTTACCGCAAATCTTAAAGTTTACCACATTTCCTCGTTTTATGGTAAAACCCATGTTTTATCGTTAATCCAAAATTTTCTGCAAAACACATGTTCTTCGCTAATCCATCGCATCACTGCATTATCACAAGTCGGCAATCGCTCATATACAAAGGCGTTGTCCCCTTGTTCCCTGCCGATGCGATATCGCCGACTTATCCACCGTCGTCCGATCTACCCCCCTCATCAATGGTCCATACCATATATCGCATCGCTCCCATATCGCATATCGCTTTTCGCTATTATATAGCCATCGCTCCTCTCCACCCCCGATATGTGATCACCGATGTGATATCGGTGATTGTTATATTGCAAGCCATATGCATATATAAGTCCCTGTCCCCATGTCCCCCACCGATAGAGATATTGCGATTTGATCACAACCGTTGGATCTGCCCTCATTAGATCCAACGGCTTGGATTTGTTCAAAGCTACAATGATCGCTCCCGCCCTATTTTTCATCAAACTTCCTGTGTAAAGTGTTTTTTCCCTTTTAAATGGTAAAAGGGCCATTTCCTCTATATATCAGTTCGGCGCCTGTGCGCACTCCATCAGCAAAGACAGCAGGTCATTCTTCAATCATTTTTTGATCGCTTCAGCCCAGAATTGCTCCGGAAAACGAGCGCGGCCTTAGCACAGCTACCAGTCCACAAATCCTACTCTATTTTGTAGTTTTTCCTCCATTTTTGACAATATTTTGATCAGCCAGCGCCAAAACTCCTCTAAAAACCCGCAGAAAGCAACAGAAAGTGCCACAAAAGTTATTTTGTGCCATAAAGTGGCAAGCAAGGGTGATTTATCAGTTAAAATGTATCAATGGGGCAAAAGCGTCCTGATTCAGCAAAAAAGGGTATCAGAGCAGCAAAAAGCATATCAGCAACGCGCTAAAGTGTATCAGTAAAGGAATTAAAGGAATATCAGTGGAAATCTTAAAGCCAAAGCATATGAGCAATAAAGAGCCTCCATCAAAGTCAATGAGTATCAGTGGAGTAGTAAAAGCCATTAAAGGCTCACCAGATCAAGATTAATGCACATAAAGCCACTTGATAGAAGCAGATCGAAAACCAAAGCACAGTTATTGTAAATGAATAGCACAGAGCTCCAAAGAATGCATATGAGCTCATTTTTTATGCAGTTGCCTCCAGCGTAGCATTAGATAGATATTTTACCTTTTCTTTCAATAGAAGTTAGCTCAATTTTAATTATTTCCTCAGATCTTCTATCAGATCTGTTTTTGTAGATATTTTGCTTATATATACCACCCTGAGCTATGTAATAAGGGTTGGTTGGTTGATAAACTCATTCTAGACTTGCGTTGTATATTTTGAGAGCTTTTATGAACAAAGATTGTTGGAATGCATTGCTTTTGAACTGTCTGGTTGTGGATTTGATGGTTGAAGAGTAGATTACAGAATTCTAGTGCTACTTCATGGAACAATAAGTCTTTCTCACTTGTCTTTCAGTTTCTATGTTAGTATATCATCAATGTATCATGATCTAGATGGTAGGGAAGAAGAATAGCTCAAATTTTCCTTAACTGTGCTCTGTGCTCAATTCTTGTTATTTCTCTATGTTTTCTTCTGAATTAGTCATGAATATGAACACTTCATTGCTCATTTTCGCACTAGTTCCTTCATATATGAATGTTATTTAAGAATCCTTGATTGCTCCTATATAATGTTCATTCACCTTCCCTCTGTTGGCATAATGAAAGCTACTTAGTTTCCTTTCATTCCTTGACCTCCATTTCATGCTTTTTCCAGCTTGATATTATTCCTTGTGTAGCTATCCTGCTCTGTATTCCTCTTTTACCAAAGAATTCACATCCAGCAGCTCTTAATCCTTGACTCCATGCCCAATGGTCTGCACTTCTCACTTTGCATTCCAACTCCATCTGAATCATCATCCATCCCACCAAATTCAAACAAAACCCAAGTATATCATAACTAGCCTAAAATCTCATTAAACAAAGCTAAATCCTAAAGAGAGAGCCCTCTCTGATTGCAGGTAGGCTAGGACCTGCAATCCAAAGATTGTTTTGTGGTTATCTCGATCGTATCCCTTAAGGAGCCAAGTGACAACCTAAGTGTTAACATCATTGGCGACTCCATTGGGGAAAATTTTCAGAAAATTCCATAAAACAAGCTAGAAGCTAGCTCCGAAGAAGAAATCTCGCTATACTAGGTCAAATCCAGACGCAAATCCCCCAGTGATTTTTGAAAATCCCAATTTAATCCCAAGGAACCTTAGGAAGCAAGAAGGAAAAGAAGATAGTGTTGTCTCCAGTCCTAAAAATATTCAAAAAAGTTATATTCCTACCCCTTCTAAAGTTTCTTTCCATCCTCATACTGTTGTTTCTCCTAGTTCTTCATCCACCTCTCAAAGCACCTTTTCCACTCCTCCATTCACTGCACATACTCCTCCTATTACCTCTGTTGTTGCTACTGTTCCAGCCGTTCCATTTCTTCCTGTTGTTCCATTTATCCCTATAAATATGGAGAATAGATATGCACCTTTATAGTTACCCGCAAATCCAGGGGCTATGCCTTAGGATTATCAAACAAACATCACATATTTTGACGGTACTGGTTCTTACACAGCCCTGCGGCATACCAAGAAAATGCAGGACTATTTTGAAAACTATGAAATAGATGACTATGATGTAAGAATGAAGATTTTTGTCCAAAGTTTGACAGGAGATGTAAGGCCCTGATTTACAGCTCTTCCCGCAAATTCTATAGTTGACCCAGAAGCCCTTTACCAAACTTTTCTCAACATATGGGAGAAAAAGAAAGATCCGCTGCACATATTATCTGAGTATGACACTATCAAAAGAGGCCCTCAAGAAGCTGTCTTAGACTATTGCGCAAGATTTAACAATGTTTACAACGCTATTCCACAGAACCTTAGACCTCCACCTGATCTAGCTTTATATAAATTCCCTGATGGATTTGATTCAGACATGGCATATCAATTAAGGGAAAGAGCCCCTCAGACCTTAGCAGACATGCATAACATTGTTGTTTGTGTGGAGGCAAACCTGATTGCTAAGCGAAATAGGGCAAGAGCCGAGAGAAGAACCACTTTTAAAGAAGAACCATCAGCCTTAGATCAAAAATTGGATGCAATTATCAATGGCATGCATAGACTGGGAGACAGAGTAGAAAATGTTGAAAGAAAATCATCATGGGAAGGACAACAAAGTAACACTATCAGAAACCCAAACTTCAGAAAAAACCAAAATCCAAATGTTGGAAGGGCTAGCCCAGACCGTGATATAAGACCTCATTTTCAAGAAAACTATACTGAAGCATCAACATCTAGTGAGCCAACCGAGGACTCTCATATCAACTTAATGGGTTTGAACGGTGAACAACAAGTTTTTCTAACCCAAGAATACCAAGATAATCATGATATTAATCAATTCCAAACCAAGTCCGGAGAGTCATTTGACTTCAAAGAAGGCTATGATACAGTTGTATATGAGGTTCACAACCAATACAAATTGAGGACTAGAACCATAGATGTGCCTGAACCTATCAAACCAAAGGATACCAAATAGCCTAAGAAGATAAAAGAGAAAGCTGTTCTCAGAGAACCTTCTGATAAAATAGACCCAAACCCAAAAGAAGTCACTATAGAAGATGTTTCAGACATTCAGACCTTTAAAAAACAGCCACTTGTATCCTCTTCCTCAAAAGAGAATGTAAACAACACTCCTGAAAGCCTTTCCAAATCAGAAATACTTCAAAATAACAATGAAAACCAAGAGAAAATAGCTGAAAGTGCAATTGAGAAGGGAAAATCTACTAGTCACAACACTAAAACTCAATTAGACAAACCATTTGATTTAGAAGCAGAAATTGGTAAATTAAAGATATATATTCCTCTCTCCGAGCTTGCCAAAAATGATGTATATAGACAGCAAATCAAAAGGTCGCTGCAGATGCCAAAGAATAGGGATGATTTTAATGTTTTAGATGATACACCTGAACTACTTTTCGGTCCTGAAGTTGATGGAAAAACAGTAAATGGAGGTGTTTTACCCTTTTATGTCAGCCTACACATCCATGATAAAGTATTGCACAATGCAATGTTTGATTCAGGAGCTTCACACAACCTAATGCCCAAAGCTGTAATGGAGAAGCTAAACCTTGATGTAACTAGACCATACAAAGACTTGTTTTCATTTGATTCTAGTCAAGTCAAGTGTTTAGGCTTAATCAAAGATTTATGTGTGTCTTTAGTTCAATATCCAAACAAAACAATCCTAATGGATGTGGTGGTAGCTAATATTCCACCCAAATATGGCATGCTCTTATCAAGATCTTGGGGAGCCAAACTCCAAGGATCTTTGCAGTTAGACCTCTCCTACGCCACTATTTCAGTCTTTGAGCAACCAAAGAGACTGTACCGAGAAACACTAATGAAATATGTGATAAGTAGTGAGGAAAAGCCCCAAAACTTTCCTATCTATTCAATCCATTCCGATATGGATTCTTTCATCTTGTTTAATGATAGTTGTGCTCCGAGTGATGATAAACCTTTGGCTTTAGAGCAAGAAACCTGCATAAATGAAGAATCGGTTGCCCAAAACCAAGAAACTGTTAAAACAACTGATGCAACAAACATACAAGACAAACTACATGAAACAGAAAACTCAAATCTGCCCACTGAAAAAATGATTACAACTCCTAATACTGACCACAAGCAAGAAATTTTATGGTATTTAGAGTTTGATGGCCTAGTAAACAAACTAGGGGCAGGGGCAGGAGTGTGGATTCACAATAGGCAAACCAACCATGCTGAAGGTCATGCCTATAGATTAAATTTCAGATGTAATAACAACATGGCAGAGTATGAAGCCCTCCTTTTAGGCCTCAAACTGATCAAAACTCTAGGAGCCACAAAAGTTTCAATTCTAGGTGATTCAGATCTAGTCATACAGCAAATAAAGGGAACTTTTGTCACTAATGATAATAGGCTGAGAGCTTATAGAAGTGCTTCCACTGAAATACTCAATACCTTCTCAGAATCCTAGCTTACTAAAATTTCAAGAAGCCATTACTTACATGTGCATAGCCTAGCAACTTTTGTTAGCACTTGCAAGCTGCCATTCGAGCCCAATCACCATTTCACTGCTGAAATAAAGCACAAGCCTGCAGTCCCAAACAATGTCAAAGACTGGAAAGTCTTTGAAAATGATGCACAGATCAATAATTTCCTTACTTTACAACATGAATTTTCAAGTTTAAACATTGATAACGATGCCATGGATGACCCACAACAGCAAATGAGCCAAAATGATCAAACTATAATAGCTGAAGCAGCAAATAAAATGCTGCACCCAACCATTTTTGATAAAAAAAACATACAAGAGCTGAAACAAATGAATTTGGATCAAATAGTTAAAGTAGAGGCTGAAGTTATTGAATTGAAAAACAACTTTTTGCCCACGAGCCTAACTCTATTAGAAGATATTTTTGATGCAAACGATATCCCTAGAAAACCAAAGATGCAACCCTTAAACGTTGTTATTGAAGACTGTAATATTGGGACAGCAGAAAATCCCAAAATGATTAAACTGTCCAAGTCTTTGCCTGCTGATCAAAAGCCAAAGTATGTTGACTTGTTTAAAGAGTTCCAAGATGTTTTCGCTTGGAGTTATGAGGACCTCAAGTCCTATGACACTTCAGTCATTCAGCATACCATTCCTTTGAAACCAAATCAAAAGCATTTCAAACAGAAACTAAGGAGAATCAATCTTGTGCTTCTCCCCTTGATTGAGAAAGAAGTAAAGAGAATGTTTGAAGCTGGTATTACTGCACCCATTAGATTATCAGAATGGGTATCTAACTTAGTGCCCACAAGGAAGAAAACAGGTGAGATTAGATTATGTGTTGAATTTAAGAAATTTGAACCAAGTATCTCTCAAGGACCACTACCCATTACCAAAAATGGATCATATTCTACAAAGGGTAGTGGGGCCTTCAAGATTTCATTACTAGATGGCTTGTTAGGTTTCAATCAGATACTAGTTCACCCGGATGATGAGGATAAAACAACATTTACAACACCGTGGGGAACCTTTAAATATGTAAAAATGCGTTTTGGACATAAGAATGCAAGTGCTACTTTTCAAAGGGCAATGGACATAGCCTTTGCCAAAGAAATTCATGATTTCTTAGTGGTCTACCTTGACGATCTAACCCCATTTTCAAAATCTGATCAAGAACATCTAAAACAACTAAGGCAAGTATTCTTAACTTGCAGAAAATATGGAATATCTTTAAATCCTAAGAAATCCCTGTTCGGCCTAGAAGAAGGCAAATTACTAGGTCACATCATCTCAAAAGAGGGCATTAGAATTGACCCATACAGGATTCAAGCCATTCTCCAAGTCCCTTATCCAAGAAACATCAAAGAGCTACAAGCTTTTTTAGGAAAGATCAATTTCCTAAGGAGATTTATCCCCAATCTGGTCGAGCTGATAAGATTGCTAAACAACATGCTCAAGAAAGATTCCAAAGTCAAATGGACATTAGAAGCCAAACAAGCCTTTGAGGGCATAAACATTGCCTTGACACAAACGCCAGTCCTCACAAGCCCGAGATTTGATAAAGATTTCATCATTTTCTCCTTTGCATCTGAACACACCGTTGTTGTTGTCTTATTACAAAAGGATGACCAGGGAAATGAAAATCCCATTGCTTTCTTTAGCTGAGCCCTCAGAGATTCCCCCTTAAAGTATCAAATCATGGAGAAGCAAGCATATGCCCTTGTAAAGGCCATCAAAGACTTTAGAATTTACATCTTATACTCCCATGTGATAGCATATGTTCCAAACATTGTCGTAAAAGACATTCTAACTCAAGAAGGAATTGAGGGTAGAAGAGGCAAATGGATTGCCAATATCCTAGAATATGACTTTGAGATAAAGCCCACTAAACTGATAAAAGGATAGGGTTTAACCAAACTGATGACCGAAACCAATTTCCAAACCCTTGACATAAATGAACTCGACAATGAACAAGAGCTGGCGACTCCACAGATCAATCAAGCCTTTTTGCAATCACCTTGGTATGTTGTAAAACCTTCATGCTCCTCCAGGGTTGTCCAGAACTAAAAAGAGATTCTTAAAAATGAAAGCTTCAAAGTTTTGTGTCTTAGATGGTGCCCTGTTTTGGAAAAATCATGAAGGAATATTATTGAATTGTCTAACTTTGAATGAAACTGACAATGTTATGAAAGAGTTTCATGCAGGGGACTGTGGAGGACATTTGTATTGGAAGTATACTACTGACAAGATATTAAGGGCTAGTTTCTATTCTCCTTCCCTCTTTGTAGATGTCAAGAAATTTGTAGTTTCATGCCATAAGTGCTAGATCATTGAAGGCAAAAGAAAGCTACTGCCCTTACCCCTGAAGCCCATTTCAACCGAGAAACCTTTCCAACAATGGGGTTTAGACTTCATTGAGGAAATCCATCCCTCCTCTTCTGACCAGCACAAATGGATTCTAACAACGACTGATTACTTTACCAAGTGGATAGAGGCCATCCCTTGTAGGCAAGCCAATGACTCAACAATCATGCAATTCCTTGAAACCAATATCCTATCTAGATTTGGTTGTCCAGAGAAAATTATCACAAACAATGTTGTTGCCTTTAAATCCAAGAGAATGATCAGTTTTTGCCACAAATACCACATTACCTTAGGTCACTCCATAGCCTATTACCCTCAAGGTAATGGTCTGGCTGAATCATCCAATAAGAGCCTCATCAACATCATCAAGAAAGTGTTGGAGGAAAACAAAAAGAATTGGCACAAAAAGCTTGTAAATGCCCTATGGGCAGACAAATTGACAACCAAGAGATCCATTGGGACAAGCCTTTATGAATTAGTTTATGGCATGGAGGAAAGATTCCCTTCATCTTTGGGAATCCCTATGATCAAGCTATTGCAAGAGATTCAAGCTGAGCCAAATGATATCCAGAGGAGGATAAATCAAACCATTCATTTACAACAAACAAGAGAGTAAGTGTATCACAGAGCGTAAACTTTACAAGAAAAGCTAAAGAAGATGTTTGATAAAAGAACAAAGGTCGAAGACTTCTTCATCGGAGATAAAGTGTTGAGATGGGATTCAAGAAGAGAAGATAAAGGAAAGCATGGCAAATTCAACTTCCTGTGGAAAGGGTTGTTTGTCATTCAAGCTGGGCAAGGCAATAACACATATTTTCTCAAAAGTTTGGATGGCAGTGAAGCTGAAGATGGCCCTGTTAATGGACGAATGCTCAAGCACTATCATGATCCCTTTTGAGGGATATAACGCAACTGTGTATTATTTTGTACATTAATATTTTTATTTGTTTTTATTTTTTACAGCAGTCCAATAAGGAACAACGCAACAAATTTTGAAGAAAAAATCAAAGAAAGGCTCCATTTTCATCTTTTTGAACTTATCTCAAAGAAGTGCTTGATAAAAAATGAAGACAAGAGTAAGCACACAGAAGGAACCAGCAAGAAGCAACACTATAATTTTACAGCAATTCAGCTCAAAAAGGAAACTGTTTACAGCTTGCATGTTTCAGTCAATAGCATCAAAAAGAAGTTTTCAGTTATACAGTAGCAGTTAAAAAAAGGCATTCTGACCTGCCGTTCTTGGCTTTTCATCTGGAAAATCCATCCCCAAGTGGAGCCACTGTTAGCCTCCTATTCCAATAGGTTTCATATTTCATGATTGACTGTTTAAAGTGCCAAATATGTCATCTTTTTTTATGCTGCAAAGGTTCCATATTTCCAAGAAAACTCAGAAAATTTTAAAAATGTAAAGAGGTTATGCCCTAAAAGAGTAATCAAAGGGAAAAAAGAAGAATGAATGGGCCAAAGAGAAAAATAAATGAAATGAACCCCAAACAAAAGGCCAAGAAAGTGTGCAAGCTCAAATGCCATTACTATATTCCTTTTTTGATGAATTATTCCATTTTTGAAGATTCTTCTAGTTAAGGGAAGGCCAAACAGCTTAATCTTGGCTTCCCTAGGTTTAAATTTCTTGTTTTAGAAAATAGAGAATGAATATTTGTCCAAACTATTTAATCCTGGCAGATTGTTAGATAGGTAGAGAAGCTAGGTTGCTCAAAAAACTTAATCTAAGCCCCAGGAAGGTATAAGGATAGATTTAGATAAGAGGATAGCCAAAAGAAAATAAAGAAAGCTGGGTTTGCTAGTTCAAGTGCACCCAAACAAAGAGAAGACAAAATGTTAGGTAAGTATGCTGGGTAGGCAGTTTTGAGGTGGCAGAATGAAGAATTGTGATCAATTTTTTGTTTCAAAGTGTTAATTTACTTCAGATCACATGTATCAAGGCATATTCCCTTGGAGCAGCTCAAGCGAGGCATGACTAACTTCCCCTTCATCCTTTTCCCCAAATCATTCACTAATTTCCCCTAGAGATGTTAAGATCTACTTAATATCTCTAAAATTCATCATATTCCATAAACATTTGCCTAAGTAAAGATCTTCTTTGCTTAAGGGTGCTCATATTTCTTCTATAAGTCCTATTTCCCCTTTTTTAGCCTAAGATTTCTATGCTTAGCGCTTTCTGATCAAAATTCATATTAATTTCTAACTCTATTATGTAAATCCCTCTTTATTTTCCCTTCCCATACTAAAAATATGTTAAAAGCCCCATATTTACATATCCCCTCCTTTGGTTGAAAAATAACCATAAGTATTGCTTGGGAATTACTGAGTTTACTTGAAACTTAGTAAGAACCCTTATTTCTTCATAAAACCATCCTCCCATGCATTTGGACCCCTTCCAATGTATAAAATCCCCCCTCCGATGTATAAAAGCCTTTATTGCTTCATAAACCCCCCCATGATGCAATCGGACCCCTTCCGATGCATTAAAAACCCTTTCCAAAGCACATAAACCTTCCTCCTATCACATTTTTCCCTTCTCCAACCATAAAAAATCCCTCGAAGGCATTAAAACCCTTTTGCATTCATTAAAACCCTCCTCCGATTACATTCCTCCCCCCCCCCCCCCCCCTGACGTGATATCAGATTCGGAGGTTGCAAGAGTGTTGGCCCCCTTATATATATGTTCCCCAATTCAATCCTGCCGATTGCGATTTCGCAGTTGGCAGTCGGAGTGGTTATATGCCCCTTTTCATTCTCCCTCCGATGCGATATCGCTATCACACCCGAAAGCAATATCGCTATTGCATGCATTTTTATTGCAAAACCTCTCTATCATTGTTTACCACTCTATCGCATTGTGGCCGCTTTACCGCAAATCTTAAAGTTTACCGCATTTCCCCGTTTTATGGTAAAACCCATGTTTTATCGTTAATCCAAACTTTTTTCGCAAAACACATGTTCTTTGCTAATCCATCGCATCACTGCATTATCACAAGTCGGCAATCGCTCATATACAAAGTCTCTGTCCCCTTGTTCCCTGCCGACGCGATATCGCCGATTTATCCACCGTCGTCCGATCTACCCCCCTCATCAATGGTCCATACCATATATCGCATCGCTCCCATATCGCTTATCGCTTTTCGCTATTATATAGCCATCGCTCCTCTCCACCCCCGATATGCGATCGTCGATGCGATATCGGCGATCGCTATATCGCAAGCCATATGCATATATAAGTCCCCGTCCCCATGTCCCCCGCCGATAGCGATATTGCGATTTGATCGCAGCCGTTGGATCTGCCCTCATTAGATCCAATGGCCCGGATTTTTTCAAAGTTACAGTGATCGCTCCCGCCCTATTTTTCATCAAACTTCCCATGTAAAGTGTTTTTTCCCTTTTAAACGGTAAAAGGGCCATTTGCTCTATATATCAGTTCGGCGCCTGTGCGCGCTCCATCAGCAAAGGCAGCAGGTCATTCTTTAATCATTTTTTGATCGCTTCAGCCCAGAATTGCTCTGGACAACGAGCACGGCCTTAGCACAGCTACCAGTCCACAAATACTCCTCTATTTTGCAGTTTTTCCTCCATTTTTGACAATATTTTGATCAGCCAGCGCCAAAACTCCTCTAAAAGCCCCCAGAAAGCAACAAAAAACGCCACAACGGTTCTTTTGTGCCATAAAGTGGCAGGCAAGGGCAATTTATCAGTTAAAATGTATTAGTGGGGCAAAAGGGTCCCGATTCAGCAAAAAAGGGTATCAGAGCAGCGAAAAGTGTATCAGCAATGCGCTAAAGTGTATCAGTAAAGGAATTAAAGGAATATCAGTGGAAATCTTAAAGCCAAAGCAGATGAGCAATAAAGAGCCTCCATCAAAGTCAATGAGTATCAGTGGAGTAGTAAAAGCGATTAAAGGCTCACTAGATCAAGATTAATGCACATAAAGCCACCTGAGAGCAGTAGATCGAAAACCAAAGCACAGTTATTGTAAATGAATAGCACAGAGCTCCAAAGGATGCATATGAGCTCATTTTTTATGCAGTTGTCTCCAGCGCCGCATTAGATAGATATTTTCCCTTTTCTTGCAATAGATGTTAGCTTAATTGCAGTTATTTCCTCAGATCTTCTATCAGATCTGTTTTTGTAGATATTTTGCTTATATTTACCACCCTGAGCTATGTAATAAGGGTTGGTTGGTTTATAAACTCATTCTAGACTTGCGCTGTATATTTTGAGAGCTTTTATGAACAAAGATTGCTGGAATGAATTGCTTTTGAACTGTCTAGTTGTGGATTTGATGGCTGAAGAGTAGATTACATAATTCTAGTGCTACTCCAAGGAACAATAAGTCTTTCTCACTTGTCTTTCAGTTTCTATGTTAGTATATCATCAATGTATCATGATCTAGATGGTAGGGAAGAAGAATAGCTCAAATTTTGCTTAACTATGCTCTATGCTCAATTCCTGTTATTTCTCTATGTTTTCTTCTGAATTAGTCATGAATATGAACACTTCATTGCTCATTTTCGCA
Organism: Pinus tabuliformis; assembly: GCA_031772625.1. Lineage (NCBI taxonomy): Eukaryota > Viridiplantae > Streptophyta > Pinopsida > Pinales > Pinaceae > Pinus > Pinus tabuliformis. The sequence continues at coordinate 212,294,092 of CM062817.1, forward strand.
CTAGTTCCTTCATATATGAATGTTATTTAAGAATCCTTGATTGCTCCTATATAATGTTCATTCACCTTCCCTCTGTTGGCATAATGAAAGCTACTTAGTTGCCTTTCATTCCCTGACCTCCATTTCATGCTTATTCCAGCTTCATATTGTTCCTTGTCTAGCTATCCTGCTCTGTATTCCTCCTTTACCAAAGAATTCACATCCAGCAGCTCTTAATCCTTAACTCCATGCCCAATGGTCTGAACTTCTCACTTTGCATGACAACTCTGTCTGAATCATCATCCATCGCACCAAATTCAAACAAAACCCAAGTACATCATAACTAGCATAAAATCTCATTAAATAAAGCTAAATCCTAAAGAGAGAGCCCTCTCTGATTGCAAGTAGGCTAGGACCTGCAATCCAAAGATTTGTTTGTGGTTACCTCAGCCATATCCCTTAAGGAGCCAAGGGACAACCTGAGTGTTAACAATGGGATGAGGCCCTAGGAGGACACATCTGCGCAGTTTTAGGATTCAAGGTAGACTGGGTAGTCAATGGACAAAACTACACAATTTCTTAAGACAGTGGGTTCCAGTTGAAGGAAGGAGATTGGAGGAAATCATTTTGCAGTTTTGAATGCTAAGGGAGGTTGGAATTTCTGCACATTTCATAGTTCCAATAGGCAAGGGAAAGTCTTGAGGGTTACATATGTGAAGTGCAGAGTTCAAGAAAGTTGGATGAGGCTAGGTTACTAAGGAAACTCGAAAATTTGGCGAAGTGTGGGATTAATGAAACTGATGTGAACAGTGATAAAACTTGACTATAATCACACACTTGAAAACTTAGACATACAACATAGACCATCTAGAACATATAACGCATACTTCTCTTAATGGAACAACCTTTGTGGCAGCTTAGAATAAGTGTGACTCTGATGATAGACTTTGGGAGGATAAAGGCAACACTTGTGTAAGAGTGTGTGAAATGAGTGTGAAACACATCTATGTGGTGAGGACAACCCATTCTCATAAATATTTCCCCTTGAAGAAAAGCAAACCTCCCTTTGCATGACAAGCGATAACTCCCATGCGCAAAGATGACACATTCTATGTAAATATAAAAGCATGAACGACTCTTAAGATCAAAAAGGGGAGCTTGAGATCATAAACTTGCCAATAACTAACGAAGAAACAATCGATCACAATATCCATAGTAGGTTCTGATATTTAAGTGCAAGCCAAAATTTTGGAGGGTGTTGCAGTTGCTACAATAGAGCCTTCACCTTCTTTCTAGCTTCTTTTCTAACCAGTGCCTTGAATTATGCAAACTTGGATAATGTGTCATCTTTCTTCCACATGAAGAATATCCAACACTTCCGTGAGAAGTCATCAATAAAAATGACAAAATATTTGTATATGGCAGTGGAGGTTGTCGAGAAAGGCCCATAAACATGATAGTGGATCCTTTCTAGGACTGCATGTGCTTTGTTGTCAGGATCATGGAATGTGGATTTTATGTACTTCTGCAATGTACATCCTTTGCATACTGTTGGGTTGTGTTATATTCTTTCCATGACTAGCCCACGTAGTTAACCGGGGGGTTAGAGGGAGGGAGGAGCCTGCCTTCGTTGTGCCGATTGTGTAGCGGGGGGCGAAGGTGGTCACAAGGGGTTTGAGGCGTACCTGTAACCCCACTTTATGGGGTCTAGGGCAACGCCTCAGCAAATTTTGGTTTTGTACCCTATGTTAGGATGGGCAGACCCACCTATGGTTTTGTGCATGATTTTCACACATGTTTTTGGATGTGATGGTTTTCGGTCCATGGTATTAGACGTGATGGTTTTCGGTCCATGGTATTGGATGCTTCGGCATGTAGAAATATGTATTATAACATTGAAAGGAACATAATGAAAAAATCAAGCTGGTAGTCCCGGTTTCGGGATCCAGGGGAAAATCTCTGTGTATATGTGTTTTATGTGTTATGCTCTCGCATTGTTTATTTTCTGTATTTTAGAATTCGTATGCAGGTAATTTTTGTACGGGATTAAAACCGACACGTACATCCTACTACTTAAGTGCTCCTTTAGGGAGGCTAGTGGTTATTTGTTGTATAATATTTGAGGTACCATGATGCAAATGGCCAAGTATTTTGTGCCAAAGTTCATCGACATCGCGACCTGCACTTTCTCCACCTTAGTGCTTAATGCAACATAGTCTTCCACATCTAGATTATAAAGGTTCTTCACACGAACCCTAATCTGCTTCACCTGTCCCATGGCTATATGTCTTAGGAACACTTTTCCTTTGATTAATATCACTTCACAACCATGGTCTTCCAAAATTGCAACAAAGATGAAATTTTTCTTTAGGCCTAGAACAAACATGACATCCTTGAGCCTAATGCAAGAGCATTCGATACTCTTAATCAAACAAGGAATCCAAAGCGGAGCAAGGAGGACGACGTGGACCATCGGAGTAAACATGGGAAATTTCTATTAAAATAAAGCCAGTTTGATAGAATGGATAAAGTCTCTAGAAGACTTATTTAATGTAATCTGCCATATGTATGTATGCATGTAGAGAGAATTAGGGACAGTTGAGTGATTCATGGAAAGGATTTGATCAGATCCTTTCAGTGATCCGATCCAATGTGTTTATAAATGATGAACCTGCATGTTCAATAGGAAAGAGTAAGAACAAAGTAAATTTGTGAGAACAGAGTTATCAAAATGCAGTTGAAGGGGAATTTTCTCCCAAGGTTGAAATGCCTTAGATCTGTAATCATATCGTGTATAATATAAAGTGTGTTCAATGTTGATATTGTGTGGATTTCAGTGTGTGTATATGTAATAATGCCTTTTCGTGTTATCTGTATATATATGCGATGATGGCTTAATTCCTACGTTACGAGATTGTTGATAGACCACCAATCACTATAACGATCGATGGTGATCCATTGATCAACGAAAATATTGTTATATATGGTGTGTCGTGTGTAGACAGAGTCGGTGGCAGAACTGTGTTTTGAGTGCAGAATCCATCAAACGGTGGACGAATGAGAGAATGCACAGGCTCCGTTGGATCTCAGATATCAATGGTCCAGATCAAAATACAGAGAAACCTGAAGGAACCATCAGAACCGTCCAATGGAACAGATTGACGTTCATCACACGATGGAAGAGCACGGAAGTTATTTCGTGAAAAAAAGTGGTTTCGAAACACTGGAAGTGGTATTTTGGGTGAGAGAAAAGTGGTAAGTGATATTAAAGGGTGAGAACCCGATTCCACTTAGTGATTGACACGTAGTAGCGAGGAGGAGAGTGGAAATTGCTTTATTAGGCAGTTAATCCTCGTGCTATTTGTCCACCTAAAATCGATGTGGACCATCAGATCCACTAAGTGTAGATCGACGGTGGAGGATTGATGTGCCAGTTTGAATATTCAGCATGAATGTTGACCGTTGGATCCAGGAAAGTAATGGATGACAAATATCGGTGAATGGAGAGCGCAGCAGGACGCCGATGGACCAGATGTGGGGACCCGATGATTTATGAATGCTGGTTCATTCTTTTTGAAGTCTGTCCATGCTTTTGACTGTGTGTTTTCCCATGTATTCCTGTGTATTTCCAATAAAGTGTTGTGGTCCCGATTTATAAAGAAAAGTCAACTAAGTCGTATGGTCCTGGTTTTTAAAGGCTAAGGCCACGAATAATTCTTCTGATAAGTTTGTGGGCCAAAACCCACAGGTATCAGGGTTGAATATTGATATGAAAGGGCTTTTGGCCTTACCCCAAAATCATTTTTCATCACTTGGAGATAGTTTTTGGAGACTGTGGGTTCCGGCTAAGGGAAGGACACTGGAGGAAACCCTTGTGCATTTTTGAATGGTAAGGGAGGTTGGGAATTATGTGCATTGAATGGTTTGAACAAGCAACTGACAAGCTTGAGGGTTACATATGTGAAGTATGTAGTTCAGGAAAGTTGGATGAGGCTAGGTTGCTAAGAAAACTCCGAAATTTAGCTAAGTGTGGGATCAGTGGAACTTACGTGAATAGAGATAAAAATTCACTACGATCACACACTTGAAAACTTATCGATACAACATAGACCATCCAGAACATATAACACATACTTCACTTAATGCAACAACCTTTGTGGCAGCTTACGACAAGTGCGGCTTTGATTATAGACTTCGGGAGGATAAAGGCGACACTTGTGTAAGAGTGTGTGAAATGAGTGTTAAACATGTATCATTCTCATAAATATTTCCCCTTGAAGCAAAACAAACCTCCCTTTGCATGACAAGCGATTACCCCCATGCCCAAAGATGAAACGTTCTATGTAAAGATAAAAGCATAAACCACTCTTAAGATCGAAAAGGGGAGCTTGAGATCATCAACTTACCAATAAGTGACTAAGGAACAATTGATCACAATATCCATAGTAGGCTCTGGAATTTAAGTGCAGGCCAAAATTTTGGAGGGTGTTGCAACCTCTACAACAGAGCTTTCACCTTCTTTCTAGCTTCGTTTTCAACTAGTGTCTTGAATTCTACAAACTCAAAGAATGTCTCATATTTATTCCACGTGAAGAATATCCAACACTTCCATGAGAAGTCATCAATAAAAGTGACAAAATATTTGTGTCTGATAGTGTAGGTTGTCAAGAAAAGTCCATAAACATCATAGTGGATCCTTTCTATGACTGCATGTGCTTTGTCGTCCTGATCATGGAATGTGGATTTTATGTACTTTTGTAATGTACATCCTTTGCATATATCCTATTGCTTAAGTGCTCCTTTAGAGAGGCGAGTGGTTATTTGTTTTATAATATTCGAGGTACCATGATACAAATGACCAAGTATTTTGTGCCAAAGTTCATCGACATCGCGACCTTCACTTTCTCCGCTTTAGTGCTTAATGTAGCACATTCTTCCACATCTAGCTTATACATGTTCTTCACACGAACCCCGATCTTCTTCACCTACCCCGCGGCTATGTGTCTCAGGAATGCTTTTCCTTTGTTGAATATCACTTCACAACCATGGTAAACCAACCACTCAGTGAATGCTAGTAGACAGACCCCTAATCCTTTACCTTTACCTTTTTTTACTATCGCCTCATATTGAAATTTTGAAGACAAAATATTTCTTTTCTCTTAAAAAATTGTCTTAAAGTCCCCCTTCATGTAGTAGTGCCAAATGCAACAATAGACAAGTTTTCTCTAATCGTATCAGCATATATGAAAGGGACAGAAGAGGAATTGATGTCCGAGAAATCTTGTCAGTAAAACTTGTCGCATTCTTCTTAGTCGACTACCCCCACAAAACAAAGATCCCAACAAATCGTTGTCTTTATATAAGATAACGTGAATGGTAAGTAAAATAACAACCTCAGTATAGGTGCAAGACAATAGTTGTCTACAAGCTGGCCGACTTAGGGCGCACTGTCACAATCAATTTTTCAGTTGTAATTAGATAATATCATCTTAAATTGATATGTTTGTGTCTTAATTGTTAATTGTATTAAACATAGGTTTTTTTTTTCTAAGTAGTACTGATCTATTAATATAATACAAAAAAAGTTACAGAGAAACCTGATCTCAGAGATGTTAAGCATCAGTCATCATCACAAAATGCAATTGTTGGTATTGGACTGCGCCAACAAAGGGGAAACTAGTCCAAGAAGCTTTGAAGACTGCCCCTGTTATGGGGGAAAACAGCCATTGAACCAGAATAACTATTTCAAAGTAGACCTTGGTTTTCCAAAATGAATAGAGAGGAATGCAATCCTAAACCAAAAATATAGGGACATAACCAAGTAACAATATGCCATTTCCACCTATCAGAGAGTCAACCAGAGAATTCAGGACACTTGGCTTGAAGACAGAACACATCCAGACCACAAAACCACGAATCATAGAAACATATCTGCCTGGAAGTCAGACACCTTTGCGAGAGACCAAAAACCACAAAAAGTGAGATGAATCCACCTAGGCGCTGGAGACCTTTGCATGAGGCCACGTGTTAGGCTGGTGGTTCCTCCAGAGCTGGCTCTTCCTCAATCCGGTAAGCGAACTGATACCAATCGTCATCCTCTTCAGACGCGTCGCGACCTTGAATAGTTGGAGAATCTACAGTGCCTTCAGCATCCATCTGTCGCTTACCAGCATCCCCAGCATTATCTTTATCATGTAGAGCCTTACTACTTTCACCTTGCTGCTTGTTGTCGATCCCATGACTACCTGTCTCTTCCTTGTTCTGTTTGTTCCCACGACTGGACAGAGTAGCTTGCATCACAGACTCTTCCTTGAAAGAAATTGTGATGGTAGCACTGATTGTATGCCTGTTTATTGAACTGCAGAAATGAAATTGTGTGTTGTGAGGGCCAAAAAGAGGAGGGAGTGGGAGATCCACAGTGTGGACAACATTGTCCCTCCAACCTCTCCCACTTCTGGTATTCAGGTAGCTATGAGTGGGGTTAATGAGCGAGTTGGGAAATTCAGTAGTTGAGTCTGGGGAGTCAGAGGTGGAACTGGTAGAAGCTCGCGAGCAGTTAAAACCTCCATGCGAACCTCCACGCCTACTGCGCATGCGGTGCCTGAGGCGAGCCATGGCTGAATTGACAGCGGAAGAATTGGAATGAAGGTGACGATGAGCAGGAGCAAGGGTGGGTGAACCACAATCAAGAAGACAATGACAGGAATGCGAAAAATGAAAACCATTACCAAAATTCTGACAAGGGAGAATTAGGCAGCGACTGCCTGTAGTAGTTCTGAAACATGGTTCAGCTACTTGTGGAGGACAAACACCATGGAGAAGGGGAGGAGTAACAAAACGGTTTGCAGGGGCCATGGTGTTGAAGGAGGTGAGCTCGTCACAACTTTCGGAGTCAATAAATGTCACCTGCAAGGTGTTTTTAATCCATCCGCAGTGAGCTCTTAAAACGAAGCACTTAGCCAGATGGCTTCCCAACATGCCGACGATCCGTCTTGTCATTTAAATGCCATTGTTGACACCCGCATCTGGGTGCGTTTCCTCTGCATTTTCCCTTTCCTTTTGCGCTAGATCATTGAAATCCTGCAATTGATGAGTATTGGCTATAGTGCTAAGAGCTCCTACATGAAGAGTCTTACCACTTTCAACGCCCATGTTTGCTAGGAGGCTTGCTACTTTTTTACCATTCCGACGAGTGTGCCTGATGGTAACTGCTCTATGAATGAGTAGCCACTATTCAATCTGTTCCAGCCTTTACGTAAATCTCCAACTGCTACCCACTTTATGTGCTGGAGTTCCCTCTTAGATCTCGTTGATCATGTTAATTAAGATCTGAGAGTCCCCTTCAATTATAAGTGGGAAGAATCTATTGTTCTGAGCTAGGAGAAGTCCTTATCAAATACCTGCTAATTCGGCTGAGTTGTTTGTATCCCAACATATTGACCCCATGAATGTTTGGAGAACATTGCCCTTGTGATTTCTAAATATTCCCCCAAATCCTGCTTTACCTGGATTTCCCTTTGATGCTCCATCAAAGTTGAGTAGTACCATGTGTGGTGGGCGTGGAGTCCATTTGTTAGGTGTATCTCCAGAGGGATGGATTTTCCTTAGGTGTACCTGCTCATGGTTCCACTGAAGGTTCCAGTTCAGCCATATATTTTGTTCCTGTGGTTTGGATGGGAAATCATCATCAAGCCACATTTGGAGCGTCAAGGTTTCTCATATGCTTTGACATATATTGATCCATAGAACTTCTATGGGAGAGGAATGGTCTTTGAAGATGCGGCCATTTCCCTCTTTCCAAATTGTCCACATGAGGAAACCTGGTATTAACTTCCATAAGGTGTTTAAGATTTTTCTTTTATAAGGGTGAGGTGCCCAAGAACGAATAGTGCTGGTTAAATCCTCCTTATTTCATCCATCTCTTTGACATCTGAAGCTAACCTTCTCCCAAAGTCGGGTTGTTAACAGACATGAGTTTAGGAGATGTTCCTTAGTTTCTTCTGCCTGTTTATAATTTGGGCAGATGGAAGGTCTGTGAAAACTCCATTTCCTTAGATTATCCCAAGTAAGGATTCTATTTTGGTATAACAACTAGAGAAAGGTGGAGATTTTTGGCCAAATTATTGGTTCCCAAACTTTGTGCCAGAGGCTATCCTTGATAGTATTGTCCCTTAGTATTATATGATATGCTTCCCAGGAAGTGAAGGTACCTCTCGTTTCATAACCCCATCTGATGATGTCTTTCTTATCTGATTGGTGAATTTTCGTGTTTGAGAGTTCCGTATCTAGGTTATATTTGATGGATTGCGTGGCTTCCCCAAGAATGAGGTTCGAGCATAACCATTGCCTATAACCTTGGTTGTGAACTTCCTCCCAAAGTTGATTTACTTTGATCGTCGGTTGCTCTACCCAATCCTGAAGCTGGTGGGGCATGAGTAGGTCCTTCAGTTTTGGTCTTTGCTGCCAGGAGTCCTCCCAAAACCTCGCATTATCTCCATTTCTAATTTCCCAAAAACTGTGTTGTTGGATTAGATCTTTATGTTGTTTAGCAACATTCAAAATTAGAGAGCTTGTGCCAACTTCTTTGAGCCGAATTAAATCATCCACTGGTCTATTATGAGCATACTTAGCTATCCAGAGGATTGCCTAAGGAGTATATGGGTTCGAGACCCATCTCTACTAGATGCGTGCTCCCATGACCTCGTTGCTGTGCTGAGTATCCCATAATCTAGTGCCTCTAGAGGATTTTAGGTGACAAACTATTTCCCACTTTACCAGAGCCCATTTTCTTTTTTGTTTCGTATTCCCCCATAAAAAATCCTGTTGAAGATTTTTTATTGCTTTAAGAACACATTTGGGTGCTACCAGGACCATGAAGAGGTAGAGCGGCATAGATTGTAGCATTGCCTTGATTAGAACTAGGCGACTCACCATATTGAGAGCTCTAAAGGTCGATGAAGAGATACGGGCTTCCAGTTTTTCTAGGATGAGTGCTTTAAGGCAGAGGGTGTCATTGGAGCTCCCAAGTATTTGGAGGGCAGAAATGTAATCGAGAAGCCCAAAATTCTAGCTATGGAGGCTTCAGTGATGGGAGGTGTGTGAAAGAAGAAGACTTGAGATTTTGATTTGTTAATGCAAGCCCTAGAGGCGTCCGAAAAGTCAGATAAAATTGATTTCAGCTTACAGGCTTCCTGCATCGAAGGATGACCAAATAACATATTGTCATCCACAAATTGCTGGTGGGTGAAAGCAGGGGTATTCTGGAAAGAAAGGCCACGTAATTGCTGGTTTTGAAGGGAATATTTGATGTAACGTCCAAGACCTTCCACCATAATAACAAATAGAAAGGGTGAGAGAGGGTCCCCTTGTCGGATACCTCTAGACGGGTGGAAGGGGGTGGAGGGGGTCCCGTTGACAAGAATTGAGAAAAAGGTAGAAGTGATGAGACTCATAATCCATCTTACCCAAGGGGGGGTACAGCCAAAGACTAGTAGTATTTTTTGAATATATTTCCAGCTTAAAGTATCAAAAGCTTTTGAGAGGTCAATTTTAGGAGCATACCTACGTTTTTAGTTTGCTTTAGGGAGTGAATGATTTCATGATTGAGAATTATGCCATCGGTGATTGTTGGGTCCCTATAATACTAGTGATTACCCCATTACTATTGTAGTTATACCCCTTATTAATATTGTTGTGCCCCTATTGCCCCCATATTGTTATTGTTATTTTTGTGGCTTATATTATTATTGTTAGGTCAGTTGGATTATACTGTGACTCCTTAGACTCCTATATATAGAAAGGAGGTTTTGTCATTTGAATCATCCAAGAATTGTTCATTTATGTAATGTAAAGGAGCTTTCCCCCTCAAAGAGGCTGAATTCTAAGGCATTGATCTATCTTTTCTATCTTTTCTTGAGCTGGTTTCATAACATTTGGTATCAGAGCTTTGGATTCTAGGGTTTCGCTGCTCCAAACAGGTCATCATGGAATGTTCGCTATAATGTTTTTTCTGTAACGTTTCAGAAGTCGCAAAAAAACCCCATTTGAGAAGAAATCACACTAAACCTTGGAGCCAAATTTCAGAATTGTTCGCACTATATGTTCGGAGATATGATCTGAGGAAGTTGGTCTTTTTGCAGACTCCTGAATTACATTCCAAACAGGTGACCTAGGGAAAATCATCATAACTTTCTCTCTGGGGATCAGATTGCAATTTCATAAGAAGTTACAAAAAGAGGACAGACTGTAGTTTCTTGTATACATTTTTCAGATCCAAAGGTCAAAACAGTGACTCGTGGCACGTCATACAAGTTCGCTCTACTGAACGAGTCTATAATCAAGTCATTGTGGGAGATTTCGCATAACTATTCTTTGGAGAATCCAATTTGGGTCAGACTTGTGGCATTGGAAATAGGACACAGAGGGATACTATATGTCACAAATTCAGAACTACATGATTAGAAAGTACAAAGATACATCAGAGGCAATATCGAGCTCCTACAAAGTGAAAAAAGGTGTGTAAATTTTCTTAATTGTTTGCTTAAGCTTGGTTTGCAAATTTATTTTGAAGGAATTCAAAGGGCATAGTAGAGCATTATTATCGATAACTGATGTCCCGAGGAAAGAAAATGCAAACACCTAGTAAGGAACCTGAAAGCTCTAGCATGACTCATGAAGAAGAGGAAGAAATGCTACATGATATATCAAAATTACAAGAACAAGTGCAACAAATGTCACGCTCACAAAAGTTAACAGAAGCTAAGATAAATGGTGTGGAAGCTAAGATGAATGGCATGGAAGCTAATATGGACAATTTGAAGATAGATTTGAACACAAATTTGAAGACAGACATGGCAGATTTGACAAATTTTCTACAAGAAATACTTACTAATGGTGAAAAGGTAGTAAAGGAAACTCATGATGAGAACAAAAGAAATGTTAATCATGATTCCATAGACGCTAATGTTGGATCGAAGACTCACCATATTCCAAAAATCGATATGAGGAAGTTTGATGGCAAGGATCCCGCCACATGGATATTACAGATGGAGCAATTCTTCGATCTCAATAATGTGCAAAACACACAAAAGGTACGTATGGCAACTTTATATTTGGAACCAAATCAGTTTGTATGGTATCAATGGCTTTGCTCTCGTAAACAATTTATCACTTGGGCAATTTTTACGGAAGAATTGATAGCACATTATGAGGATACAAAAAGCAACACTTTTTTTAGCCAATTGATAAGTCTCAAACAAAAGGGTTCAATAATGGAGCACATTGAGGAGTTCCAAAAATTGAACATAAGGGTAAAAGATATTCCAGAGGAGCATAGGATTGATGTGTTCATAGGGTCTTTAAAGGATAATATCCAACATGATGTTCGCCTTTGGGAACCTGATTCATTAGAGAAGGCATTCAGGTTAGCAAGAAAAATGGAAAGCAAAATTATGGCAACCAGGAAGCATACCACTCACAACTATAAAGACGGAAGTGTTGTTGCCCCTAGTCTTCCACAACCTATAAGGTTGACACCACAACAATTGGAAGAAAAAAGAGCAAAAGGGCTTTGTTACAATTGTGATAGCAAATACACTAAAGGTCATAAGTGTGCTGAGAAGAAATTATTCTACATAGATTGTGAAGAGGAAGAAGAAAAGGAGCAAGAAAGGTCAAAAGAAGAGGATATACTCCAGGAACAAAGCCTAGATGAAGAACAAATAAATCCGACCATATCTTGTAATGCATTGGCAGGAATTACCACTCCTCAAACCATCAAGATAGAAGGACAAATCAAGAAGAAAAAGGTAATAGTGTTGATTGATTCAGGAAGCACCCACAATTTTATTCATTGTAAGGTAGCAAAAGAATTGAATTGCTTCCTATATCCAGCACCAGAGTGTCAAGTGATGATTGCAAATGGAGGAACAATAAATTGCTCTGGAAAGTGCCATAATATCAAGCTATCCATGGGAGAATATGTATTGACTAGCCCAATGCTTTCCATTCCAATGGGAGGTGCTGATGTTGTACTAGGAGTCCAATGGCTACAATCCTTGGGTACAATAGCTTTTAATTTTCAAGAACTTTTCATCAAATTTTCTATGGAAGGAAAGGAAGTTGAATTAAGGGGTATTGCAGGGAAACCAGGAAAGATAATCAGCTCTAATGGTATGACAAAGCTTCTAAAAAAGGAGCAAAGAGGTGTAATTGCACAATTATGTTCGCTAGATGTTTCCACATCGGAATCATCTATTTCTCCAGATCTCCAAAAAGTCCTGGACAATCATTCCAAGGTATTTGAGACTCCCAAAGGTCTCCCACCTATGCGTGATCATGATCATGCTATTCATCTGATTCCAGGAAGTGTTCCTCCAAACATCAGGCCGTACAGATATCCCTATGTCCAAAAGAGTGAAATTGAACGTATGGTTGCAGAAATGCTAGAGGCTGGTATAATTCAACCGAGTCAAAGTTCTTTCTCTGCTCCAGTAGTATTGGTGCACAAGAAGGATGGATCATGGCGCATGTGTCCGGATTATAGGGAGCTCAACAAGCTCACTATTAAAGATAAGTTCCCCATTCCTGTCATTGATGAATTACTGGATGAATTGCATGGATCAATTTACTTCACCAAGTTGGATCTTCGTTCAGGATATCATCAAATCAGAATGAAGATTGAAGACATTCCGAAAAAAGCATTTAGAACTCATGAGGGTCATTATGAATTTTTGGTCATGCCTTTTGGCCTTACCAATGCACCTTCAACATTTCAAGGTTTGATGAATTCAATTTTCAAACCATTCCTTAGAAAATTTGTGTTAGTATTTTTTGATGATATACTAATCTACAGCAAGTCTTGGAAGGATCATGTTGAACATGTTGACAGGGTGCTACAACTATTGGAGGAGAAACAATTATATGCAAAAAGATCCAAATGTTTCTTTGGAGTCCAGGAGGTGGAATATTTGGGTCATATTGTATCTCATGAAGGAGTTAAGGTAGACCCTAGCAAAATTAAAGCCATTAAGGAATGGAAAATCCCCACATCCATAAAGCATCTGCGAGGATTTCTTGGGTTGACAGGGTATTATCGCAAGTTTGTTAAGAATTATGGGAGAATAGCAGCACCTCTAACAACATTATTGAAGAAAGATGCATTTTCATGGACTCTGGAAGCAACAAAGGCCTTTGAACATCTTAAAGAGGCAATGTGCCAAGCACCGGTCTTAGCTACACCGGACTTCACAAAAACCTTTATTGTGGAATGTGATGCTTCAGGAAATGGAATTGGTGCTGTTCTAATGCAAGATGAAAGACCCATTGCTTTTGAAAGTCGTCCAATCAAGGGAAAGTTTTTAAGCAAAGCTATTTATGAGAAGGAAATGTTGGCAATACTCCATGCACTTAAGAAATGGCGACCCTACCTAATGGGAAGACACTTCAAGGTAAAAACGGATCATGATAGCCTTAAATACTTTTTAGAACAAAGATTATCCTCTGAAGAGCAACAAAAGTGGGTCACAAAGATGTTGGGTTATGACTTTGAAATCATCTACAAAAAAGGGAAGCAAAATGTGGTGGCAGATGCACTCTCAAGAAAGGATGAGGATGTGGAAGCATTGTTGTGCACCATTTCTATTATCCAACCAGATTGGATAAACGAAGCAAGGGAGGAATGGAAGAATGACGAAGAAGTGTGGGCACTTATTCGAAAGTTACAACAAGATTCCAGTACGTCTGATACATTTAGCTGGAAAAATGATTCGTTATGGTACAAAGATCGCTTATACCTCTGTAAGAATTCCCAGCTAAAACAAAAGATTCTTATGGAATTGCACACTTCTCCCTTAGGAGGGCACTCAGGATTTTTAAAAACTTACCACAGGGTTAAGAAGGAATTTTTTGGGATGGCCTTAAATCAGATATTCAAAAGTTTGTGGCAGAATGTTTGGTTTGCCAACAAAATAAAGTTGAAACAATTAAGACACCAGGTCTATTACAACCTTTATCCATTCCAAGCCAACGTTGGGAGGAGGTTTCAATGGATTTTATCACAGGTTTACCCAAGTCTGAGGGAAAGAGTGTCATCATGGTGGTAGTTGACAGACTTACCAAGTATGCACACTTTTGTGCATTATCACATCCATTTAAAGCCAGTACAGTTTCTACTGCATTTATGGAAACAATTCAAAAGCTACATGGAAACCCAAAGATTATTGTAAGTGACAGAGATCCCATTTTCACTGGAAATTTTTGGACATAATTATTTTCTTGTCTTGGTACTCAGTTAGCTCATAGCTCATCTTATCATCCTCAATCTGATGGGCAAACTGAGATAGTAAACAAATGTTTGGAAGGATATCTTCGTTGCTTTGTATCTGATAAACAGACACAATGGGTCAAATGGTTGCCTCTGGCTGAATGGTGGTATAACACTTCCTTCCATACAACAACAAAAATGACCCCATTTATGGCACTTTATGGGTATCAACCACCATCCATCACATCATATTTAAGAGAAAATTCTAAGGTTCAGGCAGTGGAACATCACATCGAACATCAACAACAAGTCCTCCAACTCTTAAAGGATAACCTCGTGTTGGCACAGAATAGAATGAAACAACAGGCAGATCAACATCGCAGTGAAAGAAGTTTTGATGTAGGTGATTGGGTATTCCTACGGCTACAACCATATAAGCAAATGTCCCTCAAGCAAGCTAAGAAGGATAATAAATTATCACCAAAGTATTATGGTCCGTACAAGGTGTTGCAAAAGATTGGTACTATGGCATACAAATTGGAGCTTCCTGCAGCTTCTCGATTGCACCCAGTTTTCCATGTTTCATGTTTAAAGAAGGTTATAGGCAACAAGCTCCCAGTTCAAACAATATTGCCAGAACTTGACGAGGAAGGAAAAATTATATTGGAACCAAAAGCAGTCACAGAAACAAGAACTCGACAGCTACGAAATCGATCAATTTCAGAGTATCTTATCAAGTGGAAGAACTTATTCGCTGAAGATTCCACATGGGAGGATGAGAATTTTATGCAGAAGTATCCAGAACTACTCAAGCGTTGAGGACAACACTTTTTTGAAGGAGAGGGGCATGTTGGGTCCCTATAATACTAGTGATTACCCCATTACTATTGTAGTTATACCCCTTATTAATATTGTTGTGCCCCTATTGCCCCCATATTTTTATTATTGTGCCCCATAGAATCCCTCTATTGTTATTTTTGTGGCTTATATTATTATTGTTAGGTCGGCTGGATTATATTGTGACTCCTTAGACTCCTATATATAGAAAGGAGGTTTTGTCATTTGAATCATCCAAGAATTGTTCATTTATGTAATGTAAAGGAGGTTGCCCCCTCGAAGAGGCTGAATTCTAAGGCGTTCATCTATCTTTTCTATCTTTTCTTGAGCTGGTTTCATAACAGTGATCTGCCTTCCTTCCACGTAACTTTATTGCTTCGGTGATATAAGAAGAGGAAGCAAGGGCTTGAGGCGTGTGGCTATCACTTTGGAGACAATTTTATACAATACATTGCATATTACAATAGGTCGGAATTTGTCCGGAGTCTCGCTGTTCTCCTCCTTAGGGATGAGGGTGATGAAGGTGGCATTCAAGGATGGAAGCATCCATCTATTAACTCTGGACTCCTCGACTACTTGCCAGACTTCCTCCTTGATTAGATCCTAAAAGTTGTGAAAGAAGTCTGAAGTGAAGCCGTCTGGTCCGAGTGCTTTCCCAACTTTGAGCTGTCGCATAGTT
Source organism: Pinus tabuliformis (assembly GCA_031772625.1). Taxonomy (NCBI): domain Eukaryota; kingdom Viridiplantae; phylum Streptophyta; class Pinopsida; order Pinales; family Pinaceae; genus Pinus; species Pinus tabuliformis. Next base: position 212,309,850 of record CM062817.1, read on the forward strand.
GTCTCCACTTCCTGTAAAGAAATAGGCCTGAGGAGTATTTGATTGTGTTCCTCAGTTACGATCTTAGGAATAATCTTGATGATCTTCTCTATAGCTGGCAGCCGATCAGTCTCCATTTCTTGATGCACCCTGCGAAAGTGGGTGAGGAGTTCCTGTTCTATATCTTCATGCTTCTCTAGATGTTCCCCTTGTCAATTTTGGAGGAGAGTAATGTTGTTGTGCATTCTCCGTTGGATAGTCGTATGGTGGAAGAACTTTGTATTACATTCGCCCTCTTTAAGCCATCGGATCCTCGATTTTTGTCTCCAAAGAATCTCTGCCTGTCTTGCTCTTTCTGAGATCTGCATTTGTAGTTGACGTTCCTGTTCTGCTACGGTTTTAGATTTGCCTTCAACTATGATTCTCTGCTGTAATTTTTGCATTTCTTGTTCAAGAGTGTTTTTCGCCTGAAAGATATTGCCGAAGGTAAAGCGATTCCACTGTTTTATTTTTTCCTTGATATGTTTTAGCTTTTGTTGGAGCTTGTACATTTTTGCGCCTTCTGGTGGTGTGAAATTTCTCCATGTCTCTATTATCAGGTTATGAAAATCGAGATGATTCAGCCAAAAGGCTTCAAAGTGAAAGGGCCTGAGAACATTGTCTCGCGGTCTTTGCCAGTGAAGCCTAATAGGCCAACGGTCTGAGCTAGAGAGTGGCAACATAGAGGCCAAGAGATCTTCGCCAAGATGTATTGTGTTATCAGAGATCAGGAATCTATCTAACTAAGGTACAATTTGGTGGGCATCTGCACACTTGTTGTTCCAAGTATAAATCCCTTTATTGAATTCCATATCTATAAGCCTGTTGTTATGAATGTAGTTTTTGAAGTGCGTGCTTTCACAGTCCAGCTTCATCCATCCTCCTCTTTTTTCCTCCAAGCTTGTAATCATGTTGAGGTCCCCTCCTGTGAACCAAAGTGGGTGGGATCTTTCTGAGTTGATCTGAGTTAGGGTGTTCAATGTGTCTACTTTGTTTGTTGCCTCCTGGGGGAAGTAGACATTAGTTAAGTGTCCATGAACATTTGTCCCTGTTAAATGAAACTTGGCTTGAATAAAGTGCTTACTGGAATGTATGTTGGTAAGTGTTATAGCTCTATCATCCCAAACGATGGCTAGCCCTCCTGAGGCTCCCATGGCTTCCGTCGCCACTTCTTTGCTTCCTGGCCATGCTTTGGCAAGGATCTGATCCAATGTTGTGGAATTACACTTGGTCTCCTGCAAGAAAAGAATTTGAGGCTTTTCCTATTGCAGCATGTTCCTTATTAATCGTCCCTTCCCCAGGTTGTTGAGCCCTCTGATGTTCCATGAGATGAACTTCATGATTCACGATTGGGAATGGGATTGTCTATAATTCTTATTCTTAGATTTTGATCCTACCTAACTTACATTGAGATATATCACCACCTTCCTGGAGAAAGATGCATATGCCATATCTAAATGTTGGTATTTTTGTATTCAAATGCTCCACCTTATTGTGATATCAGAGATATTATTTTATTTCTTCGAAGATTCACTTATCTCTCTCGAGACACTCATAACTTATGAGTAACAAGTATACTTACCTTCTTAGAGATTAACATACACCAAGCTGCTTGCCTCTTACATCCAATCCTCCAACACTACTAGGAAGAAGCCCCATGGCTAACTTCAAAGGTTACATAAACACAATTTCAAAATCTTAAATTACTCCCTTAACATCATGATCATTACACTTTTCTTTATGGCCTTAAATGTTAGAAATGCATCTCTTAAGCAACAGGAATACCTCTTTCCTTTCAAGCTTCATTATCATTACAAATATGTTACCTACTAATATACGCCTAATGATTTTTTCTTCATATTTCTTCTTTTAAATCATTTTTTTCTTTATTTCTAGTGTATTTTAATATTCACATTCTCATCTCCATATATTCATTCTTAATAGTTTTTTTAATATTCACATTCTCATCTCCATATATTCATTCTTAATAGTTTTTTTAATATTCACATTCTCATTACTATATATTCATTCTTAATACTTTTTCAAACCAACAGTAGTTCTTATAAATATTAAATATAAAAGTGGTCATTGTATTAAATATAAAGTTTTGTCTTAAAATATTTTTGTCTCAAAATGATTTTGTTTTAAATATAAAGTTTTTTCTTAAATTGTTTTTGTCTTAAAATAATTTTGTCTTAAACTATTTTTGTCTTAAATATAAAGTTTTGTCTTTAAATTTTTGTCTCAAACTACTTTTGTCTTAAATATAAAGTTTTCTCTCAAAATATTTTCATCTTAAATTATTTTTGTCTTAAATATAAAGTTTTGTCTTAAAATATTTTTGTCTCAAACTACTTTTGTCTTAAAATATTTTTGTCTTAAACTATTTTTGTCTTAAATATAACGTTTTGTCTTAAAATATTTTTGTCTCAACCTATTTTTGTCTTAAAGTTTATATTTAAGACAAATCAATTGATATTAATTTTTAATATAAAATAACTAAAATAAAAAAATGATTTTTTAAGACAAAAGATTTTTTTTGAAAAAAAAGATTTCTTTTGTCTCAAAAAAATGTCTCAAAAGTGCCCTTGGTGTAGTAGTGGCTTAGGAATACTAGCAACGGGACAATTTATTGCTTTCGAGTGCTGGAACAATCAGGGTAACAAAGAATGACAACTCCAACACTGTCCAATCACATTAGGAAAAGAAATTCTCTATCTAATACAAATGGCCTATATGCTATCGATGCTATAATGTACTAGAATAGGTACTAGCGTCTTTCCAATATAGGTATTATATTGGAATTTTATTTCACACTATACTTGTAACAATACTCCAGCAATGACATGAATTGTGCAAGTCAAAACTCCTCATTCCCCTGTAATGCTTCAGATTCCACCTGTGCTATTCGTCTTTATAAGGAATCATAATACTCTCCATACCCATGCAATGAAACGGCCGCATGGCTAGACCACAAATCCCTCCATACGAAATGCGCAATGGAACGACATAGTGATTTGCATATTATGGACAATACCAGTCCCGCATGATAGATAGGCCAGCGACACCACTTCGGATTTCAGATGAACTTCCAGCATTCAACTGCGTATGAACTTCTAGCATTCAACTGCTGATTTAATGATGGTCAACTGCATTCAATTTCTAACAAGCAAGTAGTAATTCTATGTTAATGGATACCAGTCATCCTTTCCTCCATGCAAAGAGAATTAAGCCATCATTCCTAGAAATATAATTAAAACAAACGATAAATCAATTATGATTGTGAAGTAAAGCTTTTTCCATTGCCACGTTGCAATGTCCAAGAGACTTCATTCTTTTTCTATAGCAAGGCCAAGAGATCTTGTAGTCTCCAAATCAATAAGCGCTGCCCAAAACTCATCGTAAGGGAGATGTAATACATCGATAATCTTCTGAACTTTTCCATTGAATTCTACATCAGAGGTACTCTCTGTAATAACACGGAAAGGTAATGAGTAGTATTCTTCTAAATCCACAACGTTGTGAGTGCCTTGCAAATTCAGTTTCTGAGCAATTTAATCACCATCTTGGGTAACGCTTTAATGGAACAAATTTATCATGCATGTTTTCCACTCTTCATCTCTCCAGCTTACAACAAATTAACTTAAACTCAACGGGGTTGAAATAACACTGCAATAGAGGGTGACCTTCTTGGACTGGAAAATTTGAGCCAATAAATAACAGGAATACTTTGCCTCTTTGGTGAAGGAAAAATCGGCTTCTTCCTTGGCATAGTAATTTCTAAAGATGCTCACACAATTCGGCGTTCAAAAACATCTTGGTATTGCTGGATAGCTGAAACTTCAACCTCTTGCAATGAGGAAGTTTGCCCACCTGGAGCAGCATTCAACGTTTAAATCAGAGATGGGTTTCATATATGCCAATACGCATTTGAAAGCGCTCATAGTTGTTCTTCACAGTAATAATGCATATAAATGGCGCAGATAAGCAGTAATAATGTACCCCAAATGGTTCTTTGCAAGGAAACTCTATTTTTAGGAATAGGAGGTGTTTATGAATTAGGAGCAGTTATGAACCAGAAATAAAACGTTCAAGTTTTGCAGAAAGAAACTAAATTTTGGAAAGAAACATCGTACGCAGTTTATTGGGGCAATAAAATGTCAGAGGAGTTACTTTATATAAAACTAATTTGAGACCTGCACTGACCGGAAGAGCATTTGCTGCAATTTCGCTGGCAGAGAGAGGAATGTTTGCTGGTTTGATGAGTGATACCATGACACACTAATAATTCTTCTGATTTGTGGGAAGAGAACAGTGGGCAGGTTTAATGGATAGTAGTAGAATTGACAATTTGCAGCTAAAATTTAGCCGAGAAAATATTCATAAAATGTAGAAGTCATGGCAGAAATAACCTACACAGAAAGGCCATAAAACAAATGGTTCAAATTAATTATGCAGAGCAGGAATACGCCTGCTCGATACCATGTTAAACACACATGGGTAGCGAGAGAATCTGAAGAATAAAACATGAGAATTCAATTTTTATTAGCAAGTGATATACATTTATAGTACATATTGTCACCGTTGGGTTCCACATCTCAACGTCTCTTAGACTCCTTTTGTCTATTTGGCTTCCACACTAACCCATTGAAGATTAAGCATCCAACAATAAGCACAAAATTTAAAGTTAAATTTTTTCATTTCAATAGAAATAAACAAGTCCAGATGCACTTAAACATAGATCCCAAATGTTTCTTATTATAATCTAAAATTCATTAGATATTCAAATTAACGAAATTATAATCTAAAATTAATGAGATATTCAAATCGATGAAATCGTCCATGTGTATTTCCAAAACCATATCAAAAATATTTTGATTATGAATATAAAGTTAAATTTAAGTTTTGCCCAAAGTGAATTCGAAAATGTGTACTAGAGTTTTTACATGATTTTTTATTTTTAATAAACAAGTCCGGATGCACTTAAACATAGATCCCAAATGTTTCTTATTATAATCTAAAATTAATTATATATTCAAATTGATGAAATCGACCACGTGTATTTCCAAAACCATATCAAAAATATTTTCATCATGAATATAAAGTTAAATTTAAGTTTTGCCCAAAGTGAATTCGAATATGTGTACTAGAGTTTTTACATGATTTTATTTTTATTAAAATGTGTCGCACTTTATTTACACGATTTTTTTCATGTCTTTTGGGAATGACACATAATACAAATCATGTCTTTATGTCTGTAGGAATGACGCACAATATTGGACTTTGGGGCTTTGGTGGTGTCTCCGAGTAGGTTTGGAATTTTAAATCTTTTCTATCGGTTAAATGAAAATTTAATCACGTTTTTGCATTTTTCATGTTTTTCATTTTAGGTTTTGGGTAAATTTGAGTGTCTACTTTCCTTATTATTTTTGTTTTGACATTTTTTAATTAAGTGACTATTTAATATACAGTTGTCAATAATGCTACATTTTTTTTATAGCCATTTATTTCTGAAGAGTTAGATGAATATATTCCTTTCCAAATAAAATTAAAACCAGTCTTAATCTGAAAGTTATCGTCTAAAGCATCCCACTACATTGAATATTTTTTAGAGTTTGTAGCTGAAAATTATCTAGCATCCCACAATAGTCAATATTTTTTAGATTTTACAGTCGAAAATTATCTAAAGCATCCCACTACACTCAATATTTTTTATATTTTATATTTGGAAACTACAATTTCAAGATATCCCTGTCCAATTTAAGTCAAAATTAACCAAAAAAGAATTTCCAAAAAAAAAAAGAAAAACTCAGGAAAATAACCTACTTGATGATAGAAGAAAAAATCAACATTTACCCTTTTTATAAAATCACATAGCACTAAGTAAATAACAAAAACAATAAATATATTTTATGTCAATAATTATTTAGTAACAAAAGTCCCATGAGGCATTAAAGAAAAGCTAGAATTTATTTTATTTTCTCCATTTTTTAATAAATATAATAAACAACAAATTTAACTTCTCTTTTATTTAAATAACCATCTATCTAAACATTATTCAGACAACTAAGTGACTCTTTTATATTTTATATTTGTATTATACAAAATTTTCACTTCACACTTTAAGGCAAATGATTATAAGGATAAGAATTTCTCTTTCCTTAAAACTTTCTAGATCCAATGAGGAAAAACCAGAATTTTAACAAGTAAAACACCAACATTACAACATAAATCAGCCTTTAGTCCAAGATAAACACTTGTTGAAATTAGTTAAATGTCTTTAAATAAAACACCATAATAAGGACCACACAAACATTAGTTGGATTGAATCCAAAAATTATGCATTTTTGGTTTTTCAAGTTATCACTATCCAACTTTGCTTCCGTTAGTCTATTAGCAGTTGTTTTTAACTATGACAAAACTATTAATTTCACTTGTTGTTGCTTTATACTAACTTATACTGTTCCAAAATCTTTGTTTATTCTCAATTATTTTCCCAAAAGAAAAAAGGTTTTATTGACCCCATTTCAAAAATGCTACCATGCATATGAAGTTCATCTTGACCACTGTCACTCCGTTTAAAATAAACTTACAATTATAAGTCTTTCTGTCAAAACCTTTCATTTCTGCAGCTTCAGAGACAACATTCCCAAATCTTTCTATAATGCCAGAGTCGACCACCAGATGTTTTCTTCTCTTTGAGCACGCCTAGAGATGAGCGTAGACTCCATTTTTACCCTCATCCAGCGAAGCTCTGAAGGCTTTGACGTCGTAGAAGATAATACATCAATCGATTGAAAACAAAATAACGAGATCTGGCTGATCTTTGAAATTCTTGTTTTGTTGAAGAAACTAAAAAAATGATATATAATTCATTTTTCTTAGTCTTAAATTATTTTTTGATAGGTGGATTAAAGGAAGCGAAGTTTCGGCAATTTCCTAGTCACCGCATTTTCAAATCAGTCGTTGAATTGATGTTAGACATTATAATTTGAAGAGTAGATACTGCAATGGACCATGGGAGCACCATGGTAGCTCCCGATTAAATTTGGTCATAAATAACATCATTCGCATGGATAATGGTCGAATCATGGATGGTAGCTCCATGCAAGGAGTTACTCCCAACTATCAAAAGGAAGGAATGGTAGGCACTAGGCAGTCACCACTAGGAGCATTTAAATAAATTTAAGATCGAAGTCGAATTCTTATGGGTCCACCGCTCCATCCTTCCATAATTTCAAGGCGCTTGTAATTTTAGGTACGACGACGGTATCATAGTTTTTGACGGTTTACGTTTCAAATTAAATGTCAAAATGATGATGATTGGTTACACGGGCATAAGACATGTCAAACTTGACGTGGAAAATTTTGTAATCGCTGTCAAATATGTCTTACAACTCAAAATACACCCTGTAAGACGTCAAATTCCAAGCTTGTCGCGGAGTATATATCAAATGTGATCACTAAATTATTAAATTAGATTTTATAATAAAATAATAACAAATACAATATTATATTAGTAAAAATATAATCAAAATGATAATAAAATTATTATTATAAATATAATAATAATTTTAAAATATTTTTTATATTTTTATTTTTTATTTTTTTCCAAATATTTAAATTTTAATATTAACAGTTTATTTATATGATATAACATGTTCAAAATCAAATGTATATCTCAAAAACCCTAGTCACTTATAAATATTGTATATTTCATTACATGAATTCATTTATAAGTATTGGTGAATTATATTATAGGAGAATAACCTATTGCCTTGGCCAGTAGCTCCTCTTAATGGTCATTTTCCAAGTCAACTATCCAATAATGTTAAAATGGTTACTTTTAAATGAATACAATGCCACTTATTCCATGTTCAGTGAAGTCTGTCTGCATTTAGTAATCATTTGTTAAACCACTTCTCAATTCAATTTTCCAACTCATCACATCATGTGGAGGATTTGAGTTAAAATCTCTAGAGCTATGATTTTATCAAATCCATCTCTATAAACATTAACCCATACATGTTTCGATAGCGTGCCAAGATTTGATGATACATGTATAGATCTAGTTTTTTCCACTGATTCCTCCCACTACATGTGAATATCAATTTATTTGTGGACTTTAGTGAAGCATTTCCTCTATATGGAATGGACCCTAAAAGCATGCTACTCTTTTTATATTGAATGCTCTCTTTGCTCAAGCAATTATATCAAAATTGCTTATGAAATAATTTCTAAGATGGAATACATGCTAGACATCAAATTACTCTTCAGATTAAACAAATAGAACACTTATAGTTGGTGCACATATTGATTCCCACCATTTGACTTTTTTCCAATATATTTCTCTCAATCTAGCTTCCCATATACCACATTTGTGCAAACACTTGTAGTTGGTGCACATATTGATTCCCACCATTTGACTTTTTTCCAATAAATTTCTCTCAATCTAGCTTCTCATATACCACATTTGTGCAAACACTTATAGTTGGTGCACATATTGATTCCCACCATTTGACTTTTTTCCAATAAATTTCTCTCAATCTAGCTTCCCATATACGACATTTGTGCAAGGTCACACCTATAAACTTTGAACTTCTTGTACAAAATATGGTACTTCAATGAATAAGTAAATAAACAAATTCTTCTTTGGCGAGTTCACTCCTATGTGGCTCATAAAAAAACATATTTATTTAATGGAAAGTATTTAACCCGAATAGAAAACAATTTAGCCCCAATAGTAAAGGCTAATTAGAATCATCATGATAAGATTTGTTATTCAGGATTGCTATGTGACTTGAGTGTTTATGTTATATAGAAATACAATCTTGTAAAGAAGTGTAAGAACAACGGAAATGTGGATGATAAAGGAAGCTGAGGAGGACAATGAAGGAGGAAATTAGGAGTGAGCCAAACGACACTAGGAGCCACCTAATGCATAATTCAACACTTTCTACTCAATAACTTGCCATTTTATAAATGGATATGTCAATGTCTTCCACCTTATGATGATGAGCTTAAGATGTTATTTATGAAAACATACATTTCAAAGAATAATAATTCAAATGTGGATTAAAAGAATTGTGCACCAATGTATATGATATATTAAGTGGGTAAATTCATCTTTTAGGTGGAAATCTTCTCTTAAATTGAAATTTTTTGTTGGAAAACATTGTTTCGTCTAACTAATGACAATTTTGACCATGAACCTTTTGTCCTAGAGATTTTAGTCCAATTTAAGGCAATCCAAATTGTTCCAATTTTGAAACAATGAATAAATCAAGTGGAATTTCCCCTCATTAGAGTGCTAATTTTTGAGCTTATGTACATGCTAACACACTACCTACTATATCCTTTACTAAGTAGAAAATAACAAGATAAACAATATATTTCAATAGGGTGTTATGTACATTTTAATTAAAATGACACACCAATACATAAGCTAGAGAAAATTTATTTATGAATAATCTATTTTTGTATTATAAATTTATATTTTGAGTGGATTTGGAGACTTCAAAAATTGGTAAATTATATTTTTAAATTGTTGAGTTTAAAATATTTTATAATGAGATTATGTATTTTGAATTTCAATCAATATATTTTTTGAAAAGAACAAAAAAAAATGACTTTAATCAAAACTAACATATCCTAAGTGAAAGAATATAATGCAAAAATATTTATTTGGTAAATATGTAAAAGACCAATTACATTTCATGTAATAGTGAACATATAAGACCTCTCACACACATATATGAACCATTCATGTTTCCTCCGATATGAGAAAATCTTTGTAGGTGATTTAGGATATGTATAATGTATCCTCCGATATGAGAAAATCTTTGTAGGTGATTTAGGATATGTATATTACATTATAGTTCTTACATTAAAAAAAAAAATTATTTCATTGTATTGATTTTTTTCTCAAAATTTGATGTCTTATTGTCTAAAAAAATGTTAATTTTATTCAAATATTAAATGGAAATTACACTTTTGATTTTCATATTAAAATGATATATTTCGTATTACATAACAGATCCATTTCATTTTCATCTCATTGAAAAATAGTCTTAATCTTTTTTTTCTTCCTTCAATGTTGAAATTAAATTTTCAACAAATTGAAATTTTGTTAGTGTGACACTTAATTTACTAATAAATATATTTCTTTTTTCATGAGGGTAAACCTAAAGCTTAACATTTTTTCATTATTTTGGATTTTTAAAAAATTATTTTTAGCCATTAAGTTTACTTAAAGCTAAATTGAATAAAAAGATCTGAACATAGAAAAAAGTACCCACATATTAACTAGAAAAAAATCTCAACAAAAATTAAATGACAAAAATGACTATACCAATTTTCATTTGTACTAATGTATGTAGAGGCATGTTATAGTATATGTCTTATGGTAAATCATTATAAATGTTTAGGACTATTGGGATATGAATTGAATGACTCTAACTTGGAATTAGAGAGGACTAAGATTATTAGTTGGTGATCTCCTCTATAATGTCTCAACTTAATGTGGCACATTTATGCTTTGGTCTTTTCTCACATGTTTGTTACTTTTAAATTAGCATTTTCAACAAAAACAAACCAAAACAATGTTGTTTTTGGATAAAGCCTTAATTTCCTCTACAAGATTTGATTAAGTTAAAGCCATTAAAAATAAAAAGTAATTTAGCTAAATGTATACAATTGAAAATAAAAAAGGCACATGAAATGTCTCTATAATATTTTAAATTCTTCATTTACAATTTGTGTTTGCACTACGAACTTGTGGTTCTATTACAAGAAAATATTGGAAATCTCTTTTGCAATATATGGGACTATGGTTGTTTGATGTCCATTATAGCATCTACGCAAATGTTATTCTCTTTTATAGTTGGCTTTAGTGGTGTGAGGATATTTTAATAAGAATTATGAAATTGCCATTGGTGGTGTGATAATATGTTATTGAGCATATGTAAATTACACAAATGTTATTCCTTTTTACAATTAGATTTTTTGAAATGACAATATGTTACTTGCAACATGCTAGAATCATACATTTCTGTTTCAATAATTTCAATTCAATGTATCTCTCCTCCCCATTTAGTATTAGAAATTGGTAAGGTAATTGAGAGGGAATAATTTCAATTCAATGTATCTCTCCTCCCCATGTAGTATTATAAATTGGTAAGGTAATTGAGAGGGAAGAAAGTGGGTGATTACAATTCATACTTTGACCATTTGAAACTTCATTAGCATGTGGGAATCCATATGTTTCTTCTCAAATATGCCCTTTGTTTGAATAAGATTTATTTTCATGCATTGCTTTATCTTCATCTACATGTGACCATCTATATAATTCTTGTAAGAGAGAAAAAATTTCCCTACCCAAGTATATCCATTTCACTATTAGATAGTGTGATCCATTGGTATATCCAAGGGAAAAGAAAGTTAGTAAGTGTTAATTTGTTAGAATTTGGAAGCACCCATCACTTATTAGTTTCATTTTTTTGAAAACGTGATAAAATGGACTTAAACCATATTTCTTATAATTGATGTCACAGAGTGAATTTTACATAAGTATCTCTGATCAACTTTATACTTTCCATGGGACACATTGACCCATTATCCTAAAAACTACACTCTACTTTATTTTTACAATATATCCACCCTTTATTCTCTTAGGCGTCTACTTCCCCTCCTTTGGGGGTATACTAGGCTTAATTCACTGTTCAATTTTACCACTAACATCAATTATTTTTTTATTTTTAACTTGCATTAGATGTATAGTTTTATTTTTATTTTGTCTTCATGTTATATTATATATTTTTAGAAACATATGTTTTCTCGTAAGAGGTCATAGGCTCAAATTCAAATCATATAGAATATTTACACCTCCCTAAACTTTAGGAACATGTGCCCCTTGTCCCCAAAAAATAGATATGATATACCAATTTTATATCTAGCTTGACTACAACCTTAAAGTAATATTATTATTGTAATGTTTATTTTATGCAAAAGTCAAAAAATATATAATTTATCTTCCCTATTTATTTATTGATTATTTATTAATAAAAAATAAAATAAACAACCTTAAATTTCTCATATCCAAAAATATAATATGCAATATCTATGCATTTAGCTTTAAAAACTAATAAATTGCTCGTATAAATATATAATAATAAACAAGTAATATGAAAAAAACCAACTCCAAAAGAATATATAATAATAAACAAGTAATATGAGAAAAACCAACTCCAAAATAAAACTTTCGTTCAATTTAGATTGAACTCTATTAATTGTTCTCAAACTAATAAAAACAAAATTAGAACCATTGGCTAGTAGACGAAGCAACATCGTTACCATTTTCAACCTTTATGATAAGATTGGAACTTTTGATTATGAAAAGAAAAATGTGATAATATTGGACATTTTGATTATGAAAAGAAAAGTGTAACATAATAACTCACACAACCACATTAATAAATGTGGTTGATATATGTGGTAGGTTTGTATCAATAAACTACAATTGCTAGTGAAAAAAATATATTAGTCAAATGGATTAAATAAATTGTCTGTTAATACATATGAAAGCTACTTATAATCAAGTTTTTGTAATAAATGTGGTTGATATATGTGGTAGGTTTGTATCAATAAACTACAATTGCTAGTGAAAAAAATATATTAGTCAAATGGATTAAATAAATTGTCTGTTAATACATATGAAAGCTACTTATAATCAAGTTTTTGTAATAAATGTGGTTGATATATGTCGTAGGTTTGTATCAATAAACTACAATTGCTAGTGAAAAAAATATATTAGTCAAATGGATTAAATAAATTGTCTGTTAATACATATAAAAGCTACTTATAATCAAGTTTTTGCATTGCACTTAAATGACAAACGCTTATAAGTAAAATATAAAAACAAGGAAGCACTTAGATTCATTGTCTAAAAGAAGTCTCTAATTTCCTGTCAATCAAACCTAAGAAGTTTATTGCTATGCTTTTATTCATTTCCATTTTCTAATATACCTAATATAATTAATTAAATGCTACATCTATTCAATAATCAATTTATCATTTGATCCTAAAATCTTGATCCTAAAATCTTAGAAATATTTCTAATGATGGTGGAAATACAAAACGCCCTAAAATTACGGGGGAAATGAAGATTTTATAAACTACAAATGTGGAACTAGATTTCCCCAAAGAAGAGAAAAGCATAAATAAAAAAAAGTATTTAGCTTACTTGGACAATATCGGGTGAATTGAACACAAGAATCAAAATGTATTTCATTTTGAGTTAACATGAAAGTCATTTTAAATCCATACATATATTCACGAAACCTAAACATAAATAATAGCAATGCATCAACCATTAAATGTTAGGGGTAAAATAATGATAAATGGAATATGTTCACGATAATAAAATATGCATCATGAAAAAAATCTCCACAAAGAATGCAACAATAAATAAAAACATTTATTTTACATGTACAAATTCAACCACTACAATATATTTAAAAAAATCTCCAAAATCTCCACAAAGAATGCAACAATAAATAAAATTATTTATTTTACATGTACAAATTCAACCACTACAATATATTTAAAAAAATCTCCAAAATCTCCACAAAGAATGCAACAATAAATAAAAACATTTATTTTACATGTACAAATTCAACCACTACAATATATTTTAAAAAATCTCCAAAATCTCCACAAAGAATGCAACAATAAATAAAAACATTTATTTTACATGTACAAATTCAACCACTACAATATATTTAATAGTATTCACTAGCACAACCACATTAACAAATATGGTTAATATAGTTCTTAGGCTTATATCAATAATCTACCACTACTAGTGAAGGAATACATTAGTCAAATGGATGAAGTAAATTGTCTGTCAATACATATAAAAGCCACTTGTAATCATGTTTTATCATTGCTCTTCAAAAACCAACGCATATAAGTAAAATATAAAAACAATAAAAACATCAAAAAACTTATATTCATTGCTTAAAAGACCTCATCAAAAAAACTTATATTCATTGCTTAAAAGACCTCTTTAATTTCTTGCTGATCAAACCTAATAAGTTTACTACTACGTGTTTATTCAGACCATTTTTTAATATAATTAACTAAATGGTACATAACCTCACTATTTAATAATCAATTTATTATTCTATCCTAAAATTTGAGAAAGATTTCTATTGATGGTGGAAAATACAAAAAAAAACTAAAATTACATGGGAAATGAAAATTTTATAAAGTGTAAATGTGGAACCCCAAACAAGAGAAAAGCAATGGTAAAAGAAAAGCACTCAGTTTATTTGGACAATATCACTTGTATTTGAACGCAAGAATCAAAATGTATTTCAAGTTGAGTTAACATAAAAGTTATTTTAAATCCATACATATATCCAATAGCTTTCTGAATGAAACCTAAAGATAAATACTAACAACGCATCAACCATTAAATGATAAGGATAAAATCATGATAAATGAAATATGTTCACAATAATAGAATATGCATCATGAAAAAACCTCCACAAAAAACACTACAATATATAAAACATTTCTTTTATATACACAAACTCAACCACAATGCAATACATTTAATATTATTCATTAAAAAAAACATGTATTAATTATTTAAAAATAAAATATATTCAATTAAACTAGCCCATTGTCGTACTTCAATACCAACAATTTTGATTTTAATCAACTATTGTAAAGTATTTGCAATTTGTCATGGTGTTGAGCATCTGGTGGCCGAGCTTTGAGCTCCATCTTTTCTTTTTGTAAATGATATTCTTGAACCTCCATTTTCACCTTGGGTCTCATCTACTTCTACTTGGGGTTTTCTCAGCTAATAATAATATTGTATCGGTGAACATTGAGATCCATGTAGAAGTCAATCAAACAGAAAGAAAAAATGCAGGATCGAGAATATCATATAAAGTTAGAGCTTAACTTCCATTTATGGGGACAGATTCATGGGGACTAGGTGCTCCACACCACGTCGAGCTTTATCCACACTTTCACTACACAAATTTATGACTACCATTTGGTGAGCTCCAGTATTGTAGCAATAATGCTACAACTCCTGGAGCTTCCTGTCTCTCATTTTATCAACCCGGTAGTTCGTACAAACTTGGAAGCGACGGTGCTATATGCACAAGTACTAGCTCTTGTCACAGCTGTCACTTGGTCAACTGGCACAAGTCCGCTAGGGCTCAAGCCAACTTCTATAGGCTCTCAGAAGAAGCTTGCTAATTGATGGACGAAAGCTAATTTCAAAGGAAAGCTACTTTACTTGACAAAAATGAACTAAAAGCAAATCAAAGCATGTAAACCTAGGAAACCCTAATTTAACTAGTCTGACCTCTACAATGCAAGGAATGTAAATGCAACTTCTACCAATGCTGTCACTACCTCTAATAAATGAAAATTCATGGATCTAAACTACTTGCATCATGAAAGTTATGTTTTTGTATTTTTCCTTTAAGTGTGTGGAATGATGGTGATCTTGTGCTAACTAGGGTTTGGTTGTGCAGATGGGATGGAGAAGGAAGGAAAGCGTGGGATAGGTTGGGGAGGCTAGGAGAGGTCCCTAGGGATCCTTAGCACCCATCCACAGAGGTTCCTCGCATTCAGATGCTCAGCAACTGAGAGAGTGGCCTCCTACAGGATGGCTGTGGAGAATCCTACAGGATACTCTGTTTTCTACAGGATGTCTACAAATGGCTACAGGATGACCTACCGTGAGTGTTTGGAGTGATGGAGGGATAATGGAATGGTAGGGGGAGATGTGTAAGGTAGGAATAAGGCTGGTGATGGCTTTAGAAGTGGAAGAATAGGATGGGAAGTGAGTGTAGGGAGGAGGATGGAAGGTAAAGGGCTATGTCAATGAAAGGGCGAGAGAATGGAAGTACGTGAGGAGTGAAAGGCTTTGTGAGATAACAGAGCGGAGCAGGGGTCAAAGAGATGTCTGCATGCGTGATCAAGATGGAGGGCAAAGTGATGGAATGAGAGAGAGCAGTGTAAGTGAAACAAATGCTTATGACTGTCACTCAACCAAAAATGCATCAACCTAAACTACCTATGCTTGTAAATTCAATGAGCAGCAATCTAAACGTGAAGGAGAATGTGCATGAAGCTATGGTAAGGGAGTGTGGTGCAGGTGTGAATCATGTGGAAGCATCTAACATAACATGACTGTGTTTGCAGCAACTATGGAATAAAGAAATGCGTATTTTTGGTGGTTAATCATGGACTTCACTCCAATCCCGGATGAGACGGCCGTGAGCCTTAACAACCTTTTTGTTGGAGCTCCAATCGATTATATTTATCCTCTGCTACACTAAGCAAGTGGAAACAAATTCACCATAAGCAATCTCCTATCTAACTCATGAAAAAGACCAACTCAACAATCTGTAATTCGAATTGCATGTGTAAATGAAAAGCTCAAAGTGTTGAAATGAAATGGAAACAACACTACAGCAGAGGGGATCTATGGCTCTCAGGTTGGGCCCTAACCTGAGAGCTATAGTCTCCTTAAGAAAAACTCAGAACTAGATCAGAATCTGCCTTCTTTATTCATAATCTGATATCATGCCAAATTGGCTTACAAAAAGGAACGAAAACTGAGCTGTGCTCCAAAATTACAATAGCAATACGAGAGTTTCAACAACCTATCTAAGGCTAAAGCCTCCATACTTATACAAAAATGATGATCCAACAAGTGTCCTTCATTTTAGGAGCTCGGCTGTCCAACTAGAGTTTAACTATTGATCCTGTAGGATGGTCATAATTGATGTTCCTGTCGATCAGTTTATAACTGTTGTTCCTGTAGAACAGCTGGCTGCTTTCTAAGCTCGGAGGGGAGATGGATTAGAGCTCGGAGTTCTTGATGGGAATCACGAGGGATGTCCCTAGAACCGTGGACATCCTCTCCCAAAATCCGCAGTGCCACCTCGTTGTCTCCTTATCTCCTTTTTCGTTGTCTTTTGCTCGCTTTTAATGCCAAAACCTGGAATCATAATGCATTAGTCACGTAGAGAGAGTGCCTACCCTTCTTCCTACAAACAACATGAATAAACTAAGAAATGCATGCATAAGCAATAAAAAATGAATGGTTTGAGCTAGTAGAATAGGCCAAAATGAGCCCAAATTGTACCAAAATTGGGGCTCATCATCACCCCCCAGCTGAACCATTTGCTCATCCTTGAGAAACATAGTCAAGATCGTCATCCTTCATGGCTTGCACTGCTCCCCTTACATCCCAAGCTTCTGTGGTGATGTCTTCTTGGTCGATATGAAACCCTGCTGTGTTTTCTACTTTTTCCCATTATGCCTGGTCATCCTTTTCTGTACTTCCTTCGACCAATCCTAGCAGCAATGGAGGGCTGAGTTTAAGGCCAATCCAGCTGGCCTGAAGTCTTTGCATGGATCTCTTGTAAAGGTCCACTCTTGCCAATGCTTCCCTCATTCTGGTCGGGGTATGGTACTCCCGGATCTTCAAACTATGTGCCAAGGCATGCCACCTACGTGCACAAGCCTGGGCAGCAGTTTCCCCCAATAATCTGTCCATGTCCTCAAAGTGGGCTATTGCTTGGGCTTGCTGGTCCATAAATTTCAAGGAAGCTGTGGGATCATTGGATAACTGCTGGCGGGCTGAGATGAGGGCAACCGGATCCTCTGGTTCTGCCCGAATGTACAGTGGCTCCCTCACTTCTCGGCTCATGACCGATTTTTCTTCAGTGGCCCTCTGATCCTCATGATTCAGCCACGAAGCAAATGCCATCAACTGTAGATCGCCCAAGGCGATATTGGGATCCCAAGAGACTTCATTGGGCAAAACCAGATTGTGGATGTAGAATTCTGCTAGCTTGGCTTTGTCCTCTGCTGAGCTAGTACTGCATATTTCAGCGAATTGTTGTGGGTTATGGATCTGCTCAATACCTCTTTGTGCTAGTGTGTTTATCTGGAACTGTAGCCACTGATCCTTTAAGTACAACCCATAAGACTTTGCAGGACGTCTGCACTGCAGGGCCTCCATGGCCCAACTGGCCATGCAAGCTAATTGTGTTTCCTTTTGTTGCAGCTGTTCCTTTAAGGCCTGCACTTCAATTCTTATCTGCTGTTCTTCTTCCTGTAGAAGTGTCTTTGGCTCTTCAAGATTGGTGGTCAGCTCCTTCTTGCCTTCTTGTTCATTTGTGATGCCCTTGGAGGATGTTTCTGCCCCTGCCTTGAGTTCTTGTAGCTGCAACCTTAACTTCTGGTTTTCTTCCTGTAGAAGTGCCTGCTGGCAACTAGCCACATGTTTGGCCATGGTGAACTCGCTCCTGACTTCCCTGAGCTGATCTTGTAGAGGGCCTATGTCCCCCACCCCCTTTGATTTGGCAATTTGCATCCATGTATGGGAGCGAACTCTTTCTTTCTCTAATTCAAAGAATAGGGGTACAGTAAATTTTTGTGGGATGATCTTGCCCGCCTCCAAGAAGGTATAATATGAATTCAGATTGGGCGAAGGGCTAGGTTCGGGTATATGTTCTCTTGCTGTTTCTTCAGGTAGTTCTGCCTCATCTGCCCCTGGTGATGAGGGTCCTCCTTCTTCTCTTTCGGTTTCCTGTAGTCGAGCCAAGGTATCCTGTAGGACGTTTTCAGCTTCCTGTAGCCTGGTTTTCTCGTCCAACAGGTCCACTCGGTCTTGCCATGTGCTCTTCTTCGGACTTCCCTTTTCGTAGGTAACTGTGACCTTTGAGGGGGATTTTTCTTTGGGAGAATCAGGGGTGTCCTTAATGACAATTGGGCTGCTGGACTGCTTCTGTGGCTTCCCTGTTTTTATCCGAACACTTCTCTGTGCTTTGAAGTAGAGAGGGGGGTCCCTCTTCCTCTTTCCTTTTGGCTTAGGTGGCGTACTGAGGCCAGCTAATACAGTCGCTGCCTCTCGGCCTAAAACATCCACCTTCTGCTCCTCAGATTTTGGTTTTGCATGGCTTCCTGTAGAAGTTGTTATCGGGCTTCCTGTAGAAGCCTTGGTCTTCTTTCCTGTCGTGGCAGGCGTCTTTACATCTACTTGCTTTGCTGTAGGGGTTTGATCCTTTTGTTTGCTTGTGGGTGCTGAAGGGGTAATTGGGCTGACATGGCCTGCCCCAACTTTGTCTCTTCTGCTTTTTGACCGTATTTCTCTTGCTGACGGGATGGGGGAGTCAGCTTTTTCTTCAGCCACCGCTTCCTTGTCTTCACTGCTGGAGGAGCCACTATCTTCGATCAACATTTTAATGTCCCCATCTCGTGTTAGATTCCTAAATGACTCCCAGGAGAGGGGAACTTTATATGAGTGCAGTGCATCCTCCACAAGCAATTTTATTAACCCATGATGGGCTATCTGATCAGGGATGCCCTGTCTTAGCTTTGTAGCACACTCCATTAGGGACTGCAGGAGATAATAAGGGATGCTTAGTTTTTGCTCTACAGGAAGGTCAATTCCATGCCTTAACTCAGTGAGGAGCCGGAAGTGATATGCATACACGATACTGAACCGGCCTTCACAAGTAATATATTTCATAATTTGCAGACTGACTTCGTTCCATGGTGGTGACAGGCTGGTCCTCCTCACCCCGTTTTTATCCTCAGAGAATTCTTCCTCAGGTGTGAAAAACTCCTTCTTTGCTTGCTGGCTCCACTTCCGCTCTTCTTTATCCCACGGCAGACCCATGGGCAGTTCTGTGATTCGACTTATATGCTCTGGGGTGAGTTGGAGGCTGAGGCCTCTGAAGCTTACCATGGCTAGTGTCAGGGATTTAGGCTTCAAGGCCTGCAAGAATTCCTCGGATAATTCATCATCGTAGCCTTGTAGCTTATCACAAAAAGGCATCCATTGTGCCCTGGTAAAGAGATCTACCACTGCTGGATTTCTCCTTAATTTGGCGGAATCTGTGGGTTCTCGCCTGATAAATCCACCCGGCATGATGCACAATTTTCTTACCCGGAGGTGGTGATGGTGGAAGAGAGTTTGGTTTCGGAGATAGAGTGCAGAACAATGCGTATAACCCACAAAAAATTTTACAACACAGTCTAACCACGCAACAATCCTGTAGAATTGCAGTATGGGCACACAGACAACAATTGATCTACTTTCTCCTTTACCCTGACAGTAACTGACAATCTTACCACCTTAAATGAGCAATTTCATGAGAGGTCCAGTGTTACCTCATTACTCGGCCACCTTTTTTCGTGAACACCCGCGTTCCTGTAGAAGACTGCGTCCTGTAGGACTGCGTTCCTGTAAAAACTGTTCCTGTAGGAACTGTTCCTGTAGGAGCAGTGTGCAAACTTCGGGGAGGACTGCAATTGGACTGCGGTTGAGGTGCGCTTCGCTGGTGTTCAGTCGGCCGAAAGCTTGGCGTATTAACATGCAGAGGTATTCAGAAGAGTTACTCACGTTCTGAAGTGGAGGTGGCTGGATATACGCGCACAATCTAGCCGATTAGATTTTGAATCGGCGCAGCTCGTGGCGCGGAGGGTGAGCTGTCCCCGCCGGACCGTTGGGTGACGTCGCCCATCATTCGCCTGCACATTCCCTTGCTGCCGCATTCATTCCCACAGATCTGTCGCCACCCTTTTCGGTTAAACTCGTTTTTTTTGTTGACGGGACTGATCTTCACGTGCGTGCTGCGTGTTCCCTTTGTCGTGGCTGCCACCCTATCATCTGACTATCACTTCACTGGCCAACGTGGCCAGTCAATTGGCCTTACGGCCACTCAACCATTCATTTCTACGCCATGCAAACAAATCAAAGCAATACTCATGTGATTTGATGGAAGGAAGGATTAGAACACTTACCTGTGCGCGTCTGCATATGATTTTCAGGTTTTTGGACGACAGATCTACCTGCTGCATGTGGCTTACACAGTCCCGGAAGCTCGTGGTTACAGGATTCTGGCACTGTGGTGGACGTTCTAGTTGCATGCGCCCGCGTTTTGCTTGCAGATGGCTGGGCGATGAATGGCATCCACTCCTGCAGGTTTGACTGCTACAGGATTCCCGCGGGAGCCTTGCAACAGTCTCACCTCCTTGGGTGCATGCTACTTGATAATGGAGATGACCTGCTAATCGCGCTCCCGAAGCTTCTGATGCTCGTCATGGACATGGTATGAGCTCTCGGTGTTCATTTTTCTCTGACAACTGATTTTTCCACGAGAACTCATTGATCTGGTTTGCTGGTGCAGGGATCTCTGTTGCATGGTGACGAGGATGGTGGAGCAAGATATCAGCGTCGTGCATGGGCCCAAAAGAGGCTTGCATGCGTCCACACCAACCCGTAGTCATCAGATCTGCTCGTGCAACGCATTCTGGCTCGTTCTGAGCTTCTAC